>CM076089.1:9315687-10515687 GCA_038088585.1 Chrysina gloriosa | reverse complement strand
ATTTCGTCTAGGCTGCTTTCCCCATTATTTTCTTCTTTCAAACTAAACCTAACTGGTACAGCCGTACTTCCACCTTAATAATATATTATTATACTATTATTACTATTATATTATTATCATATTCTAAATTTTAAAAATATTGATCGGCAACTATAGTTTCGTTCTTGGTCGATTAAAGCCTTATTCTAATAGATATAAAAGTTCACAAATTTATCACCACCTATAGACACAGAACAAAATCCTTCGGAACATATGCACACACATACATCAGAGGGTGATGCTGGTGAAGGGGCTGAAAGTGCAAGTACATTAAAGCGCTGTTAGACACACAATGCTCGCTAATTTGCCCCCATGTTTCGGGTAAATAAAAAGGATATTGCAACTCAATTTCGACATTGACAATATTAATGTAGTATATACGTCGCTCTATAAGCTCTATATAACATGGATTTTTATCTATTTTCTATAACATTGTTTGTGGTTGTTTGTTACCCACAATCAAAATGATAAAGTGTATATAAACGTTCAAGTATAAAAAAATATTAAACAGCAGCAATCATAAAAGTTGGATCTATGCATCGAATACAAAACTAATTGTAAGTATTAGAAGCTTAAATTTGGAAAATTAATATACTCTCAAAGCCCTGATAGGGCGTAAAGAACTACGAGAAGAAGTTGTGTTTAAAGACAATACAGACTACTATTTATTTCCCAATTGTATGCGAAGGATGCCAAGTTCTATACGTATCTATGTGCTACCTAACTCACACGAATTGAATGTATTTATAACGACTTATAGAAAAACTTGTCATAAATGATAGATTGGGACACCGGAAATAATAGCTCTCCCTGCCATCTCCCTATTCCCAACTGCGAAAAATCTAAATTAACCGACTAATTAAAAACACATACCTGAAACTGCGTTTTAATTTATTGTCCGAACAGAAATCTACTGTCCACTGTTACAGTTTGGGGTGATTTCTACCGTATATACGACATTTTACTGTCGATATCACGGAAATAATTTCTAACAGCTTATAAATTTTTAATGATTGCAGGTATAACCTAGGGTCCCCCAAATTACAACTTCGACCTCAATCTGCGCCCCCGCAAATAGTTTGCTGCAGGGGTGATGGCTCGAAGGTTTGCGCTAAATTTATGAATTGAAAATTCGACATAAATGTTTTAATTTTGTCGACATTCTTACCGTCACATGTCTACATATTTAGCCATTTCGAAATTTCTTATTTAATAAAACAGATGCTCTAGTAAGAAGAAATGAAATTATAGTTTAACGCATTATACACTCTAAATCTGGTCGTTAAGTATCTTATAATAACGATAATAATACCATTTAATATCCAACAGATTCATCATTAATAAATCAAATTAAAAATTGGTACCTTACATACCATGCTTTCTTTCCGCTGAGTCTTTTCAGCATGTCACGATATTTTTCAATAATTTTTGTTTTTGCTTGATGTTTTTATTTAAAATTACAAAAATATGTATCTTTAACAAACTATAAAGTTTATATTAAACTATACAATTTCGGACAAAAAGGTAGATGACGTATTGGTTTCTTTGTACTAAAAAAATGAAATGAGTAAAACATCAAAGAAAAGTAAGCAAATTTCTTTAAATGAAAAATGATCTTTGTGACTAAGAGGGGTGTTCTCTTTCCGTTGAGGCTCTCTACCAAGATATGAGAATTTTTAAGAAATTTGGTTCCACATGTTAAGCTAATTGTTTGCGTGCTGAATGACTGGACAATTGACCAATATGTATAATATTTTTAAAATCGACATGTTTAAGGTGAACCCTGCTTAAGAAATCGTGAAATTGCACAGAGACCAATATCGATTCGTAATATTTTACAATTTCAAGCTGCAAACAATGCTTCGGGGAAATCAGTCAAGTGTTTGGTCACAGGCGTGTTTTCTAAGTATCATAAATTGGTCGGTGGTACAGTGAATCTTAGCGTAGCGGATTTTCCTTAAATGATCGTTTTCGATCTTTAAAGCCAAAACCGTCCATCACTGAAAAAAATATTGTCCTAATTCAAAAAATGATGGAAGAAGACCGACAGGTTACTATAAGGAGTATTCAAGCAACTCCATGGATTGATTTTACACCAGCATATTTGAAAGTAAGCTTCGTTCGCGTTGATTTCCCATAATTTGATCTCAGTTCAAAAAACAAGATGGTGTGAAGTGATGCAGATCTATACTAGATTGCTTTGATGGTCATCGTATCTGGTGTACAACATTATTAAGTACAGGTGATGAAACAAATGGTATACTGCTAAGGTCTCGAAAACAACTAGAATTGTCCGTTCGGTTCTTTAGCAATGAGTTGGCTCCAATACTGCTTATTCGCAAAAAAGGAAAACCGAAACAAAACGTTGATAGCCAATTTTTTGGAACCACTAGACATGTTTCGATTGTAACACTGGAAATCGCCTTACTGTCGATGCTGAATGGTTCACCACAGTTTGTTTGCCCTAACTTCTCTAAAATATTGGCGAGAAGAGCTGGAGAGTTAAGATCATCTTGCATTTGGATAACACTCAAACCCACGCTGTTGCTGGAACCATTGGGTGTCAAATTTGAATGGCCACAACATATCGGGTCATCCGTTATATAATTCAAATTTGGTACTTTATAATTTCCTTTTGTTTCCACGTGTAAAGGATAAGTTGTAAAAAGAGAAAGCTGGAAGTGTATCACCTCCGCCGTTGCTATTTAGTAGAGACAACACGAAAGATAAGTTGTTATTTTGTAAAAACTTAACCATGACTGTCACAACTTCGTCTACAGAAATGGGAGGTAGACGAAACGTAATGTTGTTAGCCAATGCATCGTCAAAGGAAAAGCTAGAACAACCATGATAAGTGTTTCTAAATACATACATTTGCAAATTCATGGAGAAACTTTGAATATCGTATCACGAGTCCTTATCGAGCTTTGTATAGAGTGAAGAAAATGAATTTATCAACTAGCATCCAGTGACTCTGAACAAACTTCAAAGTCATGTTACGCCAAAGTAAGTGAAATTCGTGCCAGATAAAAAGAATTAGAACGAAAAAAGACATTTACCTATGTATTATACGTTTTTATTCTGAAAATAAAGATTCTTAAAAATTAAGTTTTATTTTATGATCCTTTGAATAACGGTCGCCTCCCTATTGCGGTCAATATTTCTGAAAAGACTTCTATCCGTTATTCAGAGGTTTCACTGTATTATCAAGGTTAGGTCCTTTCAGCTATAATTTATCAAATATCTTGAGATAAACTTCTACATTTTCTCGAATTCAACGTATGCGTATTAGATCTAAATTTTAAAGAAAAGGAAAGTATACATGTAGTAAAACGCGTAAAAAACGTAATATTTGAGTCAGCAAATTTTTAATATTGTACGTTTTGGAGATCAGTCTTAGCACGATAATTGCCAGGAACTGCAGTAGGGCCAGGGATTGCATAATAAATGTGTAGTCTTCGAAAAGAGAACGTTGCTTAGTAAGTTTCCACTTCTCCTCACAAATTTTAGGACATCTTGGAAGTTTTTATTTCCTGCTTCATTTTCCTCAATTATTTGACATACTGATCCATATCCTCCAGTACTTCACAGAGCCGAATTTGTTTTCGATAATACTCTTGCTAACTTCTTCGAATGACATAAGTTTTGTTCTTCTATTTCTTTAACATTATTTCTTTTTTCTCTCTCTACGATGCTGTGCTTAAAAGTATATCAATTCATTATGTTATGAGAACCAAAAAATTTAGACCGAGGAAAATCTGGATGCAACAAATAGAAAAGTTGGAAAGAATACAAGAGAAAGCAATTAGGGAGAAGGAAGCGGTGGCCAGCGACAGGAAGAAATGGAGAAAATTGATGGAGGAATGAAAGAAGGAACTCTGACGCCCTGACAGGGCAACAGGTGAACCGAAGAAGAAGAAGAAAAAGAAAAAGAAATCCACTTTAATATCGAAACATGGTTTACTTGCCTTCGTCGGGGACACGATTTAGTTTTTCTACATACAATTATAATTTATTATAATCTTTTTCCGAAGGTGATTATCATAATGCGAAAATTGTTTGATTTCAAAAAATCGTGGTTGCTTTATTTTTCACGCGAAATGTAAGAAATGTTTGTAATTTTACGGTTGTTAGTTCGAACGATTTTGATTCGATAAAATTAACTCATATGAAATATGATGGAAAATATTTCTAAATTCAAATTATACAATAAAGTATATATGTACTTAGTGCTCAATTTAGAAAAAATTATAATAACAGCTTCAGACTGCCTTTCCTGAGGTCGTGAATCAACAAAGTTAGTAAACGGTATAATATAGTTTGATTTAATGTAGTTAATTGATTGTCACCTTGCATAAGCTCTCAATATCGAAAGTCAAAATTTGACTGTCCAAAAAGCAAAATACTAATCTAATTTTTGGCCTTTGCGCCTTACTTGGTCCGAAAGTAATTGCATCGTATCCTCGAAGCTTACAGTTACAAGTGTTCAATACTCCTCCCTTACATATCATTTAAGACGTAAATTTTTACTAATACACGCGGCGTATATACATTTGGAGATAAGATGAGATGCTGGATGAACATCTATAACAACCGACTCAACTAATTAACAAACTTCAAAAATCCATTAAAATTAGTAATCTTTGAAAATATATCATCGTATATCGTATTTTATAGTTATTAATTTCAAACCCCCAGAATTATGAATACAATCCTGGCTTATAAAACCAATTTTCAACGCTTGAGCAATTACCAAACCCTGCATGTCATGGCCCTAGCGACATCCACACGTGTTCAAAACATGCATGCGTTGCTCGTATATGTACATATTTGCGTGCATATAATCTAATCAAAGATCTATCTTTCGCTAAATAAAGAAGCTGGGGCTTTACCGATTTAGATAGAATCTGTGTGTTTATAATTCATTTACGTACGTATATCATATTTGCTTCTATAGAGATTTGCTGCATTAAAAGAAGAATGTTATCTAATGTTAAGTTTATAAAGGAAAAAGATTCTTCCGATACCCATTTATATCTATTCTAAATATGACCTTCCTTCCACTGTTTCATTCCACATTTGTCAAATATTATACTTTTATCACTGATATTTAGAATAGTAGTCTTAGTTAATTAAAATAATTTTTCTTGCCAGTTGAAGAAGGAAATAGCTACTAGTAATGCACTGCTTTAGTCTAGTTACACTTGTTTTAATTGGGACTCTGATTTCTTCAAGTGCTGCTTCTGATTTGTCCCTGAATTTTTCTGTAATATTCTGGCATATACAATTAAACAAATTACTATTCTTAATTTCAAACTAGCAGCAATACAGAGCAATACTTATAAGATTAAAAAAATGTTTTCTTTTAATTTAACTAAGTTGACGAAGATATCAAATTACCACATACAGTAGCACAAGTATTGATAATGTTTTCATCAATTTTATAGAGAGTGACATGTACTGAATAATGTAGAACCTTATATATCTGACCATAAGAGTATATTATTAAGTCTCAAGTCAAATAAAATATGGAATGAAATCATAGTTTATAGGTCATTTACGAAGAATAATAAGAATAACTCTGTAGATAGTATGAAGTATTTTAACTATGCTACTTTCCATTTCACAATTTGTGGCAATAGAAAGGCAGAATTCTTGTTAAATTTTAAAATAAATAACTTTGAAACATGTCTCCGGGAAAAGCGGGTTGTTAAACAGAAACAATCCAAATCTAACTTAAACTTGAATGAAGATCTCGTTGATTTGAGAAATAACCGAGACGAGTTGCAAATAGTATCAAATGTAACTAAAGACAAACAATATATAGAAATATGTAATAATGTCAAAATGGCCTACAGGAATAGGATTCATTAGCATAAGCTGGAATATAATAGTAGGTACTTTTATTGAGAAGTCAAATAATACGCATAAAGCGGCTTGGGCACTAATCAAAATATAATCATATATCAACTAGCTTATGATTTGGTGGTGTCCCTCAAGGTTCTATTCTCCGCCCAATATTTTTCATAATTTATATCAATGACGTCATATTCAATCTAACTACCCATGCAAACAGATATGCGAATAATACATCTTTAATACATTCTAATCTAACCTTTGGTAATTCACAATTTATGATTAAGCTTAGTAGTTCAAACTATTTGACACTGAACATGGATAAGTATGGAAAAGTATGAATTTCGCTAGTCAAAGTGTTGCTGCCCAGAAACCTGTTAAGTTACTGGGAGTTCATTTTAACCCATCACTGAATTTCTTGCCACACATTCACTATTTTGGTGCGACCCGGTGACTTTCCTTTTTAGACAATACTTCTCCCTTTTCATTCCGCCATAACGTATGGTACGAAGGTGTAGGAGGCATCCTGCCATATTAACAGAATATTTATAATGCAGAAATGGGTCATCCGTATTATGGCTGTTGTTAGCATTGGAGAACACTGCTAACCAATTTTTGGGGCTCTTCAAGATTTTCACAATATATTCGTGTTATATCTAAGACTGCTGGTTAAGTGTAAAAGAAGGAAGTTTGGACAAAACATTAGTTACTAATGAAGATGTTCATAGCTATAATAATAGAGGTAAAACAAACAATCGACTTCCGACCTTAAGACTTTCCAAAATGCAAAATTCTATCAATTATCTATCCATCAAATTTGTTAACGTATTACTAGCAGTCCTAAAACGTCCTACTTTAAATGCTTTTCAAAATAAAACGAAAGAATTATTCTTGAATAACGCTTTTTACAGCTTTGACGAATAATGTTGACTAATATCTGAACTTGCTGATTTTTTAAATTTTGTATTAAGCTACGTTATTAATTTATTTTCTACAGTGCATTTACAAGTTTTCATTTCTTATTTTTATTTCCATGGATCATTTCTGACTTGTGTTTTACTATAATAGTTTTGTAATTTTAAATTCAAATGTGTCCAAAAATTGTTAAACTAAGAGAAGCAGAAAAATCTCCGGTTTCGAATAAACTTAAATGAAATAGTTGTTAGAATTCGTTCGATACAAGTTCGCGACATTACGTCAGATGCGTGCAAACTCATGCCATACCATTCCAAACCGAATTTGGAGAAGAGCATTCATAAACTCTGGCTCGACACTGTTCACTGTAAAATGACAAACCACTAAAAATTTTGAGAATAACTTTTTATAGAGTTGAATGAAAAGAAGGATTAATGGGATGATTCCACTATAACTCGCCTCAGACCACAACTAAAATGGTACACAGGTGGGTCTAAGACCGCTAAAGACGGATGTACATAAGTCAATATATATGGACCTGGGAAATCACACCAGCGTATTTTCAAGGAGAAGTTTCCACTGTAGCAGCATGCGCAGACATTAACCTCAGAAGAAACTACAGGAACCAGAAAATTGTAATTTTTACGGCTAGTTAGCAGCTATCTAAGTGCTCAATTCACGGGTCCTCAATTCAGATGTGCTTTGGGAAGTAGCCTGGGCAAACAGCGGTAATAGCGTACAATTACGAAATCAGTTACGACAGCATCGCTGATTCCCCACTCTGGCCAGTACTAAATCGATGTTGTATGCGAGTAGTTCTGTGTATATGTAGGTTGTCGTAATTTATTTCGTAATTAGCGCTTTTCCCCAGATTACAGGGAAAGATATAACTAAATGCTGTCCTTCTAATACATACTAGGTACAAAAGGAAATGAGAGTTAGAAACGTATAGAGTAGAAATAGAAATAGAAGTAGAAGGAATATTGAGATCGAGAAACGTAGATACAAGAGATAGATATCAAATACAAGATTCGAAATTGGGCAAAAAATTAAAAGAACTAGAGATGTCAACGTGAATGTGAATAAATGAAAGATGAACAGGTGGTCGTCCTAGAGATAGTGATGAAATACAGCGGTTTACCTTCTTGAAGTAGAAACTAGATAAGCAGAGCAGGTAACCTATTTAGAAAGAAAAAAATTGTAGCGAGTCGTAAGCGTTCTTTATGCTATACCTCACACTTTGCCGGAATCCAATGGGAAATTTCGCCAAGAAATTTACATTGTACATCCACGAAATTACTGTAAATATAAATTCTCAGTATACTACAATGGTCGGAGTATGCAACCAAATAAACGCAAGAATACATGGTGCTATACATATCAAAAAACCCAAAATTGTAAAATATAAATATATTTATTCAAGTATTGTTGCATTACAAATAGAAGACTAAGTTTCAGTAGACATTTTTTACAAATATATTAACAAATAATGTCCAAAACTATAAAATTGCAACTATGTTTTACAACATAACACTGTAAAGCTTCCCAACATAATGTAATCAAATCATTTATTTCGCATCTTGAAACAAGACAACAAAGAAGACACCGGTAGTACCATTGATTCAATGCTAATTGATTATAAATTATATATATACATATATAAAATAATTTATGAGCAATATATACATATGTTAATCAAACAATTTTTCTAAAAAAAATCATATCACAGTCATTATTTTTTTTTTTAGGGGCAGATTTGCTATAGAAAGTATCCAAAAGTAACGCAGCGAAAACAATGAACGCCCCCAGCCATTGGCGGGGTAATAATGGATTTTGGAAAAATATAACTGAAGCTAAGACCGTGAAGAATTTTCTGGTAGTTGTGACTACAGAGCATGGCAGTGGACCAAAGTCAGATACCTAAAATAAAAACATCAGATTTTTGTTTCTTTTATATATTATATACAACTACCATCAAGAAAATAAATAATTGTCCTAAAGCTCCAGTCAGAGCTAACAAAGACATGTTAAGAATAACTGTCGGATGCCTAGTAACAAAATCTATAAACTTGAAACACTCCCCGTCATTAATAAAGGCATAGCTATCATAATTGTTGACCAGAAATTCATACTCAGCATCATATGTTGTGCGCTTGGTTTAGTCTCTGCTCTCATTCTTTCCTAAAAGATTGAAAATTGTAATTGAAGGTGTAAGCTATATACTTGATAAACTTGTACCTGTACAGCCCCAGTAAGTCCATCCATTATTAACGATAACAAAAGCAATAATTCACCTAATCCAAAACTAGTTTCAAAGTTTGATTGTCCTGATTTATCTTTGTACATAAACAATACTATACCTACCACAATCAGCAGTACGAAAATATATTTCCTAACTGAATATGATTTTCTTCCAATGATGACACCCAAAATCATAACCGGTATGGGTTTAGCAGATTTTCCTACAACCTATGGTAAATAAATACAGAATAGTATTTCACTTTAAATAGCAAACCAAATGCTTAACCTGTGTCGGATATGGAACCCACTGTAATGCCATGTTCGAACATACCATAGCTAGTAAATACGTTAACGAACAACTGATAGAGTAGGTCGTAGGTGTCTTATCCTCTCCTTGTGGCTTTATGTAAAGCATACCTTTCGCAAATAAATAATTTACAGCGCATGCTATAAACACTAATGATAACGCATAAGTGAATTTCTCATTCGTAACTTTTACTTCTCCATTCTCATTGACGGTTTCAGTGAAATACTTTCCCCTGGTTATTTTTCTTGTAATATTCCAAAGTAGAAGTAGGAAATAAATATAGCAGCAGCACAAAATAAAAATCTTGAATTACTAGACATAATTCATTCAACTGGCGATTACCGCAGCGTGGGAATGGTTAAAGTTGCTGGTTTTCACTTAGAAAAGCGTATTTTAGTTACATCAAAACGTTTTTGCAAAACATATGTGTTACCAATTGAATATTAAAAAATATGGTTAACAACATATCGCACTTAAAACTTACACGTCAAGCCACCA
Organism: Chrysina gloriosa; assembly: GCA_038088585.1. Classification (NCBI taxonomy): domain Eukaryota; kingdom Metazoa; phylum Arthropoda; class Insecta; order Coleoptera; family Scarabaeidae; genus Chrysina; species Chrysina gloriosa. The sequence continues at coordinate 10,505,831 of CM076089.1, read as the reverse complement.
ACAGTCCTGTGATTGGTTGAGGTAGCAAGCCCCCATTCAACTAGCCAATAAGGTGCGAATTGCCAATCAATAACTATTTTCAAAAAATGGGATTATTAGTGTTAAAACATTTGACAAATTGTAAAAACATTTCATGATCGTATGATATAATTGATTTGTTTACTATCTTTCAAAAATAATACGTTTCAAAGGGAATATCCCAATGAATCGAATATTGGCCGGACTGTTATGTATAGGTTGGCTACACTGATTCATTTAAATTTAAACTGTTTAGCGCACCAGGTATGTACCCGAAGGTCATTGCTTCAAACTCGAGTGAGGCAAGTGATTTTTAATTACAGAAAAGGAATCTCAGACATGCCTCCTCCTCGGATAGGAAAAAGAAAATCGACTTTTTGTACGTTAGAAATCTCTAGTGAAGATGGAATTCTTTCAAGTTTGACCAAATTTTAGTTGAGTGTACAAATGACCAATCCATAAATATGACTTATCCATATATACGTGCGCAGGGCTTTCGCACGCCTGGCTTCACCTGACCCTTATACCTAACAAGCAATAAACATCACACTTACGTTATAATGATTGCAAGAACAACGCTGGTGACGTCTCTAGCGATATATACATTCTAAATAATCTAATATGGATTTTTAGAACATACCGAGTGAGCGATCGCAAATGCCTTAAGTTGGCTATAATGAAGATCCTAAATATGAACATTTTTGTTTTCAAAGATTTTCGATCCCGTCATTTCTTTATTTTGTCAGCTTTTCATGCACAGTTTATCTCTTATTCACATTTGGATCGATGCTGTTGTCGCTGAATAACGTGCTCGCATTTTTAAAGTGTTATAGAAACCAAGAAACAATACGTGAATATACTGAGTATAGTACTGTATAGGTTATACATTCTTTATATTTGCCAAATCTTAGTAGTACCAACGTAACATTGCCAACTAAAATTGTCAGGTCATGTGGTGGACACTTACGATTGCTCACTCTGTATGCTGCCCAATTTAGCAGTGGCGTACGCAAGGGAGGCAATTAGAGGGATAAAAAATCCTCGATACCCTATGATGGTAATAAGTAAATTTTAGGACTATGTTGATGATTTCTTTTTGTAAAAGGGAACGCGAAAATCCGAAAATCTTGAGAGATTTAAAGATTTAAACAATATATTTAGTGTTAAGTTATTTAAGCGTAGAGTTAATGATTACTTTTATGTTTTTACTGAGTAAGTGAAATGTAATTTTCTGTCTCGTTCCTTAACAATGTCCATATCATTCATTGCGGCTAGTTATAAATAAAAATCTAATCCATATATATATATATATGATCGAATCTAATCTAATTTAGTTCTAACAATAACAAACTAGCAAACAGACTTAACACAGCTTTCGATAATAAAATAAAAGGCTCAAAAACCAAGCAGACTCCTACCAAAAGAACGAAGAAGGAGAGCGTGGATATTTATTATGGCACTGAATTACAAATTCTAAAGGCATGGGTTCAATTGTTACACCACCATCATCATAATATCGAGGCGTTTTTTTCCGACTTCAGGCATTACCTTGAATCCTCTAGTCGTTGGCCTGAAGAGTTGGTAATCCCTGTTAATCCGAGCTCAATGGCTCTTCATGGGCTGCAATAGGAGCTATGAATTTGTAAGAAAATGCAGTTTGTGCCTTCAGTAAATCTATCAATAATATATTGTTTATGATAAACTGCGTTACAATTCTTTTTGTAAACAGCTGCTATACTTTTCTAAACCGATTGTTAATACACCTAAAATTTACTTGAAAATGATCCATCTGTATATAAACATAATTTTGTCACACATTGTAATATTCCCTCTTTATAAATGCAGTTACTCAGGTTTTCAAAGTAAATATTTAGCATTTGAAATGTAGTGCAAAGTGGCTGAATCTTTTGCAAAAATTCACAATTTTGTAATTGTATCGTGAATCGATTTAATGCTAATTAATGTAGATATGTATGTGTTTGTGCATTTCTATATATGGAAAATCTGTTATCCGCATCACAATTTTGTAATTATAATTAACCAATTAGGCGGCGGCGTTGGATTTAATTAAGCTTATATCAGTTCGAGTAAACGCTCTATTTCAAAGCGCTAACCAAAATATATATGTAGAACTTTTTGCACGCGTATTCTTAACCATACACATGTGTATGTATGTTCATTAAAGTTTTATATCGTGCATGTCTTAAAGATAAAGAACAAATTACTTTTGCCAAAATTATTCGGACTTAGAAATATTTAGGATAATTATAAATGTGTAATTAAAAATTAAAAAGCAAATAACAGATGTGCGCGTGAGAGTAATTGTTATAAAAGTGATTGTCGAGGAAAATTTTATCGTGTTAGTAATATTGGAAACTTATCTTTCACAAATGGAATGAACAATAACCAATTTAAATCGAATTACATTAAAAATTCGAAATTTTTGTGATTAGTACACAACAACCATATATTTGTGGGAAATCATGTATCAACATACAAAATGACATCACCAAATATTGTTAGAAAGGGCAAGAAAAAATGTTGAATAGGAACACAGAATGTGCCAGTAGAAACTTTTGCATATCCAACACTTCAGTTTTTTTTTTCAAATGCTAAGAATGTTAAGTTGGCGAATGAACTTGATGGACCATACATAAATGTTGCACTCTGTTAATTGTAGTTAGAACCGAAAAGTTGTATTCCCAACGACCCGCACTGCAAGCAAATTTCTTTTCTGCTGCTATCGTGTTATAAATTTTCTCAAAAGCCATTTTCTGTTTGTGTATTTGTTGAAATACATTTTTGGAGATTCAATTCCATTTGGAAAGTTTTTAACCACTGTTAGCTCTTTCTTGAAAGGTAACAAAATCTCAAACGAAAATAAATAACTAATACCGTTATATTCCAAATCTTCGTCTGCCTGACGTGAATTTATAAGCAGACTGTTTTCATTAAACCGCTGTTGCAGTTTGGTTAATATTACTTCGATTACTTCATAAAACGCAAATTTTAAATCTAAGGTAGAAGACAAATTTCCAGTTGATTCCATTACAACAAAATGTTTGTTCAGAACTTGAAAACTTCCAAATGTCGACAAACAAATCTAAAGAACAAAGATATTCCTCTCTGACACGTATTATTCATTGGCATTGAATCTGGTAGTTAAAACAAATATAAAAATTTCTATCAGAGCGGTAAAAATATGGAAAATACGTGCGGCGTCATTATAGAATATAAAGATCTCTTTTCTACCATTTTTCAAACAACATAGTATACTCACGATACCAGCAGTACATATTACCTGTGCTAATTACATTCATACAGACAGGCACAAATACGAGTGGATCGTGCTGTGCATATTTACGTTTATTATTCAATAATCGTAAATTCCATGGTATCCTAAAAGGATGCAACAGGAGAACCCGGTCCACGACCTGGAAGAATTCCACAACTTACATTTACAAAGTCTGGTATGAACTCCACGTGTATACCCAAAAGACATTTTGATCCATGTTGTAAATACGTTTCGACAATGTCCATGCCCTTGGGGTAAATGACAATAAGCTTGATTGATTGATCGATTGATTGATTGTGGAAGCAATAAAGGCAGCAAGAGGATAGATGAGTCGTCTAGGAATGGCATTAGTACAATCCTCACAAGGGCGCAATATGCTCTTCAAATTGCAACATTCACTGTAAAAGTGGGGACACGAGGTCGGTCTGAGAACTAATTCTGGTTCTAGAGGCAATAGATACCAAAGCTCAAGCAATCTGCGACTTTCGTGAAAGCGCCCTTGTTTTGCAATGAGACCATGAACGTTCTAAAACTAAAGAGAAATCAATTGAGCGCCATAACTGGTGAACATAAAATCAAGCTTAACGGCGAACCTGAGTGAAGAATCCAGAAGTGGATGAAGCTACTAAGTACATAGTATGCTGCAGTGATGCTCTAATTAATTCTAGTTCACATCAGATCCTTAATTTAGGGAATAGATATTTGGAACTTACGGATGTAAAACGTGTTAGTCCAGAGAAGAAGGAGCAGATCATGGATCTGTTGACTCGGGAAGGTTAGGAAAAAGGACTCTGTGGAGTCTAAATTCTGCTCTTTCCCTTCTGAACGAAATTAAAATAAAGGTAACTTACTAATAAATGCCCCTTTATTGTATTCTGACTTTGTTGTTTTTTCCAACATTTTTGTGGCGGCTCTCGTAGTCTCAAGATTTATTCAATGATCAATATTGGGTTAAACTGCACGTGTACGTTTTCTACCTTTTTTTTTTTTGAAAATATGATTTGGTGAAGAAGTTGTATACGTATAATTTGGATTACTTTCTATTCAATATTTAATAAATATAAGTGCTTGCCGAAATAAATAAAATGTAAGAAAAGTATGAAGAATTGGGTAGGTAACCGTATCTAATATGAAAACCAATTTAAAGAGCATTCAATACATTATTTCCGATTTGCTATTATTAACTTGTTTTCATAAGCAAATATAGGATGAATTGAGGTTATTTATTGACGATAGACTTTCTTAACTCTATACAAGCTGTTGCGTTTAGTCGTTACCATTCTTAACGATTCATCAATAAACAGATACTAAACCAATTTTCTCGTATTGTATCATTATTGTTATTAGGTATTAAACGAGACCAGGGTGATAATTTTTAATGCAGAAGTGATTCTGTTGGTAAATTGGTCAGTTGGTCCAGCGATCCGTGCATATTTATATGTATATGGATCAGAAGGAAACGGGTAATTTGTACCGAAAAGCTAGAAACACATGCATTTTATTAGGAAAGAGCCCCAAAGTGGGGATCTTGAAATGAACATATAAAAAGAAACGAATGAAACATGGATGCTTAGTAGAGTTTCCGATTCGCACAGGTAAATTACGTGCCTAAATCGAAGATAACGGTGGAACATATAATTAGTGGAACGCAGCTAACAATCGGTGCGTAATTAATTTTATTAGAACCATCTGCAGCCGCCGTGCTCTATTTTGCGTGACCGATTAAAATATTTATTGCTTCATAAAGATGCATTTTCAAAAAGCATCATAAAATATATTATAATTACCGATAATAGCCGAGCGTTTAAAGAGGTGATGAAAACACAAATTTGAAGCAATTTTATCTCGCGAGTTTTTACATCTTATTTGTAGGAATGTGTCAATTTACGTTCAGACTAATTGACCAGATTATAAATATTGTCAGTTGGTCCGGAGTAAAAAATAAGTATCTATTGAAGATCGGGCTTTAGCTTTAACTTAGTTAATTACTTTTTTCTGTTAGATAAACCATGTGTGACGACGATCTGGTAGCTTTAGTAGTAGACAATGGATCTGGAATGTGCAAGGCTGGTTTCGCAGGCGACGATGCTCCCAGAGCGGTGTTTCCTAGTCTCGTCGGAAGACCACGCTATCAAGTTCGTTAGATATTGAACTTTCAAAACTCCCCAAAAAGACATTGTTCGTTTCTAGGGCATAATGGTAGGAATGGGTCAAAAGGATTCTTACGTCGGAGACGAAGCTCAAACTAAAAGGGGCGTGCTAACAGTCAAGTATCCGATCGAGCATGGAATCGTTAGCAATTGGGACGATATGGAGAAGATATGGCACCATACGTTTTATAACGAATTGAGGGTGGCGCCCGAAGAACATCCGGTGCTCCTGACCGAAGCACCTCTTAATCCGAAAATCAACAGGGAAAAGATGACGCAAATTATGTTCGAAACTTTCGGAACCCCTGCCATGTACGTGGCTATTCAGGCTGTACTATCTCTATATGCTAGTGGAAGAACGACCGGTATCGTTATGGATTCCGGTGACGGTGTTTCTCATACAGTACCAATCTATGAAGGTGCATACATACATAATTTTAATTAAGTAAATGATCCTTACTTACTTAATCCTAACCCTTATACCCTTTCGGGTGTCGGGTTCGTGGAGTTGAGTCACGTTGGAGTTCTTTTCCGTGCCTTCCGCCATGTTTTCCTGTCTTGCATTTGTTTTCGGATTTTCTTCCAATTTATATTTCTTTTCTCCGCCGCTTTCCTTACTTCCTATATCCAACACTTTCTGGGTTTTCCTTTTTAGCTTTCTTTCACTTGTTTTGGCTTCGAAAACTCTTCTTACTATTTTATCTTCTCCCATTCTCGTAACATGCCCTAGCCATCTGAGTTGTCCTTCTTCTATCTTGTTTTGCATGGGCTGTATTTTAAAGTTTACTCTGATTGTACAGTTGCTTACTTTATCTAGTCTTGTTTTTCTATCTATCCTTCAAATCCGCATGTGAGTATCGGTGCAGCTATTTCCTGTCTTAATCTGTTTCGGTATTTTTTTTGTTACGTATCAGTGATAATTCTTCTTTTAGGATATGCGTTACCACACGCAATTCTTCGTTTAGATTTAGCAGGACGTGACCTTACTGATTATTTAATGAAGATCTTAACGGAACGCGGATACAGTTTTACAACAACGGCGGAACGAGAAATTATACGCGATCTTAAAGAAAAGATATGCTTCGTAGCCCTCGATTACGACAACGACCTGATCAAATCGGCTGGCACCAATTGTTACGAAAAATCTTACGAACTACCCGATGGGCAAGTGATTACCATCGGTAATGAAAGATTCCGGTGTCCAGAAGCGATGTTCCAACCGGCTTTGATCGGGATGGAAACTCCCGGCATCCACGAAACCACCTACAATTCGATAATGAGATGCGACGTGGATATACGTAAAGACCTCTATGCCAATACGGTACTCTCCGGTGGTAGTACGATGTTCCCTGGTATCGCCGATCGTATACAGAAGGAAATAGCCGCATTGGCACCCGCTAGTATGAAGATCAAAATTATTGCTCCGCCTGAAAGGAAATATTCAGTTTGGATCGGAGGTAGTATTTTAGCCAGTTTGACCACATTCCAACAAATGTGGATTTCCAAACAGGAATATGAAGAGTGTGGTCCAGTCATTGTGCATAGAAAATGTTTCTAGATATTTTCCTGTATTATTTTTGTTATTTATTTAATGTTTTAATACAATAGTTCCAAAAATAATTTTAAATTTCGATTTCTTTGAATAAAAAATTTATATATCAATCCCATTTCTTAGATTGAAAGCGATTTCCTATAGCGGGAGCCAACTTAATAAAACGAAACGAATGATTTTCTTTCCTTTCCCAAAACGACTACTTCTCGTACAAACGCACAATCCCTTATTGGATTAGTGATGAATAAACCGGGCAAATATGCGGTATGCCCAGTCTAGTGATGAATCAAAAGACGCACAATAGTCGTGCATGTGCCATATCAGTACAAGGGATATGCAGAACGTTACTCATTTATTCAATATTTATCCTTTTAATTCTTCATACTTATTTCCATACGCATACATTTCCCACCTCGGCGTAGAAATTTAGTACGTCTTTTACTTGTAACTAGAACGTAAATTGATATAATAAATGTTTTGTTATCGTGAATGTGGAACAAATAAGAGAAATGACATGCTTATTGCTATTTCTATGTAAATTGTAAATCTTGGGTCTATCTATTATACATTCTTTTTTATTGGGTGTAACCTAGTGAATCAGATCCTGTCTAGATAAGTGCTTCTAGTTTGTTTCGTAATTAGTAATCAAATCGTTTAAGAGAATGGCGCAGGAGCATTCTTTATGCTTTGTTATTATGGAAAAGGTGTTTCAAAAACTGCATTTTTGTGTATGTAACTGCGTACTTAAGATAAATCTATATTAGCATTGAATAAATATGCAGTTAAACTAATTTATATTACAAAATCTAGACTTATCTTATATGATAGTTTTCTACCACAATGAGGTCAATTAGACAAGAGTGATTGAAATAATAGTTATATTCTCATGAAACTGCAATTTTTGGATTCACTTAAAAATTTTGTTCAGATTCATTTCAACAATTTTGCATGCTCTTGTTTACTTATTTCTTTGCTGTACGGGATTTTCTACTTTACTCTATTAAAACGATGTATAGTTTTTTGACCAACAATAAACAAAAAAGCTGTATTTGTTACAAGATATAAAGGATAATAAGACAAAAATACAAAGGTACTCTCTTTTCTTTTACTAACACTACATAAAATTAAAAATATATGTATGTACAAAGAATTAATACAATGTCTACAAAAATCAAAGCTTACCATTAATACGTCACGTACACTAAGAGACAAAGCATAGTGTATCGTCAAATATATACAGGATAATAAATTATATTTTGAGTGCTGTAATCAGTAAGAGAATTAAATTCCTGTAAAGCCATTTATTCAATCAAGATTGCCTATGCTCTATCTCTCCCATGATAAGAGAGTAAAATTATGGTGAAACATTGAATTTTTTACACTTTGTATACTTCAATAATAGTTTCGTGTCAATGTAACTACATCATCAATTCACAACCAATTTACACAATTATCATTCTTGAAATAATCTTTTAAAAAATTGTTATTATACGGCGTAAAATGAAATTACAATGACGCTATTTAAACTAACTGGGTATAAAGTATAAAGGTTGATAACAAACGACCTTACAGTCTTTGGTGATTGGGAAAATTTAAGAATTCACTCATTCTATAATTTACACATATACATTACGATATAAAAATAGGTAACAATTAAATCTCAATTGAATATTTAAAATTTCCATATACATTATTTAAAATTTTTACAATTTCTTCGTCTTTTCTACAATTTAAATCAAAACTAAATGATTTCATAAACAGTGTGGGTATAAAATATTATACGGTGTACTATACCTACATACAAAAATAAATTAAATATCTAGATGTACTTTGTTTTGAAAATTAAAAATAAGCCTGTTTCAACATTTACATGATTCTATTATTATACTTGTACAATTTGTTCATGTTGTCTTCTACATCAGACAGTTCAGTGCTACCTCATTTACATTATATAATCAGTGGAACATATAAAAAAATACCATATATCAGAATTTCAGGAGATCACTTGAATGACTATTTTATTCGAGAAATTATTTCCAACATTTTTCTGTGTTCACTATCTGTCGTAAGTAACTACACTAATCAGCCATTTATCTTTTTGTTCCTTTCCTCCTATTGTTGTTGTTGCATTTCCTCATGGTTGGTCTTTTTAATTTCTTATCGGGATTGTTGAACCAAGGTAATGTGAACTCGCTAAAATAATTGAACAACATCAGTGATATGTATTGCTTTTTATAAAGTTAAACAATTACCCCGATTCTAATTTTGCAATTGGACACCCAAACGCCGAAACTGGTAGAGTATCACATATTTCTAATGCCTTTATATCATCTAGCGAGGGCCATAATGATTGTAAAGGTTGGGGTTGTTCATCGATAGTACGAGAATGTGATCCAGTCCGTTCCTGTCTTTGTTTTAATTTGTCGACTATTCTTTGTTCACGTATCCTTTGGACATCCCACCTAAAAATGTAACTTATGTGAAATATTTTATTATTGTCTTATCAGATTTTCGTTCTTATTTTGTCACATTTATGTTGGCGGGTGACGAGTTGTAGTAAACTGTAGAAAATATGTTTGGTTGATGTTTGCAGCGCATGTTATGGACTACATTTTAGTGCAAAATTTTGTTAATTGAGTTGAAATAACCGATTGAATTTACTGTCGCCACTTGGTGAAACATTTTAAAATTAAAAATTAATAAACCAATTTTACACTTGGTATTGTTTTACGAGATTAATTACATTATACATTGTGTAATAAAATCTTTTTATATAAAAACTATGTTTTGTTGAAAAGTAGTAAAAGCGAACGATCATAATGGAACTATAGTAGCAAGTACGCAACTAACCATACAATCGATTAATTAGTATTCTGCAATATTGGTTGCCTATCTTCAAAGCCTGTCTCAGTTGTAATTTACCTTTTTCTCCTTTTTCGTCGAACTCGAGGCGACTGTGTCTCCTGTTGTAAACATCGTCATCTAAATTTTCTGTACCTTCCATAGTATAACAACTGGTATACGATTTTATCCTCCAATGTGGTACCTCAAGATTTGTTGGAGGAGACTGATTTGGTAAGTTGATTATATCGAGTCGATTAATACTATTAGTATTGGCTTCACCAGCGTGAGTAACATACTGTTCATTACATTTTATGATTTGCTCTGTATTGACCACCTCTGCATTAAATAAACAAGGAGATTAGTTTGAGAGATTTTAATTGAAGAATACCAATTACTTTTTCGTTTCTTTCGTGATCTTCTATAACTTCTCTTCTCATCTGATGTAGAATCGTTATTTGAGAATGCTGAAGAATTACTGCATAATCTTTTCCTTCTGATGCTCATTTTTAAATTTTTCATAGGATTAGAATTGGTTGAATTCTGAATGGTATAACTGCTTTTATACTTGCCTGGTATGTGGGAGTCGTTTAAAAATTCTGGTTTGATGTTTGAATTGCTATGCGAATTCCCTGGTATTTCAGGGTCGACACCTAAAAGAACAGTAATGAGAATGGATATGAGATCGAAGAACCCTTGCATTGTTACTTTTATTTCGATTATTTGGTATTTGTGCTGAGCTGGGAGTTTCATCGGGTTCTTCACAAGAATTTCCCTTTATATTGCTGCCAATGTTAGTTTCTGCATTTGTTGCTTTGTCATTATTGTCCTCCAAGGAACCCAAGTCTTGGGTCATATCTTCCAGTATGTTTTCAAAATAACTTCAGTTGCTTTATGATTATTTACAATGTTGTTTTTGTGGATTGTAGTTCCGTTTTCCATACAGTGTATTCGTTCCTTAAGCTAAAATGTATTGCAAACAGACACATTGAAGTGAGCGGACATCAAATATCCTCACCATTTCATTTTCTTGTTGAAGTATGTATATTGCTTTCTCCTTGCTTAAGATTTCATCGTTTTGCTGTTGAATTAAATCCAAATGTATAACTAACCAATCTTTCAGAAACTTAACCTCACTTTCGGCGCTTTGACAGTTTGAGTCACTTGCATTTACACCATTTACATCACTGTTAGAAGAAGCATACATATGATCATAAGGAAGACTCAATTCGTCAATGTTTTCACCGTCGTTTATGCTGTTGAAATAATCTACGGTTTCTGTAGAACTCGACAATTTTGTGTTATTATTTTGACCAGAAAAATTATCGGACATCTTCGTATACACTCGAACTATGTTTTGCTCATTGTCCTGCTTAATTACAAGCAGTTCATAGTTAAAATGTATACATCAACAAATCGTTAGAGGACGATACTTAACGTGAATTATTTAATGAACGCATTTTCTCACAGGTTCATGTCTTATCCAAAAGGAATGTCATTTGTACGCGAACTCACTTCTCATACTTTAATTCGGTCGTCCACAGCACGAAAAAACGGATTCATGTTAATCAACACAAGAAATGTCAACTTACATTTGTAGGTTATGTTTTATACAGCAAATTGGAGTGAAAGAAATCACATTACGCTTTCTTGCAATATTACTTATACTAATCGATTTCTTTATTTTTCGCATGCATTTAATGACGATCGAATCAAACGAAACTGATATGAGAAATTCGTAAATAATGCAAACCACTACACCAACACAAGATCGGTCGAAATCGTCAAAATCAACGCGCTATTATTTTATTAATCGCTTCCGGATCTTAGTAGCGGTAACTTTAAATATAAACAGGTAAGAATTAAAAAATAGGATTTGGCACTGTTTCAAATGTATATTTAACAACTTCTTACGCATTTTGTTATTTCAGAATTATTACCGCTCAATATTTCCAAAATATATGTTTTGGAACAGCGTTCGTAATAATGCTATGTAGTACATTAATATTTGCTTCATTTGCTTGTCTGGATTTAAATAGATATATTTTTACTACTATTTTGTAAGCTCCAAGGTTACATAAATGGTTTGATCGTGACCTCTCGCTTATTCAAGTTGTAAATTATCGCAACAGTGCGCGTTGGTTCGTGGTAAAATACACCTCGTGCTATTGCCGACAGCATAAACTGAATGAGTGTATATTTTAGGTTAGATGTGCAAATAAATTTGTTTCCGATGAAGGATTATTGAATACTATGCTCATTTAAGGATATTGTCGTCGATATAAAACTAGTACGTGAGTAATAATTGCTCATTTAACATATATTTATGTGAAAAAACATGCAGGTCCATTTCCAAAAATATCATCATTTTTGGATATACCTGTGACGTATGATATAAAAACAATTTCGTCATATTGTGAAGTACTAACAATTCGATATGTGTATAATTTAATAGTAAGAAATCCCCACATTTTTATAATATTATGAAATGAATTTGAATTAAATAAATTAAAAAAAAAATGAAATTACTTTTTACACTATCTAAATACAAAAAATAATAACAGAGCCAACGGTTGTGATTTTGTATCGATTAAATCACAGTACATATACTATTTTGTTTTGGGATTTACAGTTACCTGCAATTTTGTTTCTTCAAAATTATTGTTTTATCCCCTTCTTTCCTCTATCACGAGTCATGAGTTATCCCTTGAATTGAATTTGTGAATTTATGATTTGTAACGAGTTTTGCACATAGGATTTTCATCTTAACATACCTGCATATTTTATGTATATCAAATAAATAGTAAAAGCAAATACATTTTTTATTAAATTTTAGAGCTGCATAATATTGTCGTTGTAATGAACAGTTTTTACTATTGAATAAAGGATAAAAATATCTTTAAAGAAATGTGTTACAGTAGAACCCCTGTATCCGCGGTTTTACCTATTGCCGTTTCTATAGCGCGCGACACTATCAAACGCCCGCTTACGTACAAGTTAAATATGTTGGAACGAAAGTAAGGATAAGATAATCATTTCGTCGCAGCATAGCCCTAACAGCTGAAGCAGCCAGTCATTGATGACGAATTTGAACTGCTTTGCAATGTTTACACGCGTGCCGAGTTCCGTTGGCTGTTCCAGCTGTTACGGATGCTGGTACGATTATCTTACCCTAGTTATAATATTTAATAAATTCGTTTAAATCCAAGGATGTAAATTATAAAATATTTTAAAATGGCTTCTAAGCCGAAAAGAAAACGTCAAGTGTTCAGTATTAATCAAAACTCAAAAATTATTGATGCGATTAAAATAGAAAAAGGTCTATTGCAACCGTGACTAAGATCTATAATAAAAAAGTATCTTCGATACGTGAAGTGTTGAGAAAAAAAAATAGAAAATATCCGACCTAGTTTCTCCACTGCACTCCAAACTTCAAAAGTTACAACCACAATACGTGATAAAGTGTTAGTTAAAGTAGAAAAAGGCTTAAATTTTTGGGTGAAAGACATAATAAGAGAAAATGTTACAATTAATGATAAGATGTTACAACAAAGGGCATTGATTCTATACGGAGACATGCAGACTTAAGATGAAATACAAGAGGAAAGAAAGTCATTCACAGCAAGGGGGTGGCTGCATTGATTTAAAAATGTAATAAACATAAAAATTATGGAGGAATCTGCGTCGGCTGATCATATAGTTGTTGCCCCGTTTCCAGGAAAATTGAAACAAATTATTACTGAAAAAGATTATCATCCTAAGCAAGTTTTTAATTAATGTAAAAAAAAATGCCCCAAGGGACGACATAGGAAGAAAATACCAGGCTTTAAAACAATTAAGGAACAGATGACTTTGGCACTTCGTACAAATGCAGCCGGTCACGTGATTAAATCTGTTTGCGGAGCATAGAATCTCCATGCTCTTAAAAACAAAGATAAAAATTGTTTGTTTTCTGGCAATCAAATCGGAAAGCGGGCCTCACGACTGGTTTATTTACAGAATGGTTTCATCGATGTTTTATTTCGGAAGTTATTATTATATATATTATATTGTTAAGAAGATATTTGGAGAAGGAAGGATTACCATTCAAAATGCTGTTGATAATAGACTACGCTTCTGAGCATTCTGGATGAAAACGTTCAACTAGTTTTCTTGACACGATCTCATTGCTTCAGCCACTTGATCAAAGTATCATTAGATGTTTTAAAGTCATATATACTCGACAGGTTTTCGAAATGCTTTACACGATGGTTGGAGATTCCTTCGATATTGGGCTCAGGGAATGTTGGAAGTTATTTACAGTTGAATTGGAATGGACGAATTGAAACCAGAAACGATAGTGGGATGTTGGAACAATTTGTGAAATGATATCGTTCGTAATTCTGAAGATGCTCTAAATATTGATCCACAGCTCACAACAATAATTAATATAGCGCAAATGTAGAAGAACTGAATGATTACATAGTGGAACAGCATTGCGTGTTTACTTACGAGGAATTGGGAGATCTTGTCAAGTCTTCCTTAAAAGAGAGTGACGATGACGATGAAAATCAACAAGAACCGCCATCATAGACACTTGAAAAATTTTCTGCAATATTTCGAAAGGACCAAATATTAAAAGGACAGATAACAGATTATGACCCAATAATGGAACGCAGCATAAAAAGTACTCGCACTATAACAGAAGCTTTGAAACCGTCGCAATATTTGTTTACTGAAATGAAAAGACAAGAACGACTTTTAATAACCATGTTCTTTCAGAAAGTCGACAAAACTATGGATGATGCTCAGAACTAAGATATACATTGTTCAAAGTAGTTCTCCGAATCCACCAAAAAATGTAACTTTAAGCGGTCTTGAAAATTACTACGTTATACCCTTAAATGATTATTTCCGTCATGGTTTGTTATCGTTGACCAGTATATACCACGTCCAAAATAAGGATGGCCAGCATGGGGATCCTGGGAACGGTAATGGTTACGAAGTCGGTTAAATGGGACGAAATTTGCAACGCCAAGAAAATACACATATGACGCAGACAAATCTCAAATTTCTACCTCGGTTTTGGAGATATAAAAAATATTAAATTTTGCCATTTTCGATTTTTATTTTCCCATACGTTATTATAGGTGATATCAAAAAAATAATAACACTACCATTTCCACTTTTAATTTCTCTACAATGTGGCGTGGAGTAACAATAATTTATATAACAAAAAATTTTTCGAAGTTTTTGGCAGGTACCTTCGTAATATTCTTAAAGTACTACTCATTAATTATGTCCAAGCTCCAATGATGAATGATGACGATTATTTGTGTATACTCGTATTTGAGGAAAGCTTGGTTTTCAACAATAAATTATTAATATCTGTAAGATACATGTACGCAACTGAAAAACGGGAAGAGCAACGTCGATCCTATGGAAGCGTTCATACGTCTCATAACGGATTGATCTACTACGAGATTTTTAAATAAATATTTAAAGTAGGTTTTCTGTTTGAACAGACAAAATCGTTTGGACTGTGGAATGTAAGAATTAAAAAAAAGGAATCGTGTTTCAGAAACCGTGAATGTAATCAGTTTTTTGCACCTTTCGAAATTTATTTTGACAAGTGCTATTTTGAACAAATATTTTTAGTTTAACCGTGTGAAATGAGAATGTTTGTTCTAGATAGTGTTTTATTGACGAATTGTTCCCGAACTGCGTTCTCGGCGTTTGATTAAGCTTAATTCTGACGCTTTATTAAGAAATCAAGCCTTTGATTAGTCGCCATTAATACATCGTTGATTTGTTTCAGCTACAGACGCAATGATCTCATAAATATTTAGTCCCTTGCTTTATTCGGCTGTTACTTATCGTCGAGTTTTCCATGGCCATTAACGTTTTTGGAGCCTGGGACTATGTCGTCCTTGCTCTGGTACTTATCATTTCATCAGCCATTGGGGTATATTACAGATTTACTGGAGGAAAGCAAAA
This sequence comes from Chrysina gloriosa, assembly GCA_038088585.1. Taxonomy (NCBI): domain Eukaryota; kingdom Metazoa; phylum Arthropoda; class Insecta; order Coleoptera; family Scarabaeidae; genus Chrysina; species Chrysina gloriosa. The sequence continues at coordinate 10,489,999 of CM076089.1, read as the reverse complement.
AACTGTACAGGTACGTATTTAGATAGGCATATATTTTTGTAATGAATTGTCAAAGATTGAAACTAGTCTTCATGTAGATTTAAATAACTTTAACTGTTTAGAAGCACCATTTTGTACCAGTTTTAATTAAGAATCTTTCGGATGATTTCGCGATTTACAATTATGGAACGCGATTACGTTAAGACTACATTAAATGTGGAGGTCTAGTTTACAAGGATATTTAAAAGTTATATGGGAATGGTGTTTGGTCATGCTTCGTGAAAACACGTTTAAACAAATTTCCAATTGGAGTCGTACTTCATAATGAACGTAGCTCATTAATTCAAAATGATTCTTCGCACTCATAGGTTGGTGGTAAGAAATTCAAATTCAACAAGTTTTAATGTTTTCCCAATTATAACATTAATCTGGATAACGACATGGTTAAGCATTAATTACAGTAAGTTTACTTATATTCTATTATACAGGGCATCACAAAAATACCGGGACGTCTGGAAAGTTTATCGGGTAACATTTTTCTCAATAAGGTCAACGTCATTAGTTAAGTATTTTTCAAGAATTTAATGTTAACTTCAAATTTCATCTTTGACATTGATCTTCGAGATCATTTGAAAATTCGATGTAAAAACGTTTTCGTTCGCACCTTGGATACTACGCATTAGACGAACACTTAACTTCGCCTCCTGGTAAGGTTTCTGGTGGTGGTGATTCCGTCGATAGTGGGATTCGTGTTTGGATGTTTAGATGAGATGATTCATATATTAATCAATGACTGGCGTGCTTTTGCACAATAATCGAGTAACTTACGCGAAAGTTAACAAAATCTAGGTAAAGCACATCCACTTTTGTGTAATTAGAAAACAACTTTCACCATTCGCCTACGGGTTTCACGGTTGTACCGCTCGTCAGTGCGATTTTGTGGGATGTAGTTTCATTTCCTGATAAGCACTATATATGCTAGTACGTTTGATGTTTGTACATATAAGAATTCAATTAAGAAATTCCTCCAATATGTACTTAAATGCGTTAATAATTTTTAGTAATTCTAATTTTCTAATTACACATTTTCCCACGGTTTGTTAGCCAAGAAGCGCCACTGCAGCTACTGCAGGAGTCTGTTGCAACTTAGTTGTCCACTCCTGCAGAATTAAATAGCTGCAAAAATGCGCATTTAAGTACATATTGGGGACACATCCACTTGATTTTCGGAATCTATAGAATACTGTGTAAAGATACATTTGAGACAGTAGATTTCTTTTTCATAAATAATCCAAACTGACATGTGTGTTATTTTATGTAAATGTTAAAATGGGAATAGATCTTATGATGTAAAACAGCTTCAAATATTTTGATTTTGATTTGTTTGGCAAGACGACGATTGGGGGATTGGGCGTGGTGCACATTTATATTTTATTACTCGAGAATCGTTTTTACGATGTTCCTGTATTATACGGTATTTCTATTTTGGGAATCGTATTTACCCATGTAAATGTGCAAATCGAAGGTCGCGTACAGGTGTTAATTTCTTACGCTTAATTCCATTACAATCTAATCAAAATTTCTTATAGGTCTGTTTAACCATACCCACCAGTTTGCTTTGCGACGACAAGTAGAGACTTGGTGAAAACTTACTTGGTTATCGTAGTTATTGATAACATTCAGTTAAAACTTGCGGTAATGACACGAGCTACGATCCAAACGATGATACACAAATATTTTATTTACAACACAATTTGAAAAAGTAGTAACTTATGAAACGTAACTTTATTTCATTAAAGGCCTATTCGAATTATTACATTGAAGACAAAACAATAATACTAAGTCTACGGTGTATTTGTAGGTAAATAGCAATCGTAATTTTATTTTAAGACTGATTGTGTTCTGTATAATTCGTATTCTATACGATTTTAAGCAGTGTCGAATAAACCGCAAATTAATTTAAGGGAGCAAAGATCAAACAGTTGTTGGCAATTAAAATGTCATTATTTTTCGATGAGAATTTGAAAGATTATAAAATAACACAATAAATATAATGTTAGGTATGTATGAGTACATGACATGTGTATTTTTATCTAGATTGACATTTCTAGCTGCAATTCTAAAGGAATTTGGTGGAAGACTCTTAAGGAAATTTAAAATTAACGATAAATTTGATCGGACCAACGCTTGTATTCTTTTCACAATAAATTCCACATGAGATTTCATTTTTCTCAGAACTGACGATGCAAGAGTGTCGTTTCTATCAATTCCATTTTAGGAACGATATTTGGTGTTATGAAGAAAAATGAGCACCCAATCTCTCACTTTTTCTATGAATAAAAATTTGTTCATACTGTACGGGGTAGAATATATACGAGGAATGTCTGATAATAAAGGGTAATGGATGGTTTTTATGCAAATTGCGCATGCGCAAGATTGACGCAATGTGCATATGACTGATCACTTGAATGCGTGTAGTAGTAAAGTCTGTATTTTTGTTTTGGTCACGACTCAGCTTAGCTTCTGGGAAGTAAACGAAAACGGCGTGTGTAATCGCAAAGTATTCAAAGGGTTAACAGCGACAGATACTGCAAAACTTTCCAAAAATTGCATACTTAATGCCATAAGAAGGAAACGACCGGGACGACTACGTCAAATCAAATCAAACTGTGGTTGCCAGTTCTTCGAAAAAAGCGGCTGGTGCAAAAAATTTCCTCACAATGCTACAAATTTATTATTCGTCCGAGATTTGTATTTCTAATATAAATTCTAATATCTTGTAAATCTTGTACTCTTTTGACTATTGGAAAAAAATCCATATGAGAATAAACAAATCGCATTTCCATGCTGTGGATCTTTCTGGAAATGACAACTGTAATATACCCTACTCTATGTACCACGAACATGTATTTCTCAAAGCGAAATATTTGTTACCCATGTAAATTGGATTACAAACTGGCACTCGTGCTCATGTTCATGAGGGTCTAAAATTTGTTTTTTTATTTATGTCATCCATTATCATTCCAGCATCCTCGTCTGGGATCCTGGAAAAGCTTTGTAAGTCATATAATTGATTCCTTGTCCCAGTATAAAAATTTTCTATATACATGTCAATCAACTACAACGATTACGTCAATGCATTGCTTACACATAACTTATATTGTGAAGTAAGCTTTTAGCAACAAATAAATTCTTCTAATTATTTTTTGTAATCTAATCACAATTCTGGATTATTGGCGTGCATTTTTTATTTTTCGTCTTGTCATCATTTTCGTCACATGTAGACTTATATATACAGGTGTTTATTAATACGTGTAACTAGCTTTAACTGTACTATATCATACTTTAATGTTCTTCGTGTTTTTAACCGGTTATTGAACCCTCTTCTTGAATTAGTCGAGGCTATTGTTCTAATGAAAATAACGTTCGATAAATGAATGCGTACTTTGCGATTTATTCATATGTACCTTTAGCTTAACCCCTAATGCCTTCATACTTTAAGATACGTTACGTATCGGTGATGGTGTTTATTAAGATGTACAAAAATACGTATTCGAAATTTCGCCAATATATACATCAGCAATAAACAATAATTTTGCGACTAAACTGGATTAAATTAAAATTTCCTGCAAGTTTTCCTGTCGGCCAGTAAATTATAGTTATGAATATCTGGCACACGAAATTTAAAATTTGAAAATGTAACCAGTCGTTGATAAACACGTAGGTTGCCACAAAAATTGACGAATCACATACCTCTAATGTTGTCAGATTATCCTAAATTTCACCAAGGTAAACTTTGACATTTCTTGGTAGAGTAGTAAGTAATTTAGTAGCGTTTCTATGCAAAAGCAAAGACAACAAATGATAGTGATTGCACGAACTGTCGCGTAGTGACTAACACTATATCACATAGGCAAACTTCTCATCATACAAGACACGTGTTTCTCTAGCAATGAGGCGGGTGGAAATATTTATGTAGTTTACACGATTAGAATTTAAGAAATTTACGTTCCATTCGGTAATTGATGGTTTTGAAGATGCTTGTCTGGTTATTAACGAAACACGTGTCAACAAATAAATAATTGTGTGGTAAGGAGTTAACCGATGTAATGTAGTGTCCAAGTCAATAAGTTCGTAATTTTTCACGATTGTAGTTTTGTGGTTTAACTCAACAATATTGCAACGATCACTATTGCTTTGCCTTTTGATAATCAAGCACGATCCTTCTTCTTCTTCTTCTTCTTTCACCTTATCCTTCTGCCCATCTAGGGCGTCGAATCTTGAGTCCCGCTCTCCTTTACCCATCTTTTCCATTCTTTCCTATTTTGGGTTAGTTCCTGCATACTCGTCATTTCTTTGACTCTTTCCTACCCTATCCTGCGGATCTGGTCCATCCATATCTTCCTCGGTCTTTCCCTTCTTCTATTCTTTCCCAATCCCGCCTCGTTAATCTTCTTTAGCATTCTGTCCTGGTCTAGTTGCGCTATGTGTCTGTACCAGCTTCTTTATTTTCAATTCTGCTCAATACTGACTGCTGTCTGAGTTTTGTTTTAATGTCTTCACTTCTTCGCCTGTCGATTTTAGTTACCCCAGCTATCCTCCTTAGATATATCATTTCTGCTGCATTTATCAACGATTTATGTTTCGTTTGTATCGTCCACGTCTCCGCTCCATACAGCATTAAAAGCACGATCCAAAAGCACAATTACTGTTCTCGAAATTCAAGTTTGTACTGTCAGTCATGATTAAGATTTAATAAAAGAGTAGATGACGTGTTACCATTAAGTAGTGTAAACTGGTCTTTGTCTCCATTTACGTGCAAGGCGCGACATTAAAATTCGGAGAAGTAAGGGAGTCAGTTCGGTTTACACTACTTAATGATAACATATCTACTCTTTTATCAAACCTTAGTGATGATTTTCGTAAAGGATCAAATCAACACAACAAAATAGTAATAAGAAAACAATAGTACGACACTACCTGAGAGAGAGACATCACACAGTGTCATGACATCATTATCGTATACTTCGTCGAATTGGTGCGCTGAATTAATAACAACGTACTTTTCCCACAATTTATTTTATCAATTTGAAGTTATAATAAAAAAATGATAGTTTGTACTTAGTGTTTATTACGTGCTGTTCCGTTTTGTTGTCTTCTTCTTTTTTTCCCTTTTATAAAGTTACAACTAATTATATTGTCATTAATTTTTGAAAGTGAAAACTTCGATTATAACTGGTATTATGTGAAAACAATACAATATGTGTGATGATTCGATAACAATTTACAAGGTGACAACAAATAGAATGTATGGAATGTATGTAAGTTTTTTGAGTTCAATAGAGATATTCGTAACGTGAGGTATGTGTGTAATGATCCGATATCATATTTCGAAAATACGAGACAAGCGGACTCGATTATCAAAGACCATCAATGGTAAACTATTTTCGAGAGGCAAAATCTTAATAAAAGAAAATCTTGATGATTAAGTGCGTCAACGGGCAGCTCTCAAGTAACTGTGTAAGTTTTGTACAGTTACTTGATAGCTGCCCATTAACTCACCTAATTTATTACGTGCGTTATATAAGTCCTCCAGATTTAATTTTATAAAGACCAACGATGTTCATGAGAAAGGGAGTGCCACAGAAGTCAGTACTGGATCCGCTACTGTATATGGTATACAGTGAAATCTCCCGTAACGGACATTTTCCATAAACAGCAACTTCCTTGAGGAAATTTATGTAATTATCGGTTTATCGGTTTATCGGTTCCGAATTTACCTTGCGGGAATTGCATATAACTTAACTTCTGTTGAACGAACAATCTTGATCCTTTTCCCGACATTTTTGGGCTGGATAATAATAAGAATTATGCTTATACCAAATTCTTAAATCAGAACGACTTACATACGAAAAATTAGCAGGGATCGAAAATGGACCATCAGTGAAATCTTTGCATTCACTTATCGATCTTAGAACAAATATTTTTGATCGTTTCCTATTATTGCATTACCTTACATAATGATTATTAATATTTAGTAAAGAGCTACAATAGGATTATATGTATGTTGTAAATTATTGCAATATTTCCTGTATATGTTTGCTTTATGTTTGTCGTATTCTGAAACCTTGAAAGGAAGTGCTTGCTACGTTTTTCTGTTAATCAATTACATTTAGAAAAATTAAATATTTGATGTTGTGGTTTATATTTGCAAAAAGAAACGAGTTGATATCATTTTTTATATCGCTATCTTACATAACACAAGGACAGTTTGTTTTAATAAAAATGCGATTATTTAGCAACGCGATTTGCATATATGCACGTTCGAAACACAATACCCGATAATACGTTGGCACATTGTCCAAATTCCTCGATAACATATGTATGTATATGTATGCGTAATTATCAATTTCTTCAGTAAAGCGATAGAATCTCGTCTGGGGGGCTCAAGAAAGGGGATAGTTTCAATAAGACAAACGTAAATCATCACTTCATGCGCGAATAAATTAGTTCTTGCAACATATTTTTTTTTTGAGCGTGCGATTATGCAACGATAACCAGAATTAAGCAACTAGATTGTGATATGACTTCTGTTTTGGCTCCTGCACTGCACTTCGTCACACTACACTTTCACGCGCTAGAACTGACAGAACAGTGTTAAGGGGTAACACCACTGTAGCCTACCTACCTGTAATTGTAGCATTAAAAAAGCGTCTCCTTGACAATTTCTTATAGATAGAAGAAAAGGTAATAGAGTAATAATATTCGAGGGAGTTATTAAGCATATATTTAAGTATTAAACAAAAAAATTATCATTGATAAATATTCACAAATGCCGACGCCGGAACCATTCTCGCGAGGAACGTTGAATTTGAGACCCTCTGTGGCCCGAATAACAAAAAATTCACCTAATTTACAATGGTTATAGCTATTGAAATACCTAGGGACTTTTAAAAATATTGATTTTTGTGTGATTGGCGGGTATTTAAAGTAAGAAATTCAATTTTCTACAAGAAAAAGGGCAATCATTTGTTAATAAATAACGTATAAATTAACTTATCAAGAATCCCGTATGTATTTCAGGTAGTCGTTTCGGAGATGTCCGACGCGCTTAGGGAAGAGCTCGGCATTTCACGGAAACAATTTGTTTCAGATACTAAATTTTTTGCCCTATATTCTAGATTCTAGAAGGTTTAAAGCATCTATTAAGCCAATAAAAGAATAATGTTATGGAGTGTAGTGCAGTGCAGTGAGCTGTGCATCAAATTACCTTGAAGGATTACAATAAAATGAATACCGACTAAAGATGATTTAGAAACAAATTCGAATTTTTATAGTTTAGTCATCTTGTATAAATTAGGGATTGACAAATACTAACAGTCAAAGCTTCAAGCACTTTACATTTAATCCTATTATAACGTGTGTAGTTAGTAACACGTATCATCACTTATCGTGTTATTGGTGTATTCGATTAAAAGAAATAATTAATCTTGCACTTCTGTTTGGATATAGGTAGGTCAGTTTGAAAATTCAACTCTCCAACTTTTCCCTGTATTTCTCCAATTTACTTTCATTATAAAGTCTTGCAAGTAATTAAGTATGCAAAAACTAATCTCATTGCATTTTTACTTTCAGGAATATTTATTGGCAGATCGCAGTATGTCCATAACTCCAGTTGCGTTTTCTCTAATGGCTTCATTCATGTCAGCGATTACATTGTTAGGGGTATCTAGCGAAAATTATACCTTTGGCATACAATTCATCGTTATAAACCTGTCTTACGTCCTATTTACTCCGGTAGCGGCGTATTTGTACTTACCAGTATTCTTTAAACTTCAAGCTACGAGTGCTTACGAGGTAAGTACCTACTAATAACAATTTTAAGCTTTGACCACTGTTCTATCTATATCTGAAAAATTTGAAAAACGTCCGCGATACCGGCGTTTTCCAAACCAGTTGTTTACAAAAAAGGTAATATTGATCATTAATTGTAGTTATAATTAATCATAGCTTCGTCGGGTGTTATAATAGTTCAGTTCAGGAATGTAACGATGAGAATAAAGTATGATCTGTTTCATTTGGCGGAATGGAGTTTCATAATGAATGTCTTTGAAATTTCTTTGTTTCAGTATTTAGAACGACGATTCGGACCATCTTCTAGACTAGCAGCATCTTTGTGTTACAGCCTGCAGATGGTTTTGTATATGGGTATAGTATTATATGCGCCTGCTCTTGCGTTAGAAGCTTTGACGGGCATCAGTAGAGTATCAGCAATACTAACAGTTGGTGAGTAGTGTTTTCTTGATGCTACGAGGAATGCTTATAAGGTTCTACGAATTTGGCTATAATTGTTTTATTTCGCCAATTGTCATCAAAATGAAAATGTAATTTCTCAATATTATCCCCATTTAATTGTATACGGAGGTTATATATGGCAATGACATACTGCTAATTGCACTAAACGAAAAGATACTGAACGAAAATCTGAGAATGTACTACGAGAGTCTGGAGAGTTTAAATATGAGAATAAACGTGGACAGACAAAGGCAAAGATTTACCTGCGGTGGAAAAAGATAGAATAGGTGAATAATTTTACTTGTATATACTTGGGAGCAATTATGATAGAAGACGTAAGGTTGGATGAAGAAATCATCGCAAGAACAGGAGCAGCTGGAAGACTATTCAAATGCATTAAAAATACCTTCTTAAGTAAAAGGGAGATCCCAAAACCTACAAAAGTGAAAATATTTAAACGGGTAGTAACACCAATTAGAAGAAGTGTGAACAACAACAAAGAATGAAAAAAGCAAGTTACAATGCATGGAAATGAAGTTTCTGAGTAAATTTGAAGGTAGCGCGAGACTGGACGAAGTCAGAAATGACCCTATAAGGGAAAACGCGAAGAAATAATTGATACCGGTCGCAGGAGAGGAGAGTTAGTTGAGATGAATAGGACATGTTTCGAGAATGGAGAAGACCAGGATGGTTAGCAAAGTGTATGAGGTACGAGTACCAAGAAGAAGAAGAAAAATAGGACCAAGAAAAACCTGGGCCGAAGAAATAAAGATAGTGGCTGAAAAACGATTGGAGCGAAATCCGTGGAAGAACACTAAATAGGATTTTTCATAATTGCCAAATCAGCGGTACGGAAATACGCCTGCATAAGTCAAGTAGCTGAAGTATACTAAACAATATTGTATTTCTCTGTGACCTATGGGATTTACGCAAGTAAATCATAGTCAAATTCCTAGAACATTCGAAACATCCACCTGTGATTGGGTTTCTGTAATAACTGTAATAAAATTTCATTCAAAAATTGGAAAATAATGAAACCTGCCATCTTTTTTAAAAAATAAATATATTTTCTTCTCGTAGGGCTAGTGTGTACTTTCTATTCAACCGTGGGCGGTATGAAAGCTGTACTAATGACTGACGTATTTCAATCGTTTTTGATGTACGCAGCGGTGTTCAGCGTAATAATCTGCGCCGGCATTCAAAAGGGAAGTCTATCCGAAATATGGCGGATAGCACAAGAAGGCGGTAGGACGAGCATTTTGAAGTAAGTCCAGGATTATTTCTCATAACACTACCATCGGATCGTTATTGTAGCTTTAATCCAGATCCGACGATTCGTCATTCTTGGTTCACCCTCATCATCGGCGGCGGAGTAACTTTTCTTTCATTGTACGGCGTTAATCAGACTCAGGTGCAACGATACTTAACCATTAGATCTTTGAAGAATGCACAGAAAGCGCTCTGGTTAAATCTCCCGATATTGTCATTGCTGAGTTTCAGTACGTCATTTGCTGGTCTTTCTATTTATTCGAGATATTTTGACTGTGATCCCGTTGCTGCTAAAATAATCACCAGCAGTGATCAAGTAAGTAATTATTATAATAAAAATTTATAATATATACAGCGTGTTTGACATCCTATAGGTATATTTAATTAAACATTCTGGAATTGTGTTTTAATGTTTTGGGATGCCATTCTGCTTCGTCTGAAAAGAATTTCAAGCACTTTTTTATTTTTTAAACATCAAGGCCATCATGACAATTGAGAAAAGAGAACGTTTTCTGTTCAAGTAAAGTACCAATATACAGCGGCCAATAATACAGCAAAATATTATTGAGAAAAGTTATTCAGAATATGAAATTATGACTATACAAAATTTCACAAATATCGGACTACTTTGACTAAATCAGTATCTTTTTGTATTCTTGCGTTGTAGCTGCAGAAAAGTTGTTAAAAACTAATTAATGTAAGTTTCTATGCGAATTTTGGTTAATTAAATTAAAAATTAAAAATGAACCGATGGTGAAGGAATTCAAATTGAGTAATTGTTATGTGTTGATGATTTTGTCAAAGCTTGCACAGGGTCATAATTTCATATTCTGAACTGCTCTCAATAATATTTTTGCCGTATTATTGACCGGAATGGTGTTTTACTTTAACAAAAAATGTGTTTCTTCTCAATTCTCATGACGGCCTCGATTTTTAAAAAGTAAAAATATGCTTGAAATTCTTTTTAGACCAAGCAGGGCGGCACTTCAATACATTAAAGCGAGAATTTTTAATCAATTATACTTATAATGAAGTCGATCCGGGGACACATTATATAATAAATAAAGATATAAATTCAGATTTATAAAATGAAAGAAAGGATTTTGATTCGAACGAAATCAAATAGTACAATATTTAAAAACGATTGAATTAATCAACTTCTTAACTTCTGTTTTCAGTTAAACTTCTTCTGAGCTAAATCACATAGAATAAGACAGAAATATTATATGTATATATATATATAAACAATTTTTTGCCAGGGTATTGACGCATATTTTAACTCTGTTGAAAAGCTCTGAACAATGTTTTAATACCTACAGTAAATGAGTGCCTTTTTACGCTTAGTAAGTCGTGTTATGGCTTCCATTGCTTGATTTGTTTGCACTTTCATCCAATGTTGTCTATGAGCTTCTAGCCTGATTGTTCTCCCGTTTTATTTATAGATAAAGAAGCTGCCTAACGCCGTAACTGAACTATGAACAAGATCGGAAGTTATCATTTTGAAACATTTAAATTAAGTGTGAATTACACATAGAAACGTAGCATGAATTTAAGTAAAATCCTCAGATTTCGAATATCTATCAGTCAATTGTTTCCCTATTATAGGAGGGATATTCTCCTTCCGCTGAGCCGCTCTAGCAAGCTATGATATTTTGCAACAAAGTATGTTTGACGTTTGAAACATAGTTGTAACGATTCGTGTCTGTGTCAGTTGACCAATATACTTCAACATTTTTTAAATACATAAATTTAAAGTGATCCTTTTACATAAGGAAGCATAGAATTGAACAAAGGGCATTATCGGGCTGTAATTATCTCCAATATGGCTTAAGCTGTAAATAATGTTTTGAAGAAATTAACCAGGTGTTTAGTAACAAGTCCTGTCCCTTCACTACCATAAAAACATGGCTATTACCGAGAGAAATATTGGTCTTATTCAGAAGACGATTAAAGAGAGCCATGTTACTAGGGAATAGGAAGAAGCCCGAAGGAGCCAAATCTGGTAAATAGGGCGTGAGGGTCAAGGTCATCTTCGTTGAGGCCAAAAACTGGCGAATATCGAGAGCCGTTTTCGCGCCAAACTTCTGCGCAGCCTTTTCATAACCTCCAAATAGAATTGTTGGTTAATGTCCGGTTTTTAGGGACGAACTCTGAATGTATATACCTTTTGATGTCAAAAATAGATCAACATCGTCTTTACATTCGATTTCACCTGACGAGCTTTGTTTTAGACGAGGCGAGCCAGGTACCTTCCATTCACTTCACTGTTATTTACTTACTGGATCGTACCCGTAGTACCATAACTGTTCGCCTGTGATGATTTTGTTCATCTTCATTGCATTCTTCATTGGATTATCTTTGCACGCGTTCTTCATTTCATGACAGGCTTGAGCGCGACGATACCTTTGATCCCCAGTGAGAAGTCTGGGCACAAACTTTGCGGCCACTCTTCGCATTCCCAAATCGTTTAAAAACGTTTAAAATACGCTGAATTAATCTCCAGGACAACCTGGATAAGTCTTCGTCTTCGAATTGGTCAAATACAGGCCAGTTAATAATCGAAACCTCAATCTAATCAACCTAAATCTCATGCGGAAAGAAGATTCGGCATTCAAAAAGTCAAAGTACATAAATGTGGTTTTATCTATATATTCTGGTATTACTTAGCTTGGCTCAGCGGCAAGATAACAGCCCCGGTATTACTATTATTTACAAGTGGCATATTTTACTTATGTATTTTACAAAATCATTTTGTAGCTTATGCCGTACTTCGTGGTCGACTCCATGGGACACATACCCGGCTTATCGGGTATATTTGTCGCTGGGATATTTAGCGCTTCTTTATCAACAATTTCTGCTGGTTTGAATAGCATGGCCGCTGTAACAATGGAAGATTATTTCAAAGTAAATATCAGAATATCAATAGTTTGCATAATAACATTAGTTACCTTTAATTTCAGCCGGTGTACAAAATGTGTAAGAGAAAAGATCTTTCAGAAAGCTTCTGTTCGGTGCTAACGAAGATATTTGCTTTCGGCTATGGAATAGCCTGCATTGCAATTGCCTTCTTGGCGCAATATTTAGGCGGAGTTTTGCAAGCTTCTCTCACGATTTTCGGTGTTGTGGGAGGACCTTTGCTAGGTTTATTTACATTGGGTATGTTTACTACTATGGCAAACCAAAAAGTAAGTTTCAGTTGCTTTTGGAGAAATGCGATTGTCATGTTAAGTCTGTTCTTTTATATTTTAGGGAGCATTAACAGGTTTAATAGTGGGACTATCCATGGCATTGTGGATGGCGTTTGGTGGACCGAAACCCCCTTTACCCACGTTGCCAATTTCTGTATATGGTTGTGAGGATGAATCAATAGTTACACAATTATTAAATACAACACATTCCAAACCTCAAAGGTAATACATTTTGAAATTCAATTTTTAACCATATGAGGTTTTTTCTTTGTTATCTATAATGGTACAATTGGAAGGCTGCTTTTACCATCTGCATATGCGTTTAACGGTTATACCGATCATCAGTACCGCTTTGTGATGATTGATGTTTGTACATATGAGATAATCCAATTAAGGATTCTTCTATTATGTATCTAAGTACCCATTTTTACAGCTATTTGCTTCTACAGAAGTGGACAACTAAGTTGCAACAGACTCCTGCATTAGCCGCCCTCGCGTTTGGGAAAATTGCAATTAGAATTTAGGTATATAATGGGAGACTTCTTAATTGGATTATCGCATATGTACAAACATCAATCGCTCCTGCATATATAATGCTGGTATAGAAACGAAAGCTACATCTCACAAAGCCGTACTGATGATCGATATAACCGTGGAACGCGTGTACGGATGGTGAGAGTAACCTTCTAACTGCAATTTTCCCACGGTGGGCTAGCTGAGAAGCACGAGTGCGGCTACTGCAGGAGTCTGTGGTAACTTAGTTGTCCACTTCTGTAGAAGCAAACAGCTGCAAAAATGCGCATTTAGGTAGACAATGGGAGAATTCTTAATTGGATTATCTCATATTTACTAACATCAATCTATGATGGTGTGAAAATTGCGATTTTGTAGCTAATAATATCAACTGCTACTGGTGACACCGTGTTTTGTGAGCTATTGCAAGGATAGCATTCGTTCTTATATGCTTTTATATTGCCGACATTTCTCAAATTGCAGGTGCAGTTTGGTAGATGCCGCCGATATACGAGTATATACGAATGAGTGCTATCTTCGCAGTAGCTCAATATAAGGTCTTATCAGCCACCACATCAATTATTTAACCTTCAATGTTTATTATTTCTTTTGCAGTGAATTCTTCTGGTTGTACAGGGTCTCTTATCTATATAATGGAGTGTTAGGATTACTGTCCACGCTTATAGTTGGTTGCTTCGCGAGTTATATTTTCGCCAAAATAACTGAGGAAGGAAAAGATGATGTAGATCCTAATTTATTTATACCGCCATTGGCGAAACGGTTGCGAAAACGTATGGGGGAATCCATGAAATTGTCCACGGTTCGTGAAAATAATTGTTTATCTATTGTGGTAAGGAAGTAATGACATAGATATTTACATTTCAGCTTAGCGGGTCTTTAGTTGAATTGAATGAATCTACTACTAAAAATGGAAATAGAAAAATAATACTTACGAAATGAAGTAGGTTGTTAAGGTTCCTTGTGTGCGCCGATTCGAATTTTTGTAGTTTTATATCTTGTATTTAAAAATTTACAAATGTTTTTACTATTTATTTGTAATATAATAAATTTCGTGTTTGAATATCATTGTTTAATTTTGTATTGTTTTACTTTTTCCTCCATAGTTATATTCTCTTTCGTCAAAAGTAAATCGTAAGTTTGATAAGACATACCTTATTAACCTTCCTATACTCACGCATACGGTCTGTGAGACCGACTTATATAGTATACTATACGTCTTTCATTTTGACGTGAGTATAGGAAGGTTAAATTAACAAAGCGGTGTTAATGGTAATATAATACAGCGATAGTTAGCACGCCATGTAATTTCTGTAAGGTTGGTTGTATAACTTATCGGTTGGAAGTACTTTAAAGCGTACTAGATAATGTCATACTTAGAGGTTATGAACGAAACTTAAATAAAATGAATACAATTATAACGAAGGTCAACAAGCGAGTCTTGTTCGCTGATAGCACAATCTGTACTTCGCGTTTGTCGAAGGAAGGCGATCGATCTATACGAGTTTGATATGTCTACTCCCTCACATATATCAAACTCGTATAGGCATATCGCCTTCTTTCAACAAATACGTGTCTTATTTGCTGTATATAGACTGTTCTTTCAGCGAACAAGACGCCTGCTTGTCGACCGTTAATGATTATTTGAAGACCTGGATACCCAAGTAAATGAGAGGAATTCAAAGACTGGGCATTAAAGCTCACACACGTTTTTAACCACGTGATTACTTCGTAAACTTCATAAAGCGTGTGTATTTCGTTTGTGTGTCTTTAAAATTGTAATGATACAAATTGCATATGCTACTTAGTAGTTTTTGAAAATTTCTGGGACGGTCTTAAGTGGTGTTTATATAATGCAAGTCACATTACCTCTCATCTAGAATGAAATCAATGTCTTCATTGGAAATAAGATGCTGATTAATTGCCACTGTTGAAATCGTCTATTTTAGTCCATATGCATTCGTTCAGTTTCGATAGCGCTTGGTATATAAGATTATTTTCATTTTTCTTACTTAATGTAGTAAACAAAGAAAAAAATTGAATAACATCAGGCTAACGATAATAAAGAGGTAAATAAACGAATAAACTAATAAAGCTAATAAAATACACTTTAGTATCATGAACTCATAAAAGAGATATACATATGTCAAAGATAATTGTGTATAAGTTTGGACATCCTTGGTTATCACGCTTTGCGATACTTCAAGGATAAAGCTTAAATAATATGCAAATATCGCGGTTGGTACATAAATGGCTTTAACATAGATGCATGACAACCAAAAATCAAGCACTGTGCTTTGATTTAATTCCTAGCAAAACAAGAAAAAGTTCAAGAATCATCACAGCAGAGCCGCAATTAGGAATATTTAGAGAGTCACTGACAGTATATGTACGATGAAGTAGGATATTAATTTTTTAGACATTGAAACATAAATGTTAGTAAAATTCGGGTCATATCTGGAGCAAGGACCATGTGATCGAAAAACAAGGGCAGACGTTTACAATTTAGAGAAAGAAATATAAACGCTAGTCAAATCCGGACCATATATTAAACACGGTGAAGTATTACTTTGATAGGACGTGTTTTCTTTACTTTAATGGTCGGAGGCAAATGTGCGAGGGTGCAAAACGTTGAGAGAACACAAATATAGGGAACATCAAAGTGTTTCTTAACCTCTAACGAATCATCTTTAATGAAACCGCTACATAGTTTCGCTCCCTTCACTTCGAAAAATTCGGCAAATTCGTATTGCATTCAATAGACTAGTGACTAGTATAATGTTATTTTAAATTATTGTACGACGTAACGAATAAAATATCTAATTGTTCTTAATATAATATTTTACTGTATCGCCCAAAAAATTGATTTCCGCTCCGCAAAACGCCCACATGGGGGCGATATCGTCCCCATTGAGAAACACTGCTTTAACCTGTTCTTGGACATAATGTTCGGTGAACATATTAAGCTCAGTATTGCAGCCTCAGCGACGTCGTGACAGAAGACGTTGGAATTTGTGCAAGACCACAAAAGGTCGTTCTTCGTTATTGTTCCAATTTTAGCTGGAGTAAGACCAATACATGGAAGGGCGAAAGTTTTCTTGTATAGATGCAAAATATTCAATAATCTCGTGTTCATCAGCTGACGACATGGCCAGGAGCATTTAATTAAAATCGTTTTGGGAATGTAATAACTATTTGGGGAAAAGGAAGGTCAACAGGTATACACTCTTCAAACCTAGGAGACCGTCTCAGTAGCTAAAAAATTATAAGAATAGCCAAAGTATCATGGCAGCAGGAAGGTAATATAAAGAAAGGCTGAAATTCTGAGATCGGAGAGATAACAGAAGACATAACAAGCAATTAAATGAAAAAGAACCAAGAAGATGCTGTTCAATGAATGCTTCCGATATATTTTGCGGTATTTTTAAGTTATGGTAGTTAATTTTAATACGAAAAACAACAATCAAACAACAACGTTGGAGGTAATAGTTATATTTTCATAGAACTTCCAGTCTTGTTGTTTAATTGACCTATTAGTGGTAGAGAGAATATCTAAAAAGATAAGTATTAAAAAGGTCATAAAACACAGACATATATATATATATATATATATATATATACATACATACATTGTTTAAGATAGGATGTTAGATATAAGTAACTGTGCATTTCCATATATTATCGTCTTATATATAATAGATTTGGTCGATTTGATGAGCAGATCGATCGAAGTGCAATCTTATTGTCCCATAAAATGATTTACTATCTTTCCATCTATTGACTTGGCACAAATGACGTTACTTTTCACAATAGTTAGATACTATTACCTGTAATTAAAAGTACCGTTACCAGATAATTAGGTTTTTAAACGCATGTGGCCATAAATCGGCAGTTCGTTCTGTATCATTGTTGTTTTGGTTAAAGTTATAATAAGATAGTGTATATTGGAAAGGAAAGGAGTGTTAAGTACAAAGTAATTGTAATAATAGCAAAATGGCGACGGAAACGAATCTTCTTTTGGGCGTTTTGGATTATATTATAATGGTTTTGGTGCTGGCAATTTCTGTTTGTATAGGTATTTATTACAGATTTACTGGTGGGAAACAAAAGACAGTGAAAGTAAGTATGGAATAAGTATTTTATATTGTAGAATTAATGCATGCCCTTAAGATATTATACTTTAAACTTGTTTTGGGAGGGCGTTCACAAATTAAGCATCAAAGATAAAAATAATGTAAGTTGACACATGAACTGAGCACCGCACGTCGTTCTTGTCTTCATTATTTAATCATGGGGTTTTTAATATGACCTTAAATGAGATTGTGCCATTGAAATAATAATACAGTGATATTTTTATATATAGATATATTTGAAGCACTAATATCAGTAGCATATACACGTCTAGTCCCTCCACCGTGCAATATAAGAATCAAAGAATATGACGGTACGACAACGTCGCTCTTGACGGTCATCGCTGGCCGGCGTTAGATTACGTCCAAACTGCCGGCAACGTAGATCGCTGTGTGGTCCTCGAGAGAGTCGATTTGTGGCGATAAAAATAGGCAGTTAAATAAAACAAGCTGAAGATAGGCTTCAAATCATTGAGTGGTATTTCGTTGGAAATTCCCTCGAAACCACAATTGATCTATTTTCTGTATAGTAAGTAAATCGCCCTTTTCCAAATCTCTCGACGATTGCGAGAACCGTCGAAGAATTCAAGAAATTTATGTAGTCGGGAATTGTAGAAAACGCAAAAAAAGGACAAACAACCTTAAACCCCTCGAATGAATCCCGAATGGGAGGAGAGAGAATTGAAGGTTTGTTCGTACGTTAAAATGATTTAACTTTGTTGAAGTCACCAAGTTGCAGACCAAACCGGCATTAATTAACAGGATTATCAGCAAATGATTGAAATGCAACAAATACAAAACTTACAAAGTTGTGAGGAGATTGTGCAGTTTTATCAGCCCGTAATTGAGAAAGTTCAGCGAGAGAAACATTTTATGAAACATATTCTGTTGAGGTTCCTTGTCGTCTATTTCGTTTTGCAGACCCTCGAAGAATCTCTTTTTCCTTTTGCTTTGCGTCTTCTCTTGGGTCATAAGCCACCAGCAGTGTATATTTTTCATTTTTCTCCATAATTGTTACTGACAGTATTCTCCCATTTATGTATGTTTCATTTTTCACATTTTTTTTTTGTGCTCTCGAAAATTCTATTTTCTTTTTGTTATCTAGTTATCTAGTGGTTATCGTTTAACTTCTTTATTTCTGCGCCTTTTCGTCTACGTTATTTTTCTATTATTTCTTTTACTAGTTCTTCTTCTTTTCCTATGACACTTAATATTCCAATTGTCTATCTTAATATACCCTCGCGTATTTTCTATATTGTAACTTCGAAATAGATACATATGTCTTCTAAAACATTTTAAAATGTCAGTTGCATGTTGCGATATGTTACACAGACTTAAGAAAGAGATGAAATCGTATAAACGAACTGAGATTTTGGCCAACCCTAATAATCATCATAAACCGAGTGTAGAATCTATCTCTTTGGCTATGTACTATATTGCACATCTAATGTAGAACTCGTCCCCAATGATTTAATGTCCCAGATGAGTCGATGAGTTTATTTTGATGGAGTTTATTTTGATTTGATTATTATAAAAGAACAAGAAAGTAATTTATTTGACTTACTATAATGTTTGGCTCCAGCTCCTGGATGTATTTGTACCATAAATGTTGTTAATACACATTTCCTATTTCTAGTTATCCCAAAAACGAGCGGGCACGAATTGAGCACGAAGAGTTTAAATGATATTATTGGGTTCACGAATTGGGCACTGTCCAAAGGATTAACGGATCAAATCTTAAGTATTTCTAGAAAAATATGTATACCCTTATTCATTTTATTATTACTTGGACTCTAAACACAGTCTAAGATGCAAGTTTAGCAAGTCAGTCGTTTCGATAATTAGATTTCGTGCCTATAAAATAGAATTTTAAAAGCTGGCACTTAAATAACGAAATGAATACATGCACCTCGAGTTATCACTAGTTGCCTATAGCGCACTTAATTTTCAGGGGCCCAGCTTGAACTGAATTAATTTATTGTTGAACTTGACTTTTTCCATCTTCAAAACTGTCTGTGCACGTGGTAAAGAAAATCTTGTTGTTGAAGCTACCAAGTGGTGAGACATTTGTTGGGGTTCTACAAAAAGCGATTGTAAAGCAAAAGTTTTTACTGTGAAGAATGTCTTATTGTACGTACTGATCTACAACGTAGCCACAAAAATGATCTGAAGAAGTTGAACAGGCATGTGACCAGCAACGCCGCAAAAAGAAAGCCATTCGGGAACCATCTGAGGGACCATCAAAAATTATTATTGCAGTTTTCAATGCCAATTTAAAGCATTTCGAAACTATATCGATGAAGAACCAAAAAGGAAAATTTAAGATATATATTAGGTATTCAGTGTGCTTTCAAAAATGGAAATTACAGTCAAAGACGAAGATTTCCTTTTGATAAAAGGACGTGAATAACAACACTGTTATGTTTTCATGTGTGACCAATATAAAGTGTCAATAATGAGCTAATTAACTAAGACGGTACTTTTGAGTTTGGCAAAAATTTCTTTGTTCGGTTGTGCTCTCGGCATATTTTAATTAACGGAAACTATATCCCATTGGGACTTTGTTTGTTACCGGACAAGAAATTAAGTACTTTATTCACTTTGCTAAAAAGCAAAGATCAAAGTCTGGGTATTGAATTTTACTCAAAAGTTGTTGTCGATGATTTTGAAAAAACCCATTCACTCCGCTGTGAGTCACGTCTATTAATCTAGTTGACCATTCTATCGTACCCTTTCTTGCAATACCACGATCAGGAAAGCCATCTTGCAAAAATTCCATTATTGATCTGGTGTTATGGGAAAGACACCAAATTCCATCAAAAATCGGCGTTAGTATTACGAACTGCAGGAATAATTTGAGTTCCCAGCAAATCCAAAATCTCGCTCTATTCAAATTGCCGTCAATAACAAATGGCCATATAATGGTCACCCAAGATACTTGCGCAAACGTGAAGATTTTCGGGCCACTGAATTCTTGCATTACGGGACAGGTTTTGATTTTCCTGAAACAATATCGCCTTGCTGTCGGATTCTGAACCAGCAGTGACACATTCTATCATTTTGAATAGCCTTTAAATTAGTACTTTTCGCATAATTTTAAAAGAACGAACATTCCGACCCTGAGTAGTGTTACATTCATTATCTACCACACTCGTTTATCTTCAAGGTTTTGTAGATATTTAATTGGTATGTGCAAATCGTTTTTGATGTTTGTAATGCCAAAATTTGGAAATACCGTTGCTGGTCTCCTTCTAACTATATTCTCTCATCTAACTATTCAATATACATAATTAGTAAAATTAATTTTAATACTAGGTGCCGATTTTCAAGTGAACGTGGTCACGAATGGGTTAATTTTTCCCATTCGCGTTTCTAATCGTGATGAAAATGCAATTATTTCTCATTTTCAGGAATACTTGCTAGCAGATAAAAATATGCACATAGTACCCGTAGCATTTTCCCTCATGGCTTCCTTTATGTCAGCAATAACGCTATTAGGCGTTTCAAGCGAAAATTACGTCTTTGGCACCCACTTCGTCATCATCAATTTGTGTTATGTTCTATCCACTCCGATTGCAGCATACATTTATTTGCCTATCTTCTACAAATTGCAAGTAACAAGTGCTTATGAGGTATTCAATTTTAACTCATTCAAAACCAGGAACAAGTATATTTTTTCGTTTTAGTATTTGGAAAGAAGATTTGGTAAAATAACTCGAATCGCAGCTTCCCTATCTTATAGTTTGCAGATGCTGTTGTACCAAGGAATTGTTTTATACGCTCCTGCACTAGCCCTCGAGGCTTTAACTAATTTATCCAAAGTTGCTGCTATATTATCCGTTGGTAAGTAAAATTTTTTAGACTTTTAAAATTAATGGCGAAAGACGAATGGTGGTAAACATTGGTTATGATCCTTTTTGCAGGATTAGTATGTACTTTCTACTCAACCATTGGAGGAATGAAGGCAATATTGATAACTGACGTATTTCAATCGTTACTTATGTATGCTTCAGTATTTAGTATCGTTATATACGGAGCTATTAGCGTGGGTGGTTTAGATGAAGTTTGGCGAATTGCCGAAGAAGGCGGACGAATCGATATACTAAAGTATATGAGATCTACAGGAATTGAAAGAAAACATCTAATCTCAATTTTGTTTAAGTTTCAATCCAGATCCTACTGTTCGCCATACTTGGTTTACGTTAATCATAGGTGGATCCATAACTTTCCTATCTTTGTATGGAGTAAATCAAACGCAAGTACAAAGATATATGACCATGAAAGATTTAAAATCCGCTCAAAAGTCTTTATGGTTACAATTACCGATATTGTGTGTGATGAGTTTAAGCACTTCACTTTCTGGGTTAGCAATATATGCTAGATATTATAGATGTGATCCGGTGTCTTCTGGCGCTATAGATATCAACGACCAAGTAAGTTAAATCATCGCGTTGATTCGTACTTTAGGTCTATTGTACGTTGATCATTCAATTTCATTCGACAAATACTGTCCATTACTGTGGATTATTTTTAAGCTCTTTGTTGATAGCACATGTTTACTATAGCATTAATCTGTCTTCATTTCATACATACAAATTGGTGCCAATTGTTAGTTCTTACTTTTTAAAAATAATTTAAAATGGCAGCGATCAAAACTTTAATTCGAGGTTGTTTACCCGATGAAACTCGACACCAAAGCAACTGAAGAGGTGCGAAGAATATGTACACCATTCGGAGATGGTGCTGTAAGTAATCGAGCAGCACAGAAGTGATGAAAAAGTTATTCACGGGATTTCAACTTAACTGATGAGGCACGCTCTGGGAGACCGAAGATCGTTAACAACCTACGACGTTGTAGTCGCTGTGGAGACAAATTCCAATATAGAACTTGCAGAAACGTTCAATGTGAGAAATGAAACCATGCATTTGCACCTTCACCAGCCAGGAACGACGTGGAAGTTACACAAATGGGTCCCACATGAATTGTCAAATGATAACGGATTAAGCCATTTTACAATTTGTTGGGCAATTCTTGCAGGCAATGAAAATGAATCTTTTCTTGATAAATTATTAGCTTGAGATGATAAGTGGATACTGTACTAGTTCGTTTCATTGGTTGTCATATACACACACCAAAGGCTTCTTTGCACCCAAAAAAATTTATTGTGTGTTCTGTGGACAGCAGACCGAATTGTCTGTTTTGAGTTTTTTGAAATAGGTCAAACCGTCACTGCTGCGATCTTTATGAACCACCTATCATCCAGAAACAACCTGCTTTGATCAATCGAAAAAGGAATGCTATTCCTACATACCGCAAGACTGACCCAGGAACAAATTTCTGACGTTGGCTGGGAAGCGTTACCACACCCTCCACAATCTCCTGATGTTTCGTCAACCAATCACCACCTTTTCTTGTCTCTTGAGAACTGTATGAGGCATGTGAAGTTCAGTACTCAAAATTTTTAGATTCAAAATCCATAGATTTCTAGAATACCGGCATACTAAAATGTATGTCACATTGCCAAAAGGTCATCAAGTGTGATGGTAATTCCTTTAGTAAATAATAGTATATTTCTGGTTCGTTTTATATTTTACCATCAAAAACCGCATGAACGTTTTTGGTTACCAAGGTTACCTGATTTTCAAAATTTTATCCAGCTGATGCCTTATTTCGTCGTGGATACAATGGGCCAAGTACCCGGATTAACAGGATTGTTCATCGCTGGTTTATTCAGCGCTGCTTTATCGACAGTTTCAGCGACCATCAACAGTTTGGTTGCGGTAACTGTAGAAGATTATTACAAGGTACTCGTATAATTGCATACAAAATGGTTAAAATTGCACCAATATTTTTAGCCAATATACAGGAAACTGTACAAAAAGGACGTGCCAGATAATAAAGTTGCGATTTATTCAAAAATTATGGCTCTCTGTTACGGTTTCCTTTGCGTAGCAACGGCATTCGCAGCTGAAAACTTAGGTGGTATTTTGCAAGCTTCTATAACCATATTCGGTGTTATCGGAGGACCCCTTTTAGGATTATTTTCAATTGGCATGTTTACAACGCGTGCTAATCAAACAGTTAGTGCATTTTAATCAGTAGATAGGTCTTGGTTTAAATTCTAGAGTTTTAGGGTTGTATGATTGCATTGGTTATTGCAATGTCTTTATCTTTGTGGATGGCATTTGGACAGCCACGACCACCTAGTCCAACTTTACCGGTATCAATTGAAGGATGTGCAAGCAATTCTACAACTTTAGTAAGCAATTTAATAGAAGACGATAGAAGTGATTCGGGGTAAAATTTATAGAAATGAATATTATTATATGTACTATGATGAATTCTGGCTTATTACCATATTTTTAGTGACTATCTATGGTTATACAAAGTTTCATATCTGTATAATGGCGTGTTCGCATTTTTATACATGTTAATCGGCGGTTACATCTTCAGCCTTATTGCCGGATTATATGATAAAGGAAACATCGCTGATCAAGATCCAGATCTGTTCATACAACCAATTGCAAAACGGATACGAAAACAACAGTCTGACTCGAACAATGTAATGTTTTAATCTTGACAGAAACGTAAATAGACGCCACGTATCTATTTTCCTTTTTCTTTATTTTTCAGACGATATCAACAACTACATAAACCATCGACTCGTATACTAACAAACGCATAATGATACTGCACATTATTTTTGGGGACACTCGAGCTGCGCAAATTTTAATCGTAAAACGATAAGCGTACACTCGAATTCCGCAATATAATTAGGAACATCAGTTAATAAAACGCACGCATTGCACAAACGTTAGTTAAGCTTTTTAGAAGGTGCGCACTCGAACTGGACAATCTTAGGATCGGGGACAAGCAAGCGAGCTTTGCCCTTTTTACCACTTAAGACAAATCCGGTCTTACTGAAGAACTTTTGGGTCGATAAATTCCGATCAACTCCCTCCAACTCCACCAAGTCTGTCAAACTCGAAACAGCTTCTTTCAACGACATCAACGATAATTAAATAAAGATTAAATTTTGGACAGTTCCTGTGCACTTAATGGATTGGTGTAATTAAATCGGAGTCAGAGAACTCGAACCAACTCCTCCAACTCCACCAATAAAAATTAAATAATGATTGCTGGTGAAGAGAGGATAAAATTTTGGTCAGTTTGTGTGCCTTTAAGGAATTTACGCGATTCGAGTGTGTAATTAAATCGGAGTTATTACTGCTAATGACAAAGGGATTAATGTTTGCTTAGTTCGTGTGTATTGCTATAAGCAGAAATAAAAACAAAATCATATTTAATAATTGTTTCAAATTCTCACCAGAACTTTTTAAATATGAATTGTATTATAGGTGCGAGGAGCGGCTTTTTAGTTGTTACAAAAACTAGGAAAGAAAAACATTTTTATTAAATAAAAACCGATTTTGGTCAACCTTCACGCAATTCCACATTGACGGACGTACGACCACGACGAAATTCTGCCGAGCAATTTCAAACAGTCTTTTCTGATGGTGCTTTATTACCAAAAGTTGAACGAAGCGATTCTATCATTGTTTTTGAGTTAAGCCTATACTAAAATCGTGAAATATCCCTCAAAACGTTCACGTGAAATTTTCATTCTTTCACATAATTGCTTTCTGTAAACGTTCACATTCAACAAACTACTTACCTACCACTGTTTTGGCAATAACAAATGTGAATTGTTGACGCATCTCAATTGCGCCACCTAGTGGTTGTGTGTAGAAACATAAAAATGCGCCCTCGTACATATACAGCATGGCAAGTTAAATTTTGTATTTCGAGGGTGAATTCGCAACGGTGGGATAGTGTAAATATACACAGCGGTCAGTTTTCGTTCTGACTTTGAACGTTCGGCTATTTCGTGCGTCACCAACGACCCCAAAATACAAACTTGGACTTCCCAAGCTGTACATACATGTCAGTATTATTCAAAGAATCTGTAAACAAAACGAAATAAATGGATAGCTTTTCGTGAAGATTTGGATTATTGCAAGTTACTCTTTTAATCTCGAAGTAAAGCGTTTTTGTGTGAATGTTACAATACTCGATGGCAAGTCATGATGAATGCTAACCGATACAGCCGGTATCAAATTTTGGTCTTGAAGACACCTTCCAGGAAATTAGAAACATCAACGGTGTTTTATTCCTTGTTGCAGCGTTGTTCGATTTAAAGGTTTTATGATGTGACTTCGGTTTGATTTAAAAGGGTTGTCCAATTAGCATCTACGATTTCAACCTTTAAAGTCTGCTTCAAAATAGATTTAGCCCGTATTTAGAAATGAGGGACTTATTGGGACCATTATAGGGTAATTTTTACGGGCGATTTTTGCCGAGACAATTACTTAATTTTTGGGAATTTTGCCCAGGAAGATGCTTTCAAAACAAAAACGATTCTTTAACATTTTCATGACCACTCGTAGGAATATGAATTAATCTAGATTAGAAGAGTTTCGGCGGTCACTCAATTGAGAACGTATTAAAGTAGAACATCGTGGGATTCAA
Organism: Chrysina gloriosa; assembly: GCA_038088585.1. Taxonomy (NCBI): domain Eukaryota; kingdom Metazoa; phylum Arthropoda; class Insecta; order Coleoptera; family Scarabaeidae; genus Chrysina; species Chrysina gloriosa. The sequence goes on along the minus strand of CM076089.1, from coordinate 10,464,077 downwards.
AAGTTGTTTGAATTGTAAAGTGTCTCTTTCTTATTGAGTCATCGCATGATTAAAAGATTTCTTATCGTTGACTCAATTTACAAGATTCATACTTGAGGATCATTCGATTTGAAAGGTTTTCAACTCCTACTGGCGTACAAGTGTTTTGACTGAAGAGGGTAGTGTCTTTCGTATAGTAGTATAGCAGTAAATAAAGAAACATAACACATAGAAATTTTTCTGGAAAACGAAGCGAAAAATCGGAGAGGAACACTTTCATAAATTCACTTCTAGGTCAAGCAAAAGGCATGTGCAATGTAGAAATAAGTACAATTTTAATGATTAACAAGATAAGATTTATAGGTGACTATCGATTTTGTATATCATCAGACTTTTAGAATTTTATTAGGTTGGTATGGAAGTTCTTCTAAAATCTTCTAAAATGTGATATCATTGATTTTTACAGAACTTTATTTTTTCTTTCTCCCTTTTTTATAAGACCACTCCCCAGACCTTTCGGTAACGGATTATCACATTTTCAAACATCTCGATAATTTTCTTAAAGATATAATCTTTACCAATCAGGACCAAGCAAAAATGGTGTCCATCGATTTCCTTGAATCCCGAGCACTCAATTTTGAGGGTGATGGAATGAATCGACTTGTTTTGCGTTGGCAGAAGATTTGTGATTATAATGGTCCTTATTTCAATTGGGTAAATATTAAAGTTCAACATCTAGAACGCTCGGAACTTTCATGCTAACCTAATATCACAATTCCAAGAAAGCCCTAACAGTAAATCTAGTTGGTAGTTTACCTATCACCGAACACAAATTAATCTATAATTCAGTTTTTAATGTGATGTACCCTATCATATGACAAAAATTGTCGCCTTTCTGTTAACGTGCGTTTTTCAAAATTTCAGTACATCGTGTATGTCCACACGTATCCGTACAGATTGACACGTCTACTTGATCCCAATCAATGACAATGATGCAGACCTCCCGTCATAATGCCTTCGGTTATGCGGAATGTTATACGCTAAATACTAGCAATCGGTCAATTATATCCGGTTTGCACCGATAATATTAGATCCATCCAGTTTTCTAGCGGCGACTTGGTTTTATATGTTCGCAGAATATATTTTTATATACTACCAAACTGTACATGCGTGTATATACATAAGTTAATAATAAAGTCCGATTACTCTTGTATTGAGACACGGATTTATTAGATTAATGTTAATTGTCGTCAACTTTGTTTGTCAACTTCTTATATTGTAGCTTTTTTCCTTTTCGCCTGTCTACTAAGAATGACAACTTAATTGATGATAGTTCTATATTTGCCATTAGAGCTTTCACCTTTTCAAAAAATTGGTATCACTCATGCCGCTTACCACCTAGTGTGAGAAAGTGCACGTCTAAAGAGCAGAAATCAAAAATTATTTTGAATGACTCAGTAAATACAATGTTGTAGTCCTTTATAGGAAAGATTGCGATTTGATCATTTCCAGAACTTGAATTGGCATTTAATTTACATAGAGCAGATATACTTCACAATATATTCTCTTTTAAATCGTTGAAGTTTTAAGACAATTGAGTACGTTAGTTAGATTCTGTGGTTAAACCCATTTGATGATTCATTCTTCAGAATAGATCGGTTCTCAAATCATTCATGAACAAGACGAGCTAATGCGTCAGTAATTCAATTTAATTCTTAAACGAATTTAAGGAGTGCCTGTTAAGAAACGTCCAATTAATTTAATTTCTAATATTGTTTAGATTTTGCCGAACCTCTTTTGTTAGTGTTAGCATTGAAAATTATTTTAAGTTAAAAACATCGATCCTAGCTGATGCTAGTTCCATAATTTAATGAATTAAAAAGCAATTCATTCCTTGCGCACATCTGTTCGTTAAACTTTGCAAACAGAGAAAATATGACTTTGATGGAACTGCTTCGAACTCGTGATCTCAATATCACTTTATTTGTCCTTTTTAATTGTTTTGTTGCCAAGAATGTCTTAATTAGGAATGCGTTTGTTAAAATCGTGGTAATTTATAATAGTCCTGATGTTATAGGGTACTAACAATCAAATTTAAATTCGAGGTGTACTGGGTGGGTGGAATTAGAATTATAGCAACTGTATGCAAACTATCAAAATGTTGGAGTATGGATCAAGGTATTAGAGATAGTTATTTTCTTCGCTTCTGGTTATAAAAATAAGGAACGAAAAATATAAATACGATCTTATAATTCTCATCGAAGTGAATGTCGAATCCTTTTGCAAAGAACTAGATTTAAAAGAAAATAATTCTAAATATTGGAGTTTTTAAGTAGTACTATATATTTTTTAAGTGCTGACACGATCGATCAGGCAACTTATCAATCCAATCTGCAAAAGAAAAGGGTCATCTAGGGGAAAATATTCTTCTCCCTATTTAACGCCCTTAAAACTTCGTTTTCATCTAAAAAGATTATTTAAGATCTTTTTTAGTGACTGGACTGTATGGAAATGGGTGTACGATTGGGTGAATATGGTGAATCTAAAACTTACAAGTTAAATTTAGTATTTAAGAAAAAAATATATATATATAAGAAATTAGCATACGAAGTGATAAACCTGCACACAATGAATCTAAAAAGTTGGATGGGGGGTTGACGTAGTGACCACCAAGCTCTAGGTATATGCTTACGGAGTTTGATATGAACTGACCTGATTCCATAGACCTAGCAATTCATAAAAGTTATTGACGTCAATTTTACTTCATTTATTGTATTAGAAAGTTAATTATTAAAAATGGTGACTTATCAATATGACTTGTCGCCAAACACTCGATTTATTTCCTCACAACATTGTTTACGGCATAAGCCTCGGTTGAAATTGTGCAAAATCACAATTTTATAACGCTCCTTGTTCAATTTCATGATGTAATATTAAAGTTGAGGCAGTTTCAAACAATTATATTTGCACTTGTCTCAGTAATAATCATATCATTATAGAAATTATAAACTTACATTTTCATAGTTATATATACATGTAACAGCATAACAAACTTTAAAGGTCTAGGGCTAGATTTTCATAGTTAAAGGTAATTAAATTCTATCGTCTTGCTTTCGTTACCATTCTAATAATCACAATTCAATCTTACCAGTGTAAACTGATTTTTAATTGTTAGGCGTGTGAAATAAATTTATTTTCGTGTCTCTAAAGCGTGCGATGTCTTAAAGACGTTAAACGCTTTGCTTTAACTATTTGCTGCGCACGACATGTGCATATGGAACAAGATCGAACTGTACGAAACTGGATAAATTATAAAGGGAGTTAAGAGAAATTATTAATTAAAATTGTAGTAGGTATATTTATTTTTTCCAAAATGGTAGTGTTGGCATTCGCTTACCGTTCTGTTGATAATTTAGTTAGCCAGCTATATGTAATATATCTTTCTGTAACTGACGTTAGACTCGGCTTCAACTATTTTTAACCTTTTCTTCAATATCGGACATTCTAGTATTTAATTCAGATTTACTCCAAGTCGGTTTAGTGGCTTTTCCTTGCTATCAATCCTGAAGGTAATACTAGCAATCCAACAAAATTAGATTTTGAAACCAAGGAGGTAACAAAGTTAGTGTTTGCGATATAATCGAAGAAATTCGTGGGGTTTAAGGAGAGCTTGCCTCTAGCTTCCTTGAAATTGTTTTTGGAACTTCGCCGATTCGTATTTGGGGTTATCACTAGGGAATCTCGTCAGTTCCTTTTCATAAACTCACTTTAGACTTCTTCAAAATACTATAGCAAATTTCCAGGTTTGTGCTTAACTTCCAGTTAGACAAGATTTTGAATTTATGTTGAAAACTTTCTCTCGGTGTCTTTGGAATGTTATAAGAGTTTTACCTACTCACGCTTGAACTTCCAGTTTCTTTCTATGATTCCGGCCAGTTTCACGCTGCGTTCTTCCAAACGCTATTTCAGTTGAAGACTTGACCGAGACAATCATCTTCATTGGCTTAGAAGTTAATTCGTTGCGAAGGATTTCAACGGCAGAGAACTGTTTCAGGAGGCTCTCCTAGATACTGATCCATCGCATCTAGGATTTTGGTTTCAGTTGCATAACTTGGTATGTCTGTTTAAAGTTTCTGGTGCGGAAAGATGGTGTATAATCAATTGATCGTCCAAGATGATAGCCCATACATTCTTCGATGAATATGTCTTTAATTTTAACAACGATTTTCTTTGAAACCATTCATTTTGATTCATAACTTGATTTTGTTAAGCCGGAGCGAAGAAAAACGAAATCATGAAGTTGGAATTTCTATTTCCTGAAACTCATAAACTATTTCGGTTATTGTTTTCAGTATTTCTTCTTTGTGAAGACGAATGTAGTAAGAGATATTCTAGCACTGTAAAGGTTGATTCACGCCATAGGTAACATGGCCGCTGTCTACTATTCATAAAAATATTTTATATGGAGTTAAATGGATGCAAACTGATACGAAATATCTCTTTGATTCTATATAAGATATTTTTGCTGATAGTGCAGTGAACGTATAGTGTGAATTGGGCTTAATGACTATTTCGTATCGATCAATACAATCGCAATCCATTTCGATTGCATATTATATGCAGTTTAGACTGCTACTTGCAATATAGTTTAATATCAATAATAATAGTAATAAATTAATTGATTCGGCAAAATATCGGTTAGAACAGGATTACTCATTTAACGATTCGACGTTCCAAGATGAATTAATTTCAAGGGGACGACAACCCGAATCTGCTTGGACACAGAAAGATCGGGAACGTGCGTGCTTAAACCGATCTGTATTTTTTCCTTTTTAGTCCACAAGAAAAATCCTGAAGTGACGACGGCATACACTTTCAAGCTCGAAGGAAGATTCTCCCACCACCTTCGGCGTCGTATTTTGAATCTCGTATTAAAGGAGACGTTCAGGAAAAAATTTCAGTATATGTAATCGTCGTGGTTTAACCAGCTTTTCTTAAAATACTGCGTTTCTCGAGAGCGGTCAAGTTCTCCGGCAGTTTTCTATTTAATAATTCGCGAATGAAATACAGGAGCCGGTCTAATAGGCAAATTATCCAGATTCAATTCAGAACGTTCCTACGAAATCGGAGAAGATATTTGGGGTAGAGAATTTGTGATATCCGAGTGTAATCTGTCCTATTTTTTAAGGAAAGGTAACTATGAAATTATTTCCCCATCTTCACCGTAATGTGTTCCTGATAGCGAATTATTATCAGAATAGATTTTTGCGTGTTTTTATTTGGTAGCAGAATTACAAAAACGTACTTATCTAAAGTTTAAGAATTACTTGTTTCTGTTTTAACATTCGCTTGAGGAGCCTCTTCCCGCTTGAATCCCTTTACATAATTGGTTTATTGCTTCTATTAATGAAAATAATGAAATATTGGAGGCACAGACTTTAATGTTTTATGTTTAAGTAACAGCCCATGTTGTAACCGGAAATAAATCCAAAACAACATAGTAATTTGATGTGTTAGTCACTGAACCATATGCGAATTTCGAAAAGATTAAGAAAAATACAACCTCCATCTGTCTGTAATACTTTCTTTTTAAACGTTCATTGAAAAGAAAATATCAATTTCTAAGCTGCCACTGCTTTCACAATATCAAACGTCAACTTTTATAAAAATAGTACTGACACATCTCAATAGCGCCAAACAGTGGTCGTTTGTAAAAGCATAAAAGGCGCTCCTCGTACAACAAAAAAGGGAAATCTGAATTGAATTTCTACTTATTATTAGATTGTTCTCAAAAATCATAGGGATAGAATGTATTTCTATATAGTTCTGTGGTTTTTCGTCTTTAGCAATAGACATCAATTTCTAGTTCAAGTTCTGAAATAGTAAAATGAACAAAACAATTAGAAATGAGACATCTGTTTGTCTTCTCTTGGTAAGGATTCTTATAATTTCCTAAATGACCAAAACATCGATCGAGGTATTAATTAAACGAAAATACACTAGCTATAGGATAGACATATATTTAATGCAAGGTCAATGAAATTTGCAGCTTTTGTACCACATGAATATGAAGCCTTCAACTTATTTTGACTAAATGATAAACGTAAACATCAACTGTTACAAAGACGGAAGTAAAATAACGTATAATAATAAAATATGTGAGTGCTAATTTTTCTTAACAATCGTAGAAGTGTATTTTTGATCATTTTAATGCCTTTTCGTTTATCAAATAATTTAAAATTATTACAAATTATTCTTTTGAGTTGCTGACTTGCAAAATATAGAATTCGTATTGGATTTGATAAAATATAGGTTCAACAATATGCATTAAACGTTCATGTAATCTTTGTAGATTAATTAGTGGTACCTAGTAATATTTGAAGATTAGTTTTTGAAGATATCTTTTGTAATGTACTCTAATCTATGGTTAGCAGCGGTTTGATTAAAAGGTGGATGACGTGTTCTCATTAAGTAGTGTAAATCGGACTGACGCTATGACTCCTCCGAATTTTACTATTCAATGATAACTTATCAATGACAACTTATTAACAAACTCCAGTGATCATAATCTCCATATTCGGGCAGCGCATGGAAAGAAACTTTAAGCCGACCTAGAAATTAGTGGGGGTCAACATCTCTGAAATTGCTTAGCTTTGATTATTAAGTTTTCGGGGAGTAACATCGTCTATATCTTTGCAGTTTTATAGTACTTATTTCTCCGCTCTGGCTAGACTTTTCAGCCTTTATCTTCAAGAACTTAGACATATTCTCGAGGTTTACGTTTGACCTCTATGCTTAATAATATTAGGTCACATTTTTCCTTAAGCTTCGAGCTTGTGGAGTTTCAGCAAATGGCTTAAGTTCTTAGAAAGTGTCACTGCTCATGTTATCATTTAGTTTTGGGGCCTGTTCCTCTCCCCTCTGGCTAGGTTGCTTATCCTTTCTTCTCGAGGGGTCACACACAGATTAGAGGTTTACACTTGAACGCAATGCATATCATGCTTGCGACACACCCTTAAATTTCCCGATTCTCCAAAGAAAGGCTTTTGGGGAGAAATATTATTCACTATGTCATAGTTTTCATGCTTAATACTTTAGGGCATGTGTCTCCTTAAAAAGCTTATAAAATATTCCAATGAAATTATTTCTGAAAGGTGTGATAAGGATAATTTAATTTATTTTATATATTATTTTAACCACTGTCTCCTTATACTTATTTAAAAAAGCTTCATCATTCATCAGTGTGAGTACTCCTTTGCAAGCCAAGGAAGTATATCTCATTTTCCTTAGAGATAGAGATAGAGCCCCGCGTATCTCGAGAAGGCTTAAGCCCGTTTTACATTATCATATTAAATTGTACCCCAACAATTGAATACTATTTTATAGTGCAATGTAAAACGCTTTACCAGTCTTTTGTACAAGATTATTGTATGAATTTAGACTCCATCATTCGCCAGGGCTATTACATATGTATTATGAACTTGTACAAAAATTCTGTTCATGATTCTGTGCCATGCTACATCTTTGTTTCAAATTGTACACCGGTATCACACAGTATTTATAAATATTTCTCATAACCTCCAAAAAGATTAATTTTATGCTTAGTTAGTAACACTAATACTTTTAGTAAAACGCTCAATAAAAACATTTGCTGACACGACCACAGTGTAATGTATAAGTCCACGTTTATTTTATACTGTAACAGGACTGGACAATATGTAAACATAAGAAAATGAGGTTAGATTGGAATACGTGCAATGCAGACTAGTGAGCAGGCGCAAGTCAAAACATTCAGCATAAAAATAGGACAGGTTCTAATTTCATACCAGGATTTTGCACAGAAAAATAGTACAGTGTTTTATATTGTACTATAAAATAGTATTCAATTTTTACGTACAATTTAATATGATAATGTAAAATAGGCTTTAAACAACTGAAGGTCATCAGATCTCCGGAAGTGTAGGGAATTATGGTGAGGGTGTGTTGAGCCCTCATCCAACTGGCTTCTAACTAATATTAGTTATAGTTAAGTTTAGAAGGAAGAGCTCGAAAGGATGGTACTCAGACTCTGTAGATTCCATTGTACTAACCTTCCTGAGTAGACAAGTCAGTCCCTCAATAGCCAAACAGTGTAGTGTATTTGGCTGCTCTCTTCGGTCCAGAGTCGGTCGTGTGCGAGGATGACAATCTCTTTCTTATCTTCATTGGTGCCTGTTACAAAGACAGAAATAAAAGAATTCATTAGATCGAAGTGAAGTTTTTGCTCGACCATGCTGCCGGCGCACTGATAGATGCCTTTGATCTAATGTAGTACAACAGCTTTGAGTTTTGAAGATGGTCCGCCTGGGAGTTTGGTAACACTCCCGAATCCTTACCCTACTTGAAGAAACCAAACTGATACGACAGGAAACGAAATCAATTACTGACAGAAACCAGGAGTTGATCAAAATTACTAAATTCCTATCACTGTACTAAGTTCCTTTAAAATCCACTTTCTTACATTCTGAACAGAAAAGTTGCTGATGAATGTCTTTCTAGAAGAAGACATTAAAATGTATACTTAAAAGGCGCCCCACGTAATTAGTAAATATTCACAGAAATCTATTTGATAATGCTTTGCTATCACCATTTGAGCTGTGGAGCTTTTTCAGTATTAGTTTTTCTACTACCTTCCAACATTTTATTTCCTATTACAGCTAATAAATAACGTCAAGTAAATTCAAGTATTGTCATGAGAGTCAGAAACAACACCAGACGTAACGCAAATTGTATAATCCTATTCCTATTAATTTCTGGATTTTCCTTGGCCGGGGGTATTTCAACGAATGTACGCAACAATTCAGATGTGAGACAATCCACCGAAAGTATGTTTTTCCGATCAGGTAGAATAGTTACCCCTTAATTTAAACACCATAAATTTGTATACATCACTTCTAGAACCGATTTTCAAAACCGAATGTGAAGACGGACACGAGAAGATTGCAAACACCTTTTCCATACCTGATTATTTAGTTCTCGCAGCAATGTTGATAGTTTCATGTGGAGTAGGCGTCTTTTACGGATTCTTTTCCGGGGAACAAACAACCAGTAACGATTTCCTTTTGGGTGGTAGCTCAATGAAAACGTTACCTATGGCGATGTCTTTGGCAGCGAGGTAAGTACAGATAGCTAAGGGGAGAAATTGTAGCTTTCTAACGATGTCAACATTTCAGTTTTATTACTGCAATTGAACTTTTGGGAAATCCGGCAGAAATGTATTTGTATGGTTCCCAGTATTGGATGGTTTGTGTATCGTTCATACTGGCTGTCCCACTTGCTTCTCGATTGTATCTTCCGGTCTATATGAAATTGAGATTAACTAGCAGTTATGAGTATTTGTCCTTGAGGTTTAACACTTACACTAGATTATTCGCAAGTGGATTATACATTATTCAAATGGTGTTGTATACTAGTGTGGCTGTGTATGCTCCAGCTTTAGCCTTAAGTCATGGTAAGGAAATATTAGTTTTGATAGTTTGGAAATCGCACAAATACGTTTTTCCAGTTACTGGAGTGAATGTTTACGTAGCAGTGACAGTGGTCTACATTGTCTGTATATTTTACGCATCTCAGGTAATTCGCAATAAACTAATTAAAGTAGGTATACATTTTGGGACTAATTCACATCCCCTTTTAGGGAGGAATGAAAGCAGTAATAATGACGGATACGTTTCAAGCAGCCATATTAATCGGTTCTATCCTGCTGATCGTGCATTTCGGTGAGAAATATGTCGGAGGTGCCGGGCCGATTTGGTCCCAAAGTTATAACACTGAGCGTTTACAAATTTTTAAGTACGTAACTAACAATAAGGGTGATTGCAAGGACTGTGGTGTAATTTACTGATACAAATATCACATTGGTTTATACGGTTGTTGAAGATGCTTGCCTCGAGCTAGCGAAACACGTGTCACCGATTTTATTATAAACAATTGTGTGGTGAGGAGTTTACCGATGTAATATTTGTACATAACTAACAATAAATAGCACGTTCAGTTTACATAATCCCAGGATAATTTCCGTTTCTTTCAGTTTGGATCCCGACCCAACAGTCAGAAATGCATTTTGGCCGGTTGTTCTCGGTGGTACATTTTATTGGATGACGATGTTTTGCTCAAATCAAGCTTCGATCCAGAAATATATGTCTGTTGAAACATTAGCTCAAGCAAGAACGTAAGTTATTCATTAATCAGCACGATAAAAGAAAGGAAAGAGTTTTGTTTTTACGCTGGACAACAAAATTTCAAAATCTTTATGCCTCCAAGATGAAAGTAGTAATTTTTGAATGAATTCTATGTGCTTAACACGAATATGACTAAGCTAAATTGGTGTAATATGGTTTGTAATCTACGAGAAAAGTACCAACAATAATCAGTCAATATTAACGTGAACCATTTGCTCTGGTACGGTTTTTCCATCTTGACAATATGCTGATGAAGACGTTCGGCTTGTTCATCACTGACCTATTCGTAGTGATCAGGGGAAGAAATTCAAGTGGCAGCCAAGAAAGTAGATCTTGAAGGACATATTGCAGTCGAAGTCATGATACAAAGCAGACATATCTTCAAAGAGTTTCTTGTAGTTTTCGACCTTGTCATTCCTCAAGTTTATTGCCACTTGACAGAACGTATGCCAAATCCGTTTTTCTTTACTTTGAGGCACTTTCCCAAACGTATGATCTCTGAAGAGTTGCTTAATCTGAGGCTACATAAAAATGCTTTCTTTAATTTTGGCCTCATTGAAACAAGGAAATTTTGGTATAGGTGCATTCTTATCCGTGTTAGAATTTAGAACTTAAAAATTCGGAAGTTTTTGCGCTTTAGCTAAATTTCAGTTTCGTCATATAAATTGACCAAGTCATATGAGTTTGACCAAATATTGAACATAGCACGTTGTACCTCCCAATTATAAAGATCACATACACTCCAAAATCGATTTGGTTGATGGGGTAACAGTTCAAGGAAATTTGAGGCTTTCGGTTTTTTCTAAAATGGTGGCTTTTTGCTTTTTAATTGACGAAATCCTAGCGGCTACTTCAATTTTGAAGATTATAAGCTGTAACTGTCAACTTTAGAAACCGCGTACATTCCACAATCTACTTGTTAGGTAGTCAAGTGGAGCTTTTGGTAAGATCGTGCTTGATGTATAAAGGAGAAATGATGATTTTGTGCGATCCTACTAATGGTAGCTGTCCTACCTTTGTTTCTCAAGGCTTAAGAAATGTTCTCGGAGACCAGTCTATCTTGATGTAACAAAATAAATTGCTCTGCTGCCCCATAGACAAAGAAAATCCCAATATTTTGTATATCGCTGTTGCAAAGCCATCAACAAAGATACTACTTCTAGATCAGCACAGATCTACCAATCATACCTGCTGTAGTTAAACCTCTCCGATAAGATCTTTAGATTGTCGTAACTCTGCTTCATGTACACAGCATGCTCCAGAGGTATGGAAGGAAGCTGGTTCCCGTTATTCAAGCAAACCAATTTTGGACTTCACGTTGAAGCGTCTATAAACAGCACTAGGGGCTCATGTGCAATACCAAGTTCTTGTAGTAGGTAATTAATATGACAGCAAAACACAAGGCTTTTTTCTTTTTTAATGAAAGATTCGAAGGACGAATGGACGAAGGATGAATGTGAAATGCAGTTACTTAGAAATTTTCTGCAAGAAGACTCTAATCTCGAAGTCTTGAGATTAGCATTTTGGCTTTGCTTTTTGACATATCCAAATCCCGAACAAGATCGTTCAGTTTAATCCAAGGTAAATTCATGTGATGTAACATCATCACCCGCTGTCGTTGGTAATTGATGAGAATTTGCCAACTCATGGCGAACATCCTCTTCTGAACTGATAGAAAAAATGCCAGAGGTTTTGGAATAGGGAATCCTTTGCCATGCGGGATAGAACGCAGAGCAGATGCTTTGTTAGGGTATTCAACTGTCCACTTCTTTTATTTGGTGATGCTTCCAGAAACTGGTACTATATAGTCATCACTTGATTAATAAGCTCCCTCCAAATCACGTGTACAGCAAAAGGCGTTACCTTTCTTTTGCCATTAAGCTAGTGTGACAGATTTACTGCACAAATGGGGCTCAGTTTTTATCCTGGTCGTCTATCTTGCAATCAAAACAAACAATACACTTTCTTAACTATTGTATTAATGGTCATTTTTTGTGCACCAATGTAACAAATATAACAGAAATTCTTAACATGCAGTCACGACGCATTGCTCCTGTTGAATTTACACTACAACGCAGTATTTATGTATGCTAGAGCTGTGAAAAATGTGGACGAAATTTGGACGGAAATTATTCGAGCTGTGTCACCTTGCATTTATAAATAAAGTTCTGCTTAATCTTGTGCATTCCCCTCAATAGAAACTTAGCTCGTACGATGCAATAACTTCTTTGCATGAAGGGATGATGCGACATGGTTCCAAAATTTTGTAACCATATATTTATCTAAATTACATTATACTACGCGATACCACCTATAACACGGACAAAATGTCAATATCTCTGCAACGATAGCTAATCAATCTTTTTCAAGGTGATATTCGTGTTCAGCAAGTTAAATTCAATCAGGATTGGGTACTTACACCTAAGACGCAATTTAAACTATACAAATATACGGTATGATGAGTCATCTATTCTTTTCAACAGGTAATATTATATTACAGAGGACAAAGGACAGATGACTCATCATACCGCATATTTGCCCAGTCTAGTTATTAATCAGGACGATGAAAATGTATGTAAATCCAATTCACGATTGTACGAAATGTAACAATATTGATGTTACTTTGTGGAATCAATCAATTGCTCTAATCTAATATTTACTCTTCCTTATAGGGCATTATGGGTATCTTGCATCGGTCTAATATTAATATTTACGATCAATTTTTATACGGGTATGATATTGGTGGCGCATTATAAAGACTGCGATCCGATTAAAGCAGAAAATATCGTCGCTTCTGATGAATTATTACCTCTGTATGTTATTTCCGAACTTGGCCATTTAAAAGGTATAACCGGCTTCTTCGTGGCTGGAATATTTGCTGCTAGCTTGGGGTATAATGATTTTTATTACGAGACTGTAAAATAATATATTAACGATTAGATAAAATTTCAGAACCGTAGCTTCGGCTTTAAACAGCTTAGCTGCAGTTACTTGTGAGGATTTCCTGCAAGGACTATTTGGAATCACTTTTTCCGAGTCTAAAGGTGCGTTTTGGGCGAAATGTGTATCCATCACGTATGGGGCCTTAAGTTTTATTCTGGTACGTATTTTAGAAGTCTATGATAATCAAAGATTACACAAACCAACACATCTTTTGGTGCCGGAATTTTATATTAGATTTATATTAGATGTACTGAATTCATTGAAATTTGACAGTAGTTTTCAATTGTCAGCTCAATTTTTTAGATATGACATTAGCATGAGTTACCTTACAGCTTTCTTAATTAGGTTTGCGGTTTATTCAAATATAACAATAGTTTTCGCCTGATAGCTCCAATTTTTGAAATATGATAATACCTAGTGATTTAGGTTACCACATTCTTAATTGGGCTTATGGTTCAGTAGGGAAACCATAGGAGATTGAAAAACCAACATAATTCTATGTTTTTGAGCATTCTTGTAAAAGAAATAGTATTATTGCAGTAACAATATATAACACAACGATAACACTTTGGAAGATCAAAAATAAATGGGGAAAGGTTAGTTGACAGTTCGGAAGCTTCTTTTGCAGAAAATTATGCAATGAATTGAATAGTTTCTTTGTATATTCTAGAGTAAGCTACTGTCAGGTGTGTATCCCATCTTCTCTGGTAGCGGTTCTCCATTGCTTTCATATCCTAGTGAAATCTGTCACTTTGGTCTTCGGTGGTGTCACCCAAAATTTTGACTAAAGCGCTCCAAGTCGTTGTGCCAGTAATGACCGTTTATGCTCATGTTATATCCAAGATCTCCCAAGTCATTGAGCATGATGCTTAATAGCTCAACATTGCACAAAAAGTGTATGAAAACCAGCACAAATGACGTTCACGCACTTTTGGTCTTTGGTCTTTTGGTCCACTCATTGAGTGTACGATATAGGATCATTTATGAGTTATCTTATTTGGAGGCCATCAAAAATTCCAGCTTTAAGCTTTTCTGTACTTAATCCTGCCCTTCTTCGTCCTATATACGTAAAGCGTGGTCTAGCATGACCAGGAATATTCGCAAACTGTTTTATTAAGCCTAGCTTCATATGCAAGACTGCTAGGAATTTAGCTAAAGTGGTAACTCATTAGAACAATATTGACTCAAAATCGAATGTTATATGAGGCTAATCCGGAGCGCCGAGGTACGTTTGTGTGCAGGTATGGGTTTATTAGTGGCTCACAGAAGGAAATAATTGTTATATTTGAGTCAGTACGCAAAATACAGTGAAAATCAGTTATAACATTCCAGGCACCAAACGACAGAGTTTATTTTTGTTGAGTTGTTGTGTTATCGTTCACTTTCTAGGTGTTTGTGGTAGAACAATTAGGAAGCGTTCTGCAAGTAGCTATAAGTTTTAACGGCATGGTGGGTGGAGTAACGTTAGCCCTTTTCTCCTTAGGAATGTTTTTCCCTTGGGCCAATTCTAAGGTAGATATTTGAGTATCAATTTTAATGTTGCCCAATATTATTATTCTTCTAGGGAGCAATCTTTGGTGCTGTAGTTGCACTAGCTCTCGTTATGTGGATGGGCATCGGCCAGCAAATAGCAATGGCGAGGGGCGCTTTCACAATTGAAGAGAAAGAAACCAGCATTCAACTATGTCCTTGTATAAATCAAACATCTTCAACACCAGAGATCGATTTGGTTGATGAACAGGAGTGAGTATGCTGGTGGAAATTAATTAATTAATTAGAATTGATTAATGGTCCCTAAATTTTTAGGCCCGTCTTTGTTCTGTACAGGATTTCGTTCTTATGGTACTCTGCCATAGGTTTCATAGTCACAATAGTGTTAGGATTGCTTGCTTCCGTCGCATTCGGTTCCCAAGATCCGGAAAATGTCGATCCAGATTTGATTTCTCCCCCAGTCTACGACTTTTTGCATTCCCTACCACCAACTTTAAAAGAAAAATTGAGCATTCCGATTAAATTTAAGAACATCGGTAAAGACAATAACCTACAACTAAGGGGAATCGTAAACGTTAATATTGACCTTTCTGATGAATCGCTATCGAAGCCTGACGATGAGAAATGTTTAAGAAAAATATCTGTTATGACGGCTTGAAATGAACTGATCAAATATGAATTGAATAGGGTAATGGTAATTAATTACATTTATTTATATTTTGTATTACTGTCTTTTATCAGTATTAATAAAATTATTTATGTCTTGAGGCGATTGCATAATTTCCTTATCTATAAAGTTTGTTTAGTTCTTTACGAAACATTGCCTATCAAATGTAAGAATAAGGACAGCTAGTGGTGACCTATTGAACTAAGAAAAATTCGATTTTCCCTCGAAACTAGCTACAATATCCGAACCCATCCACATTTGTCTGTGTGTGTAATTCTTACAAACATGATTTCCGATTCTATTGAAGACGGCGATAATAACCAACACAATAGACATAGCAATTAGTTGTGCAATAGTCATGGTATTCGGCAAGCCCATTTAGCGACGTACTTGCAAATGGATATGTAAAGCCGGAGAATGTACGTTATTGATCTGGTGGCTGGCATTCCACCATAAAAATGAAAGTGGCGCGACATCAGAGATTGTGTGCGTGAAATTTATTCAAATTAGTTATGGTGAAAATGCGTGAACATCAAAAGGATAATCCTTTTATGTGAAATATAATAATTTTCCATAATCGATAATGAAAGAAAGGATAAAATCCGGCGCAAAGTACAATGTCATCTTCAAAAGGTGGTCGTTCACTGTGCCACCGCTCTTTTATATGGTATTCTACTGTTTGATTTGGTTACTATCGGTACCTCTCAGATCTAATATTACTATTAAAATACCTAATCAGGCCGAATATGTCGTTAATAAGCGAAGCTTGGAAGATTCTTTCGAAATAAAAATGAAAAATAGCAATTTTAATTCTGATATCAAGGAGAATGGAAACGCCGTCCTTAGTGAGAAAAACGAATATTTAGTCAATGTTAATAATAACGAGAATTACAATAAAAATGAAAATGAAATTTTGGAAGAGGTATTTAAAAAGTAAGTATTTCCATATTTTCCATTTCATTAACTGCACCATAAAGTAAGCACCAGTTACCCAAAATAAAGAAAGAATTATTCTAATTTTGTAATTGTTACTAGCACTACCTTATAGCACCGCCATTTCCTTTCGTTATAACTGCTGACTGATGACAAGTATGATAAATAAATAAAGAACGTTGTATATATTCCAAAATCAAATCAATTTCAAATAAATATTTAAACAAAATTTTCTAAAAGTATAGGAAATTTTAGTTTTTAAGAAAGGGTCAAATCATTTTCCAGAAGGAAAGCAAAGTAGTAGAAGGTGCTGTTAAAAATGCAGTTAAAGTCATTGGCTATTCATCAAGTATTTCCTGTTAAATATTTTAAGGTCAAATTTTCAATTAATAACACATCTACTAAGTACTATTACAAATTTTGGCTTATTGTTAGCAATTAATTCAAAATTTCTGGTAATAATAGATATATGTACAGGGATGAACATAAGTTTTGGTACAGTTATATTTTCAGAATAAAATCCTAGTCAGATAGAAAATAAGGTAACTGTACCCAATATGGATCACCTAAGGTTATTTTATTTTTAATATTTCTTTTATAAAAATAACTTATTTCTTTATTATTTAATATGTCAGGATAACTTATTCGAAATTAAGAAAAATATTATAATAATATTTGGGAGATTATGGAATCGTTAACAAAAAAGAAACGCAAACAGTGCGCTTAGTCCATATTGCTAACCATACTCCCAATATGGCCTACGCCTTCAAATTAGAGCAATATGCAAAATTATTGCTGAAAATGAATGAACAAAAAGGAATTCCGAATTCAGCTGCTGCTTTGTAGTCAGACTTTGTTGCTCTGTCATTGCCTTCAAAGGTTTCACAAGGGCTTCCTGGGTCCACTTACCGCTTTTCTTTTCAGTTACAACGCTTATGTCTGAAAACAAGATAAGCAAGTGAAAAAAATGACAATGAATCAATGTTCTAATATGCAGTATGCACCGGTAGTGCGATCTTTCAGCCTATAGGGCTTCTTTGTTACTATTCGTAATCCAATATATCGCAAGTTTACCCAATTATTATTATTGGGCCCTCCCTGGAGGTGAACACGTAATAGGCGAAAAAATACATCATGGGGTGATAAAATCTAGTGATTGAATAGTAAAGTATATTTACTTTTAAACACCCGTAATATCAATTTGCTCGAAAATTTGCAACTGATTAACCTTCCTATACTCACGTCAAAATGAAAGACGTATACTATATAAGTCGGTCTCACAGACCGTATGCGTGAGTATAGGAAGGTTAATTACACCAAGACAGCGACTTGCACACGTTAGATGTGTGAAAAACCATGCATTCACAACAAATAATTTCCGAGCACACTCGCGCATTATCTTTATGATCAAGACGCTTTTGGTTGATCGTATTATTACTGTAGATATTCTGTTAGCGCTTTTTGCCGGTTCTATGGTGAATTAGCTGATCTAGCTGCATTAGACCAAATTGAGTACTAGGCGATAATTGCGATCAGGTACTTTATAATAATGCGACACAATAACTTATTATTTATATATAAAAATAAAATTACCCCTTATGACACTTTTCGGAAATAATTCCAGATACGTATTTCAGCAACTAAGTTGCCATCCTCAGTGGAAAAAGAATAAATAAGAATAAATAATACTTAACAAGCTTACTTCCGGAAAAGCTTCGTGGACATCCGGATCTTCCAGTTCAGAAATCCTTTTGAAAGTAAAGATCTTATGATTTAGCATTTTAAGTTGAATTTTTCTCAGTGAAATCGGTATTTTTCGAATGAAGTTTTGTTGACGTAACCAACCAACCAGAAAATCATGTAAATATACTACTACAATATATATTATTGTATTCTTATACTTGTTATTAGACTTACCAACAAATAAGGATACTTAATAGAAGTTCCGCGGTTTAAGCTTCTTTGTTTTAATAAATGTAACTGTTTCAATATGATTTTTCGTCCACATTCCAGCTTGGACAAAAATTAAGAATTCTCTTTTTTGGCATATCTTTCTATATCAAATTCTTCTCAATTCTTCTTTCGGACGCTATGAATAAATATAAAAATTCTTGTTAGGGTTTAATTGTAATCCGCAATATTTGGAAAGAAAATAGAAATTATAATCACGTTTCTTTTGTTCTCACGAAATTCATGATTATCGAGTCTAGAAATTTATAAATTTTGCATCAAATTTCCACATATGTTACCATTTTTACAGGGATTCATTTAATCCGCTTGAAAGAAGAAAAGTCGAATTCTCTTCTAGCTCTCTCAATTCCTCCTCGTGTTTGAAAGTTTTGCTACGTACATAACTGTAAATTTAGTTTGTAGCAGATACAAATGACAACACATAAACGAAGAACGATTAAAAAGTAATTAATGCAAATAGTAGAAGCTAACCTCTGCAAGTCGCCAAATTTCGAACACATTTTGAACTGATCTCTAACATTATTTATTTAGAAATGTATATGTGTAAAGCTCATTTTGATCGTGTATTTAATTTTTAATACACCTTTCATTATATATATGACTAGAATTTTATTCTTCTAATTACTTAGTGGGATTAAAATAACTGAAGAAATTTTAATCAATCCAAGTGAACGAGAACTAATTAAAGGTACGAGTTAACTTTTGTTGTATTTCTTTTGGAAAAAAATTTTCTTTAGTAATGTGCAAAGCTCATTTAGGTCGTGTATTTAATTTTTAATTAACCCTTCATTATACATATGACTAGAATTCTTGTGTTTTCTAATTATTAGATGGCATTAGAATAACTGAAGAAGTTTTAATGAACGAAAACGGATTTAGGACTTACGAATGTTGCTAAAATTGAATTTATTTTTGTTAGAGCATAAAGATGCGAATTGACTTTTGTTGTATATTTTTTGAAAAAAAAGATTTGCTTGTCAATTGAAGGAAATATTAGAACTAATCTTAAATATCGACATTACAAGGAGATAATTGGAATTTTCAGGACTGGGCCTAAATTTCGAAAAGAAACGGATACTGCAAAAACAAATTAAGGGAAAGACAACTTCACATCTCTTGTTAGCAAAAGTTTGCTTTTGCAAAATTTTGAGAGTGATATTTTAGGAATTCCTTTAATGACAAAGATCGTCGGTTACCTCATTTTATGTGATTTCTATGGTACTTCATATACTTCTGATTCTTGTGAAAACGTACTAAAGATCGATAATTCCGCCAGCTTTGCACTGAGGATGGCACCTTAATTCCCGAATTACGTATCTGGAATTATTTTCGAAGGATGTTGCAAGAGTTATTTTATTTCTTTTATATATTATTTTAACCACAGTCCCCTTGTTCTTATTTGAAATAACCGAGAGAAATACTTAAAAGTTTGCTTGTCTGGAGAAACAAAAATACTGGTAGATTAAACAAAATCGGAAAGAAATATATATTCATAATTTTTTGTAGCCAGACTTTTGCGTTTAATCACTTCTGCTAGTCTACTGGGTACGGAGTAAACAAGTTTCCGAGTTAAATCTGGTTGAATGTAATCCCATTCTTTCAAAATTTCACGTTGCAGCTCTTTTTGGCTCGACACGTTACGTTTCCGTATTCTCTTTTCCAATTCTGACCAAACGTTCTCGATTGGATTAAGATCCGGTCATTGGGGCCTTGCTGGAAATAAAGATTTCTCGCAAGATTTAATTGTCACTCTGATTGAGGTTTTCTTTTAAAAATATTACAAAAATGAGGGGCGCCTTATAAGTTGTAGCAAAAATTAGGAAAGGAAACCATGTTATGAAACAATCTGTTTCATTGCTTTTAAGATTTATACACTTCTGCGTGCGTGCAAACCAATTATTCAAACATTCCATCCACTCGCAAGGTGGCATCTCAAAAACAGGTTTCTTTGAAGGCTTTGGCAGCTTCTTTAGGTACTGAAAATCGCTGTCCACGCATTTTTTGTGTGACATTCGGAAACTAAAGAAATCAATACGCGATGAATCGGGTGGAGGCGGGCAATGAGACATTAATTCGATGTTTCTTTCCTTCAAATAATCAATTGATTGATGTGTTGTGTGAGAGCTAGAATCGTCATGATGCAGAATGATGCGAGGTTATCAGTTCTTTTCCTGATTTCGTCGATTAGCTCTGGGAAACAAATTCTTGGTAAATTCTTGGCATGCCATTCAATACTAACTGTTCTTCAATCTTCTAAAGAAATGGTTAGGACATGTCCAATACCACTGAAGAAACAAGCGATTATTGTCTTGGAAGTGCTTCGTGCATTTACTTCATCTTGGGATACCCAAACAGTAGATTGTTACTCAAAATTTTAAACGCCTGTTACTCAAAAACTATGTTTGACACATATATTTGGAAAGTAGCTTCAGAATCAGTGGGAAAAATATTATAAGAGTGGCCCTACTTGATGAAAAACACATAAAAAGTTAAATTCTGTTTACCAGTGTTATTTACAGAGCGGACAAAGATAACAACGGCAAATTGGACTCAAAGGAATTGGCACAATGGATACGGATGAAAATAGTAGAGCATATTTCGTCCGCCGTCAGCAACAACTTTGGTCTTTTCGCCCAAATAGATGTCGATCCTAAAAATGGAGTAGTAACCTGGAAAGAATATCACGCTTTCTTTTTGAAGAAGAGAGGATTTAGTAGCAAATACGTTCAAAGTCATGACGAGAAGAGGCATAAAGGTCTTCAAAGAGCTATCAAAGGTACCGATTGTTATTCTACTTCCAATTAAAATGTGGCATTTTTTTAAACAGATTTTAATATCGTTTTACAGAACAAATCATGAGGGATAAAGCGTCTTGGATGGAAGCGGCTAGATCTAATCCCGATTCGTTAACTGTCGATGAATTTCTAGCTTTTACACATCCGGAATCTAGCGCAGCTAACCAACTTGCCCTTGTTGACGAATTATACGATAAATTTGATAGAGATGGGGATGAAATGTTAACGGAAGATGAATTCGCAATTCTACAAACGGAAGGTGATTATTGTATGTTTATTCTAAGACAAGAAGTGAGTTGACGAGTTTGTTTTAGGAGGTAACGATGAAACGGTCATAGTTCGTCAAGATGAAAATGAACGCAGAGTGGAATTTCGAAAATCGATAGATTTGAACGGAGATGGCCGAGCAGATAGACGAGAATTACTTCACTACGTCGCACCACAAAGTCCAAGGCATAGTGAACACGAAGCAGAAGCACTACTTGCTTTGGCTGATGGAGATCAAGACAATATGCTTTCGCTGGATGAAATACTCGCACACCCGAACTTGTTTCTAAAATCCAAAATGGTGGATACCGCACGTAGCTTTCACGACGAATTCTAGACGATGTAATTTAGAAATCAATCCAAATGGGATGTTCAATGTGATTTTAATGTATGAAAAAATTGAGCAGATTTTAGTCAATTTTATAAGTACCACTAAGACTGTGCTATTTGCTCTTTAACTATAAATAAATTTGTGTTTTTATGTTTGAATTTTCATTTTTATTAATCGGACTGGGTTGCATGGATCCTCATCGTGAATCTTAAATTTAGGATTTTAAACGATACAAACATGTGTTGTGTAAGGTGAAGAAGCTTGCAAGTCTTCATTTTTAAGACTTCCTCTTTAGTTTCAATATACAACAAATAAAAAAGAAAGAAAACTAGCAATAAGGGAAGACATACCTACAATTTTTTAATTTGGTATAAGAAAGTATAGCACTTGCAGTTATGCTAACTAGGATTTGGCTAAACATATTGTTGGACATAACACACAGCACTTAGGTTTGGCACAAACGTCCTAAAATATGACAGAATGCTTTCAATTACTATGGCTGCAAAGTCCTGATTGCTTGCAACAATACAAATTCGTTTACTTGTAACCTGTTTGGCATTGGATTAGGTGCAATCTTTATCCTACCCAAATTTGAGATTTGTTTCCAGCAGACACGATACTAGGTCACTCCGCTACAAAACGGTTGGATTTGAAGGCTCCTGATACGATATAACTTCCTTAAATTCGGAAGAAATGCTCTGAATCTGTGGCAACTTAGTTGTCCATTTAGCTGCAAAAATTTCTATTTAGGTATATAATGGGAGAATTCTTGATTGGAGTATCCACATGTACAAACATCAATCGTCCTTGCATATACAATGTTGGTATAGAAACAAAGTGACGATGGTGAGCGTAGCTTTCTAATCGCCATAATTTTTAAGTGATTTCTTAAATTGGTCGTATTCCCTGAATGTTTATATTCTCAATTGCAGAAATTACGCTACGCAAACCGACTATTATTATCCACTTTCTTGAAAAAATTCTACACCCATGATTAGTTTTTGCGATTAACGCCATTCACGCTCGTCTCACAGAAACACAATATAATTTCGTAAACGCGAGATTTCCTCGATCAACAAATAGTATACTATATTCATCCAACAGAACCACTCCCCATAAATTTATACCAATGGGTACAACAAACAGTTTAACATGTCACAAATTAGTGCAAACGCCATAAGTTTGAAATAACGATATGAAATTTGAAATTGTTCGTTACTTATTCACTAGGCGCTGCAATAATTCCAATAAACATAAAAAATATAGAAATAGTATTTATTTACAACAACAAAAATTACTATAAAGAATATATAAATTGTCACAGTAAAATTATTTTCTCTAAACGGTACTTATTTTATTCCATTACTGTAATAATTGTATATATATATATATATATATATATATATATATATATTATTTTCATTCATCACCAGACCAGTTCTTCAGGCGAAGAAGGATTATTCCCACATGAATAGTCTGTGGCTCCACTAATGCAATGCCAGGCTGCCACAGTTTTTCTTCTTCTCCTTGAGCATGACGAACAGCATTCTTTCAGTTTTCGGCAGAAGTATTACTCACTGCTTGGTCAAATAGTGGGCGAACGTCTTTCATTCTGAAAGTTGTATTGTTTCCTTACTTACTCTACTACTTTCCTTTTTATTTCCCCCTTATCAATTCAATAGTGAAGCAACCGTCAAAACCTCGAAATGAAATGGCCAGTTCGAAGCCACATAAGTGTACACGTTGGTCTAATACGCGATTTGAGACATACGGCCAATAGAATCATTTTATTCAAATATTGTGCGCTTTTGTACGAAGTGGTTTAACTATTTCTGTTTAATGAACAGAGTCTAGAGACACCATTTTACGTACGGGTGCGTTCAGTTGCTCAGCGGTTTCAGTTTTTCAGTGTTGTGAATGTAAACGACGAACGGTCACTACCCCTTCTAGCCCCGCGCATAGTCTGTAAAGCAAACTTTCTGTCTTGCTCAATGGTTCAAACTTTTGAAATTCAGTGTATATTATATGTTCTATAATTTTATTCTTACTTATAGTTCTGATAGATGTCGCTTTCTGTATGAATTTTTCTGTGATTTTGACGGTTTTGTCAGATTTCCGTATGGTAACAAATACCACAAATACATCCTTTTTATGTTGATTAATTATGTCATTGCTTCTTTAAGAATGTAGTATTTACGGTATTTACTTACAGAACCCATTTTTAAGTAAAATTTTTACTTCAATATACGTGGCTTTACAGTAAAAATCGGTAGGTATATGTATGTTGTAGTGATGCAGATTTCAAATTAATTTATTATTTATGACAAAAGCGTCTTCTTCGGATTCTGCTGCATGTAATAGTAGATTAATATCGACCTGTTGTTATCCATATTGCAAGCTTCTTCCAGGTCCATCTGAATTGAATTCTTTTATCTTATCCAGAAGATCCTGAAGAACTTGACGGCATAACCAGGAAGTGAACATAAATCAACTACACACTGCAGTGCTTAGAAGACGTTTCAACTACTTATATCACTAAAAGCCTTTTGTGATTTCAGTTTAGAAAATGAGTGCCCAACCTAGTCCGGCAAGCCAAACCGTTGATCGGGAAAAGATATACCAGTGGATCCTCGAGCTTACGAACCCAGAGACCCGCGAAAACGCGCTTCTAGAATTGAGGTGTCCCTCTTTCAATCCTATTAATCTTACCCCAGTAAAAATTATCCTTTTCCAGCAAAAAGCGTGAAGTGGTTCCAGATCTAGCCCCTATGCTATGGAACAGTTTTGGTACAATCGCAGCTCTTCTACAAGAAATTATAAATATATATCCAGCAATTAATCCTCCAACTTTAAATGCACACCAATCGAATAGGTTAGTGTCAGCGCTATAATTCTCAAATCAAATTTTAATTACTTCTAAAAAATATTTTGATGTTTTCAGAGTATGTAATGCCTTGGCCTTACTGCAATGTGTAGCATCACATTTTGAAACGAGGTCACAGTTCCTTCTTGCCCATGTACCTCTATTTTTGTATCCATTCTTGCACACTGTTTCAAAGACAAGACCTTTCGAATATTTACGACTGACTAGTTTAGGTGTAATTGGAGCGTTAGTAAAGGTACAATTTGAAATTTACTAAATTAATGTGATATCCAAACATTTTTTTCTTGTAGACTGATGAACAGGAAGTTATAACATTTCTTTTGACAACTGAAATTATACCTTTATGTTTGAGAATAATGGAATCTGGCTCAGAATTGAGTAAGACGGTTGCTACGTTTATTTTGCAAAAGATATTATTGGATGATAGTGGGCTCTCTTACATTTGCCAGACATACGACAGGTTTAGCCATGTTGCTATGATTTTGGTAATATTTTATAAATA
Organism: Chrysina gloriosa; assembly: GCA_038088585.1. NCBI lineage: Eukaryota > Metazoa > Arthropoda > Insecta > Coleoptera > Scarabaeidae > Chrysina > Chrysina gloriosa. The sequence goes on along the minus strand of CM076089.1, from coordinate 10,439,094 downwards.
TTTTTTAAATAATTTTTAAGGCGGGTTTGAAGAATATACTGTACTCAAAGTTATTTTCATTACCATCACGTAGTATTAGAAGGACAATTTGCATATCAAACTGTCCTTATTTTCAAAACTTACAACTTGGGGATTTCTTTGAAGGTTGTTGTAGAGTTTTGAGATTTTTTGAGATTAGCTTGTTTCTTAACTTCTCAACGCTTATAAACCAGTCACACTCGTAGGGGTGTCTGGCGGATTCGCTCACAAATTTTGAAATGGCACAAACTTTAAAAGGTTAATGTTATGATTAGAGACGTGCATTTTTAAGTACGACCATGGCAAATAACCCCCATCAATAGCTACTCATACATTCTCCAATACTTGCATTGAAGTGAGGACTAACAGGGTATCCACATGATTTTTATTTTTTTATTTTTATTTATAATTTAATTAGATACTTGAACATCAGTAATTACTGGTATGATTATCAATTTTGTATAAAATACATTATTCCTGGTAGAAAATGATTATTGAAAAACGTTATTTTGAATTTCCCGCCAAAACAAGTGTGACGTATGAGTATTTGTTTATATTCCCACGTTTTGTGTTTCCATGATTACTTGCACTTAGTTTGACAGTAAAGAGTTTCTGACATATGGCACTAAACCATAAATTTGATATTCCAATTACATGTTAAGAATGTGGGAAGTAGTACGAAATAACAGTATCTTTATTAAATCATTACAAATTTAACTAATGTTACTTACGATTCAGCTTTAACTTTTCAAATTTTAGCGGCGTTGAAACAATTGTTTGAACGAATGAATTCCATCAACATAAACAGGTCAATATTCAGATTAAACCATTCTAAATCAATAGTTCTTTACGAAAACTTATGTTTTTAATACAACTAAATATAATTAACAACGAACTAACGACGTTACTGTATTCATCGGGCGCACCCGTAAAGTTTCGGGTATTGCCCGGAGACATTCGAATAATTTGAATTTGGCTAAATAAATATTATATGACAAATAGACGCCTAAATATATAATTGTTTGAATAAATATATGGATATTTCGGTGTAAATTAGTTCATTTTTGATTTGATATTTTTAATAATTGCTAAATTCTCAACCTTGTTGTCTCTCAAATTCCTTAAATTCTCTGTTCGTAAAATTTTATTTTATGAAGCCGATATATATGTTTTCCATTTATTTTAGGGTAAAATGGTATTATCATTAGCCAAGGAACCATCTGCAAGATTATTGAAGCACGTAGTTCGCTGTTACTTACGTCTATCAGACAACGCAAGGTATCGTATTTCCTTAATTTGCATCAACATTACTTAAACCTTACTTGATCTTACGATGTCATTATTACTTTTAGGGCTAGAGAAGCTCTTCGTCAATGCCTTCCCGATCAATTGCGCGATCAAACTTTCGCGCCTTGTTTGCAAGAGGATAAATCAACCAATCATTGGTTATCTCAGCTGTTGAAGAACTTGGATACTCCCGGTACAACCGACCCTAGACAAGTCGGAATATCTCCCTTAACTTCACAGTAAACTATCGCATGTAGTTATTTATCGCGATGCTCATATATAACGAGAATTTAGCCATGATGGTGGATGTAGGAACTTACGTACAATTGTGAAGAAATGGTTCATGTGATTCATAAATATTAGACATTGTTGGCTATAACTAGACCACGGAAATTTGAGAGGTTAACGCTCGTCATTGCGATCTCCATAAATTTCCGGGGTCTGGTTATTAACTTTTTATGTCGAAGTGATTTAAAGATGTATCTACTACCTGTTCATAGATTTAGAAAGTATTATTTTCATATTAATTTATTGGACTACTTATATGATGAATAAAAATTATGTACTCTCACTCGTGGTGTTTGATTATGAAGGAAATAAAAATATCATTTTGTTTCATTTCCTTTTTTGAATTCTTGTTAAAATTTTATTCGGTTTAAGATTTACCCATTCTGCACTGCTTCACTCAAGAGAAATATAGAACCAGAATGTCTTAACATAAACTGTCTAATCAAAATCCATACTACCGCCTATATAACCAGTATTTCACCATTGCTTGTCATTGAGAGGAAGATCCACAAAGCAAGTTGGGTATTAGTGCGGCCACAGAAAATCGAAAACAAGATAATGTAGTTTAAATCTAGCTATTGCCAGTACTTGGGGAAGAATGACCCATAAGAAGACTAGGTAATAGATTTGGAGTCTTCAGAGGTACTCTTCACGACATTAAAAAGAGGTGGTTATAAAAAATTGATATGAATATGACAAACCATTGGTTTACACTGCTAAAAAAATAGTCAAATTAGCCTATATGACTTGTCCGGATTTTTGTTGTCGCAATAGTACATGAAATATAGATATAAATACAATAAATATGCTATATGATATTCTACTTAACTTACCTTACGCAGAAATGCGATGAAACGGCTGTGTACTGAAAAGTACAGTTCTATTACTTTAAATGTATGAGCAAAAACGCAAAAAACAGCAAAAATTGTGAATAACGATTGTACGCCTAGGTCAAATGCTAGTATGCCCTAGTGATATACAAATACCATAGAGCTATGAACATAAAAATTCCCAGATTTAAAAAGTTACTGGTCACGTGGTGGACATTCATTCTTTCTTTTAGGGTTGATCATGGTTGGCAGGAATACTTTATTCAGAGTATGTTTGGTTGCATATATCTTCGTTATTAAATTCCACATATGAATCAGTGGTTCCCCAATTCACTAGGCATTTTCATAGATATCTCCGCGCCAATAGAAAAAAATCTTAAGTAAGTAGTTATTCATACAACAAATAAATAAGATAATCCGAAATAAGTGTAATTATCGATTGTAAACTTTTTAACATATAGTCATCGTCTTAAAAAGAAAAGATTTTAATAATCTGAAAATTAAGCTTCCTCTTTAGCAAGATTAATCATCAGTTTAAAATCAATACAAAAAACATTGTTGAGATATTTCCTTGATAACAGTCAAAAATAGTAGAAAAATGAAAAATTTTAACAACTATTCTTTTTGCTCTAAAGTCTCTAAACAATTGACAGTAGTTTAGTGCGCAACCACAGAATTGCTAGCAATGGTTGTCCAAGTAAAACCTACAACCAGTTTGTGAACTTCGCATAACTATTTCTGTTAATGTTGGTAGGAAGTGTATTCGTACTCATTTTATGTGTTCTCGGTGTGATTCTTTGGTCAAGAAATTCCTCTTTGAAATGTATTACTTCATAAATGGCCAATATGTTAGCTTCTGGTAGGTCTATTGTTAGGTTACATTTTCGAAAAGATTTTTAAAAGAAAATGCTGTTTTAATAATAATATAATAATAATAAGTTTTTATGTTAATTAAGTCCGCTCTGTAATAAAAAGAAGAATGTAAGTTTTAGTTATATACGGTAATAGTAATCTAGCTGTTGATTTATTATGAGCTCAGAAATTAGCCAAAACGGCGGTGAGTAAGTGAATTGAGAAATAAAAATTTAACGCAAGTGACCATAAGATTATCTGATTGAAAGTATGATTAACTCAAACGAAGGAGAATCTGTTTCCAATACTGTTACAAACAATAATTAGATAAGAATAGAAGCCACACTTTCAGGAGAATATATTACGTCAATTCGAGGTGTTTAGTCATGACGTCAATCGTCAACCTGAAATGGCTGTGGGTTTAAAACAAAATGCTAAGCAACCATTGTTATGGAGATTGGAAATGTTATATTCTGTTCATTCAACAGAAATGTTGATGTTGGAACTATTGGGTACATCATACAGAAGAATCTTGACACTGTATCATATCGGTAAACTCCTTGCCACAGAATTGTTCAATAAATTCTGTAACACGTTTTCGTTAGCATGAAACAAGTATTATCAAAACCATATAAAACTTAAGTGAGCGAATCATTTCCCCCTGTGAAAGAAACAAGAAGTACGTGTTAAACGTCGCATTCTGGTTTGAATAAGTTTGGAATGTAAAATGTTTTACATGTACCGTTGTCATCAATGTTAGTGTAATAAATCGCAAAAAGCGCTCTCTATTGTCTAGCATCTCGAAGAAATTTAAATGATAAGTACACACCGTGAGACTGATATTACCTAATTATAAATAGGCTGAACAAGACAGCGTCTTGAATGGGCCCGCTATCTCGGTTTAGAAGATTTAGTTTCCGCGGTGAATTAACATGTTTTATCAATTTTAAATTTTCCATTTTTGTGTCGTGCCCCGTGTCGTGCATATAATATATATAATATCATGTGCGGTAATGTGTCACATGTTCTTTAAATCGTGTAGCTATTACACATCTCGACTGTCCTATATATGTTTTATCGTATTCGTTACAACCAAGAATCTTGAAAATGCTGGGTTTTCTGGGTAAGCTCCCATCGATTTCATCAATTTGAAATGAGTCCGATGCGTGGATCTTTAGGGTCGATTGTGATAGATATAGCAGTTGTCTTATAAAACATACTTTAAAATTTATTGAGTAAAACTTTAACGAAAGAAAGAAAAATTTAATTTTCAAATAATTAGCGCTGAAAGGTTGGTAGGACGATTGGGTTTCTAACTGGCGGCGCCGTGGCTTAGTTGGTTAAAGCGCCTGTCTAGTAAACAGGAGATCGTGGGTTCGAATCCCGCCGGGGCCTGTAATATTTTTTGTAGTGGTAAGTATTTACAAAAAATACTTTGATGGTGTAAATTTGATAAAGGAAATCGTCGAGAAGTATAAAACCGAACCCAGCTTATTGACCAATATACCTCATAGTAGTGTTGAACTTAAAGGCATTGAAAATCTAAAGAAATAAAATAGATAGATAAAACCAAGAATCAAAATATCAATTGTGATATTTAGAAGCATTGTTAGCCAAAGTTCACGAGTAACGCCTTTTTCCTGTATATCGTATTATACGATGACTAATTAGTGGTCAAAAGACGTTCTAGAGTTCTTTCCAAATCGATGTGGGTAAGAACTAATTTATTTAAGACATATGGACCAATTACCAAAGACATAGATCTAGTTGTAAGGAAAATGGTTGTAAGTGAATAACTTTATTAACTGAAGCAAAAGCTGTAATAACTGAAAACGTTAACATGTTTTGAATGGTCGAAATAAGATTACATCCTAAATGAGATCATTAGAACAGGATGTAGCGTTTAAGATTTTGTAAGATGGACAAGAAGACAAAGATGATCATGTACGACGAATGGACAACAGAAAAGTTGTCAAATGAACAAAAGTACAAGAAGAATAGACAGATATCCAATTAGATGAAGAAATACTCATCATTATTGGAGATTAAAGACAACACGAATGGGGGATTAAGATCTTCAATATTGGTAGAGAAGTTGGATATAACACACAGTGCACTTGTTGTGCGATCATGGAGATGTATATTATTTTGATAAAATTAACTTACGAAGAAGATAACTTACGAATTAAGAAAACTTTAAAGAAATCGAAATGATATTTAATTCACACACTAATTCGGGATCCCGTGTAAAAAGCATCAAAGATACACTTTGTCTATTTTAAGTTGTTACCTACATCATTGTTTTGTCGTACGAGTAAAGACACTCTATTGGACTATCTTTCTCAAATGCTGCCGGTGAAAAAGAAGCACGACTTGCGCTTGCCTCAGATACAAAGATCCATGGATAAAAGTGGATGACGAAGGTAAAAACTCTAAATAGACAAAGTGTACACCTATTTACTTACCAAACCTGGATTTCTTCATCACCAACGTCGCTTTAACGTACAGAGACATAGAGAGTACCCAACTATGATCTATCTACGGACAACTTAGCAGTAATGCCAACTAGCAGCTTCTGTCCAATCAGCATTCAATTGTAGATAAACTATAGAACACTAAAATTAACCGGATGCATTTCGTTAGAAGTATAATGGGCTACAAGAGACAGAGCAAACTGGAGCAAGGTGCTAAAAGAGTCAAACACCATTGGACAAAAAGGCTTACGATAGAATAATCGCATGCTATGCTAAAAGCATTGAAAGAAGAATTCTTCAAAAATTATGTGTCTAATTTAAGTCTCTACAGCAATTAAGAATGAAAGCGAATTAAGTCTATACATAAATCTATAGTAATATTATCTCCAATACGGATATAAGCGAAAATTGCAGATGGAGATCAATGAGCCAAAAGCAGAAATTTTTGCAAGATATCTTTTGATGTCTTCAAATCTCACGATGCAGTTCCTCTTTTAACAACCCAGTCTTGTTACACTCAAAGAAATAACCCAAGAAATTAACATTTTTAATAAGGTAGATGCTTTAGAAATGGATTTATAACTCCAATAATCTTATTCCCTTCTTCTTCTTCTTCTTCTTCTTCTTTTTCTTCTTCTTCTTCTTCTTCTTCTTCTTCTTCTTCTTCTTCTTCTTCGTTTTCTTCTTCTTCGTTTTCTTCTTGTTCTTTCCTTATGGTTTCCCATATAGGTAGGCGATTGTTTGTTCAATCCAAAGAAGCCTCCTTAAAAAGGATCCACCGATTCTTGCACAAAAACGCATTTCCATCACCAACTGATTATCATCGGTGGAAAACCATAAAGAAATGAAACGAAGGTTGTTTAAGAATGCTCTAAATCGGTATACATCACCAGCGTACAATTGATATTGAGTGACGTGTGCCTCTTTAGAGCATTTTAAATCAATTTTTGCAAGTGATATTTCTTTCTCCCTTATCTTTTTCGTTTAAAGATGACTATTTTGCGGTCTAAATGATAAACACCGGTGGGAAACTGCAAGCAAATTTTAAACCTCCTCCGTATAACATGTTACATTACTGTGTGCTGTGCATTTTGTAGTCGAAACTGTTCAAACAGCGTTATCCTGCACTTGACGCATTAATCAATGAAACAAGAACAGTTTTTCTGAAATCTCCTAAGCGAATTCGGGAATTCAACAAGTTGTGTCTAGGAATTCCGCTACCACCAACCCATTATAGCCAGATGAAGAGGCCCAGTAAACATTTTTAAAATGTCGTGGGTAGTTTAAGTTCCAGCAATAGTGAACATATTCGCATGCATTGGGCTTAGAAATTGGCGAATATGTCCACTATTGCCGGAACTGCCCGCGAAATTTAAAAAATGTTTATTGGGGAATGTGGGGTGACAATTTTATATGATTTGAACGAAATGAAAAACGTGCCTTTAACGTTTAACTCGCAAGGTGCGAACGCGATTACAGTAAGTCAGCAACAGTTTAAGAATTAACAAGTTGCCATAGCTATACAACATATTGCGCAGCATTACGCAGTTATCTTTGATTGCATTAAAACAGAGTACAAACAAGGCTAAACTCAAATGAAATATCTTCTATTACTTGACGCGATGTAATACATACCCCCATTCGTGTTCTTAGGGATCGGTGATGTCATCCAGCCGATGAACTGAAATCTAGGAATGGTTCCGTTTGTGAATGACGCCTCTTAAGGGCGAATACAAACTGTCCTTGTCCCTCTTATGAGTAATGTTATTTTTTGCACTTTTGATGATCTTGCTTTTGGCAGAAGAAGATGTAAATAGGAAGTGCCTCTAGTGTATGTAATCTCCCACCTTTTCTACTTATCGATGTGAGTTTCGGAACCACCAAAGTTGATATATGTGGGTAAATACTATCACACCCGTATTTTACCATACTTGTAATCACTAGACCCCGAGAAGTTTAGGAAGGCCGATAAGGAAACCATCCCTACCACTAATGAACGGTCAACCTCTAAACCTATACCTAGAGGATTGGTATGCAGGCAGACTAATGCAATTCATTGAACGCTTGTAGCCTATGTTGCCAACATTTCCTAACTTTCCTGGGTCTAGTTGTCATCTTCAGCGGAAAAGGAAACCCAAAGGAAGAAATGTTACTCTGGTCATCCATAATTTACATTTGAAGCTTTCTTTTGGAGTTTTCTTGCTGGTGATGACAAATTAGTTGCCCAAATATTTCCAAGTATATACCTACCTAAATATGATGAGGGTTAGAACGCTTATACTTTAGCTTATGGAGCAAGCATTCCTAAATTTATTATTGAAGGTTGTAAAATGAATTTTCGTTGAAAAATACAATTTATTTAGGGACTTCCCCTGTTATCTACGATACATAAAATTTGGAAATGTTGAGATAATCGAATTTGTATACACCTCTACTCAAATTATATTTCACACACGCACATATGCAAATATTAATTTACGTTGGACGTCTTTTTGCGTGCATTTCGTAGACGTTGACGCAAAATAGTCGAAGGTGGCGAGTACACGTCACCAACGTAAAAAAGTCGAAGCATTGACCGCCTGCTCGATGCTAACTCGTTTTAGATAACGCGAACCAATTGCAAATGCGTGAATAATGTACTTAGTAGGCGGAACCCGCGGTAATTGCAAAATCCACCAGTAGCGGCTTGGATATAGCCACATTGGTTAAATGTATGTACAGCTTGGACGTGCTTATATATTGTTGCCGGCACGTTTATATATAAATAGGTAGATGTTTTTTTAGAACAAAGCACGAGTTTGATTGTATTTTTGGGACGGCCGAAATAACTGCGAGTTGTCTTTAGCGTTGTACGTCTTTGTTTCGTTTCAACTTCTAATTTTGATGTACGTGTTGTAGGACGCCAAGAATTCGAGGATTACCGATTTTTCCTTTGGACGAAATTAAAGAAAGAGCTTTCCTTTTTTGTTTTATTTCAAATATACCCCGTCTTTAATAGATTTGGTCCCTAAAAAGAATTTTGAGAAGTGGTTGTGTAAATCCCTAATTGCTACGACAGGCTTGTACGCAATTTTTGATTTCATTGTGAATCACAATTATAATTTATGAACTTGAACTTGATAGGAGACCGACTAGATACAAATCTTCAGTAGGTAAATGGCAAAGGAAAGAAATTTTAATTCGTGGACTTGGTCAACATCCTTTGGGAAACGTATGGAAAATGTAGGCATCTTAATAAAAATTCTCTATTTCAACCACGACTAGAAGATGATTTCACTAAAATAGTACCCTTAGTGCACCGATTCTGGCACAAACACGCATTCCCACCACACCAAGCAGTCGTCATCAGTTATTAACATAAAGAAACGATAGCGTCATTTGATTGGTTAAAAACGCTCTAATTGGGTCCATCACCATCTCCTAATCGACACTGAGTGATGTAAACCTTTCTAGGGTGCTTTTAATCAATTTCGACAAGTTATAATTCCAAGTGAGAAATATAATAATTTTGAAATAATATTTGCGATGTTTCCCATTTACTAAACAAGAAAATAGGATTCCATATACGAGGTACGAGCAAAGTCTATGCGGAAAGAAGCAACAATTAGAGATATATTATTTAGTCTCCTTCGAAGGAGTCCAATGGGACGTCCAAAGGCCGAAGCCACACACCTAGACGTGCACTGTTTCCACTGCAGGAAGAAATCTTTGAAGTAATCTTCGGAAATAGCGAACTTGCTAGCTGGCTTGTCGCATTCTGTTCTATCCCCTGAACATTCTGAAATCTTCTTCACTTGAAAGGAAAGTGGTATTGAATTTTTGGGAAGATAGAAAAATTGCAGGGGTGATATTCGCTGGTGAATGTGGTGGCTGTCTGAACTGTGGAATGTGGTGTTTAGCAAGAAACTGCTGAACAAGCCGCGATGAGTGTGCAGGCGCATAATCATGATGGATTTTCTCCTCTTCTCTGTTTTCCTACCAAGAATGGCGATTTTGTGGTCGAAATGTTTATTTGGAATTTACAACAAATCGCAAATCTTACTTAAGTTCTAAACGACATATATTCGCATTTTGATACTTTCTTGTCACGTAAACTGGAGTTCACGTATGACTCATTCTTCTTTGAATTTTTTCCATTTAAGATAGTAATTTAATTGTCAAAATATTTCGATACATTGGTGTGGCAAGAATAAGAACCAGTTTCAGTTAATATCATAGATTTTCTTAGTTTTCCGTATTTATTATTATTAGTTACTTATCAGGGCCTCCATATTAATTACAGACCCAACCTTCCGCGCGTCGCATATAAAATTGCTTAGATCTTATTGAAGGACATTTGTATCTAGCATACGTGCATGACTATTACGTTTTTAGAATGCAAGCATGAGGGTGTAGGAAATGCACCCTCATACGACTCGATTAAGTTAACGATGATGCCAGTATATTGGGGACCCGCAAAGACTTCCTTTGTAGTTGTCAAAATGATGGAAACTTTTTTTCCATTTAATATTAAGCAAATGCACTCCAATTATGATAAAAATCATCTGGCCTGTATTCATATCCGTGGCGTTACCTACACATTAGGTACACAGAAACAATTAATATTCAATTAGTTGATTTTATAGTTTTGATTTTGTTTATAGTTGCTTGTTGATAAGAAATTTGGGTTTGGACAAAGAAATTACGAATTGGTATGAACTTAGGTCTTCAACATGAACTGGAGGTGCAGTAAATTTATCACACAAGCATTTTTGCTTCGCTGGATTTATCTAGCTAACGAGCTTGCTTTGTAAATAGCGTTTGGATTAACCATGGCTTGATAATAACATCGAGTTATTAAATGCTTACAATTATACAGCTACAATTCAGAGGTAATTTTAAACGCACAGAACGAATAAATAGTCATCTGCAGTTCTGTAAACACTGTTACATTCTAATACTTTAACTACCTTATAACTATACTTAAACAACTATTTATCTGCTGGACTCTACAAAGTAGTGTTTTTCGTATCATAAGTGACAATGTACTAACACAAAGTAACGGACAACTCAATCACACATTATGAAAGACAATAATGAAATAAACATTTGGGGCGTCAACTATGTTTACATATACATTGAGATTCATTATAATGAAAAGACCAGCTTTTTCACCAGCTCTTTATCAATTAATCTAGCGTGTACCTCTAAAATCTCACTTTTCCCTTACATTAAAAAGAAATTTCTTCTTTTCCTTCTTCAGTTTTCCTTTCACCCTGTCAGAGCGTTGGAGTTTCTTGTTTCCTTTTTCATCCATTTTCTCCATTGCGGCTGTGATGATGTTTCTGAGACGATGTGTTTCGTTAGTACTGAAAGCCTTGTTCAGTTTGGTGTTCATTTTATGAAGAAATGTACATATCTGAATTGATCGTTTGGTTAAGTGGCAAAATTGACAATTCTTTTATAACCACACGAAATTGATAAAATAATCTTTCTTAGATGAACATGAACATCGCATGGTTGTAAACTGACTCATATTGTTTGTGTTACGATCATCGTTGTAGAAAAAATATTTCTCATCAGTACTTGTCGATCTTTTAAGAAATTAATGTTTCTCGTTACGTTTCATAAGCAAATTACAGGTGTTAATGCATTCTAATAAATCGATATATTTCAGCTCATAAATACTGTATAAATCCAGTTTCTGTACGTATGTACCTGTTTTGAACAGCTTGGTTATGATATATCTAGCTTTTATGCAATCTCACGTGTTTTGTTATGACTAGATTCTGGAAAAGTAGCCTCCAAGCCTATGGTGAGTAGGGGGACAGGAAAGGGGTGGGGGAATTGGTATGCAGGCACGATCATGCGATTCATTGAGCGCTTACAATCTACGTTGCTGATATAAGTGATAGGTGTCAACCTCCATAAAGTTTCCGGGATCTAGTTATAACGATCAAAGTCGATCAATGTTCGGACTTCATTGTCACTAACTTTAACTGGACGACTTTTACATTACCATCAGTAAAAACTGACTAAAACGAGATTTAACGAATCAATGCTGACACAGAAACTCTTTTAAAGCATAATTACTACACACAACATCTAAGTTTTTGTGAGCTTGCGCTGTTTCCTCTGCGAAAGTAGGTAATACAGTAAAATATGGGGAAAATATTTGCAGTGTTTACCATCTAACAATAACTAAACTAAAAAGATTGTATTATATATATTATTTCACCACAATATACGTGATAACTAATTATACTTACTAATTAAAGCTAACTTACTCGTATTGTTAGTTACAACGTTGGTGTTCACATCAGTATATTGTCTAAAAAATAATATTAATTTAAGCATAAGTTTTGCTAATCTGGTAGTTAGATGATAGATTGCTACTTAATGAATATCACCAATATTTGTATATCCTGATCATTGCCTCTTAAGGGTAAATACTTTTGCTAGGTATTTAAGGGAAAGATTTCTCAAATAGGAATATACGATCGTTCTTAATATAGTTTTAAGTGAAAAATATAATAATTTTGAAATAATATTTGCGATGTGTACCACTTACTAAACAAGACAATAGAATTCCATATACTTATCAACTGATAATTTACAATTAGTTACAAAGTCAGTGTTGAAATTATCTTGAACATCAGTGTACATACATACGTACTCTAAAAATAAAAAGTATTTTTATTGAAATTAAATCTTGTAGTTTTAGCTCAAAAAAAGAAGGAAAACTACAATAACTTACTAATACGACTTCATTTGCTCCGAAATCCGAAAACAGCAGTAACGAAGTTACTAAATTGTTAATTTGAATCGGGATTGAACGAAAACAAGCTATTTTAAGGCGAATATCGTATTTCTTAATCGTTCCCGTACAAAAAAGTACACGTTTTTGCACTCACACAAATACATTCGTACGTATGTGTTAGCAATACGCTTCGCTACGTTATCCACAAAAAAGGAGAGCATTTTTCTTTATTCTGGAAAATATTATTCAGTTATTCACTTGCTTGTGAGAGTTACGGTTGTTGTCTTTAAAATATAACAGCGATTAGTGCGTGTTTTGTAAAGTTTTCTGCGCGTGTGTGATCGTAAATTACATATGTACTTACCCCATACTTTTGAATTTGTCATAGGTAAAACGAAATCTTTGCATGGCACCCAAAATTGGGCTGAGTATGTAGTACAAATTCTTGGAATATCTCAGTTTTTCTACGACGAAAGGTGCGTAAGTATAGCAGATGGTGTAATTTCTCTTTTATTTGTTTGCTAATTACTTTAATTGGAGTTTTCTTTTGATTTAATCTGTAATTTTAGATTATTTATTATTATAAGTATGGATAGATTGAATTTGATGGTTTAGTCGGGAGTGACAGCGATTGTACCCTTTTTCCCTGTTTAAGGGAATGTAGTATACATTATTTGGTTCATTATCGTTATCTTCAATTTCGCGTTTAAATTAGGGAATGGAAATAATTTTCACTTTTGGAACTTAGATGCTGAGATAAATGTGAATAAAATCATACAGCCGGGGACATATTTATTAGGCACCCTGCGTTTGCTTTGTATATAGCAAATCTGTATTGAAATCGTTATTCAATGATCATGTTTAGAATTGAGAGTTACAATCTCATCAACATGATCATTACATGATCCATTTATTTTTGTTTTGTATATTTGAGTATTGATGGAACGATTGAGGTTATTTTTATTTTATTTTATTATTATTATTATTATTTTTGGTTTTCTATTACTATGATTAAGTTTGTTTTTTTATTGTAAAAATTATCCTGTAATTAGCAGCTGTTGCTGTTGTTGGATAATAAATTATTATTATTATTATTATTATTACAAATAACACAAAACATAATGGGGAATTGGGAAACCGTAAAATATGGACTTTTGTCTTTTTGTGTGTTACATCCTGTGAAGTTCTTTGAAAAAATGATGCTTAACTGTTGGGCTTTCTATGAGGGCGATTCGTAAAGTAAGTTCCGTTTGGTTATTAAGAAAGATACCAATACATGAAGAGCTTGTTATTATATACAAATTAAAGCTACTACTTTCAACTATTTTTCTACATACTTTCCATTAAGATCGAGACGTTTGTCATAGCGATGCACCAGTTTTCCAATTCCCTCTTCATAGGACTCTTCCGCTTGTGAACCAAATACAAAACTGTACGTGAAATTTGAGGGCAAAAGGCACTCTGTTCTGTGATTGTGAATCGCCGATTTTCACGAATTTTCCCTTCGACATTACCCAAAACTTCATCCGTTACAACAGTTGGTTTTCCACTCCGTTCTTCACCATGGACACTAGTTCGTCCTTCCCGAAACATACGGCATCATCTTCTAACTACACTGTCACTCTTGTCATTTTCACCATAAACAGAACAAAGTTCACGATGAATCTCAGTAGCCTTCATGTTTTTTGCATACAGGACGTAATTCAAATTCGGCGGGATCTTCAATTGCAGCAGCCATTTTAAATGACCCAAATTGCACGAAAGAATGTTCGAACGATTCTCTCCCACTCCCCTGCTCACTAGACGGAAACAGAACTTACTTTGCGAACCGCCCTCGTATTTTACTTTGTAAAATTAGGAAAAATTAGAGATTTAGTGCGTTAGAGTCATCTCATGTTCATCAGCAATGGCTTTCAACTAACAATGATTTGTAAAAGATTAAATATTCTTCAGCTACTATCTACGAAGAATTGCTAGCAAGTGGGTATACTAAATATAACATTAGCAGTAATAATTAGTAAGTTTATCACATTTGTTTTATTGAAAGTCTACTCCGTGTAGGGAAAAGTCCTCTAACTTTCAATGCCATAATTTTACAAAATAAAACACAAAAAAAACTATTAAGTAGCAATTATTTCACAAAACTTCATAAGACGAAGCACACAAAAATGTCAACAGTCGGAATTCTTTAGGAATTCTCGACTATTATTTTTTGTCTTAGGAATAATAAACCTAACACCCCACTTCTGTTTATTGTTTCAATAATTTTCTCACTTAATTCGTCATCACAGGGTAATCTTTTGCCAAAATGTGTTATAGGAAACCTATTCTTTCAAATATTTTCTTACGGATAGTGTGGTATAGAGGTTTATCTTTTTGAGCTATTGCACCATGAAGAGTTTCTATAATCCATTCTACTTTCTTTAGTTAGGATGGGTTTTGTATATAACTTACCTGTGGTAATATCTTGTATCGCATCTGTCAAGCTTCGATCCACGATAATAATGTTGGAATAACGTTTCAAGTCCAAATTTGGGTTGCCCTCAAAGATTCAACGAAATTGACATGGAAACCGCCAGCAGTGCATATGGTAAAGGGTTTACAAATACTGTGTCTTCGAGAAGAATATGATTTTACTGATATGCATTCTTGCTACTTTTAACGCGGCGAATATAAATACCATCAATAATTAACATTAATTGGTTATTTTAGATATTGAACGTGAATCGATTAACAAGGTAGTGTGGGATTAGATACAAAACAAAAAGTTGACCAGCCTAAATAGTTTTAATAATATTTGATGTAGACCTTATTAATGTTACTGTAAATCATAATGGCGATTAGGACCGAACAAATTTTTATGGTAATTGCGAAAATATTCATGTTTTTAATAGTTGGGGTCGAAGTTGTTCTACAGTTCGGTCAGTTTCTTTTCTTCATTCTTCCCTTTTCCATTTTAATTAAATTTTACGTAGTAGTAAAGTGAATGTCAGACATTTGTGGTATTTTTAAGAATGTATAAATTGACGAAAAAAGCTGCATGTTCCGTATTATCTTATAAAATTCTGAATCGAACATCTCATCAAATTATTGTACCACGTTTCACACGCATGCACGAGTAAATGTATTCTTTTTAACTTCCAATTATGTTTTTAACATTTCTTCATTAACATATTTTCACGAAAAACACATCTTGCAACGTTGTAGAACAATAAGAATGTATTCGAATGCGATTTCTATCAAAAACATTACTACCCAATTTGGCTATTACAGTAGTATGTGAGTCTAATGTTGCCAAGTGTATGTTTCTTTCAAGTGTTTCTTAAAAACATACGAAGCATTGGATACAACATTTTAAGATTAAGATTTTCGATTCGAGTCGTTGCGTGAATCTCTTTCGCCAATTTATACACATCCTGTATAATATTCTTTAGGATTCTTGCTTTTATATCGTTTTAGATTGATCTCTCTCCATGAAGTAACTTACTAGAAAAGAAAGGTGATAAAAGTTTTATTTTTTTGTAGTTTTTTCGTTATATCTCCACAATTATTAAGGTTTGGTAGTAACAAATTATATGTATCATTTATTTATTATGTTGTCTAAACGACGATGTAGTATATTGTACTGAGAATTTAGTTAAATTTTTTAAACAAAATTGCACCGGCCTAGCGCTTAATTAATGATATAAAAAGCATAAATTATAACAAATTATATTTATAAATTTTGATAAATACTTTAACATAAAATCAAGATAATTACCTAGTGTTGTGTGTGTGAGAGTGTAATTTCTCTTTCAATGATGGTTCTTCCTATATCTCCTCTCTTAACTTCTATTCTCGATGCACCTTTAATTTCTATGGATTTCTTCCCTTTCTTAGATTTTATCTTCTCTGGTATGGTAAGGTTCTTTTATTCACTGGTACTTCTTCTTAAAACCCTTTTATTCCAAATATATTTATCGACTTATTTGTTGACTTATCTATCTGGTCAATTTTCTTCGTCGTTCACCAAAAAAACTTTTTATTTCTTTTGAAAACCAGGACTACACTGCTTTATTTCTAAGTTGTCCACGAAACGAAAACTTTAATTCACCTTGACTCCAGTTCATCCAGGCATATCGCTGTTATAGAAACGTGTATTGAAAGTCAATGTATCCTTGGTTATTTCTAGTAATTTTTTATGAATTCTTGTAATGTAAAAGTGTTGTATGTATGTGTCTGAATGTTTACAGTGCTTTTTATCATCTAATCGATGCTTTTTATAATAATTAATAATTCTATTTCTAGTTCCATTTTTCCTCCCATTAAACGTCTGTGGCTGGAGTTAAAATAAGAAGCTAATACCCGTAGGGTAATAAAATGTTCAAAAGGTGGTGGGCGTGGAGTCGCAAAGGTATAAATAGAACTCCAAAATAAACCGTGTGACAATTGAAGACCATAACCCCACATTAACTGTGAATTTCGATATACTACAATATACTTCCAGAAGTTTCTATCTGTGCCAGATCGTGTACGCTTATCTGACTACCCCTTTTGAATTGAAATGTATACTTTAGTTCCATAATCAAGGTATTCCAAGGCATTCGTTTACACATATTTTAAGGACATTAGAATGAAGAAGTAAAGAAGAAAAATTTTGGTTGCTCTCATTTTAGCTATAAGAAAAGGAAATACAAACCTACACAGGCAGATTCCTTTACAAAAATGATCATGACTTACAAATTAATAATAATCATCTAATGAAATTTTGATATCTTAACCGAATAATCACTGCTTATTCACAGGCATATTCCGGAACATAGTTTCCAGCTAAAAAGCGAATTCCATACCTGGCATTCACCAACTTAAAGTAGAGAAACAGAGACGATGATTTCTCTAGGTTGTTGGTGTTGAACTAATGTGCTCGGACATTCACCTGTAGTCGTAATGAGCAGAAATGCCTACCATTTATTCGATGACATTTTTATTTTACAATAGGTGTCATTGTATGAATTTCATTAATTTTGTTGTTATTGTTTGATTTGTGATTGCTTGTAGAGCTGAGTTTATGATGTTGCACTATTTAGTTAATAGGTATGTGAGTGCATTATTTTCCAAGGTTATCATTACTTATGGTTTGGTGTCTTAGTTTGTTAATTTTTATCCTGCTAGTAGGCGTTGCTTGTTGGATAAAAAATATTATCATTACTATTATTATTATTATTACATGTAATTTTTGACATATTTACTTTCTTCGCAGGTAGAAACTGAAGAATATTTGTTTTACGAATGGCTATTTGTTGAAAGCCATTTCTGATGAACATTCTAACGCACTTAGTTCTCTAACTTGCTAATTTTACAAAATAAAACTTCAAAGGATGTAGCATACAAAAATGTCAAGGATCGGTATTTTAGGATTTTCGAGCTCCCCATTATGTTTTATCTTTAGAAATAATAAACCTATCGATGAGGTCGTTTAATCTTTAATCTCATTTTATTTCTCTTTCGTTCTACAACTGACGAAATCTTTTTTGCTTATATTTCAGGAGTCCACTATATAACGGGATGGTGTTGGATCCCTCTTGCGGTGAGTATTTCTTTACGTATCTGTACTTGAATAAAATTTGAATAATTTTTTGATCGGGTCCTCGCTTAATATTCACTTTTAATATGATTTTTTACGATTTTACACATTTTTTACAATAACATTTTGCGATTCTACAAATTAATGAAATTGGCGCATTAAGACATTAGTTCAACTTTGCAAGTTGTTTTTTCTTATATAACGCTGGTAATTATAATAGAACTAAGGGTACGGGTAATCTATATTTTAGGTGTAGGGGCACGAAGATACTGTGAGGAAGATGTATACGAAGCCCTTGGGGAATACTGTAGACGTAGACGTATATTTATACTTTAAGTAATTCTCCTTATCTAAGATCATGTTAGATAGGGAGGTTTGAGTGCATTGGTCTCCCGGAAACGGTCCGGAGAGCGAGGGGACTCACCCTAAATTGAATGAGGGAACTAAAAATACCGATCCTCTTCTATATTAATCGGAATTTTAGGTGGAGCGTTATATTAAATTTTCGGATATGACTGTCGGGTCGGTTAAAGACAAAGGCGCAAGTTCTTTTTCTTGTGTTTGGATGTAAAGTATACGAAGTAAAAATTTCAGATTAATACGGAGCAAGTTACAGATTCTCATAAAATTTTGTATTCTTTATTAACGAAAGTTCTTAACGAAATGAAGTTTTTAAAATATCTAACTACCTTGTTTCAAAATTAGGAGTAGTAGTTTAAATATTTCGCGCGCAAAATTCGTTACATTGATTGGCTGCTCGAGTTGCTGCTTCAAACTACTGAAATCTAAGCGATTTAGTTGCAATCTCTCGTTTAACATAATCATAAACATAGCCAATGAAGTAATTTTCATAGATTATTTGGAATGGCGAAAAAGCACGTTTTATTATTATTTATTTATGCCATAGAGTATCGAATCGCAACCACTGGAGTGCGATTCAATTTTGTGTCGTGGAAGTTTAAAACTGTGTATGATGAGCCATTGCAATCAAAAGGACTTGATCAAATTTTGGAGAAAATTA
This sequence comes from Chrysina gloriosa, assembly GCA_038088585.1. NCBI lineage: Eukaryota > Metazoa > Arthropoda > Insecta > Coleoptera > Scarabaeidae > Chrysina > Chrysina gloriosa. Next base: position 10,420,022 of record CM076089.1, on the reverse strand, counting down.
GAAAATGAATACCCAAATTTAATCAAGAAGGCAATCCAACTCCTACGACCATTTGCAACAACATACTCAGCAGAAACTGGCTTTCAGCTCTGACTGAAATTAAAAATAAGTATAGAAATCGACTTCAAAGCATTGACGCAACGTTTAGGATTGCATTAACTAAACTAATTGAAGCAGGAACAGACATTTTGGTCAACGAGAATCAGGAGCAGAAGAGCCATTAGTATGCACTGGTCTAAAATTATTATATGTTTGTTAAATAAAATTATTGTCCTGCACTTGCATCATATTATTTTCCAAAGCACATGGGTAGCCTAATAAATGTGTTATTATTTTTGGGTTGATAGGCACTAAGGGTTGCGAAACGTTCCAATTGAGAATGTTCTTAAAGCAAAATCTAAAAAACATAAAAATTAGGATAGATTATTAGGGAGAGGAACACTACAAGAGTTTTCGCAGATTTTTAAGTTTAAAGTCGAAATAATATTTTGTGTAGAACTACGTATCATTGCAACTTGGAAATTCTTCAAGCGTTGTTGACTTTCTTTAATTGCGTTTGCATATTGCGGGCTTAAAGTTGAGAACATGTTTTTCACTTTATCGAAATGCTTGCAATAATATAAAGCTGCATCAATCCTCGTTCCCCATCTCGTTATAACCGGTTGTGATGGTATCGAAATTCCTGGACATCATTTGTAAAATTCTGGAATTGACTTGGGGATTTCCTTTTGTTTTATTAATTAATACGTCAATATTGATGTTTGTACATGTGAGAGGGATTCGATATACATGTACAAACATCAATGTTCAGACGATATATACATAAAATTTGTATACGAAATTACAGCTCTGGCAAAGCCGTACTGACGAGCATTACATATTACATATTACATTACATTACATATGAGAGAGAATCTAATAACTCATTGAATTTCCTGAACGTGACAGTCATGCATAATAACGGCATTGTGAAAACAAATTGGCATATAAAGTCTACCAATACAGGAAGACATTTAAATTATTTTTCAGAAACATCAAAATTACATAAAATTAATGTAGTTACCGGTTTAGTTGATCAAGCGGTTAGATTAGCTAATCCTGAATTTAGGGAAAAGAATTTAAACAAAGTTAAAGAAATCTTAGATAAAAATAATTATCCAAATAGTTTTTATGAAAAAATAATAAAAAATAGAATTAACAAATTATATAATAGAGGAATTAAAATTAATAACAATAAATGTTATAGCGCTATTCCTTATAAAAAAGGTTTAAGCGAAAAAATAAAAAGAATTTAATAAAAACAACATAAACATTACTTTCATTCCAAATTATAGTAATAGATCTCTTTACTAATACTAAATCCAAAATAATTAAACAAAATCAGAGTAATGTAGTTTATAAAATAAACTGTAAAGACTGTGATGGTTGTTACATCGGTCAGACGAAACAATATTTAAAGAAAAGGTTGTATAGCCATAAGTATTCTTTAAATAATGATTTTGGTGCAATGACCGCTGTAACAAAACATTACAAAGATCTTGGGCATTACTTTGATTTTGAAAACACAATTATATTAAAAACAGAGAATAATTATAAAAAAAGACTAATATATGAAATGATAAATATACAGAAAGACACTAAAACTATTAATTTCAGGACAGATATTCAAAATTTAAGTAATGTATATAGCAATTTGTTAAAATGACATTTGCATTTCTTAAGAAGGAAACCTTTGGCTAGGTTTTTGAATTTGGTTTTCCCTAGTCCTTGAACAGAATTGTTAAGGTTTCGACAAAGATTTTTTGATATAAGGTTTTACTTAATTTGCATGTATGTTTACACATTAATTTAGTTTTTATAATTTATATATATATATAAAAGTTGGTTATACATCCTCTATATCAAGAAATCCTAGTCACTAGTTATTTTGTTGATAGTCCCAAATAAAAAACAAAAGTTTGTTTATATATTTATCTAGTTATATTTTCACTGACGAAGGTGTTCCGAAAACGTTTGTAAACGTTCTGAAAATATAACTATCGCTCAAACCAGCCTTGTTTTATTGACCTATTAGTGGTAGATCTCTATCATATAAGATAAGTATAAAAAGGTCACGAAATATATATATATATACATTCAATTATTTATAAAAGATAATCTATAGGCGTAACACATTCTATAAAAGTTATCAATGTTTTTCTTTTACTCTTCTTTTTGAAAATTACATTAACCACAGTATTTTTCACATACGTAACAATTTTAAACAAAATACTGTTTAACCGGTTAAATTTCAACAAGATTTCAAATAATCTCATGATTCTGATCCAATTGCTCACCAACGAACGATCATGTAGCAACAACATTCATTATAGTTTTATTTTTGTTCATAATGTTGGGAACAAACTTAAAGTTGACATAATCCCTAGAATTTTGCGCGGGATATTTGAATCGTACATACTTTCGTAAATTGTGGTTTTCAGTATACATATCATACGTATTGTATTTCATTAAAGTTTATCATTTTCTTTGGTGTGTTCATGCGTAGTACCTTGATCAATCTCGGTTTCACTAATTGCACTCATTTTGTGAAACCTAACCCCTACGGTGGGCGAGGGATAATTGTGCATGCTCCTAAAATTGAAGGACGTTTTAGCAGCTTTGGCAATAACTGCCTTGGAATAAATAGAGAACACGTAAGGTGGGAAATGAAGAATAAAAGCAAATGAATCAAATAACGATGGCTGAACGATGGCGAACACCTATGCAGGAATGGAACAATTAATTCTCAATTCCACAGCACCAACAACACAAGAATTTAGCGTTTCCATTGAGCAACTTAGAACAACTTAGTTGTCGCAATATGTATCTGGATTGTGTAAACAAAGATGTGATGTGTTCACAGTAATAAATTTAAATAACATTACTTCGGGAATTACTTCTTAAAACTTAATAATCCGGACAAGATTTCCAATTATTTGGTTGAGATCCACTAGTGAAAAGGATATTTTCTTTTAATATCATCTAAAAGTGCTGTATGTGTTCGGTTTATATTCGACTAGATAAGATATATCGATTTATAACGAATATAAAAGTACTATTAACATTGGTACCCATTCATTTCGTAATTTATTGGAAAAATTAAAATGTAATGAAGATAAGTGATGAGAGTACAGTTGAAAATGATTTTATGTGCATTTATCTGCATTTCGTAGAAATTAAAGGTCAATTGCGGTATTTGGGACGTAGTTTTATAAGTTCTAACAATTCTCTTTGCTTTGTTTGGTAGAAGGAAAACATACATATAAAGATGCTTTTGCTTGCTAGTTGCTTTCTTTTTGATTTTTTATTACCTTCACTTCGTTACAGGGTAATATTGTATTAAATAACGGCAAAAATTCGATACTTTGAAGATGAAAGAGTGCTTAAGATTTCCTTTGGTAATAAACAAGATGTTATAAATCTAATGAGGGGGACGAACAGCTTAACATGAATTCAAGAAAATTATAAAAAATATGATTATCTAATAAAACTGTGATATAGAGGGAACATTGGATAGCAGCGATGGAAGTAGATTCCTGAACGGGAAGTTTCAGTGCATTAATGCTTTAACGTGCACACTAGAAGTAACCCATTAACGCCGAAGAAGTTGACTTTTTAACTCGTTTTCTAATTTCATTTTCATGTTTGTAAGTGAATAAAAGTAATGTTTCCGAGCACTTACAGGTGTGCTCTTTTGAAATCCGGGCGCACAATTGACATTTTTCTGCCAGAAAATTAAATATGGCGGATTCTAAATGAAAAATTGAAATAAAAAATTGTACATTTCCAGCTTTTATAATTTTAGTTCCCGTTGAAATTGTTTAAAATAGGAAATTTCGCTCAAGCATCTGTACACAAAATCGTTGAAGTTTGCCAGGAATTTTTTTTTCATATTTATTTAATGACATTTCTTTTCCAAAATGGTGACTTATTGTAGTAGTTATTCGTAGTATTCACTAAACTTATATACATATAGATATAATGTATAGTCTGTGGTTGGAGCATTCTGTAATATCTCCTTTTTTAAGCAGCAAAGCATCAGACTATCGATTCGGCATTAGTTCTGTCTCCCATATCTCTTTAACAAGCTCAATTACTGCTGTTTGTACAATGTATTCGCCTTCCTTTAAAAATTCTGCAGCTAGACCATTTCCTCCAGGACCCTCATTAGTTTTTTAGTCTTTCAATAGCGTGTTCCCTCCTTCTCGTCGTCTTGTTCACTATTTCCATGGTGTTCTGCACGTGTTCCCTGGCTTCATAGCTCATTTCTTAAATATTTTCAAAGTGTGTTGCCCATCTATTTAGTTTCTCATTTATTCCACCTAGTAACTCACCATTTTCATCGTTACGATATATCGTTTTTCCTTTATTTTGTTTTGTTTCATTTTTGATATCTTGGTAAAAGTTTCTTATTTCTTTATTTTTTAAATTATCTTCAATTGGATCTAATTTATCATTTATTCTTAGGTGTTCTTTCTTTCGTCTTTGCTTAAGTTCTCTTCTGTACTTTTAGTATATATTTTTATTATAGCCTTGTTTCTCTGCTCTATAATATCTCCGCATTCTGCATCAAACCAATCCGATTGTTTCTTTTTTCGATATTAACTCCATTTCCAATTCTTGAATACCCATTTCCCTAACTGGAGGCACTTTTCCTTTATTCCCTCCGCCTCTTCTCAACCCTGTAAACATCCTTCCACCCTCTTTTGATACTGCTTTCTTTGACTGCGAGGATTGTTTCACATCATATCGATTTAAACTTCTACGTTTTATCTGATTTTGTTTTGGAAGTTCCTGTAGTAGGTTAATCTTCACAGTGTTATCTGGTCATTTGGATCCATATAACTTCGGGCATCATGTGCCTATAGTTTATTGACTAAACATGGTATGCATAGATAATACTATATTTGTCATGATAATAAGTCGTTAAATTTTTATAAAAGATGTTGAGGTTCAATAGAAAAATATGATGTGAAGCGTACAGATACATGATCTCGAAGAACATGCAATTTTACCTACTCCGACATCTTGAAGTAAATAATGATCTTTGGAATAGAAATGTCATCAACATGAATATGAGTTCTTGCTTAACTATAACAATTTTGGGCACCGATGCTTGAGCGAGAACTTCCATTTCTTCATTAAAGTTGAAAATGTATAATCTTTTCCATTTCTTTCATTTAAAATCCGCCATATTTAATTTTCTGACTGAAAAATCTCGATTGTGAGCCTGGATTCTGAGATAACTCATCCAAAAATACCAGAAAACATTACTTTTTTTTAATTTATTACAAACATGGAAATTGAGTTCGAAAACAAGTTAAGAAATATCAATGAGTTTTGGCATTAACGAGCTAATTAGGGCGGACGAGAAATCTTTCCAAGGAAAACGTACGTTAAGTCCTTAATTAATTCTTAACAAAATATTTTCAACGTAACTGTGATGAACGTGATTACATATGTGCAATTTCAACGCCAAGTACTTCCAATTTTGGCATGACAATCATTAACAATTAACATTTTCTAGATTCTAACTTAGAAATGAAAGATACCTACATACATTGGTTTTCGTTCTTTCTTTATTGTACTTATTTTTGAATATGTGTGGCTCTAAAGAAAAAGAAGAGAAAAACTTCCAATTTTAGCATTACAATCATCAGCAATTTAAATTTTCTAGATTCTAACTTCGTAGAAATAAAAGATGCCTATATACATTGGTTTTCGTTCTTTCTTTATTGTACTTACTTTTGAATATGTGTGGCTCTAAAGAAAAAGAAGAGAAACACTTCCAATTTTGGCATTACAATCATCAGCAATTTAAATTTTCTAGATTCTAACTTCGTAGAAATAAAAGATGCCTATATACATTGGTTTCCATTCTTTCTTTATTGTACTTACTTTTGAATATGTGTGGATCTAAAGAAAAAGAAGAGAAACACTTCCAATTTTGGCATTACAATCATCAGCAATTTAAATTTTCTAGATTCTAACTTCGTAGAAATAGAAGATGCCTACATACATTGGTTTTCGTTCCTTCTTTATTGTACTTACTTTTGAATATGTGTGCCTCCAAAGAAAAAGAAGAGAATAACGTTGTGTAAATGGGTACCTCTCTAGTCAGTCTAGTACTTACAATTAGACATATTTCAAACTTTAGAGAACTTTGCTATCCACCGTAATTGCTTTATTATTTTCGTTTATCTAAGCGTGACGTTATTGGATGAAAATTGATTGTTCAATTAAAAATTCAATTTTCTCAACGGTTTGCGGTAAAAATTCGCTTTTAATTAAAATCAAATCCCTAGTCACACATAAACAAGTAACATCACCTTTACGCACCTACAGCAATGCGCTTTCAGTAGGTAGATACCGGTTAACTGATCAGTGGCACTCGTGAAAGCAAATATTTTTAATTTCACCAAATTACATTTTTAGCTGCTTACGCAAGTTGTTTTTGTCCGAAAATAGGGCAGACAGTTTTGTTCGTTGCTCTCCTTAAATTCTTTCCTCGACTCTCTGCTAACATGCATGGGACGTTATCGTTGTTTTCGAACCGAGATATTGCCACTATCACTTCGTCGTTTATTTGGGAGACTTTTCACGATACCTAAATAGTAAAAACTATTATTTTAGTGGTCGAAAAGAATTGTTTTAGCTTATCTAATTGCTTCGTAAATGTTAGAATGAACTTCCTTCCGTATACCTCCTTGACCTGACCTTGAATCCACACATAAACACAGACACACAAACGCAAATACACTCGCACACAAAAGCAATTTTACAGGACCAATATTCCCCTTACGTGCCCCCACTTTCTAATCCGTACTCCCACCATCTTAAGGCGCCTCCTTGCTTTATCTCAATGAAGAACTGAAGCCAAGTGATGCACTCTATGTTTGGAATTCAGTATGGCGCCAATATGCCTCATTTAATTAATACTTGTTTGTCTCATCTATTGTTTGACTTGTTTTTGTTTTCGTTTTCTTTTATTTTTCGTTTCTACATTCGTCCGGTCGTAATAGCCAGTGTTCGTGTTTTGGTCGTAAGCATTTCACCAAATTAGTTCATAGAATATAGGGAGCATGCGATTATGGTAGTTTTGCAACGTTTTGCGTATGTTTCATATTACAGTTTTACTTTACTTTCTGCTTAAGCGCATGGTAAGATATACGTAGTTTATGTACTATTTTAGATAAAGTCTATCATAAGCTGTATCTATTTGTGATTTAAATAGTTTGCAAACTGTTTCGAAACTGCTCGGTGAATATAGTAAGAAACTAAGAACATGGTGAATTCTATGCTACCTTTTATGATATCTTTAAATGCTTATTTCCTTGAGTTATACCACTCATAGTGTATCACATTGGTAAACTCCTCACCATACAATTGTTTAATAATAAAATTCAGTGACACGTGTTAGCTAGTACAAGGCAAAACCATAGAATCGAAGTAAGCAAAACATTTTCTTAAAGTACTAAACATGCTAGTTTATCTCCCTGCCACTGTAATCGTATGCAAGGCGGAAAGACATATAATTTTTTCGTTTTGAAATTACTAAACAATTGTGTGATGAGGAGTTTATCGATGTAGTATAGTGTCAGTAAATTCACCACAGTTCTTGCAATCACTATCATATACCACTCATAACGTCAGTAAAAATGAAAGTAAAAATACTAGATTATGTAGTTTAGAACGTTTCAAGAACATTTTCGTAAATTATTTTGAAACGCTCTGAAATATATTCTGTATACTTCTAAAAACGCCCTAAAATTGTTTGGCGCCATCTCACGTCATAAAGCACACGCATTATATACATTCTTGTGTTTAGTTTCCCAAAAATGACGTCTGGAACATTATTCAAGTAAACATGGAATTTAAGCGCGTCTACTCGCGTCGTTAATTAGGTGGCGAGCAATTTTCGTCTGAAAATTAACTACTACCCGGGCAGAAGCTCCGAGCGTCATTCCATTATATTTAAGTCGAGAATTGTACACCAATTTGCAATGTAAGAAGTACATACGTACTAATTAATTAGGGATGAAAATTGTATAGGATCTCGGACCGATTTCGCTGTGATTGCGACTCATCAGCGAGGCGCAATAATTTTTATCTAATCTAATGCATCTCGTTCCTATAGACCGTCACGACCTTAAGATGCACTATAAATCTTATGATTGCACGGTTGCCAAATCATCTCATCGTGCTTCCGGTTCCTAATGACAGTTATGACATTAATTTAATTAAGACTTGCGCTCGATACAACATGCAACATCGCAACCGGACATAAAGCTGACGTTAGTAATCGATTATAGTGATAGTAAGAGATGCAAAAGCCTTATTCAATTCAAACAGCCTTATGTTTAGTTTCCCAAAAGACGTCGGCTGGAACATTATTCAGGGAAACATGGTTTTTCAGCGTGTCTCCAGTAAATTACCTAATCTTGTAATTAGGTGGTGGGCAATTCTCACCTAATTAATTATTTATTCAATTAGTATATGTGTTTGTACTCGCTACATTTCAAGTTAGCGCGTAATTCCCGACCTAAATATAATGCAATGACCATCCGGGTTTCTGTCCCGGTAGTAGTTATCAAGCGAAAATCACCCATCACCTAATTACAAGATCAGGGAATTTACTGGAAACACGCTAAAATTCCATGTTTAAGTACATTCTATATAATTCATTTGTACTCTTTAATCACTCGTACCGTATGGAGTACATAGTAAATATAGAAAATTTAGAAATAAAGATGAGTAGGTATGTCGATTTAAACCTGAAGCAAAATCTTAGATGTCCACATACAACTCCTCAGGTTCACTACTGAAAATGCTATTGGAAGCTAAGATGTTGAAAATGAATGGAAACTAGCAATACCTGCTAAGAACTATTAGAAAGGTAAACCTTAATAGAATCATGAAGGAAGATATGGTCAGTATAACTATAAAGGGGTATTTTGTTTATCAAAGTCGTTGGAAAACTGTTGCAGATTACTTATAAGGCAAAGATCTCGAATTAATATCTCATTGTCCGTTTTCACCTGATTTATCGCGTTATTAACGTTTTTCTGTTCCCAAATGTCAAACCAAAAATGCGCGTACAGCGATCTTCAGCTACTCAAGAAGTTGTCAAAGCCTTAAGAAGCACATGCTTTTACAGATACCAACTTGAGAGTGGAAGAAATGTTTTAGTTTGAACGCATGCAAAAGTGTATAAATGTTAAAGGACAATATTTTGAAAAGCATTCAAACAGTTTGTTTTATACCTTCTTTTCTTTCCAAGCTTTTGTTATAACTGAAAAGGCACCTCTCGCAGTTATATTTTCTCGAATATGTTTCTTCTGTAAACTACTTAAACGTGATGTAATATGATTTCTGCATGAGTGACTTGGAGATGATTCTGTGAAAGATGATATCCAACTTTAAGCTCATTTCTGTGTATCTCTTCTTACTGCTTGCTTTCTTAGTCTCTTGTATCTCTAATGATAATGTAGACGATCGTTGTGTATCCCTTCTATGTCAGAACTCGTTTTTTTTCTTATCATTTTGACAAATTTGGACATGTCTTGAATTTCGCACTGTATCCGGGTTTCTTGGTTTAAAAGATGACGAAGTATGCATTTCAGAGAAATGTTTAACAAACTTTACGAACGGCATTTTCTGCTGTTTTTCACTGAGATTTTCACCTAGGTGTTAAGATTTAATGATATTCAATCTCGTGTTGTAAGAGATTTTCCTAATCTTCATAGTTTCCTTCTTTAGAGGTCATTGTGCAATGCGACATATCCTTCCCTTGTTTGTTCCTGATAGTCGTTATAACCTACCGGTTTAAATTGCGTAATTGGACCCTTTTTAAAACTAGGTGTAATCGGATCACTACGAGATTACATCATGTCGGCTATCTCCGCGTTATATAATTGTTAAATCATTAATGATAGAAAATTCCGTAAAATACGGTTTCCAATATGCGTCCCAGAATGAATCAAAAATTGAGATGAGGAGTAGTTTGCCGATGTAATCTAGTGGTAGTACTATCTACTACTAATTAATATTTCGAATATTATAACATATTTAAAATTATTCGACATATTTTTCCGTTTGAAAATCATACCATCGAGAATGAACATTATCTCAATTTATAGGCAAAGCGATGAAGTGTGTGACAAGTATATATCGTGACGTGTCGAGGCAGGGACGCCTACATTCTTTATGTGATATACTGTACGTACATAACATATGTATATTGAAAGCAAATTTGGTTATCAGTAGTGCTTATGTAATGTTTCAACGTTTCCCTCCCCCTCTTTGTCCTCTATAGATTATATAGATTAATGAAAATGGAATAACGTTCAGACGATTCAAGCCAGCCATCTCTATGTATATTCAGGTCGAGTTGCACCACTGCATACGATTCATAACATTATTTAAGATTATGGAACCAAATATTACCAAATGTCAGCTTATAAACTATTTAAAAAGTTTGTTTGAGGATAGGGTAGAATTAAAAATTGGAATGCAATATTGTTCACGGAAAGTAGTATTAGTTCCACAAAAGAAAAATTTAGTTTTTCGACAATGAAGTTCTAATTTTAACTGGACGTAATCACCGGATTCACCGTTGCTCATGAAGAATGGCTGAATATGTATATTCTGTAAACTCAAGTAGGAGCAAAGGCCACCAGTTATTGGTGCCCTTACGTGTGCATTTACGAATTCTATTATCCTGTCTGCAAGTAATCTCTAAGCTCTCCTTGGCGATTCTAGTTCGTCTAGTACACTTCGCTTCCATGTATTTCTTGACTTACCAACTCCCCTGTTGGCTGCAATATTATAGTTGAGGGCTTGTTTGATTATATTTTTATTGGGCTTTTTGAGAGTGCGCCCTATCCACTTCCATTTACGTTTCCCTATTGTTGTTGCTATTGTTTTCTCATTTCTCATTGCCAACAAATCTTTGCTAGTGATTTTGTTAGGTCAAAATATTCTGTATAATATTCTTAGACATTTGTTATGAAAGATTTGTAGTTTTCTACGTATTGTCTTGATTGTTTCCAGGTTTCCGAGCCGTATAGTAATACGCAGTTCACTTCAGTTCTAGATGTGCGCAGTTTTGTTTGTAAGCTGGTGTTTTTGATGACCACAATCGTGTCATTGTGTTGAAGATACTGTGTGCCAAGCCAATCCTCCTGTCAACGTCCTTTTTTACCTGCCCTCTAGATCTACTTTGTTGCCTAAATAACAAAATTCTTGAACTCCTTCGATTTATATTTCCATTTACTGTGATTGCTTTCACTTTATTTTCAGCCTTCCTTAAAAACTTCGTCTTTTCACAATGTATTTTTAATCCCATTCTTGCAGCCATTCCTGTTAATCATGCCAATTTCCCCTGAATTTTCCGCTTATTGGGGCTTATGAGGCATATGTCATCCACAAATTCAAGGTTTTCCAAATTATGAAACGTTGACCAGCCAATTCCAGTTTTATGATCTGTTACATTGTTCATTATATACTCTATAACTATCACAAACAACATCGGTGATAGTGTGTGTCCTTGTTTCATTCATTTTTCTACCTTTAGTTTGTTGGAAAAAGACCCTCATGGTGTACCCTTGCTGTTGAGCTCTCGTAAAGCGCGTTTATAATCCTCAAGAATTTATCGGAAATTCCAAATTGTTGCAGAATGATCCATAACGTATTTCTGTGAATAGAATCGAACGCCTTTTCGAAGGCAAGTTAAAGTATACTTCTTCGTTCATTTCCAACATTTCTAAAATTATTGGCACTATACATATTTGGTCAATACATCCTCTGCTTGGCTGAATATATATACCAGCAGAGATAGGAAATGTGCCACAGGTAAATCTCGTGATTATTTCTGAAGATGACAATTGAATCATTGAAATAAATATCTCAATTTTTTCTAAGCTAGGTGTGATCAAGATTATTTTATTATATTTAGGAAAAAACAGACAATTTAGAGGAATTTGATCACTATTGGACGAAAATGTTTCTAGTTCTTTTTCCTACCACTTGGATTATGTACCTCGTTTGCCTCTGGCATGATCTTCATCATCTCTCCTCCATCTACATCTCCATATTTTTGGTGAGCTTTTAGGGATAGTCCCTTGCCTGGATGCTTCTCTATTCTCTCGTAATTCCTTTGTTTCCTATTCTCTTCACGTGTTCGTTCCTTGAAATCCTTCCATTTTGCTGTGCTTCGCACACTACATCTTATATTTTCATGTTTCATATCTGTTTCTTACCGATACAACATTCCTTTCGATATCTTTAATAAGTGGTATATAATTTTTGCATGGATATCACTATAAATCGGAACACAAATTTACATTTATATTTTACAGTTAAATTTCAGATTAATATGAAAAAAAAAAAAACATGGCATTCGTTTCTATTTTTTGCTTCCTGGGGTGTGATTTCTCAAAGCTACTTAAAACAGAATGAACCAAATAAATACTTATACACTTTCTACGTTCTTAATTGGATGTTATTTCTTTTAGTAATATCTAATTAGATAAAACATTTTTCCTTCCTTGGGGTGTCGTCCTTAGGTCCTGAAGCACACTTACTTATTGCGTCCCCCAACTAGATAATCCCATCGTTTCTTCATACCTTCTAATGGGACAATAAGATAATAATAATTAATAATTTTCGCTTATAGTTTACATTATTTGAATGCGAAAATTTGATAGGTTAATAACAGCGCTTGGAATTTCAAGCTAAAGGAATTTCCGTTGACACTGGAGAACTATTTGCAATTCACGTCCAGGTAAACGATTCCTTGTATGTCTAGGTATATATATATATATATATATATATATATACCTCCGGAGAAGCACACTAGTTTTTTTAAACTGGCAGATGTCGTACAGGAAATAGTTCGTACCGTTCCACACGTACTACATTCCATAGTTCAAGTATGTGAAAGAATTAATCAGCAAGTTGAGTGTATCTATTTTGTTTGGGTAATGTAACACTTTTTCAATGGAAAATATTCGGACACTGCTATCTGCGATCTTTTAGAATCATGTTTGTTGTGCTTAAATATACATTTGTAATAATAATTGTTTTGTTTTGACGAAAATGCTGTTATAATTGTTCCAGTGGCAATTTTGATTGTCCTCTTGAACATATACCTGTTAAATAACAAGAAACAAGTTTTGATTGACACATCGGTAAACCCCTCACCACACAATTGTTTAATAATAAAATTCGGTAACACGTCTTTCGCCGACACGAGGCAGGCATTATCAACACCGTAGAAAACCAAAGTTTGATAACAACCGTAACAGCTAATATCAGTATAATAATGTAATTTAAGATAGTCTACATGTAGTGTGGCACTTGGTACCAACTCCTGCTCTCCTTACTTACTAAAAATTTTCAACACTAACTTACCACTTCTCTGAATTGCATCCTTTAGTTATCTTCGAACACTTCATTTTCACTTTCAGTTATTTACGGATGAGTAATTGTGACTGCAGCATTAGATAATATTTTCTCATTTATTTAATTATTTGATGAGATTGTAATCCGCTACCTGAAGTCTAGTACATATTATCTTTCATTTTAAAGTAATTTATTTATACTTGAGTGTCCAGTTTTTCTGCTTCCCCCTAACAAAATTTTGTCAGGATTTCGTTCCAACTTAATATGTGGAGTATTTATTATGTGAGCGGATTCACTGTTTAAAACGTAAAAATTTCAGAATTTTGAAACTTATCTCCAGCATTGTATGTAATAATAAACATAATAAAAATCGATATAAATTTAGACTTAAAATTACCTCTGCAACACAAAAAAATGCTTCTAATAATCCGAAACAAGAGCAGTTGTTTTGCGAAGAGTACCTCTCTCCTTTGCTCATTTTTTCCCATTACGCGTTAGTTCCTGCACATTCCCCATGTCTTTGCCTCTTTCCTCCTCTATTCTGCGAGTCTGTTTCATCCATATCTTCCTCGGGCTTCCCCTTCTTCTATTTCTTCCCAATCTTGCGTCGTTAATCTCAATTCTCTTCAATGGTTGGCTCCTGTTTGAGTTTTACCCTGATGTCTTTATTTCTACAGCATTAATAGTTCACGTTAGAAAATCTACAAACTTCAAAACTTAAACACAGTTTTTGTTTTGTTCAATTTTGTTAATTATCGCTGACGATGATAGGAATAAGTCGTGGATCCTTGACAGTTCACTATTTTGGAACATTAGCCTAGTAGACCTAGCACGAGGTTCAAAGTGATACGATAAGGAAATGAAAAGGTACAGAAGATCAGAAAAGAATTTGGTACTCTTAACCCCGTATGTACCCAATTTCAAAATTTATTCAGCCGAATCTGAAACAAGAACCTTCAATTACAATGTCTCTAAAGAAACAATTATAGATTTTGTAGAGGTATGTATATAGGGAAATGCAGATTTTCTGGCTAAATCAAATTAATAACAGATGGTTATGTAGAAGCACGCAACAGGAAGGAATTTCTGTCGCGCGACAAGCTCTAGAATGCAATGCAAATTGCAGTAATGAAGAGGAAGGCCTAAGATGGCCCGGACAAAAACTATATTCCTGTTCTAATAACAAAAACCAGACTGGGATAGTAGCTGGTTGTTGAAGACCTACATTTCAATGTAGAATAGTAGGACCTAATGTCAAAAACCTAGGATCTAATGCCCAGGATGCAATATGAAATGCAGTAATGAAGAGGAAAATTCAAGATGACCACAGCAAAAACTAGTTTTCTATCCTAGTAGCAAAGAACATACTGATATGGCAGCTAGTTGTTGACTCCCTATATTTCGATGTGGAATAACAGGACTTAATGTCAAGAGCCTAGGATCTAATGTCCAGAGTGCCATACAAAACGCAGTCATAAGGAGGAAAGTTCAAGATGACCACGACGAAAGCTATCTTCTACTTCTACTGGCAAAGAACCGCTAGAAGGAGGAATGAAATTTGGTTGCTGAGGCTTTATATTCCAACGTGAAATAACAAGACTCAATGTTTATAGATATAACAAAAGACACAACAATCAAAACCTTCATTTCTTCATCTCCCGACTTTATTACACGGTGTATAAGGGAGTGAAGGTGTATCCAGTCCTAATGATAATTGTTTACTCATCCAACTGCCGGACCTATAAGTTGCTTTACGCCATAGGTTTGTGTTTCCTAACCTTGTCTTCCTGTGAAGTTGTCCATAAATCTTTCCAGCGTTTAATACGTATGACCACCAGGAGTCAGCATGCTTTGGGGATTCCGTTTCGTAAAGTTTTTGCATTTTGTTTGTTTCCATCCTGCCTCGCCATCGTTCCAGATTTTTCTTCTTTGTCGTCCCCATCTGATTATATCCTGTATTTAGCATTCCTTCCTTATTTTCAAGCTTCGTTTTCTCTCTCGCAAAGGAAAGTTTTGAAAATCGGATTCGATCTATACTGAGTGAAATAATAGTTATCAACATTTCGTCATACGTAGTTAGTGTTTTATACGACCGCTGTTCTTTTTCCGCTGAACCTAATCATGTAATACATAATAAGCATATGACAAACCATTTATTTAAAATTTTGCAAAGTATTCTTCTTTACTGCCAATGAACCTTTGCATTCGCGAAGACCAACTTTGAAAACACATCGCTTCTTCGGCCGATGTAGATCATAAATTCAGTAGCTTGTTGTTGGAAACAAAAGAAATCATTTGGTGTCAGTCCTCGACTCTAAGAGAAATCATCCATTATCTCAATGTTTTAGGTAGCCGGTCGGGCAGCAGTGTAACCTCGAGTGTTATCGAAATGCATGATAATCCACCTGTTATAGATGTGTAATTAGAACACTTTTTTCACCATTCGCAGACGCGTTTCGCGGTTATACCGCTCGTCGGTGCGACTTTGTGAAAAGTTGTTTTCATTTTCAGATAAGCACTATATATCTAGTATACATTTGATGTATAACCGCGAAACGCGTCTGCAAATGGTGAAAGTAGTTTTCTAATGACACATTTTCCTACGCTGGGTTAGCCGAGAAGCGTGACTGCAGGAGTCTGTGGCAACTTAGTTGTCCATACCTGTAGAACTAAATAGTTGTAAAAGTGCCCATTTAAGTATATATTGGGGGAATTTCTTAATTGAGTTATCATATGTACACACATCAACAACTCTTAGATGCCTTTTTGCTCAGTGATTTTGAAAAATGTAGAGACTATCGTTTTGTTTCTGATATTTTCCGAATAAGTTGTGTTGGAGGTAATATATTTTTAAAGATCCAAACTGCCAATTTTTATTTTTGGATCGGGATAGCAGTATAGTACCCATGCTTCATTACCTGTCATGAAGTTGTACAACAAGTAAGACCAAGACAAGACAAGATTTCCACCATTTTGCACGGTCTTCTTTTTGAATTGGGTTCTAATTGCGAGTCCAATGGAAATATAGCTTACGTACCTCCAAATGCTTGTATAAAATAGTAGTAATTACTCTCACACCGATCTTCAAAGCTGCTTGAATATTCCTTACAATAATGTGAGTCCTCTTTGAAGATGTTCCGAGTAAAATCAATATTTTTATATAACGGTAATGGTCGTTCTTGGTTTATCAGGTCGAAAAGTATCATTTAGGGTAAGCGGAACAAGTTGAAATTTATTGTACCACTGCTTTATGATAGATGTCACCAACCACACGATTGATTTCCTCAAAACGTTTACCGCTTCAGTCATGTTTGAAATTGTATAAATCACAGCTCGATAATGCTCTTGGTTGAATTCCATGAGGTCCTATACAATGGATCATTGTAAGCTTTTGTATATTATTATATTTTTGTGTATTATAGTCAAGTATATTTAAACATGTAAGCAACTAGCTTAAAATATCAAACAAAATTTGATAAGACATATCGTCTGCTCCATCGGTTTAACGGAAAGCGAACATCCCTGGTGATTATTTTTTTCATTCAGCAAGTAATGATGGCGTAATTACCGAAAAAATAGTTTCCCATATAAAGATATCCGAAATACAATTGTAATGATAATCTACATGAATATTCTAGTAAATAATTATATTTATAGGAATATTGATGTTACTTAAACTGACTACGTGAGAATTCTCACCGAAACGTATCCAATCGCCTTTACTCAATAGCAAAATGTACTTAATTATAAACATCCCCACGTTGCTTGTGTTGTGCTTGTGTTGGTACTACATCGTTTGGTTGATAAATTAAAAATGGTAGATGGCGCATCGTTAGGAACGAAGAAAAAATTGGTATAAGTATCGATCGGGCAATTAAACGTTTTCCCTTAAAATAATACAAATTCTGTGCAGAGCACTTTCCCTATCGTTTACTTAGTTTTACTTTCATACGGCGTATGCTGGCGAAGGGTCAATCCACCCTTGGGATTCCCCTTCAACCCCTTAGCGCTAGCGCGCGTTGTTAGACGATTGGCTTAGATTTGGCGGCCATTGCGAAATAGGCGTGCCAAGAACGAGGGGTAAACGTGACGTCAACTCACCCCTGTTTATCGCCCGCAACCCCTAATTTAATTTTTTGTCTACGTTATAATACGAGTGTATGTATATGTACGGTTGCATATATATAATGTATATGTATAAATCTAGCTATTGTATGTATACATGCAAGCAACCATTTAACTGAACATTGGGTGTACCAACTATAGTAGAGCACGCTTGTGTGCTTTTAAATATGCATAAAGATAGTTCGAAAATGGAATATTTGATAAGACATGCCTATCGGGCAGGTTTGTAATTATCAGTAATAGTTTATGCAGTTGGTACGGGTAAATTACTGGTTATTATGTTAAGTGAAAAGTAGCTGTATTCAAATGTTCGTAAATTTAGTTTAATTGGATGAATTTCAAAATCTATCGATGTACCGAGTTATGTATGAGTTATGACAATTTTTCGGTGCACTACTATTCTTAAAATTAAGCTTAATTTCCCTTCAACTTTTCCTTGAAAACCCAAATATATGTGTGTGTGTGCGTGTGTCTAAAATATCGTTGAAAGTGGAATCGTTCCCAAAATATTTTAGTGGTAACTGATTCCCTTTTTTAGAATCGTAAAATGTACTCTCACCTAAATTCTAATTTGTTTGTTTTTTATTTGGTTATATTTAACTGATTTGGTGTTCAGCAACGATCCAATCATCCAAATCACCAGCCGCTCGAATATTTTAAAGCAAACTTTAATGCCATGTGAGTTTCGGGATTAGAAACTTGGTTGAGGTTGTTGTGTTTAATTGCATCAAATTCGGCCTGATTAAAACTGATCAAACGAATATTTTTTCGTGTGTTCTTCAATATTCTTGTTGCTATTCGTGCTGTATGCTACAGAGTATGTCTTCCCACTTTTTATCTAGTGATGATAACAAATAATTAGTAATAATTGTTGAAAATATGAGGTGAATGGTACTAAGATTTTCTTCTGTGTTACAATTAACAGCAGAGACGCGATTTTGGAATCTAAAGTGAAATAGACAATCATGTGCTAAATGAAAGTTGTGGGTGCTTGAAGCAACAGAATCGCAAATTCAATGGTCTTTATTTCCGTTGCAAATATTTTTCGTTGTCTTTCTGATAACAGTAAATACAGCTGGGTATTTGTCAGTAATGCGGAAAATTAGTTGGATGTTTAGAGTACACGTAAAACCACCTGTGCAATGAACTAGCAGTAGTTCAACATCTTAGTTGTAATAGTTTCTGAGATATTGTAATGTTGTTTCGTAAGTTTGTAGTATTACAACTGATTTTAACTATCTGTAGTTGTAACATCTAACGTAGGTGTTCACGAGAATAGGTCAAGCAAATTACTATACGGAGGAACAGAGGATTTTAATTTTAAATTGCGAAATTTAGGTGAAACATAGGAGCTTATCACAAATTATTTTAGGTTGCTCTATCAAAATTATAAGCAATGCGATTAAAAAGCAAAGCAAAGATGGGAAACATGGATGACAAAAAAAACATCAGCGTGGACAGGCCGAAAAATCATCAAAGCAGATCCAAAGAAAATCATTTTATCATAATAAGCACGATAGCAGCTGGTTTGGTGCTAAACATTAGCAGTTCGTTATTGCGACGATATTTAATAGAACAAAATCTTCGGCCTCGAAGACCAAGAAAAAGACCATTAATAAAATCCAAACATGGAAAAGATCGATTACGTTTTGCAAAAGAACATGCGGGTTGTTTTCTTTTTGGTAGAGGAATTGGTCCAAAATTCAAGATTTACAGTATCGTAACTCAAAAGGTTTTAATGATAGTGATTGCAAGAACTGTGGTGTATTTACTGACACTATATCACATCGGTAAACTTCTCACACAATTGTTAACCGATTTAAGGTTTTGACGCCCTCACACTAACGAAACTAAATGATATGTGTGTGATATTCTAATAAATTTTATACAACTGACAGCATTTTTATTTAACTTATGTTTAAGAAAAATATCTTTTCTTTGCCAACAGCACTGCTCTTATTTTGTGCAGAACTGTTTATTTGGGCTGTTTTATATAAATAGGAAAGAAATTATTAAATTTTTCGTTTGCTAAAATTAAGATCAGAAAATGTTTGTGAAAATAACTTTATTCAAAAGATATCTTATTGTTAGTTCTCAATACGGACATGACTAGATTTAGATTAAATAATTCATTTAATAATAAGATAATCTGGTAGTATTTCATAGATTAAAGATATATGTACATTTGAAGTTTAACACTCATCGTTTATTTTAGATTGAAAGGAAGATGGGGAGCTTATGCATATATGAGTACTTTATTGCAAAGGTCTTCTACGTTTATTAACATTTCAATTAAAATTTCAACAGATTTCAAGTGATTCTACATACACCTTCGTACATCATTAAATAATATCATAGTCCATAAGATTGAAGTATTGAACTTCAGACTATAAGTAGAATCGAAAAAGAATACTTAAAGATGTATCGTACGGACTTCACACGTAAGAGATTATTCTTAACGCCTCTGGAATCTTAAGTCAGTTAGACGGGGCAATACATAAATTTTGCTTTGCGACCATAACATGTATATGCTTTCTAATTTGTATTTGGAGGATACGGCAATTTCCAATAATTGCCTTTATCTTCGTTCGAATCCACTGTTAATTAAGCTTATTAGTACTCTGTGTATATTTATAACTATAATGAGGTATAATCGTTATATAAAATCAAGAAATTCAGTTCGGTATAGAAGCTAGAATTAAGAATACAACACATTAATGTATTTTAAAGAAAATTATAAAGATCCGAAGCAAATTCAAAATCGGAACCAATTAAAGTGATATATGCGTTTTAATCTGAACAGGAGCATATTCCTGTTTTTCAGGAATAAAGTAATAGTACATAGAGATTCATATACATCTTATTAAAGTTTGAATGTTTCCTTGTAAATTGTGCGCGTATGCGCAACTGTTGATGCAAATGTAATTTATAATTTCCTGGGTATAGCGAAAAATTTAAGACTATGTGGGAATCAAAAAAATTACTACCGTACTTTATTTTAGCACAAGCACAAAAGCACCGCATTATGTCTTATACAACCTGAAACAGACATTGCTCTACCTAGAAAGCGTTGAAACTTTTCGATTACCTATGGCAGAAGTCCTAAGTATTAAAAAGTCATAAATGATTGAAATTTGAAGCAATAATATGAAACATTAACACCTGTTGGCACTGAATCTAAGAGTTTATTGATGTCAATTTGGACAAATTCATGCAAAATCATAACAGCTACTTATGCAGATGGAACATATACTTTCCAAGGTATATCGGAAAATTTGAAATTATCTAGGAATCATAAAAAAATTATTACCCTACTCTATTCCAGCGCAAAGACACTGCATTATGTTTTATACAACCTGACACAGACATTGCACCACCTAGAAAACGTTGGAACTTTTCGATTAACTATGGCGGAAACCCTAAGTATTAAAAAGTTATAAATGATTGAAATTTGGAGCAATAATATGAAGCACCAATACCTGTTGACACCGAATCTAAACATTTATGGATGTCAGCTTGGTTTATTGTATCCCAAGCAATCTGTATTTCGTATCCTCGTAAATTTTGCATCTATACCAAATTCATGCAAAACCAGAGCAACTACTTATGCAGATGTAATTATAATAACAATAATATGAAGCATTAACACATGCTGTCATCAAATCTTAAAATTTATTGATATCAGCTTGGTATATTCCATCCCAAACACTGAAGCAGAACTTCCAAACTCAATGTTGGGTTATGTCCAAATTCTAACCTCCTGCCCACAATATCCCACACATATTCTACGTGGGAAAGATTTTCAGGTTCAACAAAACATGACAGCAAACCAAGGCGTATGTCGTTATCTCTTGAAGACAAACATAAATACATGAAAGTTCCTTTATTTAGTCTAAATTCTATTCAATCGAATCTGAAACAAGAACTTGCAATGAAAATGTCTCTAAACAAACAATTGTACACTTCCAAGAGGTACAAATTTGCTGTCTAAATCAGATTAATAACGATTATTATGTTGAAACACGCAATATGAAGGATTTTCTGTCACCATTCAAAACAGAAAAATGCCTCTAGCCTATCCATGATATCCCACATATATTCTTCTACAATCTATTTATTTCAAGTTTTTACCTATGTTATTCCTTTGTTGTAGGAATAAAGACAATCTATTAATTTGACTATCTTTTTCAAGTGTTGCCGGTAAAAAAGAAGCACGTTTTGCGCTTATCTCACAAACAAAGATCTATGCACAACAATTGATGACGTACATAAAATTCAAAAATAGACAATGTGTATGTGGGAAACACCCGGCAATTGAACGAAATAACACCGTTTATCTTTTTAAAACATATATAACTATATGATAGACCCTAATCTATAGGAAATAAAACAGTTAAAAATGTTTGGATCAAGCAGTATTTCCAGAACAATTAAGGATGGCAAGATTATTACGAATTTAGAAGGAAGACATACACACGACTAACTATAGTTACGTAGTCGAAAACTATTGACCGATAGCAATGCTTCTTGCAATTTCAAAAGTATGTATTCCAAAAGGTTATAGGAAACCGCCTACCAAGACTTCTTTTAGAGGGATATCCTTTTAACAACAAAACACGTGGGCTACAGAAAAGAAACATCTACAATCACAGGAGTTATGGAGGTGACTGGAACAATAATACGTGCTTTTGAAGTACAAAATCATGCGGAACTGATATGCTGCTATCTGAGCAAATGGTTTGATATGGTAATGCAAGATATCTTCTTCTTAATCTTTTATCCTTTCTACCTTTCGGTGTAAGGGTTCGGAGCCACCGAGCCGTATATGTACACGCATATACCACATGCCACTGGGTGGGCCAGGAGCGGTACCTGGCCCACCCAGTGGCATTTCCTTCAATTTCGCAGCTTATTAGAGGTCCAGATCCCTTTTTAGGATTTTAAACTGCTACGCTCTGCCGCTACCGGGTCTCGAACGCCGACCCTTCGCACTGTGAAGCGCGAGTTTTACCACTCAGCCACTGAGGGGTTAATGCAAGATATATTGGTCGAAAAATTGCACTATTATGGAATTAAGAGCCTTCAGGATAAACTTCTCTCGTCGTATTTAAACGAATGACATCAATTTGTATATTGAATTGAGGTTATTTTTTGCGAACTCTTTTTCAAAGCATTGAGAATTTGCATTTGCCACAAACTAAAATAAATTTGGTTCAAAATTCGTTTCTGAGGATTGTATTTTTCCTCGGTTTAAATTTCGAACACCAAAGATCCCCGAACAAAGACGTTGCAGCAAGGAGTACCGCAGAAGTCTCTCTAGGATCCTTTATTATTCACAAAATACACTAGAAATAGATGTATTCAAACACACAAAATGAGTTTGGTTGAACTTGTTTTGTTCGATTTGCAAAAACTAAAGCTTTTACTTGTTTACTCTAACATTTATTTTTCGTTGTTCGGCTTTAGTTCAATTAATCTGAAAGTATGATCGATTTAATGTTATTCTGAATGTCGAACTGGGGCTATATATTTAACGAAACCAACACATTTTGGTCGTTCCAACACGACTACCTTCGCTGAACTAACTGGAACAATACAAATAACTTTTTTAAGTTAATCTAACAAAACAGTTTAGTTGTATTAACCAAATTTTTGTTAATCTAACAGCTGTATTTCTTTCATTGTCAGTGTATATCAATGACTAACCGACAAACATAACACTTGCACGAACATCCCTTTATGCTGATAATTAAGGTTTGACAGACGCGCGGCTTGTTCGCTGAAAGAACAGTCTATATACAGCGAACAAGACACGCGTTTGTCGAAAGAAGGCGATAGACTTATACGAGTTTGATGTAGGTGACGGAGCAGACATATCAAACGCGTGCTTGTTCGCTGTATATAGACTGTTCTTTCAGCGAACAAGGCGCGCATTTGTCCAACCTTAGATGACTTCCTTCCTCAGAACCGGGAAAACAAACGAGGAAGTAACGCATGAAACTGCAGGCAGTCTTTTTGTTGTAGGTTCGATATTTCTTTCCAAAATGTCTTCTACTGCAGAACTACCTAATTTCTACAGAAACATATAATTTAATAGTTTGCTACTGATGGACAAATCTTCCTCTTGCGCCAGTAAGAATTGCATTATTGCACATTCACATTAATAAAGACCAAAATATCTTCCTACGAAGCAAATTTCAAACTGGTGGAAGCATTCGTATTATGAAATTTAATAACCCATCATGGAGAAAAGTAATTTGAAGCTTCAATTGTTATTGGAAAAGGCATAGCATTCAGTCTTTGACATCGAACTAGTAACTAAAAAATTACTGTATTAAGAAATAATGAAGCTTGAGAGGTAAGTCACTCGATTACTAATATGATAATAAAAAGAATTAAATCAAAGCAAACCGAAAACGAATTGGAGGTACATATATAAGTTTCAGATCTCGATGCAACTAGTAAATCTAAATTGTGTAGTATTTCCTGAGAAGAAGTTAAAGATCACAACGCAATGAAAAATTTAGTGAGAAAAAGTGGATCTAAGATGAGTGGGAAAGGTGAAGGCAATAAATATCGACGGGCATATACGAGGACAATAAAATTTAATTTGTTGCATTATTTCACGAGCCAAACGAGCTGTAGCACTTATATCGACCTGAACAACGTTCACAACGTGACAATATAAACTTTGCACTTTACGACATTGTAAAAGAGATTCGGTCAATTTAAGTGTAGGATACGTAATGCTGAAAAACGGTACAGGTTCGTCTCGATAAATAGAAAGTTTTATTATGCTTCGAAAATTATGGGATGTAATAACTTCCATAAGACTCATTTAACCCTCTCGGGAACTATTATCATAAAATATTAATATTTATGTCCAGGAAGTCCAATTACAATAGAAAAATGCTGTGACTGTCATATTTATGGAATGTACTTATTGTTAGTGATAATATCGATTTAGAAAAGTAGGAGCACAATGCATTACTACAATCTGTAGGTCGCCAAATCCTTTAGTAACAAATCTCGAAACTCTATTTGCTGTTTATGTTAAAACCTCTTCAATTAATCATCTCTCCACGACAAAAACAGTAACAAATCATTGGAAATTATGAGATTATCTAATATTTATCCACTATCATCTACATATGATTTTGATTGTTGCATGTACTGCAGCAGTATTTGTTATCTTTACAAAACTTTACGGATTATGAATGCAGACGTAAGTTTTTAGATAATTAAAAAGCATACATTAGCATAATTAGTAAGATGTCGATCTCGATATATGTTCTTACCATTGTAATTGCAATTTAAATTTATCCCCTTAATTACACCTTTCGGATCCTCCACAATTAATTATTTTCGAGTAATTACGTCATTTTAATTCGGCGAATCTCCTTCCTCCATCCAAGAACATATGTGTATATTAAAGCTCGTCCGTAATGGAAATGTAATGATGATTATCATTAATGAAGATTTCTTTTAAAACGATTCGTCGAAACGAAATACTTAATTATACCACAGCCTAAATACAAATATAGTGGGCATACTTGTATATTATACGAATTGTAGTTTTAAAAAGTGTTTACTTGTTTCTGAGATTACAATACATGAATACATCTGTTATTTAAAGAAAAAAATAGTAAACGCATTCAATCTGTTTGAACGCGAACTTATTATGTGAAGGAACAAATGATTCTTGGAGCTATCTCAATTGTTGCTTCGTCTTCGTTGCGTTTTCGAGGAAGTTGTTTACAACGAGATGAAGATAGTAGCAATACACTACCCCGACACAGAAATTGCACCACCTAGAAGACATTGGAATGTTTCGATTAAATTTGGCGAGAAAAGCTTTAACTATTGTAAAGTAGTAAATGATTAAAATTCGAAACAATGATAGGAAATAGTTCAGCTCGATTATTTACGCATTTAGTAAAACGCAGCACGGTTGTTCAAAATAACGATCAAGCTTCCGAAAAGTTTCAAACAATATACCCTAACATCAGTGGTTAGATGTTTCTTGGAGTCCAACAAGATCATCATACGCTAATTCTCAATAATATTAGTCTAAATATCATTTAATACCAGATGTAATTAACAAATTGATTGCTACTCTACAAATGTCAACTTTTCTTTGTACCTGGGTTGAAGTAGAATGACCTTATCTGAATTTAAGTTACTCAATTCAGTGGGAAAAAACGTTTTTCTCTATCGTGTCACATTTCCTAGATGCACAATACAAACACAAATGCATGAAATATAATGTGAGTGCATCAAAGCAATTACATTTAGAGTTAATAGCTGTGTGGAGGGACCTATATAATTTTGAGTTGCTTAGTTCAATAGAAAAATTAGTGTTTTCAACGACTTCAAAGTACTTAGACAGACAGCATAATTAAAGAAAAACACTACTGGCGAACATTGACGTAATAGTATAACGATATAGTTTAAATTTTTAGTTTTGTCTAGCCAGCTGTGTCGATGATGCCCTTCTTCGTATACCATTTTATCACAGTCCCTAACAAGATACCCACAGCAGTGGCTCATGATTGAAGCGTTCCAATGAGCTTGATAACGACTTTTCATTGTAAGGATGTCTTGGTAAGGGCGTTCACCCCGCCCATGGATTACACCGCCTAAATTTTCCGGAAAGAACTCAAGGTGTGAATGTAAAAGCGATATTCTGTACCCCATGTTCTTGGAGTTCAACAAAAGATCATCCACAAGGAAATCATAGTTATCATCTTTTCTGTTGCTCAGAGAGCCATGGATAATTACTTTGGAAAGGGACCAAGCAGTTAATTTGAGATGTCTGAGCTTAGTATCAAAGGTTGGATCTTTCAACAATTTTCTGATTTGTGGCTTTCTTTCAATTTTGCTTCACTTAATTTAAGAAATGTGTGTGTTTCAAATGTCCGAAGGACTGACCCTTTTTCTTTGTGATCCAGAACATTCATAAAGTTTTTAATCAGGCCTCACTTGGTGTTAGTAGCAAACAAAAGAACAAGAGCAATAAAACATGTGAATAAAGGAACAGAAAATAAGGAAAGACAAGAACTTAAAAATCTGTACCTAAATTACTCAAAAACCTTACGTATTAGCACATTTTTAAAGGCAGATTCGGATTCTATGCACAAAACTACCTACTAATTGTTATAAACACGTCAGAAGCAAAATGTTTGTTGACTAGTGTAATTAAAGAACTTTATTGTAGCATTTTTATCTGATATTTAAACTACTGTATAACAAAGGCTGATGTACATTCCATTTATTAGCAATTATGAGAAATCTAAACCATAAAACTCAATAGTATTCGTGATAAACTAACGGTGGCATTATTTTCGTAGAAGCCATTGTATGTGAAGTGCACTGTGGAGTCTGATAGATTAAACCTAGAAGCTTGGTACAAGAACGTCTATATATTATTTCTTTTTTAATTAAATTTTGAGTGTGTTGGGAATGCTCAATGTTGCTAAAATTTTGTTCAAATAAAGTAGAAGAAAACAGCTCATATCACATTTGCCTACAATAAACATAATTACTGCAAAACGCACAGATGTGAGCTTAGTATTACAAGTTGTATAATTCAACAATTTTCTGACTTGTGGCCCAACAAATATATCATCCTTCAGTTTTGCTTTACTTAATTTAGGAAATGCGCGTTTCAAATGACTAAAATTTTTAAAATTCTACCTCCCATCTCCTTCCCATCTTGTGATTACTTTTAAAACTTGTCCCACTATAATACTTTTTTATATTATACAAAGAGTAGCAAAGAAAAAGATATAAATCAAAAGACAGCTGAAATAACTGAAAAATTAAAGTAAGAAATTTAAATTACCAACAAAAGCTTACGTGCTAGCACATTTTTGAAGTCAGATTCGGACTCTACGCTCAAAACTACCTAATAATTGATATATAACATGGACGCAAAATTTTTGTTGATTGATGTTATGTAAGAGTGATGGTTATGCCAATAATACATATTATCGTCATATAAGTTGCTGCTTTTTTGTCGTGGTAGAAAGTACTTTTACATCATAGTAAATACTTCTAAAATATGGATTATGTAGTTCAATGTATGTGGATTATTGTTGTTGTGTGTACAACTTTTAATTGTATGTTTAGGTATAGAATATTATAGAGGCGAGAAATAAAAATAAAGATAATGAGTACAATCAACATTATACATATCACCTGGTAAGGGTAAATAGTAGTTGTTGTATCTTTCACATGTTTCCATTATCCTTCTTCTATTCGATGCCTCATACATGTCAACTTGCTTTAACCTGCTCTAACGTCCTTTGGCCTGCTTTAAGCTGCTTTAACCTGCTTTTCTCTTAATTTGAATTATAGTTGATACTTCTAGAGTTGTACTCAAGAAAGGTTTCTCCGGCATGGCGCGAGGAAACGAATTCCCAAGAAACAACTTTGACAGTTGATACATATTTAATTAAAAAGCTTTATTTGGAAGAGTACGAAGACATTGACGCAATAATTTGGACTAAATCAACAAATTTTTGATGATGACGGCAATTCCCTTAGAACATGAAACGTTTTGAGCAACAAAATGCAGCGTGGTTGAATGAGAACATTGATGATTCCTCAAGGATACTAGATAATCGGTTTTCTGCTAGACGAGCCATTAGTCACCAAGTAAGGCTATCGAAGATAGTTCTTTATCGATAAAGAAAATCGCGTTCAACCATTGCTAGAGCCTGGATCCAAGCAATTTGCTTTTGGCGACATAGATGAGCTTTTATGCTGAACGAAAGCAAGAAGCTTTCGCGAGGATTAATAGGATTACAGATTTGTCTTAGGGCCTAAGAGAGTTCGTGAAAATAAAAAAGAAACTTCCCTAAATACTCCGGAAGAAACACATTTAATGCAAAGGTGTTGTATCATCAACTTGGATATGTATAAACTTCTTAAAAACGCATGTTGCTGATATCTATCCAAACTACTATAACTTTTTGGACTTTTTTTTCGAGATATAAATAATTTTTAAATTAGCAACATGAGTATATACATTTTAAGCTACATACAGTTTAAGGCACAGTGTCTTAATTATCTTTGATGCCTTTTCCTTTATAATATTTAGTTATTTCTTCTACGACTTTGTCTAACCTTTATAGGGCTATCATGCGTTCCTAAACAGAATTTTGATTCATCACTAAAGACGTGATGCCATTCCATATTCCACTGAAATCTCTGCACCATACATTGTTGATAGTGTACAACCAACAAAAAAATCGAAGAAGCATTCACGGAGAGCGATGCAATGGCAGTTAGAAGTTACAAGATTAAATATCCCGTATTTGAAATTGCAATACGTGTATTTCAAAGAAATTGTTACTAAGATCAAATTCTATACATGAAGATCTCCAATTATTTTTTCCAATTCTAAGTTTTAACGTATTTACATACGTACCGAGTCTGGAACCTTAGTTACACGCGTGGGTGGTTGTAGGGAGGTTCCAAATTCTTCTTAAAATTGAAGTAACACGGCGATATATGTTTGGAAAAATGAATTTCTTCGGCGAATTCCTTAAAATGTTGTTTGAGGACGAGTAAAACTCAAAATAATTGCATTTTAAAACTACTTTTAGTCGTGCTTACTAGGATAATGAAAGAGTTGGTGTAACGAACAAATACATTAAGAACTCATTTTAAAAGCCATTACTGACTGCAACTGCCATCAAATCAATATCACATTTTGATTAATAAAAGGTAAGGTGGAAACCTTTTTATAGAATGGGGTGCGATCAACCGAAGTATGCGTTTTGTACGGTTAATTTTCATGTTTTTCTCGTGAAATATGAAAATATGCATTAAGGAAAGTGAGTAAAGTAGTGTATGGAAGTCTATACACTGGTCGAGTGAAACGTGCTGATAATATTGGAAATATAGCAGCAGAACCTATCGCATAAATCAAACGTTTCGACAACTACAGCGTACTTTTTACAAACGTGTGAGCCGTACACTTTTGTCATCATCATCATCATCACCATCAAAATCTTCTATCCCTTTGGGATTTTAGCTCCTGCTAAAGCAAGTTCTAGTCATTTTTTGAAGTTATTTAGTTTTATTTCCTCCTCGTTCCGTTTTAACTATTTCCTTCTAGATTTTTATGTTCTTTTGCATGTCGTTTTTCCTTCTACCACATTGCTTCAAATCCTTCTCGATCTCAATATACTCTTTTTTCTCATCACACTCCTCTCTTGCTTGCCTTCATTCCTTCTCAATATATAACGGATCCACTCCAGCCGTAGCTCTTTTGTGCACTTTACTTTTTCGCCTCTTAATTCTGCGATTTCTTCGTTTTTTGTTCTTCTTCTTTTTCCCCTGGCGTTATATCTGGTTCTGGTATTGTTCCTCCAAGTAATCAGTTCATGGTATTTGCAGTCTGTCATAACCAAGATTGAGCAAAGACAACTCGGTCTGCTCGATCATCTAGTACATGTGCAGACCGACAGGGTACTTAAACAAATAGCACAATCAACTCAAGGAGAGAAAATGACGAAGACCACCAATGATTCTGGAATGAGCAAGTTTCTAAACTCCTCTAGGACAGAGATTGGAATTGGAGCCAATGCAGAAGATATAATTTGAAGTCCGAGAATAAACTGCAACGGTTGGACGTTAGACTACTTTAGTTTAGGATTCGAAACTAATCATTAGAGACCGAATCTTACGATGGCGTAAAAAGTTATATTCTTCAGTTCGAGGAGACCCGTAGTAGCATCTTGGAGTATTGACGAAATTATTTATTGCGGCTACGTGAACGTTGAAGAAATCACCATAACGAATATTTGTTCTCAATTGAGTCCAAGATTTGTTACTTAGAAAATAATCGAAGCGAAAGCGAAATAGTTTGATTTCTGTTTCGCTCAGATGGAGCTCTAGAATTGCATAGGACAGAATGAAGTGGTTTGAGTGGAAAATGATGATCTGTCCGCTCTTAACTATTATCCATTTGATGTTGAAATTAAATATAATAGTTCGGTCACACGCGAGATTTAAAGCGATTTTGGCAAAATCAAATCGTCTATGTCAAAACGTCACCAATGTAATGTAGAACTTGGGGGTCGTATTTGAACGAAGAAAAGGAACAAAATGTAATATTCGATCTGTAGAACGGAATGAATTTCTTTTGGTTACCTACCTACCTGTTTTTCAACTATTTACTCCGTATTCAGGAACACTAATCTTTAAAACGTTTCCCGATTTCTTTAAAATTCACGAAATTAATGAAATTATATGCCTCCAACATTGCAGTCTTTACAACAATTGAGTTGTTCACTATCCCGTTTTCTACAATTATGAGAAAATTGGTGTTTTCTGTAAGGCACTCGGATGGACATAAAAATATTAGATCAGAATAAATAGAGAAAAAGTAGTGTAACATATGGTGCGGAAGTATGCAGCTTGAGCAAAAAAGAGAAAAACTTCTTAAACGCCACAGAAATGATATTTTGGAGAAGAGCATATAGAAGAGCAATTATGAATAGAGTACCAAATCAACCAATAAAGAATATAATACAGTTACAAGGATCAACATACAAAGTCGACGTCGAAAGACGTATCTGAATTATTTCGAAAAGATGTGTAAGTCTCCTCGGGTTGTTTCTACCATTCTTAAGTCAAAATTTGACTTAAAATCATCATATGCAGTCACTCAAACCTGATAGTACCAAAGACGAGTAGGTACACAAAACAATTGTTGCACTCTTTTTCGAAGCCTATCAGATTTAACACTGGTATCCTGTCTGTTATTCGGTTGCTTTTACGGACTCAGAACAGAAAAAGGCAACGTAGTGAACAACGTAACAATCATACGCCAAGTACAACACGTGCGTTTGTTTCTGCGAGTTTCTTCAGTGGAATGCAACTTTTCTTAGTTTTACGCAAATGTAATAATTTTTCGCGTAGCTATACCTTTTTCCTTCTCCTTCTTTCCTGGGAACATGTTGTCTTTGATCCTTATCCTTTCAGGATATCGAACATTACGTAAACCAAATGTAGATTTTCCTAATGGGTCAATATAATTGTACTATATTTTTCGGTTCACTTTCTAGTATTTCGTACAATCTTCTCAGCTATTTTTACCTATAGATTTTCATTATATACTCCAACTCCAGACGTCTTACGAAACTCGCGATGCCAGAACACCGGTCGATGTGTTTCTCTAACATTGCTGACAATTTGCGTATAATTTTTTTATATATAAATTCCATCATTTTGCTCTCGAGAAGCTCTAGTTTGATCATGTATTCGAACATGTTTTGTTAAAGATGCTTCCCAAGTTAGTTCACTATTATCAACATTTGAATTCAACAGAGAAACATCATTTATGAACTAGGAAAAGAGTCACGTCCAATTATCACAGTTTTTCCCGAAGTAAATAGAATTTTCTTCCCTGCAGCTGTCGGATGTTGATTTCGCAGGAAATTTCCGATGTAAGCTAATTTTTATCCGTTCTATCATTTCGTTTTCGTAGGGTAATTTCATTTATTTAGATTCAGCCGGCACCGAAAAGTCTCAAGAATTAATTAAGTTATACATATAAAAAACATACTATTTTTTATTAGACGAGACTGTTAATTAATTAATGCATAAGAAATTATTACAATTGTGATTCAAGTATTAATTGTTTCCTTGTCGATGCATGAATGTAAATTTAAAATTTAAAATTTTATTATTACAAATATTTCCCAAATGTTCTAATTGGTGTAGATTGACATTGACTATACAATAATTTAGTATTTAATATTTACTGTTCTCATTTTTACTAATACTGAGTAATCAGATTCCTGATATCACACTTGTTTTCCCGGCAATTCCAAATTACATTCCTCAATAATTATTTTATACCAGAACTAATGCATTTTATACAGAATTAATAATGATATGAGTAACTACAAATGTTGAAGTATCTAATTAATTAAATTATAAATAAAAATCATCCGTACTTACCTACATCTGAATCAAACGTGCCTTAAGGGTGTTCGGTACTTATTTTCAAGATCAAGAAGTTAATTTTCTTTGGTCGGTTCCAACACTATTTCGAAAGCTGTATATTTTAGCTCTAAAAGATGTATGTATAACGATAAGATACTAATTGTTTACAATTTTAAGAGCTGTAGCAGGTCTAATCTTTTTCAATAATAAGTGAAGAACCAGCAGGTTTGCAGGCCTGAAACTTTGAATACCGCATATTCGATACGGTAGTTAAGACTTGCAAAGGAGCATTTTTCTAAATTCCTTTGTTGTCGTTGCTTTCTTGAAGTCGAAAAATAACGGTAAGCCCATGGTCATTTTCTATTCCTTAATTGAGGTTAAATTCAACCACAAACAAGGAATTTACAGAAAAGCTCGTCGATAAATCGTAGCTATCGTAACAGATACCGGTATGCAAAATTTTGAGTCTGTAAACTTGCTGGTTCTTCACTTATTATTGAAAAAAGATTAAAGCTGCAGAAGCTCTTAACATTGTAGAAAACTAGTATTTTATCGTTAAACACACTACTTTTAAAGGTCAGATCTGTAATTTTCAAAATAGTTTTGGAACCAATAAAAAAAAAATTTTAACTGATTTTGAAAAAGTACCTTACACCCGTAAGCCATAAACAATGTTCTGAGAAAATAAATCGAGTGTTTGATGATAAGTCTTGTTTCTTACCTACTATACTGCAATTGTGCAATGAACTTCAAGGCGGTTGACATTTCTGAAATGATAGTCAAAAACGGTCATTGCCGCATCATTGTTCTTGTTGGGAATGTGATTGATGAGGAGAGAGTATTAAAACAACTTTGAGGATTGGTATGAAAGCAGTTAACACCATTTAGCAGAAAAACATTCCAAGGTAATAATAATAATAATAATAATTGATCCCAGTTCAAAAAAGAAAGACCGAGTAGAATGGTGCGGATCTACATTAGATGGCTTCCACAATTAATCGTTACATCTATTGCACATCACTATAGATGATGAAAGATTAGTATACTGCTATGATTTAGAAAAAGCAACACTCGGTAGTTTGGGTCTTGCTGCTTCAAAGGTTATTCATAAGAAAAGATGATAGATAGATGTTCGCAACATTGGTTGGGGTTATATCCACTGAAGCATTGTAGAATTGTGAATGCTGAAAGATTTAGTAAAGTTAGTTCGCCTCAAGTAATCCAAAATCTTTGTAAAAAGGGATCCAGAAGTACGATCATATTTTGATAACGGCCAGGCTCGCACTGCTGCTTGAACAATTGAATATGTGAATATCCGAAACATTGAAGTTATGCTTTATTCACCATCGTATAGTCTAGACCCTAACATCTAATGATTTCTATTTGTTTCCACGTTTATGGGATAAGTTAGTTCACCGAAGAGGCCGTGAACGCATTTGACAATGAAATAAACAACTTATCGCCGAAAGATTAAAAAAAAACCGTTTGGAGAATGATTTTTCAGTGTAAAGGCGAACACCATGAAAAATTTTAAATAAAAATCTTTTGTGAATGTATTGCGTCTTACTTTACCAAGCTCAGTCCTGGTACAAAGCGATTATCATCAACATTTTATGTTGAAATTGGAATAATCTTCTTAATAAGTTTCTATTTCGAGTTTGATTTGGAATTACATATAAAGTTGACCGTTTAAGAAAAAATATTTCACGATAGCATAATCTTAGCCCGAGGTTATAATATAAATACTGTTTTTATCGCGCTCAAAATATTTTATCCCTTACAATTTGCATGCATCGTCATTTATGAAAGCGTTTATAACGTATAAAAAGCGCTTCCGCTACTACCATCTTTCTTACTTAAATCACATTGTAAATATGTTAATATATACGTGTACACACACATAATAAATATGAAAATAACCCTCGATAAATATTAATGCATTTAGGTGCGCATTTGAGGCGCATCTTTTGCATTAATATTCTCTGCGTTTTCGTACTTTATTGTTGGCGACGACCGGCACTTTGTGAAATAGTGCAAATAGCATTTCGCATAAAATTTAGCATTAAATCGGTGAATATTGCCCTGTAGTCGGACCGCCATTGCAAATTTAATGTAATGTTTTTACATACACATACATGTTGGAGAACCGGTTCAAATTCTCCCCTGTTTTCCATTACGTACATACATACATGACACATAAGCATGCTTATTTACACTTACCAAGTTACAGTGCGGCGCACCGCTTTGAAATATGTATGTAAGTTCATTTACAATCATGCTTTGTATGAATGTATTTACAGGATGTATCGAATTTGCGGCTTTTCTGGGATACGCGAAGGTAGTTTAATTTACAATTATCTCAAATTATTTAGTAATCTAGTCACCAGTATGAAATGCATAACTTCTTTAGTAATATTATTATTACCAAGAAATGTGAACATATGTTATAAAATGAAGTATACAAATTTGTTCCTGAGTGTACTGTATATTGAGTGATACGCGAAACCATTGGTCTGGCTTACATATAATCTGATTTCGATCTTACTTCACCGATTCAAGCAATCAAACTACTTTCTACAGTTACATATACAATTAGTAATGTAGAAAATCTGCAGTGTTGATTTGGTAAGATTTTACCGATTACTGTATACAGATGTAGAGTAGGTTCATACATCCTAAAGAAATGAATTCTGATAAAGATAAGCAGTATAAGTGGTTTAATAAAAGGTCACAATGACACACCTAGAGTAATAAATAATTTGTAGAAAAATCATAAATCCTCTGATCTATTTTTCTTTAACGAAAATGACATCTCTTCAATTTCAGGAAACAGCTAGTGGGCAAATTAGATATCGGCTATGTATCTTATATATTGATCCTTAATGAACAATTGAAGTTGTTAAAGTGTTAGTTAGTTAAAGCGTAGATTCTTCATCGTTTGCAATCAAACCATTGGAAAATGCAAATATTATCGGCAAAATAAATTCAGGAATGTTTTATGCAACCATCAAATGGAGATACTAAAGAATCCTCTCCTAGGCTTTCGTGAGCAATGTCCTTCACGTTTTTTGAGGATCATCAATTTGGTGATTTTATATTTTTACGTTCAATTATAGTTTCTTCAGATTTTGTAGTTTGTTAATTTGAAGCTAACTTTGATGGCAAACGATAGTCCAGCTGTGCTGAGCAATTTTCGGTTGCATGAACTTTCGTAGAGAAATGAATAGAAGAAATGTAGCCATTAATTTGAATTACTAGAGGGTCCTCTCCTAAGCTTTAGTGAGCAAATCTGTTTGCATTTGTTTAGGGTTACGGGTTTGCTAACTTTATATTTCGATGCTCAGCTATAGTTCTTTAAAATTTTGTAGTTTGTTAATTTGAAGCTACCTTGATGACAAGATTGTCAAGCCATGCTAAGGACTTGGACTTTCGCAGACCCAGTAATTTTGGGTTGCATGAACTTTCGAAGAGCATATTTTGTAGAAGAAATGCAATCCTGAAATTGAATTACTAAAAGGTCCTCTCCTAGGCTTTAGTGAGCAAACTCGTTTGTACTTTATTAGGATTACCGCCTTGATAATTTTCTATTTTCAAGCTCAACTATAGTTCCTTCAGATTTCGTAGTTTGTTAATTTGAAGCTAACTTTGGTGGTAAGGCAGTCAAGCCGTGCTGAGGACTTGGCTTTCGCTGGCCCAGCAATTTTTGGTTGCATGAACTTTGTCAGACCTGACTTTTCTTCGCCCACTATTCATGGGACGCTATATTAGTACTCACGAGCTTATTTCTAATTCATTGGGAAAGAAACACTTGGGTACCTGGTTTGTGGCAGAAGACGACGAAGATAAAGCCACAGACACAGACAACTTTCGCTAGCTACGAAGCAAGCATTTTCAAAACTGTTAATTACTGAATGGTATCCTTTTATTACCATAGTTATTTGCTTTTCTGTCTGTTTATTCACAATTTCAATCTTTGTATATCTTCATGTCAGATACTTACAGCTTTCTACTCTTTGTGGTGTATATTATTTTATTAGTAGGTGCAATATTATCCTCATGGGATTTCTGTATTCTAGCAGTTATTTTTTGGATTTTTTAAGTCTCCTTCCTTATGCTTCACCTATTTACTATTGCTGATAGTAAAGAAATTAACTTAGTAATTAATTATTAACTATTATGATTAAGTATTTGTTCTCCTTTCTTTAATACTGATATAAGTAAATGTCATCTCTCATATTTTATTACAGATCCTCCAAAACCATTTCCTTTCGTTCTCTTCTAAAATAGTCACTCATTCCTTCCGTATCTTTATCTTGTTTGTTGCTTCGTTTTTTAATTCTTATCCTTCCTCGATTGTTTGCATAGAATTTCTTTCATGCTTTTAGGTTTTCGCTGCATTTTCATTTCATTTGTTGATCTGAGACAATTAACAACTATTACTGTGGGGTTATGCTTCTAGTGCAACATGTAAAGCCTCCTCTTCATTTTTTACGAGTGGTTGTCTTAAACGTAGTTTATCTTCTAAGCTTTTATAGCTTCAATATATTGTTTTTACCCTCAATGGTATAGACTTCTTTCGCTGCCATTGTTGGAATAAGTACAGCTTCTTGTCAATTTTTCATCAAACAGGGAAGGTTTATCACTTGGTAATCATTGCAAAAACTTTAGTGTAGTATTACGCATACGACGAATAATAAATATAAAACTAGTTTCAAAAGATACTTAAGAGTTACAATTACAAAGAATAGAAAAGTAGAACATCTGCATAACTCTCCAATTAGTGACCTACACCGAGATTCGGTTGAGGACGAAAATAGTCTATTGTTGTGGTCTGCGATTAATAAAGCACAATTCCTTCCGCGACAATTGGTATATGCAATGGAGTCCTGCAGTGCAGCCATTGCACAACTTTCTGTGAGAATTGCCTATCAAACGAACATCAGTGTAGGTCATTCATTGGAGAGTTACGTAGATGTTCTACTTTTCTATTTTTTATTACTGATACTATAAACTCGAAAGAAGAAGTCGATGTTTAACAGCACAGACCAATGCGTTTTATACTATTCGCTAAGAAGGTTACCGATTTATGAAAATTGTGCAGAAAACCGGTAGAAAGTGGAGTGTTTAGTGTAAGTTTAAATAACCCGCGCAACTCTATTGGACCGGGGCGTGCGCATTAAGCGGTAGAACTTATGTCAGTTATGGCTGACCCCTAGAGTACAGATAATATATAATAATACATAATGTTATGGAAATAAAGCATAGTGAAAACGGCCTGCGTGTATTTATTTGTTAGTAAAGGACACTACAGAAAGTTTCGGAACAATGTAGTAATTAATTGGTGATGGTGGTATTGGACTGATTTTATTGCAAGAAAAAGGTTTTCAAAAAGTAATAAAAAAGCAAATACTTTTTCCAAGTAGTTATGTCAATTTGCTTCTTTTGAAACCTTTTATAGCACTTGTCCTTACAGATAGAAAAACCGTAGTTATATAATACCTATGATAGAGTTTTAGATAATAAAATTCAATTATCGGAAAGCTTTCAATCTGAATACTTGGTGCTTATATTTCCGATGACATGTTACTTGAAATGCATTTAAAATTGTTAATTCAATAAACACGTTCGAATTAACAAAAAAGAAAAAGGGAGAATTGATGAAGGCGAATTAGCAGCTGTCACTATACTGTCGATATGCTACGAATTATTGTAATAGCTCACGATATTGGTGCACGTACAACCATTCCACATCTTTCCTGGGTATACAATTGCTGTCATTTTGCATGGGTAATGAGTGTAAGTGCATACAGTACGGTTTCCTATTGGTCATCGGTTGCATTTCGCGCAGTTCCCGCTCGCCAATTGGACGCCGTCGTCGATCCAGATGCAACGCCAGGTACTTATATGCAATAATTGATGCGCGTAGTCAATGTTATTTCTGTATTCCGTCATTTGCGACATGGTTTCCCGACATATTGAGCAATAAAGGGCTTGACGTTGAAAGATTATCTCTTCGATTTGTTTCAAATCCTTTTTTATTCACAATTGGCGATACCGTATCGCATAAAATAATGAGTCTACGTCTGTCTATAATTGACATTGAAGAAAATATGTTTGGAAGGGAAAACGAGTATCTTTCAAATATGATTGATGTATGTACATATGTACATGCATAGATTTTATATCACAAATATGTATATAGGTATATCCGTGTACAAAATAAAGAAATACATTTCAAGCATAATTCACAAAAACGTAATCCAAAAAGTATGTACCCTACATCGTTGTCTACGATTTGATCCCGAATACGACCTGCAATTTTCTTAATTTTGGAAATGTTTGGCTTATCGCACCTCTTTCTATATTTGCACCCATTCGAGTCTTAAACATGGTCTATAATTTTTCTTTGTTCAAGCTTTCACGATTCCCAACTTTCTTGTCGCTTCTCCTACAAATCGTTGAGTTAAACCCAAGCGATTGTGAGTGGTTTGTCTAAGAAGTGAAAAAGTTTAGATAAAGTTGATTTCTTTCCCCTTCGAGATGTTTCGGAATCGTCATCTTGTTGAGCAATAACGACTCCTTAGACTTAGTTTGTTTGGACTGTCCAATTTGATAAATTTGGCCATTATACAATACGAAGTCTGAATTGAATGAGGAATTGTGGTCGCTCATTCTTCCTAGTTCTAAAGCTCTTTTTGGGCACCTAAAAATATGCGTTTTTCGTGTTGCTAAAATTTTCTGCCATTCTTCTTTGCCTTTCGTATCTTCTTCCAATGTTGTTGAAAATTGCATGGGTTCTAACTTTCTTGTCGGGTTTTCTACAAATTTTCGAGTGAACTAACGCAAAGCGACCGCGAGTGGTATGTTTTGGTGTTTCGAGAATTTTCTGTCATCCTTCTTTGCATTTCGCATCTCTGTATTGGCACCCATTCGAGTTTTAAGGATTGTCTATAACTTTTCGTTGTTGCAGATCTTGTGGTTCCTAACTTCCTTGTCGGTTTTTCTTCACATCCAGAGTGGTATGTCTAAGAAGTGAGCAAACATTCACTTCGTTCCCCTTCGAGATGTTTCGGGATTGTCATCTTGTTAAACAATAACTTTGTTACACGTAGTTTGTCTTGACTGTTCAATAAATTCACCCATTATACAATACAAGGTCTGAATTCCATGAGGAATTGTGATCACTTAGCTTCCTAGTTCTAAAGTTCTTTTTGGGTACCCAAAGGTTGATATGCGCTTTTGGAGTTTCGAAAATTTTCTGCTATTCTTCTTTGCCTTTCGCACCATTTTCTGTATTGCCACCCATTCGAATCTTAAATATTGTCTATAATTTTTTTTGTTGAAGATTTCATGATTCCCAACTTTCTTGTCGCTTTTACTACAAATTTTTGGGTGCGAGAGGTTTGTCTAAGAAGCGAGAAAAGTTTAGATAAAGTTGAGATGTTTCGGGACTGTCGTCTTGTTGAACAATAACGAATAATTAGATTAGCTTGTCTGCACTGTTCAGTAAATTTATCCATTGTACCATACAAGGCCAGAATTGAATAAGGAATTGTGATCGCTCAACTTCTTTTTGGTGTTTCCAAAATTTCCTGCACTTCTCATTTGCCTTTCGCACCTCCTACTATATTGGCACCTATTCGAGTCGTAAGCATCTTCTATAACTTTGCGTTGTTGAAGATTTCATGGTTCCTAACTTTCTTGCCGGTTTTTATACAAATCAGTTCACTTATATTCCCTCCGAGATGTTGCGCAATTGTCATCTTGTTGAGCAATAACAACTCGTTAGACCTGTTTTGTTTGGATTCTTAAATATATTCCATCCATTATACAATAAGAAGCCAGAATTGAATGAAGAATTGTGATCGCTCAACTTCTTAGTTCCAAAACTCTTTTTGGGTACCCAAAAGATTGATATGTGTGTTCCAGAATTTTCAGCTATTATTTTGCCTTTCATTTATTCTCTCCATCGTTCTATTCTTATATTCCTCAGAGAAGTTTTGAAGTTTTCTCTGCTCGGTTGACGTTTGTTATCTTTTTACGCCATTGTTACATCTGTTGTATTTATGTGTACAAATTATTTTAGCTTTTGCATTCTTCTTATCTCTCTATCATGTTCCAAATTAGTTTTGGAAGTTGGTTGGTCAGAAATTTTCGGCAACGTTACCCTCCTTTGGATGATGTATAGAAGATTGTAGTCCTTCCTCAAGCTCTTTTCTTATTGTATATGTATGTTTTAGAACGTCCTTTGACGTTGCTTGATGCCAAATCTCCCTTCTTTCCTCTTGATCTACTGCCCATCTTGCAAATCTCTTGCATTAATTGCTAGATTGTAATGGTCGGATGGTTTATAAAGTTAAAAACGAATTCATTGGCTCTTTAATCCCTTGATTCTAAATAGGCTTCCTTAGATCTTCCTCTTTTTTCGTCCGGTATTTATTGAATTGCTTGTTTTGGGAATCTTCATCGCTCGGAATTTACGTTTGTTCTTTGAACATAATTAACTGTCAATTCTCTGTGCCATCTATAATTGCATATCGTGTAATGACTTCATTCTAATCCTAATATCATCCATTTAGTTGCTTCTAATTATTTCTCGTTTCGTTCTGTTATTCTCCGTGTTTCTGTTGCGTATATTGTTCTCCATAAGTGTGTTATATTTTTAATTTGTTTTATATCCGTATTCTGCTTCCTACCCCAATTCTAGATTTCTTCTTTACTCGTTACTATCTCTAGGTATAGTATTTGAAATTTATGACTATACCAAATGCATATATCCATCGATTTCATAATTTTCGTGATTCGTCCTTTATTTCTATCGGGAAGGGATAGTTTTATATAATTCTAACAGTTTGTTTATAAATTGTTCTGCGAATTGAATTATACATGTTTTATTGGTCAGCAGTGTTCGTTTGACTGTTCAAAAATGACCACTTGATGTGGTCGAAATACGTTTTTGGAGTTTTACGTACAAAAATTGCCGGTACTTGAAACATTTGTAATGAGTAATCAGAGTAGTGTCTTATTGTTAGGATAATTAATGGTTTCCAGTGTTTTGTACGCCTCTGTTTCAGCAAGTTCTGCGTATTAGAGAATTCTCTAAGGAATTATAGGTGCAAAATTCAGGAACTACGGAGTTTTAGTTTTACTCTCATTATTGGCTGGGTAGGAGACTTATACGCTTTTTCGTTTTTGTTTAATTTCATAGATGATACGTGGGTAACATAAGATCCTACGCTTAAAATTTAAAGCTGTTGGTTGATAAGTTATAAAATTTAATTAAACATTAATTTGCATTATATAATGTCAAACTAGTGTTGAAAGTGTTTCACATATAGAACATGGATAAAACATAAAAAATATGGACAGCGATTTTCAGAATCTCAAACAGCTGCCAAAGCCTTCATAAACCATGTTACCATGATATCAACTTCAGAATGGAAAAAATGCTTCGAGAATTGGGTTCAACGTGTGTAAAGTGTATGAATCTTAAAAGTGAATATGTTGAAAAGCAATAAAACAGTTTGTTCCAAAGAAATGTTTTTCTTTCCTAGTTTACTTAAAAGACGCTCCTCGTATAATGCATGTATAATTTTTTTCTTTACTTTTCGATTAATTGTTAGGCTATTTAATGTGTGATCCAGTCGATATACATACATCTATATTTTTCAACTGTATAAGAAGGCTGTATAAGTTGGGTAAGGGGAACTAAGCGATCGATACCAGATTATTTACTTCGTCGATAGTGTAGGGGACTGTGGCAAAATCATGCTTACCTGAACTTCACAACAAAAGATGTTAACCGCCAAAATTCATTATACTGTAAAATACCTACCTCGGATACTGTTACTATTGTAGCTTTTGAAAGTACTTGGTATCTACTTCAGTAATTGTACTTTACAATTACAATACAACGGGATTCTGTTCTATTCTGTGTTAGTAAAGTTCTTGCAATCTCGAATATGTATCTATTTTTATTGTTTGATAGCGCCAAATAAATAAGAAATGTTAAATATCATCTATGCTCGTTTGTTTGCAGCCGTTTTCGTTTTAATTGCTTGAAAAATAGTGAAAGATTCCCTGGTATTACTTAAACTAATCCATTTTGAATGTACTTGCAGGATCTCTTACAATTTTCTGTTCGTTAAGACAGTTTAACATCCAAAGGTAATATGTTCGTGATTTAAAATCTCCGAAATCTTAAATGAAATAAAAATCCAGTGTAAATCCATCACTAGGTGGGTTAGCTAATTGCAGCGAATGCAGCCAAAAAATATTAGATACGCTTAATTTTCGACTAGGCAAGGTATGGGTAGCTATTGTAAAAGACATCTTTTTGTACACCAATTTGCCATTACAGGTATACGAGCCATTGTGCTCCAAATCCTTTCTTTTCAAATCCGGACAGTTCTGTTAATGTTTTAAGGGTTCGACTAGCAGATGTAGATAAATAAATACCGCATGGTATATTCCTAATCTAGCGTCCTGTTAATAATTTCCCCATGAATATGTATGAAGGGATGTTAAAGCGGCCCGTCTGGGAATATACGTTGGTGACCTTTAATGTTACCTGCGGATCGTGTTTGAAGGGAAAATTGTCCCGTAGGAGAAGATGACACTCTAAGACGTGTCAAGTTTTAGAAACTAGAAATCAGAACTGGTGTAAAGGCAGTACAATTAGATTTGAAGTAGAAAATAACGTGATGTCCACTGCAAGATGATGAAACGAATGGTCGATGAGTGGTCAAGTGAGTTTGTGGATACGGTTTAGAAACCGTTACGCGGATACCTATTAAATATTTTTTCGTGGTATCTAAGAGTAACTATAACTCTTCTTCAAGAATTATTGTTATCGAGACAGTTAACGCAATGAATCTACAATTCACGTTAACAGGAACGAGTTTGGATGGTATCGTTTTCGTGAAATTTTCACAATACCATTCGAAGTATATTAATCACTCCAGCTAAGTGCTGCGAAAAGATTTACTGTAGGTGCTATTACGAGATCGTCTTGGAATGGAATAACTACGTACTTATTAGGCTTTATGTTATGGAATTTCATATAAATCGACTATTGGGAAAAATGTGAAATATTATACAGGTCTATAAGGTGCAATTCTTATTATTTTTCTAAATATTTGTTCCTTACAGATATAGTCTTGTTT
Organism: Chrysina gloriosa; assembly: GCA_038088585.1. Lineage (NCBI taxonomy): Eukaryota > Metazoa > Arthropoda > Insecta > Coleoptera > Scarabaeidae > Chrysina > Chrysina gloriosa. The sequence continues at coordinate 10,376,325 of CM076089.1, read as the reverse complement.
TTAATTAATTTTTGACAATTCCTTTGCTGCTATTATCTCCTTTCTCTTTTGAAGAAATAACATAATTTCAAATTTAGTTTATTTGGTCTAAAAGATCTCATCTTAGACGATTTCTAATATTGAAGTGTAAAAATTACTTTTCTTACTTTCTTTCTGGTACTACAAACCTAATTACTCACCTAATCCTAACCCTTCTACTTTTAGTTGTAAAGCTGATGGAGTTGAGTCTTGCACTTTTGCACCCTTGTGTTAAGGTTCCTATTTCCATCGGTGCTATGCCTCTCCTCTCTGCTTCTTCTCTTACTCCGTCATTCCATCCTGTTCTTGGACCAAGAACACTACAACCCATCAGTGATAATATCAATATCATAAACGATTGAAACTACACTCAAGTCCTGTTTTTTAACCTCTTCATATTTTATACCTATTAAAATTGCTTTCTTACAACATGTTTGGACAATGAATTTCGTAGTCAGTGAAAAATACATGTGTAGCTGGAAGGCTAAAACGGAATCTACGTATTTGTTATAAGTAATTGCGTTCCTCAGTTTTACGAGGTGTATGTTCAAATTCAACCTTATTTTTCAGAAAAATTACAACAAATAGATTGTGGTATATAATGTTTGCGTCGAGGGTTTCTTCTATCATGACTAAGTTCTATCAGAACCGAGGTTGTCATGAATTTGTCTCAAGCGATTTGAAGAAATAGGGTTCGTGTCTAATTTCGATGAGTGATTGAATCGTTGTTCTTAGTTATCGCTATTATAAAGATCAGTTCTTAATTTTATTTAAACCACGGAATAACAATTCACGTTGTTCATCCACAGGGATATCATTTCGGATTTGTTATACGAGGCCGGTTTGACGGAAGAGTAACTTTTCATAGGTTGCCAACACTTTCGCTACGATGATTATGTTGTTGGCTTTCGCCATGTTTCTGATGTCTGCTCTCAAAATTTTACACAAATCTGATAGATAGGCGATGTTCTTTACTCATTTAACGAAAACTGTTTTCGTTATGTAAATATGAAACAAACAAAGAATTTCAGTAATTTTAACTGTAGAAAAATATGTAACCATAGGGAATGGTCAAAACTTAAAAGTACAGGGTAACGGGAAACTAGAGTTGTTAGACTTGTTAGCATATAATGGGGCAAAATTAATAACTTATACATTGAATTATGCTCTTTATGTACTAGAAGTTAAAGTAAATTTATTTTCTGTTATTTGTGTAATAGTTAGAGCTTATTTTATGATTAAACAAATGGTGGATTGTAAATTTATAGAAGAAGATGTGGTTAAAGCTATAGCAAATAGGTATGACAAATTGTACGTAATGAATTTTAGATTTAATAGGGATGTAGCTCTTACTAGTTTAACTATACGGTATTAAAAGCTTGCTCACCAAAATTAGCACTATATCAAGAATATATTAGCTAGAAATGATATTAAATTTGATGGGGAGAAGGTAAATGTATAGAATGTTTGAAATGTAAGCAGCATAGCGTTTCAGTCAAAGTGAAAGTAGAGCTAATAATCCAGGAGAATTAATACATATAGATTTATGTCGACCTATGGAACAAGAGTCTTTAGAGGGCTGCAGGTACTTTTTGTTCATTAAGGATGGCTGTAGTAGTTTTAGATTTACTTATCGACGATGGCTTAAGCAAATTTCACGAGATTGAGCACTGTAGCAACTGGCTTTGGTAACCAAAGGAGGGAGATTTATAGCCGTACAAGGGGATTTTGCTCATTGCAACTAAGTGGCGAAATTTACTTTTTAAACAATAAATGGAAAAATAATATAAAATCTTATACTAGCTTTTGAAAATGAATCAGGGTATAATTTTAAAACAATTAGGTCTAGTAATTAGCTGAAAAAATGCGCATTTAAGTACATATTAGGGGAATCTCTTAATTGAATTCTCATATATCCCAAAATCAAACGTTGTAGCATATATAGTGCTTATCTGGAAACGAAAACTACTTCTCACAAAGTCGCACTGACGAGCTGTATAACCGCGAAACGTGTCTGCGAATGGTGAAAGTAGTTTTGTAATTACAGGTCTGGTAATGGTAGGAGATTGTGAGATAAGGGAGTAGCCAATTTGTGCAACAGAAAGGGAATCACTCGACAAACAACAGTAAGTTACACTTCAGAACAAAATGGCAGAGCAGAGAGAAGAATGAAAACGATAATTGAGTCGGCAAGGACCATGCTACAAGCCAAAGAATTAGGAAAGAAACTATGGGCAGAAGCACCTAAAATTACAGTTATTATTTTATGTGGAAGAACAATGAAAACCGAGGAAAAGTTACGTAAATATTCTCGTGAATGTGCTCCGTCACATGGAATCATTTGAATTGATATGTGGTTTTCTGCCTTTAAAGTGACCTTATAACCAAGGAATGGTTAATAAAATCTGTGCCGTTGTAATTAGTGATCGTCGATTGAACGTACGTGAGACATCTAACGAAGTAAATATTTAAACCGAATGGGTATGCAATATTTTTCATGGACATTTAAATGTGAAGAAGCTATCTGCGAAATTTCATCTATTTATGTCGTGTAATCGGGAGATTTTCGTTTTTAGCTACAACTTCCTTCATATAGGCTTCTCTCATATTGGTCCAGTTGTCATAATTTTGGGCTATCTTGTGCCAATTTAGCCTCAACATCATTGTTATTGTTATTTTATGCTTTTTCCCTCGCCCCAGGCTCTTCATCTGGTAATGTGCTGAGTTCAATTTCTGTAGGTATATCCATCAACATGTTTTGCCCATTGCCATATGTTTGAATGTTCTGTGGCTGAATTTTCTCTCTATTTTTGGATTTCGTGGTTTCTTGGGTATATTCTAAATAGCCTTCTTCCCATGGCTTTTGAACGCATCCTCAACTTATTGATCGTCTCCTTATTCAAGGCCCATGAGTTAGATTTGTTACCTAACAGTTAAAAGAACCTACTCGTATTAAGTTCTTGTTTTTCATTTCTTAGTCACGACATGTCTTAATCGACTTCCACCATAATTTTTCTTTGTTATTCCCAAAATTTGTAACTTACATATTCTATCCATTCCACAAGTGTCGTCATTTTACCGTGGCACCAGATTTCAGGATTCGAAACTCGAAGACGTATAAGAATATACGGTTATATGCTTACTTTTGTGTGTCTGTCACTGTTGTTGGAGTTGAATAGTCTTGGAAATGTGGTTTTCCATATCTGTTTTCATTTTTATCAATCTTGTATCAATTACGATTCATCTTGGATATTGTCATCATTGCTTTTTTGACTTCTTTATTACATGTCCTGTTATATCTACCTCTGCTCTCCTCTTTGGTGAGCGTGGTTCATATACCCTTCGTGTTATTTTTCTTAGTTTATGCGTTTGATATATCCATTCCATTTTTGTTAACTTTTTTATTGTGCGCTCCAATGATTTTGTTTTCAGTCTCCTGTACATATATAATATACATATGTATATATATATATTTATATAATCTTTTTGCCCTTTCTACCTTTCATTGTAGGCGTTCTGTAGATACATACCGTTTCTTATGGTGTTAATTCCTGTTTTCTGTATTTCGTAAAAATCTCATTTTCATTGCTTATATTTTTCTTTTGTCTATCGATGGTTGATCGAAAGATTATATACTAATCGTATTATATATTAAGTACAGTAAGAAAGATGGCGATGTCCCTATAGACGTTTATTGTACGAAAGAGAAAATAATATTTGTGAAGAACTTGGATGAATTAGTGTCAAAGGAAATTTAGAGGTAATGTTAAACTTATGATGAACTTTGTGTTTTTACCCTTCGTTTCTGGAATTTCGGACCAAAAATGAAACCGTTTGTAGAACAATAAGTGTGTTGTATATTAATTGGAAAATAATATTTTTCACTTTTGTTAAAAAGGTATAATACTTCCAACGCAAGTAATCAGAAACGGTAATCTCCTTTGTGATATTATTAACCTCCACACCGCCAAAAAAATGTTAAATTAACGATTGGGAGGTTTCATTTTTGATAGTTTAGAAAAGAAGTGCGACTTTGTGAGAAATAGTACTACTTAGTTGTGCACTTCTGTAGAATTAAATAGGTGCAAGAATGCCCATTTAAGTACATATTGGGGGAATTTCTCAATTGAATTCTGATATGTACAAACATTTAACTACTGTTCATATTTTCTATAAAAAACACAGTACGTTAATACGAGAACATCTTGTCATGAATTAGATTGCTACTACTTTTTGACTGGAAAATTTTTCAAAACGAAACATTTGTTTCATAAAAATACATGCGTATAATAAAATAATAGATTGTGTAGGGCGAAGCAGATTTAAATTCCTGTATTTTTATTTATGCATAGCAATGTATATATAAAAGCCACGAGTATGTGGTTTGTTTGGTTTAAAATCTTTTGACTCCAGGTAATGTTTCGAAATGTTGAGAGGCTCTGCTTTAGTACCCTAATCACCTAGGACTTATTCACTGTATCTGGAAGTCTTTTAGGAACACAAAGGACGTAAAATCCGTCGAAAATTGTCGGCGGTGGTGCGGTGAGTGTTTGTTCGACATCCCCGTTCCTGTCACGTGGTCTATCATTTCTAACCGTGAAACCTTGAAACGCACACCGATGAGCATCTGTCCATGTTGAACGCAACAGCATCGGTAACAGGGCAACAACAGCGGCAACAGCAACATTACCCCGAAACGGTATCCGCAAAAGGAGCTCTCCGAGGTATTGTTATAAGTTATTGTAATTTCTAACGTTTAAGGAGAACGTTCCTGTTGACGACTCTGGCCAGAGTAACGTACACAATAAGACTCTTAATCTCCTCGCATAAAGAAATTAGTTTTTCGCGCGTATTCTGGACCCTACACTTTACACGCACTTTCGGTTGCGCGCGTTCAGGGCGAAGCAGCGAAGATTTGGTGGAACTCGTTCTGATTTTTGGCGATCGTCTATTGTTCGAAGTGTTCCGGTTCCGCATATATGACCCTGTGACCTCGTGGAAGAGAACGAAATACGCCAAGAATTGCCTGCTTATTATCGTTGCGCAGCACACAACCGACCGTTTATGATTTTTTTAATCTCTGCTTCGCTCTGTTTCTCGTAAAATATCTTAACGACAAATATTTTTGCTTATGTATTTTACCCGATTGGCATCCATCTTTACTCGTAAGAATTCATCCATAATTCTTTACAGAAACCGATAAACATATTGCTTTTATACTTATACATATAAGTAATTTTTAAACGATTTCCTTCGAAAGTGAATAAGCTGAATTCAAAATATTTCACATTATATGTTTAACCCTTCCCGAGGTAACAATTACCAATACAATTATACAATAATCTACAATATGGATTAATTGGCTAATCTGTTTAACAAAAAAATATCTTTCGATTATATCTTCAGGCAATGTTGGTAAGCTGACTCTCAACTCTTAAATTACATTCTTCCAAATTCGCATAGAAGGAGAAATACACACTCTTCCTAAGTTTGGTGAAGTTTATTTTTTATCAAAGCTAAGATGAAATAAATAACTAATTCATCTCATAAAATTATAGGTTTTAATGAATTTTTCAAGAGTGAAAGGAATTTTGAAAAAGGAACTGCAAAAATTTGTTAGATTTTGTAAGATTTTGTTAATTTGTGCTAAGAACTTTTTACACTGGTTCGACACTAATTGAAGTGGTAAAACGATCATATGTCCGAATAGTATGATATATTTCGTAGACTTTAGAATAAATATCTTTGAGTGGCCACTCCAATGGATAACAATAGATTTATAAAGGTGTATAAAGAGGAAAAAGATGCCGCAGACCAGTAGTTGATAAGAGTTCTGCAAGATATTTTGAACAAACATGACACAGCCCACAGTTAATTGTACAGGAAACTCAAAATTGTGTAATACGACGTGAAGGCCAACAGATGTAATAACGGAAAACTCTAACGCCGCTTTGAAAAAGAGGAGCAGTGGGCTGATCAACAAAACGATGATGGGAGTATCTTGGTCTGAGCATATCTAGTAAAACTTGCATATATATATATATATATATATATATATATATATATAAAACTCTGCTCTTTTTATGCAAATTGCGATTAAAACAATTTCCGGAACGAGGGACGCGTTATTAAGAAAATATTCGATGAAAACCCGAAACGTACTTCTGGTCGAAACGTTTCTGTATGCTCCAAGATCCAAACGAAGCAAATCTCATCGATTCCGATGCCAAAATCGCACTCTACGTCTTCGAAAACGTATATACATGAAGTTTCGTCCAATGTAGACCACCTTCAATTTTTCCGAAATTTCCAAAGGGGTACCCCTTGGAGATTTCGAAGAAAATCGAAATAGTTGGAAGTATGACTTATTATACATCAAATTGAAGCTCTTTTGTGCAGATTGCGATTAGAACAATTTCCGGAACGAGGGACGCGTTATTAAGAAAATATTCTATGAAAACCTGAAACGTGCTTCTGGTCGAAACGTTTCTGAATGCTCCAAGATCCAAACGAAGCAAATCTCATCGATTCCGATGCCAAAATCGCACTCTACGCCTTCGAAAACGTCTATACACTAAGTTTCGTCAATTTAGAACACCTTCAATTTTTCCGAAATTTCCAATGGGGTACTCCTTGGAGATTTCGCAGAAAATCGAAATAGTTGGAAGTATAACTTGTTATACATTAAAGTTAGATAGGATGTAAACGAGAAAGTCGATCGTTTATCCAATAAAAGGCTAAAATATTTAAGAGTGCCATTTATAGAGCTAATGACTGCTAGTTGGTAGATTTGTGACTTACATGCGTTTCCAGAGAAATCTTTTGATAAATATCAGGATGTATGTACATTTAATTTACCCGAAGCTCGTGATACACACATAGACTTATTATACATCAAAATTTTGTTATATCTATTTTTCCGTAATTTATACTTTTAATTTAGTCCTGTATTAATGCCATGCATCAATGTTTACGCCTATATTTATACTTTTGAAGGTTATCGTCGTTATTTTGTAAATGTAATTTTTCATGCATTTTACATTTAAAAACTGTAACGTGTATCTATTGCCTGTTTAATATATATGACAAACTTAACAAAACTATTCTGATTTATTGAAAAAAAGCATGAACTCTCTAATATTGTTAATTTTTATGTAACAACAGAATTGAAATCGTATAATACGTCCTCATATATTTTATCTGAATTTGCCTTGAAGAGTTGTCGATGTCACCGAAACCGCTTGTTTGGAACCACTTCAAGACGAAACCTGGGTATGACATGTTGGCAGAAAAAAAAACAAACTGCCCAATACAGGTTGCATTAAGATATCCACATGTACGGTAATTGCGATATTCATAAGATGAAAAAAGGTCCATAAACACAACAGTAATAATTGAAATGAATGAATAAGAAGCGGTCACATTTAAAAATCGATTTATCATGTATAACATGCGGGAAAAAAGTACAGGGCGTGCAGAACCAGTTCCAGAAAGTTAGGGTCTCTACAAGACAACTGCCGCTCACAGCCATTTACACTGTTAAATCACCGATAATCCCAGATTTATTGTACAGATTAAAAAAGTATACCGTGCATATAGATATACATATGCATGTTCTTAGATTTCTATCGAAAATTGCCATACTTAATTTAGACATAAATACGAGTATAAAACGGTGGTAAGTGTCTTGAATTCTTTTGATACTTTTGTATATACCGGTTAGGTAATTTAAAAATTAGATTTTTTATAGGCACTGCGATAAAGATGGGCTAAATTATTGAAGTATAAAGAGATAAAAAGAAATAGTTTCTGCATTTGTTTAGAATGGCTTCAGAGTGTTACCGCTAACGTTAACGTTCGAACTTCTCGCTACACAGCAAGCTGTCTTGCTTATCCTTACATACTGTTCTTGTTCTATTTCAAAAAGCGTGTTCCTCAAATTTTTCTATCCTTACTGGTATACAATATGGCATAGAAATTGTACCACCTAGGAGACTTTGGAATTATTTCGGTAAATTTTGGTACAAATCTTTAACTGTTGAGAAGTAATATACACAGCACTGTCAGCCAAGCAATCACATGGTTTGAACTGAAGTAATAATTTTTTCTTAATTTGAAAGATTAATATGAAGTAGGTCGTTTTTTATTTTTCACAACAATACGTTCCTCGGCTATTCACATTACGTAACATATCGTGGCATCGAATCTAAAAATTGATCGATGTTACCTTGATCTAATGCCTTCCAAAGAATTTATATTTCATGTCGTAAGGTTTCCAAAGTCAGCGATGGGTTAGGTAAATTCCTTAGCCTATTTTCTATAGTGCCCCACATATATTCTATGCAGGAAAGATCCGAAGAGCTTGGAGGTGCACTAGTTCAAAAATGTATCGCTGCACGGTCTTATTATCTAGAATCAAAACCAAAGACTATATCTATTGCCAAAGGTAATCGAGTCCCAACATACCAGTTCCACGATGGGGATGCAGGTCTTTCGACTGGAAATCTTCGTCTAACCTTCATCATCTGTTCCTCAAACGGATCTTGATTCCACTGAAGTCCCTCTTTGCGTCATATTAAACGTTATTGCCGTAAGGGGGAACCACAAAATGTAGTTGGTAGGAGCTGCCAAAGTCAACAGTGGGTTAAGCCTCATTAACGTCTTACACATGGAAGATGTGGAGGACCCAAAAATTTTGGTGGTTGAGGTCAATAGGTCGATGTAATTTTCTTTAAAAAAGTTCAACCTGGTTTCTACAATTCCGAGGATTGTCTTGTTGAAATATAGAGTTGTGCAGCGTATTGAAGAAACGGAGGAATATGAGGCTGCATTATTTGGTGAATGATATTTTCATTGGGTAAGCACAAAATGTGGCTGGTAGGAGTTTCCAAAGTCAACAGTACGTTAAGTAAATTCCCTAGCGTCATTAATGTCCTACATATGTAAGATGGGGAAGACCCAAAAATTTTGGTGGCTGAGGTCAAAAGATTGATGTAATTTTCGTTAAAAAAGTTCAACGTGGTTTCTACAATTACTAGCATTGGCTTGTTGAAACATAGAGTTCTGCAGCGTAGTGAAGAAATGGAGGAACATGAGACTGCAGTATTTGGTAAGTGATATATTCATTGGGCGATCGTATAGCCTGGTATGAAAACCACAGGAGACAATAAATCCGCGTATCGTAACCCCCACAGTGCGGTGTGCGTAACTTTCGGTTGAAATTTGAACGTTGAATCTTTCTCCACGTCTTAATTTAACCCTCGTGTGTTTCCAAACAGAATTTTAATTCATTACTAAGGACATAATGGCGCTCCTTGTTCCACTGAGGTCTCGCTCTACACCAGATTAAACTTGGTTGTCGATGCATAGCCATAACGGGAAAAACTAAATGTGGTTGGTAGGAGCCCAAATCAAAAACAGTACCAAGACATATTGGACATCCTGCACTTTGAAATCATTCATAAAGCCGCAAGAGGAAAACTAAATGTGGTGCGTAGGAGTTTAAATCAAAACACCGAATTCGGCAGTGACAAGTCGACAAGTGAGTGAGTGAGTTTCCCGCTGAAGTTGATAATTTAAGTATGTCTAAGGTTTAAAAAGTAAAATAAGGGAATTGAATTTTGTTGTTATTAGTTTCCTTTTCCGTTTTCGAGAGACTACGTGTTTACGAAGTCTCCGATAAAAATCCAATCTAGTTTGGCAAAATATTATTCTAGCGTTCCTTCCTAGTAACAGTCCACAAATAAAAACACTTGAAGTCTCGGCAAGGGTTTCGATTCGAGTAGTTACAAAAAGGAAAACGTTTGAAAGCAAAGCATTTTAAAAATAACTTACGGGCAGCATTCAATTTACTGTAACGATTATTAGTTGTACTTTCCGACCTTATTTCAACACAAGAGCAAATTGCGACGAACAACTGCCTCGACGACATCTTAAATCTCGAAGAGAAACGAGGAAACGATCAGGATGAACGACAGAAATGATTTCGTGGTCAATAATTCGAAGGCAATTGTCGCTCGTTATTCGTAAATGATGAAGCGGCAGAAAAAGGAAGAGAAAATAATAAAAAAGAAACTATGTATGAGAAGGGAGAAGAGGAGGGTCTTAATTTCGGCCGCAGGAACGCCGTGATATTAAAACATTAAAACTCACCTGCCAAGACGTATTACTTCGCGATAATTTTTAATTTTCTTCTCCTTTTTGCTCTCGTAATTTTTTATATCTTGCACGGTAGATGTTCACCTGCCAAAAAGAGATTTTAATTTTTCATATAACGAGTATCAGATCAGATGATGCGATATAGCATCTTTTAAATTATTTGGTAAATAAACGCGATATTGTCGTTTACTTCCTTACAAAAATTCTGCAGGATATGATTTGGAAAGTTGTTGGTAAATATATATCTAAACGAGGTATACCGAGAGAAACATTGCCAATTTGTTATTTGAATTTGTTTCCTGAAACTCACGCAATGTAACCAATCTCTAGAATCTGTAACATTTAAATTGTTTGACCTCAAAGTGCCAAACTGTCACTCACAGTACCATAAAAGTAGACTAGACTGAACCACTATTTCAGTTTTCCTAGCAAAGTTTCAAGTTAAAAGTTGGACTTCTCTTTTGCAACTACCTACTAAATTGTATAAGAACTTCTTCTTAGTGTCCGTTGGCCTTCAGAAACGATGCAATAGGAGAAGTCGAATCATTGATTTGCGCAAAGACGGTTCCTCAATCAGAGATACCACAAACCGCAGGCAGGCTGTTAGAAACCATTCTTCGACTACGAAGCCTATTGCAGGCATTGTAGGAAGAGAAGACTACAGTTTGTAGAGCAAGTATGGCGCTATTTTCCTTCGTGGCTTTTCACTCTCAAAGTTGGCGTCAATAGTCGTACTTTCTTTCGGCTCTTGTTATATGCCATTGATACGTCATTTAATATCAACGTTTTGCTGTTTTTTATCCATTATTTGAGTTGGACTTATCACAACAACAATAAGCTATTAGCTGTCGCGGGGCGGATTTGGCCCGCCGGCCGTAGTTTGGAGACCCCTGATCTAGATTAACACCAAGGCGTTTGACATTGTTACTTTGTGGAATAGATGTGGCATTTGCGAACACTGAAGGACAAAATAGGTAAAATCACAAATTAAAATGAGCAAAAGTGACTATGCAACGTAACAGACTTGTATTCGCTTCAGAGTTATTGTATGCAGGTGGTTAGAATAGTAATCATAGAGAGTACGAAAAGATATCTGGATTGGGAAGTTCAAGAAGTTGTGTACGATCACAAACATAAAACTTTAAAAACTGAAACGCTAGTAGTTTGAAGGTGGCGACAAAGTATCGATGTAAAACTAGAAAACATCCTAATTAAAATGTTTAAAGAGTGGAAATATTCATTGTCAACTCTTAAATCATGAGAAGATACAGAACAAGAAACTCATAAAGATTAGAAGACTAAGATAATTCTTCTTCTTAGTCAGGGTGGCCGATCCGGATGTGGAATTCATTATTTCTTCTTTTAATTTAATAGCTCTCGTATGTAAGAAACGAATAATAAAGCAAACGACAGACTTATGTATGGCAGAAGAAGTCCAAGGATAAGTAAAGTGAGTAGCTCTTGTCGCGTTTTCCGCGATGTATGGGATTACACGCCACGTCATCTTGATTATTTGGTGATATCTTTTTGGAACTCTTTATCTTGGTCTCCTTGCTTCGACTTTTTCTTGTGCCTTTACTTCCACGACTGAGTCATTCTTGTTGGTAATCTGCCGAAAATGTTCCATAATAGATTTCTGGGTGGTTTTACTTATTATTAACCCGCTTCTACAGGAACAGTGGGAATTTCAAAGGCCTTCATGAAAACTCATAAGGATAAATTTCCAATATTTGGTAGCTCTATCTAAAGTCATTGCAAACGTAGAAATCTTGGAATGTACGTATTCAGCATCATTGATGACTGGGATATTCGAATCATCAAAAAGATGTTGCAATAAGATAGAGGGCACTTAAAACGAAGAGATTGCATAGGGCATTCGTTTACTTCATCTGTTACTGCCAATCAACAAAAGGAAAGAACAAAAAAATAAAACAGGAAAACGAGGAGAAGTAACAAAGCACTCAAAGAATTAGTATTACTTTAGTTGTAATATTTCAGTGTAATGTATATCCAAAGTACTATGCATGCAAATAAATCTTAAAAATATCGAAATCCCAATGGTTATTGAAGGTTACTTAATAGCAGCTACCAAAGTACATAATGTTTTGAACGAATCGTCTATAAGGAGAAAAGGACTTAAACCAGGTACAAGATGAGATTCTTTTCTCAACGTTTCACACCAGTACGTTAAAAGTGGGATAAAGACCTCATTTATCCCAGTTTTGGCGTACTGGTATGGAACGTTGAGAGGCTGATTAATAGAGAACGTAGTAAAATTCAAAGATGAGAGATCAAATTTCTGAAGACCGCCGTTGGATTATAACTACGATGTTATTGTGTCCGTAATGAAAATATTCGTGAAACCGCCAATATAGTGAAAAATATGCAGTTGCAATAGCTTGGCCATATACTTCGAATCTATAGGAAGATGAAAAAAATATAAAAAATGGTGGATGACGAAAAATTACAGGGAAAAGAGCTGCGAAATTGGAAATATAGCGAATTGCTGGAGAATTGTGAGAACAAATGACTTCAGATTGCTCCAACTGCTCTGCATTGTGAAGATAGAAGAATAGTCATTATAATCATATGATGTTGTATGTATTTATATATATACATTCAGATTACAACTAGCATTGAGGGCACAATAAAGTAAAGACAACTGGAATGGCCTGGTCATCTTTGTATGAATGTGCGAAAAGAACGCGATTAAGTCTTTAAAGTGAGAGTTCCAGCCAAAGACCAGTGCAGAGAAATGATTGCGTTGGTCGCATTATCAAAATGATGCTCATAAAGGAATTAGCCATATTTCAATTGCGACGTTTATTTAAAAAGGCCAAGATTTGGAAGTGGATCGTATACTTGCTATTTAAAAAACTTAGATAGTATAACTACTATCTAAAAAGTTACGACGAGGCCCCGGGGGATTCGAACCCCCGATCTCCTGTTTACTAGACAGGCGCTTTAACCAACTAAGCCACGGCGCCATGCTATATACAGTACAGGACGCATATCGAAGTTCCGGGAATTCTATTAGTCGCAAATTCCGAGAATTTTCTTTAATTTTTTAAAAATTGACGATTTTGAACCGGAGCATAGGGTTCTTCGAAGGTACAGATATTAGTATTACTGCGAATTTTCAGCGATAAATGAAAACTTTTAAAGTATTTGTCGTATGAAGTAGCCAATGGTTTGATATAGGAGGCCAGGAGTTTGTCACGTGTAGTCGCACGCCCAATCACAGTAGTTGTTATTCATTCTTTTTCATCTGACTTTTGCGCATGACAGAAAGTTTGTTGTATGCATTTGCGAACGTGGTGTCGAAAAAGTTCATAAGTTTCTCGTTTAATTAGTGATTAATTAATTTAGTGTCTATGAATACGGCGGCGACGAAGATACCACCCATTACCATGAGTAAGCTCTACATTGGAAATCTACCTTTGGAGACCAACGAAAATACATTGCGGCAACTGTTTCTCGAACATAACTTGTCATGCACTAATATTTTGGTAAAGCGTGGAGGTTATGCATTTGTAGATTGTCCAGACCAGTCTTCCGCTGATAAGGCGATTGATAAACTAAATGGTAAGTCATGATGGATTCAACGTGTCACGTTTCATTTGAAATTCAAATTACATCTGTCACTTTTGACGTTTGGGCTGACTTTTAAAGTCAGATTTCTTGCCTAAAATATGCCGCATATTTTAGTTTGTTATTAACAAGGAGTTAATATGCGTCTTCGTACGCAAAATATAACAATACTTAATTGTATCCATCGTGCTAATCTGTTACAAATAACTTCTAGAATTATACTGTCTAATGCAGGTACATTGACGGTTCGTATATTTGGAAGCCGGTTTTGGGTAGGGATGCTCGTAATAGGTTGTTACGTTTGGCGCCAAGCTTTGTTTTTACAAATCTCGTGGGATTACGAGAAATAAAATGCAGTTTGTGGAAGTTGGTTGTAAAAATCTGGACATTCATTTATTTCTATTTTAATCCTCCATATTTGGTACACAAAACTTGTAATGTCAGATTTTGCTGTGTATTTATACCAAAGGTGCGCCATATATCAAGTGAAATTTATATGAAGTGTACTTTCCAATAAAAATAGATCCCATGCTAATCCAGAACAATTAACATAGTAGCACCGTAGGACATATAAGGTGGCGCAAAATTCCTCACTCGATTTACTAGGGGAATAACTTGGTTTGTAAATAAAAAAATTGGCTCTGTTTGTTGATTGTGTTTATTTAGACGTTGAATTTTTTCCCCTATGAAGTCGCGAAGCTAATATCAATCGAGCGGTTGCCTCCAGAGTTGAGGCACATTTGGGCACAATATTTTTTCCATGTTCTGTCTCAAAACTTGTGGCCATAAATCCACTCTACTTCTTGTCGGATGTTCTGCTTTAGGGCCACCGAGGTCTCTGACTTCTGCCTATAGACCCGTGACTTCAAAAGAACCTAAAGAAGAAAGTCTGGAACCATCAGGGGATTTTGGGGACTAGTAGAGATCGTCAACAGACTGTCTGCTGTGTGTGTTTTTGCACCGCCCTGCTGAAATCACATGTTTTCTAAACCGAATTCATCAATTTCGGATGGCAAGAAGTCGTTGATTGTGTTCCTGTAGCTCACCACTCACAGTAACAGTATTACCAACGCCATCCTGAAAAGAATATGGGCCAATCACCTTTCCTCTATAAATGCCGCACCAAAAACAGTGACTTTGAGAGGATGTAATGACTCTTGGTGAACTACACGCGGATTTCCAGAACTCCAGAAGCATTAAATTTGCTTATTCAAGTATCCACATAGGTGGAAATGCGCCCCGCCTTTCATGATAATTTTCATTCGAAAATCATCTTCATCGCGATCGAGGTTTAGGAGGGCTTGCCTGTAATTCAAGCGTAATTGACGTTCCTCAATAGCTGGTATATTGTTTGCGCTTTATACGGGAACATCTTCAAGTTTTTCACCGAAATTCGCTGTAAGGTTTTTACTAGTAGATGGTCTGTCTACTGATGCCCAATTTTGTGGCTCGTCGTCTGGTTGATGTTTGAGGCTGCTGCTGTAGGAACAACATTATTGACTGAACGGCTGCTCCGTGGTCACCCATTTCTGCTACTGTCCCGTTTTGAACCAGTTTCCTCAAGATGATTGGCTAAATGCTCAGTTTGTACTACAAGGGCAGGGAAATAAGGACGATATTCACGTTGAGCCAAAACTACCAATCGATTATTTATCAAAAACATTGACACAATTATTCCGCGTTCATGAGGAGTATAGCGATTCTTCTATCCACTTCATGAATTTGTAAAAATGAGAGCTTGTCCTGATAGAGCAAGGACTTTTGCGCCACCTAATCTATTAGCGAAGACGTGAATATCACAACGGGGTACGATAGGAAGATTCAATGAGTCAATTTCTTTCCGATCTGATTTTGGACAAAGCAACTATGTAAAACCTTTCCCCAGATAACTGTGTACAAAATTAAGCAAGAAATCAAGCGATGAAGGCGGTGCGAATAGCCGGATGGTGTATATGGCCCTGTGTGAAGGAACCAGCATCTGAGCACAAATGTTAGGGATCGATAATGACACAATTGAAACGAGATCGGACACCGTTAAAACCACACAAATATCGAAGATCGGTCAAGTGAGGGTTAGTAGAACCATTCTCGGAAACACACTTACAATTAGAGATAAAGGGAAAAACAAGGTTGCATGTAGACAGAATAACATTGAAGACATAACAAAAATGGGCAAAGGTGACGAAAACCACAACTGGAGAAAATACGAATAATCTACAAGCCCAAAACAAGTAAAGATTAGTAGGATGGCCATCAAGGAGGTGGAAAAAATGTTGGAAGTATACATCCAAAAAGCTGTGCGACACATACAAACAGGCGGTATTCTTGCAAAATAACTTTTAGGAATATGATTTACTTTTATGTATGTGGATGTTAAGAAATGGGAATGTTTTAGATAACACATTAATACTGCGAAGGGAAGAATAAAATTGAGTGGAGTCAGAAAAACTGAAATTCGGTGACTATGCCTCTTTCACGTAATATTTCCCTAATTGCTCAGCTTTTATCACACTTTCTGTATTGCTTATCCCCTATATGAATGAGTAGCAAGAGCCTATTCCAAACTTCAAACGTTCAATCAACGTTCAAAAGTTAATATTAAATCGAGTCCAGAAATCCATAATTGAAAATACATAAAGAGAGATTATCACACCAGAAAATTCTGAAACAATCTGAAAGTCAGGGTAATGCGTGATTCGTCGATGTAAAAGAAAATAATGGCATTCCCATGTGGATAGGTTACACAGCAACTGAATATCCACATTTCATAGAAATCCAAAACTGAAAGGATCAGTGTCACGACCTACAGAAAATTGGTCATAATTTTATGTCATCTTCCACAGAATCTTCGATGAGACGACCATAAGGATCAGCCGAGAATATTGCTGTTGTTGCTGAAAGTGTGCGCCAAAACGCGACAACCTCAACTCGCCACAGATTTCAGAGTCTGTACATTAGCCACACTATCCTGAGGAGAATTCTGCATAAAGACCTAGGTTTATTCCCTTATAACGTCCAACTGACTCAGGTATTGAAGCAAAATGACAGCCAACTTTCTTATTGCTTCTCCGTTTGGGCTTAAAAGCGACTCAAAATTGACGTTGATTTTGATTAAAAATTATCTTTCCAAATGAGGCGCATTAGCTTCTCAGCGAATATGTAAACAAGCAACACTGTCTGGGACTTGTTTCTTTCGTGTCTCCTATTTCCTTCCCCCTTTTCTCAACATTGTCAAATTTTGAAAGAGATTTTGAAAAGAGGACCTCCTTTCTCTCCTTTTTGTTTTCCTCCACAATTTCTGTTCTTCTTTTCCTTTCTTGGTAATAATTTCTTGCACATATTTTCACCTTTCAACTTTTTGTCCCTTAAATCTTTTACCCCTTTGCGTCTTCTATAAGCTCTTTCTCGTCTTCTCCTTCTGAACCCTTTTCTTATTATCTCATTCCTTTTATGTCGTTATCGCTTCGTTTTCTTATTATCTTTACTTTCTCCCAAGTTGTAAATTGTTATTGTGATAGACACCCCTTCCGCGATTTCTCCCGAAACTTTCTCATCCAAATTCTTTAGCATTTTCTGAAGCAGGTAGGCCAATTGTACCAAACACTTTCTTTCAATTCAATAGGTAATTATTTAGGAAAAGTGCCAAAAAAACAAAATAATTTTTGGCAAAATATAACCCTCATAAGAAATACCCCTGAGAAGGAAAGTAGATTACCTTGCGAAATGTAGGATTTTAAATGTTCATTGAAATACGGAAACAGTTCATACAATACAAAGGATTTAAAATTATTGTAAGTTTTATCTTGTAGCAGAGGCGTAGTATAATTACATGTATTTAATCTATTTGTGGGTGCTTTTATTATTTGGTGCTACTGAGATTTGTAGAAATCATATAAAAAAGTATTCCAGTATTCCATTACATGTTTTGTATTTATTTACTTTCTGTCATTTTGTATTCAAATAAGGTGATGCATACAAAGGAAGATAAATTCAATACTAAGATACCTGTCGATTGCATGAGAAATAAAAGATTGGAAATATCTTCGTTTCAAATGGTCTGCAATTATAACTATTTGTTGATATACGCAAGGAGTATTTTGTAATCTTATATTCTTGAAATTCGGGGAAAATATTTGTAATTTTGTTTTTGATAAGATAGCAACGGATCAATTAATTAAATTACATATTTATCATTACTTTTTGAGTAAATACCCCATTAGAAACGTTACAATTGTCACCAAGCAGCTGAAACTAATTAAACCGAACTTATACTTGCTGTATAATTTATTACATTCATTTTTCTCTTAAATACGCATTTAAATTCTTCATACATCAATAAATGTTAATATTAGAGTTGCACAAAGCGTTCGCTTCCTATCGTATGTAATGAAACTAACTCAGTTCTTAAAATGAGTTCCACTAATATTTCGTGCTGCGTACATTTTCCTTTGGTAGTCGTAAATAATCTCGGTTCGTCAACCGGAAATGCCTTTACATGTCTGACTTGTTTCGACTTCGGTCCACATCCGTACTTCTATGAACGAAGGCGCCCCCTTGTCGCCCCTGTATATTTCTCTCCCTAAATCCCTTTGCGCTTCCAAATATCTTCGTGAACGACGAAAGAAAGGGAAGCGGGTAGGCGTCTAATTTTAGTTTGTTTTGGTGTTATTTATAAGCGACTCCGAAAATAGTGGCAGTAAGGCGGCAGGAATCGTGATCATTGCTGCTTGTTCATGGAAAAATTACAGACAAAAGAACGACAGCGTGCTAGGAATATTTCTTTTTGTGTTGGATTTTCTAGTTAGTTTCATTTTATTTTTCTTTGTTGTATTATCGCTGAAATTGTTGTTTTTAATAGTAAGGATATCTTACAGCACTTTTGTGTTTTTATAGAAGCGTTGGATGTAATAGTCGTCTTTCTAAATGAAATTGACGATGCACTAGGGTATATTATTAATATAGAAACATATGAGTAAGTAGTGCATAAAACTGCTGATCTTTTAAAATTATATACCCACATGTACAGGATGCGTAAAAATGTATTTACGGTGGAAATCATTACCGATATCCTAATTGGAAATTCTTTTACCGTTTACGTTTACAATAAAATATCGATTTCCTAATATTTTATATTGTACTCGAAAAATTTTAGAATAATCAAAGAAAGAATCGTCAAGTGGTAACACTAATCGCATTATGGAAAATTATGCTTTAATCTTTTGCAACATCCAGGTTTGATGATTTACTGCACGGTAATTAAGACTATTCATTTTGTATAATACTTATTCAATAATTTGCAATCATGGAGTGACTTTCTAAATACTGGTTTGGCAATAAGTAGTGTCAAGTACGGATAGATGCTCTGACCGAATAGATGGTTCCTATTGAGTATTTCTAAGAATATACGAACGTCGAAGATTCTATCTATTAAGATTTGTAGAGTTACAAACCCCCTCGCCTCAGTCGCCCATCTGCACAATTGTGTGAAGCCTGTGCTATTGTCAGTGAGCTTGTTTACTTTTTCGACACTACTCAGCATCAGAATTGTAAATTGAAGAAAACTTTCGATGTGTGATTTATGTAGTTAATGTACACTACCGCTGAAAAGTTTTTGGATCTTACGTATTTATAGGCAAATTTAGTCTGTAAAATGTTTTTAATATCCCTTTAATTGATACTCCAAGTCCTTTTATAAAGAAATTGTAGCTGCGGTCATAAAATTTACAGAATTTTTGGAATAAGGGTGCATAAGTACCTACCTAACGTAAAAATCATGGGCCACTTCCGGGTGGGATTTAGCGAAATAGATAACCTTAATCTCTTTTTCTTTTATTATCGGAAGACGATACTGCACTTTACTTAGAAATGCGCCAAGTTTTTAGTCTTCAACTTTTGTGGAAAAAACATAATTTAAAATTTACGTTGTCTGCGACGTGATCTTGAATCGTAAATATGCCGAAAACCAAGGAACTCTCAATCCAAATGCGCTTTACAATAATTGGTTATCATAAAAGTAGCAAAAGTAATCGCCAGATTTCGAGGCAACAGGAGGTACTAAGAATAGTTGACTAGCACGTGAAGAAATTTAAGATTGAAGAAAGTGGAAGACCCAGAACCACGATTTCGGCGGAAGATAGGAAGGTCGTGATTTCTAGCAAACGTAATAGATGCCTTAGTGCGCGAGAAATAGGAGTGCCATGTGGACAGGGTTAATCCCCTTAGTGCATCAATGGTCAAATGCAGACTTTGAGAAGCAGATCTTCATGGTCGAGTAGGTGTAGAAAACCGTTTTTACGGACCATCATTAAGAAGAAGCGATGGCAACGGGCTAACCAACTAACGGACTAACCACAGATTGCACACTTGAAGAAAGGAACAAAGTTTTGTGAAGTGACGAGTCTAAATTCAAAGTTCTTGAATCGAGGTGAAGAGTCTTTGGGCGTAGGTCAGCAGGAGAACGCACATCTGATCAATGTTTAGTGCCTACCGTGAAACATGATGGCGATTTTGTTATGATATGGGTCTGTTTTCGTGGAGACAGAATGGGTAATATTTGCAGAATCCCAGGAATAATGAGGAAAGAGCGGTACTGGAATATCCCTGAAAATGAAATATTATCTGGACTGCGTGTTTGTCGACATAGATTCACATTTTAGCACGACAATGTCCCGAAGCAACGCTTAATGTTATGGTTTGGTTACCACAGTCTCCTAATCTTAATTCCATTGAGCTCCTGCGAGCTGTGTTCGACAGAAACGTCAGAAAAGTCAGCCTTATGTCTATTGAACACTTGCGGAATATTTTGCTGGCAGAATGGAACAAAATTTCACAGGAAACTTTAATAAAATTGGTTCATAGGATGCCGAAACTTTGTGAAGCGATTATTAAAAATAAGGGTGGACACATTGATGAGTAAAACAATTAATAATAATATTGTTATCGGTAATCTCTTTTTGCCAATTTTTTAGATATTTCAAATATATTATAAACACTACTCAGCAGTAGTCTTTAAATCTATTTTCTAACGCCAAGAATTCTCAATTTTTGTAAGTAATCAAGTAAAATGTGGCGGTATTGCTGGTCTTGATGTCCCATCTTTTAATCGATGTCAAACAAAAATTGTGCAATGGACCGATATTTATGCTTTCTAAACGACAATTGAGGTGTCTAGTGTCAGACAGAAATGTTAGTTTGTTATTTGGTATACGTGAACACACTTGAAAATTCAACTAAACCCTCCAATTACTGAAATTCCCAATTACCTATAGCTCTCGAGCCAAGAGATTAACTTACATTCGTTTATCTTACAATTTTTTTGTTTTAGGTTATTCTTTTAATGGATCGCCCTTAGTAGTCGAACCATCTGTAGCATCAGGGAAAAAACGGTAAGTGACAATCTACTTTCTTATTTTATTATATTTTTAACGGATCTCGATTTTGGAAAATTGCTGTAGTGGTGACGCTCGCGGATATATTTTTTAAGACCACACTTGTATACATAGGTAGTAATACAATCAACCAAATTCAACATCACTTATCAAAAAGATGAAATACTCTTCAAAATGTAATGTGGTATAGTTAGGATAATAATATTTGTGTGTTGATTCCGATAATAATCAACATACCATCTGATTCTTTGAATATATGTATTTCGCATACGCAGTAATTTGGTAATGGACAATTCTCATCTATAAAACAACTACGACCCGTGCAAGGCATCGCTGGCGTTTGAATTATATACATGAGTTTTGCCTTTACATAATCCCACTTTAAACTAGGGACACGAGATGCTCTATATACAGCTAAAATTTTCTGATAGCAAGGGGATACTGAAGAATTTGAGACCACAGATTCTATAAAATAACACACACTTACTAAACAGTTATAAGTCTCCAATCTGTAGCTGTTAGTAGTTGCGAATACTTAACTTTTAAGAGACGTCTGTTACGAATGACATACATCCATATATTTTTGCGAAAAGTAGGCGTATGGAATATCGTTAATAGTTTAGGGGTTACATTAGAATTAGTTAGTGGTGAACCCGAAAGTGGGTACCAAGTGAGTGAAAACGAAGAAGTAATAAGACTGGAGAACAATACATAATTGCAACAATTAATACCATTGGAAAATCACCGTTTTTGATCGTTAGCTAAAATTCGTACCTGGTATCGGAAAACTTCTTTTCTGACGGAATCGAGGAACTCATTAATGGTTAGATGGAGTAAGGGTGGTGGATGCTGGAGGAGGAGTGAAGAGATTGAACCCACATGTAGTTTTTATGTTGGAATTTCCAGTAGATATTTAGCACCCCCTCGTGTTTTGCAAGGTAGTTTCTCATTATGAGTGTCAGATTTGCTTTTAGAATAGATGTCGTAGTCCTTACAAAAGAATTAAAATGAGAACTCCAGTGCAAGAATTGTAAATAGAATGAAAAAGACATTTCATTGCATCTGCAGCTTTATATATACACGCACACACACGTATATCGAAACCTCGTGCGCTGTCTCATGCGGAATTAATCAGCAGCTCGTGCGGAGGCCGTCTTCGCAGCACTTTTCAGTTTCCCGAACGATATTCGCAATACCTCATCCCATGTAGCTGCGGTTGTTTGTGGTGTATTTCGCTTACGGGTAGGTATTTGCGTGCTTCAACTCACAGGAGTTGATTGCTCCGTGAACGTCCTCTCTCGCTCCCTCTCTCTTTCTTTTCTCTTACAAGAAGAACAGCAGATCCGTTGGAAAGACCAATGTATGTGGCATGTATGTAGATATCCGTGTGTGTACATCCAGAATAAGAAGAACGGTGGGCACGCGTCCGCTGCACCACCTCTTGTCCATTTTCGAGTCGCATCTGCTTCGCAATCTGTATGCTTGTCGGGTAATACACACACGCACCCATATACTTTCAATCGGATATACCCCTGGCACCTGATTCATTACGGTGAGTTCGCCTTGCTGCTCGACATAATTTTAATTTAGATGCGTATAAATCGATTAAGTGTTGTTTGAGGGTTTTCCTTCGTATTTATCGTCACGTAATTGTATGTAATTAATTTTTACGCCTCGTTATTGGTGTAATTCTCATTGTAAAGTCCGGGCGCTCTTGCAATTGAATATCTACCAATCAAGTTCAATGATCTGCTGTCATTTTCAGGATTTTTCGGTGCATTCGACACATACTTAAGTGCAAAATATAGATATGGATTGTAGGGGTGTGCATTGAAGTTTGTGATATGCTAAACATTATAAAATGTAATTTGGCGAACAGTAGCGAAATTAGATTATATCAAGTGCTAATACAATCATCATAACATTGATGATCTTTGTATTATCTACGAGAAAAGGCAAAAATAATGTAATAAATATCATACCATCCTTGGCTTTATAATCTGGTGGATCTCGATAGAATAGAAACGAATTACAAAACAGATTATGAGTAGAAGGGGGTATATGGACGCATGAATTCGAAGATGGCCAGCAGGCCTTTACGAAGAGAACAGAATTATTTTTAAAGTGGCTTGATGGCCTTGCTGGAATCCATCCGTCCCTATTGCAACGTAGTAGCCTTCTACTTTTACTGCATTCTGAGGTGCTTATAGTGAGTCGCCTTCTGGCATTTTGTCCAGCGTTAGTCCTTAGTTCTTTATGAGTCTGGTATAGTACCTTCAATCCATCGTCCTCGCTCATTTTTTGTTCCGAAGATTTTCCTAAAATTCTCAAGAACATAGCACGTTGATGTTAGCGTAATTGTATGATCATCATTATCCTCGAAGAAATTCGGGCTAATAATTGCATTCGAAGAAGTCCCACACCAGTCTATAACTTTGACCAGATAGAGATCCTGTTCATGAAGTTGTTGAGCGTTGGCAGCGGCCCAATACCCCAAAATTTATTTATTAACATACCCGCTGAGGTGGAAATGAGCTTCATCGCTTATTTATATTGATGAACTGTGGGTGGCCATCTTGCTGACGTAATCAAAAAGTGAAACTTTTTGTCTCGTGTACTAATTTCCACTTGTGTTCTTAACACCTGTTGCAATGAACACAAAAATAAATGATTTCGTAAGTGTTTTTAATATCTACAAAAGGTGCGGTTTCACTGCCTCCTGATCCTGCAAAAGTGCTGACACAGAAGGAGAATTATCGACTTTTCGTCCCGACTTACCTGATAAATGACTGACGTATTTGTGTAACAGAAAAAGTTGTCATTGTTTATAGACATATCAGGCGATAGACACCCAAAAACTAACTAGGAGGATTCCTATTTAAAAACATAAACAAAATAGATACAAATAACAATAGAAGAAAAAAGGGAAGACCAAGAAAAAATGGAATGATGAAATAACCGAATTGGGATCAAAGCGAGGAAAGATTGTAGAAGAAATGAGATAAATGAATACAGACACTACAGACAGGAGACTATGGAAAGAATGGATTAAATCATCGTAAAATTCAGAGATAATCCGACGCTGAGAGGCATAAGGATTTACGAGAAGAAGAAGAAGAAGAAAAACATAAACAATTAAGTGGTGGCTTGTTATATCGAATAAATTGACGATTAAATTATTTTGAAAATGGTTTGCAAAATAGAAAAAATTAACAGGGATAACCTAACCGCTAGATTTACGCGAGATTTTCTCTCCTTCAGTTTACATACAGAAAACAACTTCAAATTGCACTATACTGCATAATTGTTTGGATTTATGTGCGTATTTATAGTATGCGTACTTGGCTAGTAAATATACTTCGAGCATTTTTAAGTTTAATTTTTCTTTAAATTGAGATCTGTACATGCGTTCTATGTGTTCTGGGAAGAGAGCTATAATATTTTGTAAGCTCAAAATTCATTCGGATAGAAATTTGCTGTTGGTTATTCTGAATATGTAACTGAATGTGCTTCATTTAGGAAACATCCAATCATCCTAATTAGGTTTTTACAAAAGTATCTACTTAGCAAAATTATTCTTCTTCGTCTGCGTGATTGAAGTCCATGATGAGAATGCGCGGTTTTTGTTTCTTTGCCGATAATTAATAACTGCTGTAGATTGTACAGATAAGGAGAAAATATGCTGTTCATCGGTGCTTAAATAACGCTGAATCACCATTGGGGTCTGAAAAGGGAATAAGCCATTACTGGAACAAATTAGTTACTTATTTAGTCGTGTAGAATTTTATGATGTGTAGGTTTAGAACTATTCCTAGCAAAGGTATCTGTCTTTATAAATAATAATAGGAATAATGAAATAGTAATATTTTTGAATTCATATTTAAGAAAATTACACATAATAATAGGACATGAAGTGAAGGAAATTATGCTAAAAAGACATTAATGTATGTAATGAAGGTTTGAGTTTAATACATTTATATTGTTTGTTTTCGTGTTATAGTAGACGTGGGGAAATATTGTATAAATTCTACGATAAAATTATTAATTTTGTTTTATTACATGTAACAAATGATTGAAATAACTTTTATCATCGTTTCGTATTTAATCAAATGATTATTTTACTTGATCACACATTATACATGAAAAGCTTCGCTTATACTTAACTTCGAACTACTTGCCCTTTATTTAAAATTCGATCACCATTAGTTACACTGTTGCAAAAAATAGTGCTGCTGTTTACAGGGAAGCTCCTTAATAATTTGAGATCGTAGGCTTGAGGTAAGAGTCAATTACCGCCGTGGGTTATGACATAAATGGCAATTTGTGGAAAGAATATAGAGGGTATCAGGAAGAACTAAAAGTAAAATTGTTTTAAACCAAGCGCAATTAAGATAATTACCGTTTTACTTATGAGTAAATATTGCAGGGTTATGTAAGATAATCAGGCACATACTAAAGAATGAGATACAAAGTTAAGCCCTTATCGAAGCAGATATTAACTATAAATTATGTACGTAGCATAAGTCCTTTATAGTATCGAAATCGGTCGTTTATGAAAATAAAAACTTAATTAACCTGCGTATTTCTTATTTAGTTTTTCGCGATCAACAGGTCGATCGCTTCTTACAGAGAATACTTTCGTAGTTTCACCTTTCGTTTCATTGAAGAGACGATATAGATTGGTAGAACGGTTTTGGGTCCTTTGTTGCTTAATTTGGAACTGGTCACTTGAAACCGCGTCATTGAAATCACAATTACATCAAGTAATCAATGCGCCTTTTGATTATTACCACCATGAAAACCACAAGAATCATCTACAGTAACATAAAATGCAACAGAATATTTTTTTGGTTTTCTGTGTTTAGACAGATGAGGGAGAAACGAGAGCCAAGAAGAAAAGAAAGCATTTCATAAGAATTATATCGCGCATACGCGCGATGTCCTTTCCCCTGAGCCTCACTAGTAAGCCACGCTATTTCTTAATAATTTCTCTTTTGCGTTTTAACCTTGTTATTTACGTGTTTAATAACTGCGACAGTTCACGGATATACAGCTTCTTCTCTTCTTCTTTCTTGTAGGCATCTGCCTGTTTATTCCAAATTTACATGAATCTCCGCCATCTTTTGGTGGATGTGCCTCGTGATACGAATATACTTGAATATTTTAAATACATAAGTTTAAATTCATTCCTTTGCATTTGAACAAAGAACATCATCGATCTGTGCTTTTGACAATTTCAACTCTTGCTCCTTAGCTACCATAAAGCGCAGTGGTGCAACGATTTTCAACTCAGTCAACTTTCCTTCAATCATAGTTTGCGAACTCGCAAGCCAAAGAACGGTGAAAAGCCGAGAAAATATTGGGATTATTCAGAACATGACATGTTACTGTGAGGAGTATTCAAGCAACCCTAAAAATAAAAAACAAGCACTTGAGCATATTTACGCGTTGAGATCTATCGAATAGGCATATTTCGAGCTGATTGGACGAACTCGTCTATATCTAAAGGACGGTAGGAGATACAGTGTCGGGGATGAAGAAATTGGAATCTACTGGTCAATATCTATCGGATAGACATGCTTTTGAACGAGATTGAACAAAAAGTTTTCTTTGTCGAAGAAGATTTCTACCTCAAGATATAGAAATTTTTCCATTTTTTCGAGATCGCATACTTCCGATGAGCCCAAAGTACTCGAGGGCCTGATTCAAATGAAAGAAACCGCGGGTCTTTGCGATCTACTGTATCGGAGATACAATAGGATATAGCATATCAAGTTTAAACGTGGAAAAATTAAACAAACGAATTAGAGAATGATGGTGCCTGAAAGTACTAAAGAAGTGTTAAAAAGGAATGAAAGATGAAAAAAATGTCAATAAACGGTTTGATGAATTCCCAAGAATAGTGCCTGAACAATTAAAGACTAAGAGGTAAACTTAAGAGAAGAGAAGTAAATATGTCAACACTCATTACATTTCTTCCACTTTTTCCCCTACATTCTAAAAAATTCCGACAAACACTATGCCTTCGACAGCTATCAAACCCTAACGAGCAATGCCAGTATCACCCTGTGAGTGGTCAATCCCTAAAGCGAAGCCCTAAGAAACAATTCGCGACTGTTCCAAGATTCACAAGAGCTTTTACCAAAAATCCAGATAAGTCATCGTCATTTGGCACCTCAGATGACTACAATTTTACTCTAACGCGAAAACTATTATAAATAGCGCGTTCTCTGTTATTCCATTCGATTCTTAGTCAACATTTGCTACTTGAAAGGTCTATCCGATTGTGCTCTAGCCATCAATAAAAGCGCGAGAGCAGTTTGAAATTCCGCTCAAAATGAATATCTGGATTTTTAACGAAATTTAACTCGGTGAAATGTGAAGTTATTTTGCATCAGAATTTTCCTCCAAGATGTACTACACAACTCAGAACCATACTGTAAATACTTTCATGGCAATGCTTCATCGTATGGCTTTAGTTAGTATATGTTAATTCCCCGAAATCTAACCATTCTAATTTGTTCGCATTCAAACACGTTAGCATAGGTGCCAAGAGAACAGCATTTGCGGCAATCTTGCTTTTATTCTTCAATTCGAAAATTGTCAGAAATTTACGGTTGCGACGTTATAGAAGTGGTAATTTTGACACCGAAGACAAGAAACGGCCTGGCCAAAGGAGAAAGTTTGAAGACGAAGATTTGGAGGCATTACTCAGTAAATACTCGTGCCAAACGCAAGAATGCATTGGGAGCTTGGGGAATCATTGGGAGTGACACAAGCAGTAATTTCCAAGCGCCTAAACGCATTGGGCTTCATATAAACGGAAGGAAGCTGTATGCAAAACAAGTTGAAGCCTCGGGACGTCGAAAGGCAATTTTACATGTCAGAAATGCTTCGTAAACGCCACAAAAAAGTCATTTTTGCATCGAGAGGTAACTGGACACGAAAAATGGATCTATTGTGACAACCTTAAATGCAGGAAATCATATGTGAAGCCGAATATTCATGGTGCGAAGGTAATGTTGTGTTGTTGGTTGGACCAAAAGTGAGCTGTTAAAACCTTCGTTTAAAGAGAGATTGGCCGAAAAACGACCAGAATATGCGTTTAGACATGAGTGCGTAATTTTCCATCATGACAATGTTCGGTCTCATGTTGCTACACCGGTCAAAAACTATTTACAAAACTCTGGATTGGAAGTCTTATAGCACCCATCGTATTCACCAGACGCCCCTTCTGATTTTCGTTTGTTTCGGTCAATGCAGAATGCTCTTTCGGGAATACAGTTTACTTCAACTGAAGGTACCAAAAATTGGCTTGATTCTTTCTTGGTCTCAAAATATGAACGGTTGTTTTGACAAGGTATCCATAAATTACCAGCGAGATGGCAAAAAGTTATAGATTCGGATGGACACTACTTTAAATAATGCACTCATTGATATGTAATTGAAGCAAAGCCATATTTTTGCAAAAAAATTTCAAGTT
Organism: Chrysina gloriosa; assembly: GCA_038088585.1. NCBI lineage: Eukaryota > Metazoa > Arthropoda > Insecta > Coleoptera > Scarabaeidae > Chrysina > Chrysina gloriosa. Next base: position 10,347,687 of record CM076089.1, on the reverse strand, counting down.
ATCGACCCAATAGAAGTCGGGATAAAGATGCAATTTAGCGGTTTTTAGGGACTTTTTGCGCTCTTTTGCGATTTCCAACCATCGTCGCTTGATATAAAAGATGTACCTCCTAAGTGACATAGCAACCGAGATGGGTATGTGATTTTGGCCATTTTAATTCCTAATCACTTGCTTTTCCATAGGCGTAAGCTAAGCCGATCTTACTTTTGGTAATTATCTCCAATTCTCATATCGCAATTTGAGATCGCACTTATTACGGACAAGATTGCTACTAACTCGCACATGTGTTACTGTGTGCACAGACTCATATATTCGGACCTACCTCTGTGAAAACGAGCGGTTCCGAGGCATGTGCTTGTGGAGTATACGTAAGATAACCGACCACATTAAATGGTAACGACGTGAGTAGGGGGCATGGGGAAATCGGGTATACATTACAACGAGAAAAGAAACGATTTAGGCCTTCTGGCACGAATGGGACAGATGTACTGGTATTCTCAGAAGAGGAAAGTCAATTTATGGAAATGATCACAATTAGGGATACTGACACTTTATTATCCATAACTAGCATTTATTACTTTTAATTTATTTCGGTACAAGGAAATATGATGAACTCATGTTACAAGAAACATTTTTGTTTCAACGTTTACTTCGAGTACTTTTCTTCCTAAACAAGTCTTTGTAATCGATACCTTTATCGTACCTTGCTGTACCAAGTCTCTGCGTCTCTCTTACGTTAGTTAGTAATAACAGAAAATCGATTATAATTAATGATATTGTGGTTATGAAATATAAATCATCAGCAGACATGACTTAATTTCGCGTTCTTGATTGTCTATTCATGGGTGTAAAAATATCGTACAGTATTCGTGTGTAGTAAATAACTTTATACATAAAAAGGAAACGGTAGCTGTGCTATTTGTTATACTCCTTTAATACTGACAGTTTGATATCTAATACTGCAAGCGAATTTCACATGCATCTATGTATAACTATTTTGATGATTATCAGTCTTTTCATCTTAATTCACCTTAGATACACACACACCCAAACTTACATGGAATCACCCAATATTTCTGATTTTGGTAAGTAATGGGTGATCCATTTAGACCTTGTTTTCTTTAATTTTAAATAACACGTTTAAAATAGAATAGGATGTCGAAATCCTTATGATGAACCGAAAAAACAATCTCTGACATTTACTTTTTAAAGATAATTTCATTCAAATGTTGGCCGCGACAACGCTGTAGGTGGTCCATTCGGAAGGTCCAATTTTCGATCACTCTTTCCAGCATTGCTACCGATATCTTGCGAATCACGCGAGTAATGTTGGCTTCCAAGTGTTGAATCGCAGCTGGCTTATCGACGAAGACTTTTGACTTCACATAACTCCAAAGAAAAAATCCAGAGGTGTGATATCATACGATCTAGGCGGCCAGTTTACAGATCGGGAACGCGAAATTAGCTGCTCACCAAAATGACTTCTCAATAAAGCCATTGTTTCGCGAGCTGTGTGTGGCGTAGCACCGTCTAGCTGAAACCAAATGTCGCCGGCATCACGGGCTTCAATTTCAGGCAACAAAAAGTCCATTATCATGGTGCGATAGCGCTCGCCATTGACGGTTACGTTCTGTCCGACCTCATTTTAAAAAAATACGGACCAATGATTCCACCAGCCCATAAACCACACCAAACAGTGCAGTTTTGTTTATGCAATGGTATTTCGAGAATCTGTTTAGGTTGCCCATCAGCCCAAATGCGCCAATTTTGTTTATTTACTTATCCATCTAGCCAGAAATGTGTGTCACTGAACAAAATTCGGCGCGAAAACAGCGGATCTTCATTGACTGAGAGCCCATTGACTGAAATTAAAGCGTACCTACATTCAAGTCTAGCGGCTTCAATTCTTGAACGAGTTGGATTTTGTAAACCTTTAAATGAAGATCCTGGCGTAAAATTCGCCAAGTTCCAATAGAGAAGCCAATATGCTGCGTTCGGCGTCGAATTGATTGGCCACGGTCTTCACCCACACTCTCCGCTACAGTCGCAATATTCTCCTCACTACGGGCTGGATGTGGTCTATTCGGTCGCGTATCATACAGTAACGTACACTGAGACTCAAATTTGCGGATTGGCAATAGTGGGCTCAGAAGGTCGATGATGCACACCATATATTGCTCGAAGTGCGCGAAAAACATTTCTCACAGAAGGCTGCTTTTCGTAATACAACTGAATAATTTGCAGACGTTGCGTTGTTGCGGTGTGAGTCTTTCCATGATGAATTGTCAAACAATACTGAATAAAAATAAGATGACAGTGTCACACCAGCCACGCATGATCTGTGAAAAAAAACCTCTAAATGGATCACCCATTACAACTGAAATTTTGTTAATGGGAAATGAAAGGCACTTCATACTAAACAAGTTTAATTATTAGCGATAAAAAATTTAATAAATGCTTGAAATTAACAAAAACGTACTCAAAATCTAAACATTTAAGAATTGGAATGGCCGATTAAAGAAAAATAAAAACTTGTTACTCACTTTAATAAACAGTGCTGCTATCTCTAGCCCTAATACAAAGTTCAATCCGACGCGGACTGCTTCTAACCAAATTGTGTACTTGTTCTTGCGGTAAGTTGCCCATTCCCTTAGAGCGGCTTAAATGAGGTGATACAGATTACCTGGAGGATTCTTTCGAGTTCTAATCCTTCTTTTAATTAAGTCCCACGTATACTCAATGGGATTATGATCGGGTGAGCAGAACATATTCTGTTTGCAGAAAGTTTGTGTTAAGGGGCATCATCATGCATGAAAATGAAATTATTTTCTATTGCACCTCTCCAAGGCCTAACCATGAGTTCTAGCACCAAATCGACATACCGGCGACTCGTTAAACTTAGCCGTAAAAGACGTAGAGGAGCTGTTTCTTCCATCTCCCTTCCGACCTCGCCCTAAAACATTACAGTTTGTCCTTTATATCTTGGAACATATCTGGCAATTTGCAATCTAGCTCGTCTGCTTCGACCTCTTAAACCCAGAATTCAACGGTTATTTGATCTCAGGTTTCTGGTTTCGTCTGGAAGAATGGATATTTTCCCAATCTTCAATTGTCCAGTTCTGATGTTACAGACACTAATTTCGCCGATCAAATTGGTTCTGTCCGGATAATTCTGTAACCCTTAAGTGCTAAATAAAATATAAATTTCGGTTACGAAGTCTTTCGTATTGTTTCAACCGAAATACCAACATCTGCAGCGTGCAAAAGTTTCCTTTGGAGCTCTGGATGGGGAGAGATTGTGTTTCTTCTAGTTATTTTAATTAAAAACCGGTCTGATCGACTACTAGTTACTCTGCGACGACTTTGTCTATCTACCAACAAGTTTTTATAAATCTCTTTGGTGTTGGCATTATCTCACCTTTCAAACTCATACCAATCATCGCAAGATCAAAAAACACCAGGGACAAATAATCCCCTACGCTCGCTAATAAATTCCGGAAAGGAAAATGCATAGATGATGGATATTGTAATCCCTCCCGAATCCGGCACCTTTTTTTTTTTTAATTTACTTTCATATCAAATACCATTAACAATCTATTTATTCCCGAATCGTCTAAAGCGCACATTTCGACTGGTTCTCGCTAATCCGGAGAATTTGCATTTATTTCGGCACCCCCGTACGCGAATCGTAAGGCTCGGGATGGATGCGAAAGCACATTTATCACTTCAACCAATTTTGCTTCGTTTTTTTCGCTCTCCTGTCCCGCATGACAATCCTGCCGCATCAATTAAATTTTATCTTTGAATTATGTCGTCATTTTCGAAATCGTCCGGTTTATACCATAATCAGTCCGGTCAAAAAGGCCAAAATCCAAACAACACGCGAATAAATAACGGAGGCTGGGGTGAAAGTCCTTTACGGGACGGAAACAAAGGACGGAGCAATTAAATTGCAATTTCAGTTTTGCTATGGCCAGGAAAGTTTCGACTAATTGATATGAGAGAAAATTCAAACGTCATGAATGATGAAATCGATGAATAAATCAAAAATTAACAATTTTGTGAAGATATAAGAATACTAAAATTTTATGTCATTTCTATATCGGAAATGTGTGATTACGTAATCATACTTATAGCACCTGATCCTCGTGCTTGTATTTCATAAATATCTTTATAAAAATCAATACAACACAGTTGCTACCACAAGTATATGATTACATATGTTACTCAAGCGTAATAGAAGCAAACATAAACAAAGGTACATGTCAATATTTCAGAAGTACATCTACATCCATTATTGATGAAATGCTTTTACTACAAAATAAGTTCCAGTATATAGGTATATGTACTTTTTTAATTGCTGTCAGTGTTATTGATTATCTGATTCACTTGTGCGGTAGCTTGCTTTCATTTTATCTACTATTATTAAGAATAACGAACAGATTAAATTAGTCTTACATTAATTAATGCAAGTATAATTCATTGCATTAGCTCTAATGCAGATAATTAGGGTTGATAGCACGCAGGTGCCTGAACACTCTGTTAGTCTATTTTTCACTATACACATATCTGATTTTTGTAACAAGCTTCCATTTATTTTTTATCAGGTTAATATATGCTAGTTATATAGTATTTAACGCGAACGTAATTCAAACTTGTGGTTAGAAATACGATATTATTCATGTATTCAGAATTGATAAGAATGCTGAACTTTGCAGCCTATAATTCGGCATGTATAGGTGAGAGGTGATCATTGTCTGCGACACATTAGCCAGATGTATGTACATTATTTTGTGTTATGCGTTTATCTCCGCTATCTCGGTAGAAAATTGATTTTAATTTCGTTAATAGTACTTTTTACATGATGATGATGAATGCGAAAATGTGTTAGGATGCATGCTTTGCGAATTCTGAAAACAGAAGGCCCTCATCATCTGCTAGTCTTGCATTCCCTCAGTAAATTTGCTATCTGCGAGAGTGTAATTATTAGATGTGGCCCAAAGAATCGTAAATATGGTGCGTGACTCCTAATATTTGCACTATTTTTTACTCACCTCGACTTACGCGAACTCGGAGTTACGCGGTTCACCGCCTCTTGCTATGATGCTCATTGGCCACGTTTTACGCGAACTATACGTGCACGATTACGATTCTGCAATAGACCAAAGTTACGATTGTTCTGTTAGACGTTGTCTAAACCCTTATAACAGAAAAATATGTCGCCCGAACAAAGTAAACCTGATTCTCCTGCACATTGTAAGTCAAGGAAAACGTTATCTTTGAAATGTAAATTTAACATTATCAAGGATTTTGCTAGCACAATGAAACTTTGTAAATTGGCAAAGAAGTTTGAGCTACGAGAATCCACAGTAAAAAGAACCATTAAAGCTGCGGCAAAAATGCTGGTATCCTTTCTGTGATGGAAACAATGCTGAAACTATGATGTGATAATCAAGCCAAAGTAAGGAATTGTCTAGTCGATCAAACTAAGCTGACTTTTGAGAGGTTGAAAAGTGAAGTTTTGGAGGCAGGCTAAGATGAAAGCTTTGTAGCTAGCAATTAGTTCAATCGATTTAAAACTCGCTGCAATTGGCACAGCATCGCGGAGAGCGGAGAGGTTGTAAGTGCTGGTAAAGAAGACGAAGCCTTTTTTCTTGAGATACTCAAGCCTATGACACGAGAAGGTGACTATAGCAGTGAGATCGTATTTAACGTGGATGAGACTGACCTGTTTTGGAAGAAGGTGCCTAAAGAAAATTTTTCTCTCACGGAAAGAAAGAACTTTCCAGGCTGTATGACTTTTAGAGAACAATTGACAGTGATGGATGGCGGAAATGCATCTGGTGACGGAAAGATACAATCTCTTAATTTATCGCTACGAATGGCCTAGTTTACCAGTGCTTTTGAAGTCAAATCATAAAGCTGGGGTAACAGTTTGAGGACTGGTTTACTCAACACTTCACATTTGAAGTTCAACGTTATTGCAAGTCTAAGTAGATTCTAGTTTACGTGATACTTCTTATTGACAATGCATCTGATCAACCTCCTGCTAGCTTGATTGATTTTGAACCAGGTGTGGAAGTTATCTATTTGCCTTCAAACACAACCAGCTTGATTCAACCGATGGATTAGGAGGTGATCAACACATTCAAAGCTTACTGGGCAAGACGTTCATTTGTAAATCTGAATGAAGCTATGAGGCAACGCAGTAAGATATCTCTGTTAAAGACTTTTGGAAATAAATCAATGGAATCTTCTTGAGATGAAATTTTAAAAAAGGAAAACATTGAACAGTATCTGGTAGAAACTTTCTCAATTTTTCTTTTGAATAAAACGAAATGGAAACAACTTTAGAATATGATCAAATCGCTTATGTGATAGAAGTTGTTAATCTTGACTGGCAATTAGATTTGGAAATCAGTGTTGATGATGTCAACGAGCTGTTGGATTCCCATAGTTAGGAGTTGATAATCGACGAACTCATAGAAATGCGTGAGTAAAACGCTTCTTAAGTATCCGCCACTTCCGACCCACTTCTACACGAAAAGCGCAGAAGATTTTGCCAGAAGGTCCCAGCTTAATTCGAAAAAGCTTACAAATTTTAAAAAGATAGTGAAGAATTCGTTATAACTGCAAGAACGGAATAAAGAAATTATTAGCTTGCTGGGAAGAAATTGTGTGTGAAAAAGGAAGTCATTGTGTCCTGAGACGAATTTGGTAGATTTCGTGAAGCCATCGACATCGATATTACTTGTTTATGTAATTCGTTAATTTTTTTAATTTGTACATATTAATATGTATAATGAAGTTTAATTTTATTAAACATTAAATTTGGTAGACTTTGGTACGTTTCACGTCATCCATCTTTGGGGAAGTACATATATCAAATATTTAATATATCCCAAGTGAATTACGAATCGTGTTCCAGACTTAGCACTTTTAAATAGTGGAGGAATGTTTAGTTGTGCTTCGTAATCAATTCGACATAAACTGTCCTGAAAACGATTTCTAACCCAGACTACATTGTCCACCTGCCTTTCCTCATCGTATAGGTGCGTATCCTGAATGCAAGAAGCATGACGCCGAAAAATAGGCGAAACCGTGCACATGAAGAGATCCGCCGCAACCCGATAAAGATAGAGAAATTGCATAAGAGGGTAGTAAAGCGAGATGTCGATAATGTTTATTCAAAACACCTGTCGTCCGATCCTTATCTCTCAAAACTGAACCATCTATGTTCTATAAATAATAATTATCGTGGACCGAATGAGGCGTAAATAATGGCGCGACTGTAGTTCCTTTTTCTAGGACCTAGGGTGGAAAAAAGCGCAAGCAGGTTATCGTATGTAGTGAAGAACGGCAGAAAAAGCACCACGACTAGAAGCACGACAGACAGGCGTTAGAAGCATATTTACGGCGGCATTTGGTATAGGACCCGGTCGATGGCGAGGCCGCCTTTTCTTAGAAGTAGTTTGGCTTGGCAACATGTGACGGGAAGGCATCAAATACCGCCTTCCCTCTTTTCACATAATAGATGCAAAACTATCTGACAGTTAGAACAAAGGAAACAGATATTCGGAGCATTTTTATTATTGCTCGTTAGTGTATTCGTATGTTGTATATGTGTTGTGTCGTGACGGCTTGCTCAATGGATCCTAGGGTTGTTTTAATACAAAAAAGAGATAAAGAAGAAAAATTAATCGCCTCGGATACGGTAAATACTAATGAAGATTAAATTAAATCTTGAATTACACAGCATGGGAATTAGGTAGGATAACAAAATTATGTTATCACCAGACCTCGGCAAATATAGGCAACTCGCAATGCATGTGCGTTGCAGATGATTGTTGTGTTTGTTCAAAATAGTAACGCTACTGATAAATACAAGATAAGGATTTGTATTTTCTGCGAAAACCACAAAGTCGGTCGTGAAGTTCTTTATATTCTATTCACAGCACATGAGCGATATCGTTGTACACTCCTTTTACATAAATTCCACCTTTAACTATAAATTTTACAGTGTATTGCTTATTTTTGCTTTGCCCTAGTTATCGCCAAACGAGCATTTCGTCTTCGTAACTGAATTTTCTATAATGGGTTGATTAAGTCATTTTATTAGAATCCATAAGAGAAAAGCTAAATTTATGACTGAAATAAATGCAAGAAAGTAATATAGAAAGGGAGCACATTAAATTTTGGAGGAAGAAAGAAGAATGATATGAACCAATTCACTACCCAAGAGGGTGTCTTCACGCAACAGCCAGGATATTAATAAGAGCAGTGGCGTTTGTATACCAAAGCAAAATCAACAAATTCCAAAACATGATATTGAACCACGAAAACTAATTTTTTACGGCTTCAGAAGTGATCTAGCGATACCACAATATATGGATCGATAATTATCGATCGCTATTTTTGTCCTTTCCAAAAATGTATGTTTATAACTATAATTGGTCTATCTTATCAAATAGTTCAAGAAACTTAAAGTACGTATACATAGACCTATACATAGATCTATCTTTCGGGGAAATTAATATTAATATGTATTTAAAATATTTTTCTCCTTGTATGTATTAGTAATTAAGGCTGTAAGGTACTTATTTTCAAGGTCGCTTAAAGTTCTTTTTTTTTTTGATCGGTTCGAAAATGTCAATAATAATTGAAGAAACAGCAGATTTGCAGGCTTGAAATTTTGAATACCACATATTCGATACGGTAGTTAAGACTTATCAAAGGGTATTTTTGTAAATTCTTTTGTTATCGTTGTTTTCTTGAAGTCCAAGAATGACGGTAAATCCATGGTCATTTTTATATTCCTTTATTGAGGTTAAATTCAACAACAAAGAGGGAATTTACAAAAAGATTGTCCATAAGTCGTAGCTATAGAAGCAGATATCGAGTACACGGTATGCAAAATTTGGGGTCCCTAAACTTACTGGTTCTTCACTTATTATTGAAAAAAGTTAAAGCTGTAGAAGCTCTTAACATTGTAAAAACTAGTATTTTATCGTTACACACACTACTTTTATAGGTCAGATAATACAATTTTCAAAATAGTTTTGAAACCAATAATTTTTTTAAAGTTTAACCGATCTAGAAAGAAAGTACTTTAAAACCTTAAAATTGGTAATAGTCATTATGTAAATATGCTATACGATCAAAATTGTTTTGTAATTTTGATCGTGAAAGAAATTATACCCTTATTTATCTTGTCATAGTATATATCTTATCTATCTTGTTTCAGTGGTTCAATGACGGGACTTTCCGAAGCGCCGACCGTTCAAGTAGGCAATGGCTGGATGTAAGTACCTTTCAAAATAAATACACATTATGTATCTCACGCTTTCAGTATTTTGAGCATCTTGACATGCTTGTCGCTTCTTTTTTATCGCGCGCACGTCCTTTTCGTGTTTCTGTTATCGTTTTCCAGCTACCATGTCGGATATCATAATATTCTGTTGAAAATCTTGTAAAGGTGACGTTATTATGTCGAGGTATTGTTTTCCGTCGAGATGATGTCCAATCCGTGTCTGTGTTTTGTCAGTGTTATAGGGACATTCTCGAAGATGTGATAAGTGCTGGGAGGGGAGGGAAGGGTCGTTTCCATCAATATCGATCCGGTAAGATATATCTCTATCAAATAAATTTGAAAGATGTACAATTCAGTAACCCGATTTTGTTGGATGGCTGTTTTATTATCACTAAAGTTTTAGCATTGGAAAATATTCAATTCTCCATAATTCCTACACTAAACTTTATGTGTAAGGAAACGAAACCTAATTCTTTGAGGTTATCGGTTCTTCTTAACGCTATGGAATATAATATAATTACACTGGCCAACAATGAAATTACTTTTAGTAGAAAGTACCCAATACTGAAATTAACATGCAAAACACGAATATCATCTTGAGAAAAATTGATTGGCTCTCATTGCAGATATATTGACGTTTATCCGTTGTATAGGCGCTATCGCGTAATATAATAATAATTAACTAGAGCAAGTGTGGCTGACAGATCTGTGCTGACCTGAGGATGGTGTCTTGATTGATTGGTTTGCAGAAGCGATATGCAAAGTACTGCTGTTCGCTTTGTCTATGGGATAGTAGAGCAATCGAGTTGCACTACATCAAGAAAGATTGGTCTCTGAAAGCATTTTACAATCCAGGTGAACCGAATGTACAGTGCCAATTGTTGTCAGAGCAGCACAAAATCATGATTTCTGTTTTCTTTGTCTATGAGACAGCGGAGCAATAGATTTTCAATACAATGTTGAACATTCGTAGAACCGCACAAAATCATCATTCCTTCGTTACACATCAAGCTCAACCGTATCAAGAAAAATTGGTAAAATCCATGGAAAAGAATCAATTCAAGTATCTGTATGAAAAACTCCCTCATCTCAGTCTTCGAGGACCTCAAGTTTGAGAAAGTTCTTCAAAAGGAAAACAGATTTAAGATGCGTTCTGTCAACTAGCAGCAAACTTCCTGGGGATTGACATGGCCAAAACATTCAAGGAACTGGTTGAGGTTGGCTTTGTTTCACGAATTTGGCTGTAATATGTCCTTAAAGATCTACTTTGTTGACTTTCATTTGAATTTCTCCTCTGATAGCTGCGGATAGGTCAGTGATGATCACGGCGAATGCTTTCATCAGGATATTGCCAGGATAGGGCAACGATACTAAAGCAAATTGTCCACGTCAATGCCGAGTGACTATCTATTGTTGGACACTCTTCAAAGATACTCCCATCGTCGATTACAAACGGCAGGTCAAAAGAAAGCGAAAGTCCGAAGCAGATTAAAGTATTTTTAACATATGTGATAATATTTGTATACAGTATGAGATTAAAGTATGGAATATTAAAAGGAAAAGCGAACTTGCTGGCATCTTGGGAGGTTCTCACAACCAAGATCAATTAAAATTTCTATACCTTGCGTAATTTTTCATTTAACCATGATAATTTAGTAGAGTTTTATTAGAATAATTAAGTCAAGGGCGTTGAAGATGGACAGAAATGAATGAATGCTTGTATGAAACATTTTGCTGGATTTAGATTTAGATCCACTACACTACAAATGTTCTAAGATAAAAACGAAAGGTCTTTCAACAAGCAATTTGCGTTCCATCTATGGTTTGAATTATTTGTTAGCTGGATAATAGGTACTAATATTTAATCTAATGGTATTATTATATTATGTTTACACATGACAAAGAAGCCAGGACCAATCAATCTTTCTCTTGGTCCTATTTCTATTCAACATCTTGAATTCATTAGAAATCCTTCGGAAGTATGAGCTTTTTAAAATTTTGTTGCTCGGTGTTATCTATTAGATGTATGCATATTTCATTCAGTTTTCTTTGAAAAGGTGTATTCCTTTTCCAGCAGTAGTACTCTGAATGCTATTAATCTCTTTATAAAACATTTATTGTATCTTGAGATTTAACTTTTACGTGGTATGGACTTTGTTTTCTCGAATAGTATTGCTTTCTTTAAATTCTTTAGACCTCTTAAATTATAGCAGTAACGAGAAATTAAATGAAGCCAAGGATTCAGTGATATTCGGCCCGTGTTTCTAGGGAGAAGTTTTCTAGATTTCGATTTCAGATCCTGCCTCGAAACTGTCGCTTTTAAATGCTATATCGTATTTCTCTGTTTTCGTGTTTCCTTCTGCGTACATAGCTTTCGAACTGATAATCCAGTGTACGTTAACAGTTTTTGTCGTGAAAAGGCATAAATATATACCTATATAATACATAAGTATATGAGCTATATTTATATGTATATATGTACATACATATATGTATGAAATCGTTCTAATTAGAGAGAAAACAGGGAAAAGGAAATATGGCCGATACTTTATGATACTATATTTGATTTGACTCGGTCAACTGTAAATCCTGGATCTATTCAGAAAACTTATAAGGGCCAATTATCTACTTAATGAATTTCCACGTTCACACACTTATTGACAAGAGACAATCTGGATATCCTTATTTTCTACCCTACGCACTACATTGATAACTTTTCTATTTCCTCCTGACACTTGTTAGGAAATTAATTTTCCAGTGGGAAGTGGATTTCCGATGCGGTGTTTATCCTTTACAACTGCGTAGTTATTCATTGAAAATGATTAAGAAAATGTCACGAGTAGGTTGTATTTGTTTTAATACTAGTGTTGAAGTAATTAACGTTAAGAACAACAAAGATAACTTAAGGTACGTTATCGTGATAATGTAGGTGGGTACAAATTAAATTCATTGCATCATTTCAAGAAGCTTTGTTGTCGAAGTACAGTGTACACAGTTCAGAATCGCACAACGACAAGAGCTTGCGATCCTAATTGCGTTTATGAATCAAATGCTTGAACAAATAAAGACTATACTGTTATTATGTTACGTCAATTATGTCAATACAAACCCATTAGTTCCGGCTATTTGTTTCTTGATGACAGGAATATTATATACATATATTTCAAAGCTTCTTCGTTTGAAATCAAATTGTTTGTTACTTTCTTTCAATGAAGAATTAGGCTTTATGATATATCTTACAAAATCAATTTCATTCCATTACTATTTTTGTACGTTTCTTCCCTGATTCTTATAAGAATTGTTCATTCATCCAAACTCAAGACCTATCCAATGATCAATTGCTGTAACTGGATCCTTTAAAATAAACAAATTCCAGAATTTTCCAGATATCGCGTTTTGATTCATGACTTGTCTAAGTAACGGATTAAATTTATGACAAGGTAAACAATGGTTATCGTTTTCCCAGTATATTTATGATTAATTACACAACTGTCCTACATTGCTCTTTGCCTTTCTTTATTTCCTCCTATTTCCCAACATTTATCTTCACAAAATCTTCTTCCGATTTCTTTTTCTTATTAGTTAATGGTGAGGGGACTAACGCTCCATAAAGGAGCATACCCCGTAAAGCAGGACGTCAAGGACTCCGTATCCCCGCTCCTACACCCGGTTTCCGGACACCGATCCGTTCTGTAATGATACGTGATGATCATCCTATCCTAATCCTAACTCTTATACGCTTTTGAGTATCGGTTATGTTACTGTTGATTTTCTAAGTCAGGGTTATTTTCCATGCTTCTCTTCATGCCTCTCTATCTTGTATCTGCTTCCTAATCCCCTTCTAGCTTATGTTACCTCTTTCGGCCGCTTCACGCACTTCCTCCGTCCAACTCTTTCTACATTAGATTAGATTAGATTACTTGAGGTGGCAATAGCACCTGTTCCACTGCTAACTTTCCAGATCTATTGTGGTCTTTATGCGTCCTTAGCGTACGTTCTCCAGCTTTGTTTCTCTAATTAGACTTAACTGCTTGGAGAAGGGTTCTACCGCATATAATCTCGCCTTGGGATATTCGTCTTCCATATGTTAAAGTCGCGTACTTGCCAATTCCTCACATTGGCATAGTACGTGGATCGCGGTTTCCTCCTCGTTCAAGCTTTTTCTAGGTCTTCCCCTTTGTTTTTTGTTCTTGATTGGTTTGGCTTCAAATACTCTTACCTCATCATCTTATCTCTTCCCATTTTCATTAGGTGCCCCAATCATCTCAGCTGACCTTCTTCTATACTGTCTTGCATGGACTCCATTTCCAAGTTTCCTGTGATTGTACTATTTCTGATTTTATCCATTTTCATTTGGTCACCTATCCTTCTTAGAAACCATATATACCTGATGATACCGAGTTATATTAGAAAAATCTAAAATAATCTAAATCTTGAAGGGCGTTTTCACCCCCTTAAACCCTATTAGGGACGATAAAAAAGTTGTTTCGAAGACTCCTCCATGAGGACTATTTATGGAGAGAATTTTACTTTTGTTAGTGGGACTCTTGTATTAAGTAAGAATTTTTCCCATGCGTTTGGTTTTATTCTACACATCGAATATACAATTGACGAGTTGTTATGAAATCAGGATGAAGTTATTTTCCGATTGGGACATTGCATTCATTGCAGTCATTTTGCCTTAATTACACATCAACTGAAATAAAATACATGTGTATTTTGCAGAGAAAATTATGTACATGTGTATTTTGCTGACAAAAATTTGATTTCAATTGATCTGAATAGAATTTGTTGCAATAAACTTTAAATATCCATTTCAAAGAGAACTTATTGGAAATGATTGCGAGTATACTACCAGGTAGATATTTTCATTAAAACATGCCCGTTTTCCATTGAAAATAAAAACGAGACAATTTCATATTCGTCATTTCGGGCTTGCATACACGTTGTTTTTGCATTCGTCTGATCTACGAATGAGAAAAAGACCTCGATTATTGAACAATCCCTCATCCTCTCGGGGAGTTTCGTCGCGATGCATAAAATCGTAAGACAGGTATCGATTCAACCGGGGTTCATTGGTCTAGACGGTTTTTATAAAAACGCAAACCTCGCGCGCGCACCTCTGTGTACATTCTCGTTCATGAAGTTTCGGACATTTGATAAAAACTCATGCACAACGGCTTATATAAATGCTATTACCCTTATTCGATACTATAGATTGTCCCAACTTTAAGATGCAGTACGAGTCTTATAGGAACTGATTGCAGAGTTGCCAAAACATCTCTGACAGCTGACAGTTATAATATTAATGGCACTTGCGTTCGTACAACATGCAACATCGCAACCGGACGATTAGGTGGCTGAGAGATGGCGTTATTGATGGATTATAGTGATAGGAAGAGACGCAAAATCCCTATTCAATCTCGTATTGTATCTAAAGGTCGCGACGGACTAGAGTATATATTACTGTAATTATGAATATACTTAAGAATTACCCATTATTTAATATTATTGTTTGATAGTTGGTACTTGTCAGTTGTCGTTCAGAAAAAAAAAAAAACGATTTGAAAGAAAATTGTATTGATCCACTTTGTAGCGATTGATTAGCGTTGGTTGAAAATGGGAAATCAAAAGAAACGATTCGCCATATTTTACTTTATTACGTGCGCAAAGGAAGAAACATCGCAAATTCTCCACAAAGTTGTGTTGTGTATGATGGCGAAGCTTTTAAAGCGGTAGAAGTATCAGGAGTGATTCTACATATTTTGTTCTGTTGAGTTTTCACTCAAAGATTGCGTTCAGATCTTTCTGTTGAAATCGAAGACGACCAAATCTAAACGCTAATAGACTCGGATTCTCATGGCACAGCTCGTGAAATTGTAAAGAAGGTAGTTTTGCTGCGTCGATTTAGTTTCTTATGAGTCCAAGGAAAGTTGATTAATGATATGATGCATTGACATCTGTGAGTTGGTTATGAAACGTAACGAAAGTGACAAATTTAAGAGATTAGTAACTGAAGGACAAAAACGGGTTCTTTGCAAAAGTTTTAATCGGAAAAGATGGCGTACCAATTGAGACGGACCAGCTGTAACAATTTCCAAAATAGATATTAACGTAAAGAATATTTTCAGTTTTATGGGATTATATAGGAATTATCTCATTTGAAGCTTTACCACGCAGTCAAACTATCAATTCAGATGTATGCATTCCAATTAAAATAACCAAAACTCACCAATTTCTTCAGGGCTTCTTCTTACATTCTTTAAGTTTAGGTACTTAGTTTAGCCTCTTAAGCTGCCTAACTATCTTATTTTTTGCGCTCTGTTGAATAAACGGAGAGACTGCTCAGTTCTCTGTTCCACGAAGCAACCTGCCTTGGCGAGCAACCTTAGTGGACAGTTGTTTCTGTAACATGAGAAAATGGACTATTGCAAGTATACAATAGCAACTGTAGTTCTTCAAAATTGCTTAGTTTACCAGAATAGTTTCAAGTTTACATCAGACAGGCCCCCTTTATAGGAACTCCAATCCTATCCATATCTGCGAGATGTGAAGATTCTCCATGAATGAAACTAATTTTGTTTATTTATAACGATATCAAATAACTAAAGAAAATAATTAAAAACTAAGCGACGTTTATAAACGGAATTTAATAATGACAGTGTCATTTGCTTAGAAATTAAGGTAAATTATGGAGTTTTAGCTTGTTAAAATTATTTAAACATGTGAATACAAAGCCTTACATTTTAATCTTGTATTACGCCTGGAATCTAAGCAACACTAGATTGTTGTGTGTAGGAAGTATGTGTTACGTTGACAACGCATTGATAAAATAACATACGGGAGCACCGGATGATCTGCAAAGCAGAATTCTTGAGCAATTCACCTGACGAATAGCTGACATTCTGCAGGTCGCTCTTCGTACCGAATTTCTTTTTGTGAATGAACAGTTACTAACACAACATGATATGCAACTATTACATAAACTCTTGTACAAGGTATTTTATTTTTATTTTCGTGGAAATATAATAATTTTCGTTTGTTTCTGAATTGTATTCATCGTGGTTCTTCTTGAGTTTCTACTTAGCGATTAGGTTTAATTTCCTTACATCCAGGCGTCGTTGTATATATTTGATATTATTGTGTTTCACTTGAAAGCACAGCTTTAATTTCTTTTATAGTTATTGGGAGTGTTTGGCAATATGGGATTTGTGACTGTAACTATATGCACTTAACCTGAACGAGTGATATTTCCAGTGGTTAGCAGTGCCAGTGCAGGCTAGGCCTAGTCAAATGTATTGTGATTTCATGTATGCCCAATCACCTGTCTTTCCCTTGGATTAAATGTGTTCAGTTTATTTCGTGGAATGGACTGTGATTTTAGAAAAATACGATTCTAGATTCTAGAGGATAGTAGAAGCTGAATTTGAAGCTAAACATAATGGACAAATTTGAGGATGTTCGCAAAGAAATACGCCTATACCATAACAAATATTACTTAACTCCTGGGATCGTCTTGGTGTTAGCTTTGTGACTGATATCATCTTTCGTTGAAATCTTATTCATATTTCTTACTGGCAGCATTAATTTCTTTAATTAAAAGATGAAATAAGAGTAGTAAAAGAGTCTTCAGAAAATTATCCATGTTTACTTGAATTCACAATTTGTCTTACCTTGCTTAACCCATTAACACCGAAGGTCGTTAAGTTTATAACTTGTTATTAAACTTTCCATGTTTCTGATACATAAATAAATGAATACAAGTAATGTTTCCTGGGTTTTCTGGGTGCACTCTTTCGAAATCCGGACAGAGAATCGAGACTTTTCTGTCAGAAAATTAAATATAGCGGATTTTAGATTAAAATGATTTTGTTTTTAATGGTAGGTTGTTTTACGATTTTTTTCACGTTGAAATTGCGGAAAAATATGGAAAATTCGCTCAAGCATCGGTGTACAAAACGGTTGCAGTTTAGTAAAAAAATTTTTCATGCTCACGTTAATGACATTTCTATTCCATAAATTTTTGTTTACCATTGTACTATGCGTGTAACCTACAGAGGTTAGATGTAAGAAGGTTAATGTATGCCCGTTGTGGAGCTATTTTTCTATCGAACCGCATATTCTAACATTTATACTTTTAGTTTAGTCAATATTACGAATAATTACTACAATAGGCCACCATTTTGGAATGGAAACGTCATTATCATATCAATATGAGAAAGGTTAAAAACTACTACTTTTAAAGGAAAAAAGTAGTCTAAAATCCGCCATATTTAATCTTCTGGTAGAAAAATCTCAATTCTGAGTCCGAATTCCGAAAGAGCATACCCAAAAACATTGCTTTTATACATTCTTTTCTTTATTATAAACGTGAAAATGAATTTTGAAAACAAGTTAAAAAAATCAACGATTTTCAGCATTAATTGGTCTGTTCAAGAATCTAATAGTTTAGTTAAAGCAACAGTTTACGATACATCAGTATGATTATCAATGACGTATGTTGCGGAAACTAGAGCCAACGCATGTGAGAGGATAGAAATCATCCATAAATGAAGAACGCAAGAATGATATTAAACAAAACTTTACAGTATGCAGTAACAAATGAAGAACTCAAAGAAATGCGTGATATATAGGACACAAATAAAAGACAGAAGAAGCAAATCACCACCTACAGCCCAAATAGACGAGCCAACAGGAGAAACCGCTAAAACTTTAGAAGGAATGTTTGACTGTGACCTCTGGATAGATGCGAATCTCATTTGGATAACACCTAAAGCCTATATTGAAGAAATAAGAAGGAGAAAAAGGACTTAATTTGGGCAAAACTTGAACTTTTACGTTGATTTACTTCCAACACGTTACAACTATTAAAATTATAGTAAAATTAAGGAAACAGTGTTTATTGCGTAATCATGAAGTACGCCTTTATGAGAATAATCTTCGTCAAAGTTTATAAATGACTATTTCTCTCCTCCAAGTATTCAAATCGGTATGGTAAGGATGAGAACCATTCTTTTCTTAATTTCTCCTGCTATTAATGGGACATTAAAGTGTTAAAATATGAATCAAATTTTGTGCATTTAGTTTCGTAAGAAAGTAATACCACCGAGGACACCGCCAAACCAAAACCGAAAGAACTTTTCACACGAAGACTCTATAGATGTATGCAAGAAGGAAGTCCAAATTTTCACCTATAATGCAGTCCAAATTTGAGTGTTGAAATTCAGGTTTTTGTTCGTAATTAGAGGAAACCTATTCATTAAGTTTTGTATCAGTAAACTCAATGATCGCGCAGCTGATTGCTTCGTTTACAATCGCTCCGATCTTTTATTATTATTATTATTATTATTTTGTTTGAGGTAGTGGAGAAATCAATAACTAATATCTCAAGAGATTATTTCTTGATGTTTCTCCCTAAACTCAAGCAACCAATGGACTTGTTAGTGTTAATGATGGTTGATGTCTGGTCTAAAACAATGCGATCTCGATCTGTTACTGTCTCCTCAATTCTGCTAAAAACTTAAGTATTTCTTGAAGCTTCGTGTTTTTTAAGATGCGAACGAAGAATAGCTGCCCTAATTTTATATGAACAGGAAATGATTCACCACTTCGCAATTAGCACTATATTTTTGTTGGAATGAAGTCCGCTATGTATAACAACTGTTGCCCAAAATTTTATTTCCATTGTTTTCTCCACGGAGGATGATGTATTTACGTACTTATAACTATTCAGATCAGAGTGATAAGCCTAAGAACCATTTTGTGGAAAGTCATTCTAAACCACAGATTTTCCTAGTTTTGTTAGTTCACTACAAGTGGTGCGTTGTTCGATATGTAACATAAACATAAATTGTTTTCTAACTTGTCTTCTTTTTTGGTTTTAGTGAAATGTCATAACTTTCATGGATGGAAGTGTATGTATATTTCAGTCTCCTCCGACATTGATTATTTTAATAAACTTCCTCCCCCTATACGTAGTTTTTTCTTATTTCGCCAATTTCCATGGCGTTTCTTTCTTTGTCCTCCTCTGTGATTATTCCGGCGCTCACTTGCCATTTCTCCTAATTGGAACGTAGCATTACCGTATAGGCAGACGTCCAACTTGTTCGAGCGGCCGTATTATCTATCTACCAGTAGCACGAGCGGTGAAAACGCAACAAACGGTCAGTGATCTTTCGGGCGTGCACCTTCTCCCTAATAGACGTATCCGTAATCTGTTTCGTGTTTCCTCACCTATGCGAACTAATCTGTCGTTCATCTGGAGCTTTCCTGCGAACGGATCGACTACGGCGACGTGCTTTATGCGCAGATGGATCTATTTCTGGCGTTTGGGGGAAAGGGTGCTCCCATAAGATGTATCCGTTCGTGGCAGCAACGAATCCTTTGCCGGGGAGGACGATGTCGTTTTCAGAACACGTTCGCTTTCGTGTCTTACAAGTTATGTAGAACCACGAGTATTTCTTCAGAATACTAAATTTACTCTTGACGCTACTAATTCTTTTTAATATAAAATATAATAAGTAATTTAGATACTATTTGGTTAAAAATTGCAATTTCTTATATTACAGATGAAAATGGTGTAAATGAAACTTCGTCTTGTCTTTTCTTCCTCTTTCCTTTATATCTTTCCAACGTCGTGTCTTGGGTTTTCCTCCAAGTTCTCTATTCCATTTGATCACGTTTCTACCATCATCCTCATCTCTGCGAAACACATTCCCCTCCTGTTATCGATTTGCCTTGTGCTATCTATCAACTCTTTCTTTGGTTTATTGCCTTTGGTGGATTCCTCATTAATCACACCTTCATTCTCATTACTTCTCCGTACCAGTTCAAACTTTCCGTTTTTGTTTTAGTTCATTTCTGCAAGATATATTTATCTTTTTGTCACAACTTATACATTAAATTAAAACAGAAGAAAGTACAAACAAAATGAAACCTAATTTATAAGAGAAAATATTTTCCTACTATCACAGGAAAGCCGCAATTAATGTTTTAAGTTTTGGGGTTACATAAGGAACATTTCGAGAGTCACTGACAGTATGCGATGAAATAGGATGTTAATTTTTTAGACGTAGAAACGTAAACGCTAGTAAAATTCCGGTCGTATCTGGAGCTAAACGAAGTGGTTCGTGTTCGTTTCATCATGGGGAAAATCAATAATATTTTTTGAAAGCTTTATCAGCAATTAAAATTTTACAAATTAGTCTGATAGCTCGTACAGCTTAACATAATTGTACACATAGCGGCCTGGTGTAGTAAACATACAATGTCACCTCAGTTTTGTAGATCGAATGGCCATTGTCTTCTTAATTTTAATCTGTTGTCTATTTCTTGTAAAAGAGCACGGTTGGATGCATACCATGGTGGATCTGCAATACTTCTGAGAATTTCATGCTGTGCTAGTTGAATGGTTACTGTATTTGACTTGCTCGTTTAGCCCCAGAGTTCAATCCCGTAAGTCCAGATAGGTTTGATTACTGCTTTGTAGGCGAGCAGTTTATTTTTGCAGTTTGGACTTACGTCCAATAATCCAGTTCAGTTAGCTTGTTCTTATATCCATTTGCTGTCTCTTTTTTGGATATATGCTTCCTCCAGTTCAGTTTTTTATCTAAATGTGATCGCAGATATTTAACGACTTCGTCTTTGGGTGCAGGTACTTGATTGATGCTAACTGGAGGATACTGTTCCTTTCGGAGGGTGAAAGTTATATGAGATGACTTAGATTCATTCACTTTGATTTAACCAAACTTCAGTGCAGTTTAGGCGTTCCTGCAGTTTAGTTGAAGTTACTACAAGATCTTCATTAGCCGTGTCGTCTGTAAATGTGCCTACTGTTGTGTCTCTGTTGAGTGGTTGGTCGACCTTATAACGTGTAATAGAGGACCCACGATGCTTCCCTGTGGAACCCGTGATTAGAATGATGAAATCGAAATATGTGTCGAAGAACTTTGAACATGTGATTGAAGAAATAAAGACGAATGTTTACAATTTAGGGAAAGAAATGTAAACGCTAGTCAAACTTGGGCCATATTTTAAGCACGGTGAAGTGTTTATTTTGATAGAACGTGTTTTTATTTACGCTCATGACCGGATCGGATGCGTGATCTAACGGAGAGTTCGATGACCGCCGCGTTTTTTAAATACCGTTTGACAATACAGAATTCAGTGATTCTAAAGCTACACTTTAATTTGCTCAATTTTTATTTTACACTCATTGACTTACTTGACCTCATAATTTTTCTAAATAAATTTCTGACGAATTAGTTATAACAAATCCTATATATTTTTATCCTAGGAGATCCACACATATTTCATTTTTGATAAAAGATATCATTTGGTCTTGAATCAAGGCTGTAAGAATAATACATTCTGAATTGTACGTTTTGAAGGACACTTCGACGTTTTGCATTTGTTTTTCTTCGTTCAGAACTGCCAGCAAATACATAATCATGTATCAATGTGTTGTTTATAATTTTGGAACCTTCCTTACAATTGCAGTTGTATGTAACTTACTGATGTTAGCAGTTCAAAATCGGGGAGGTTTGGTTTCGGTTGAGTTTGGGGTGGTTGGCAGGTGTTTTGGAGATCAAGAGGATTCGGAAGGCTGGATGGGTTTTGGGATATTGGCAGGTGTTTTGTGGCCCAAGTGGATTCTGGAGGCTGGATGAGTTTTGGGAGTGTTGACAGGCTGTTTGAGGGCCAAAACTCGATAAATTGCTAGTGATGCCTTTTCATTATTAGTGATTGATGTAAAACATGTTTGTTTCTTGCACAGGCCGCTTGGCTTTCTTTCAAAATATTTCACGGGCTTCCCTTCATTTTCTGAATATTTTTGTTATTTAAATGTCAAAGTCGCTTCGATGGCTTCATATTTTCTTTGGGCAAGGACACGAGAAACGCACTGGGGTTTATTGAAAATAACGGTAAATTCATATTTAAGATATTCATCGCGGTACAATCTATTTTGTATTTGTCGCTTCTAGGCGTTTATGGTTGTAGTGATCTTTTTTTAAATTATTTTTCGATATTTAACAAAATATTAAATCCCAAAATTACCGATTTTGCATTCATTTCCACGCACCATTCTGATTCAAAATTGGTAAGTCGTTTTAGAGAGTTTTTCTTACTCTTTGCCCTCTGATACCGTTAAGGGTCGAGGGGGCGTTTGAAAGAACGAATTATGTCATTTTCCGTAAGGGGATTCAATTTACGTAACTTTTGATACAATCTTTTTATGAAAAGTTGACGAAAGATGATCGCCTCCTGTTCAGAAACTGTTAGAGGTTTTGGCAATCGCTTCCCAATACTAGATTATCATTACGATCTTGTTACAGTATTTACTTGTCAAATTTAATTTTTAATCCCTCAAATATCCCCTGTTTAACTGATTAATCTCGTTTACCGGCTTCTCCAATTCAAACTCTTGATACTCCAGTATCCTATTTTTAGTTATAATTGGAGGTATATTAGTCCTATTTAAAATAGAAGCGAATGTTGGGTGTTGTGTACTTATCGTGTCGTGCAGGCAACTTAACAGTCCTAATTAGTTACTACCATTATACCCCAGTATTGCTGACAGTCCTGGTTTCATGCGGGCAGATAATGATATTAAAAAATGAAGAATCATTAGTAATTTGAGTTGAGTAAACGTGGCTTTCAAAATAGCTCTCTTTATTATTGAAACAAATTACAATCGATTGTGAGACGATGGGGCGTTGTTAATCAAAATTCACGAGTAACGCTTTTTTCCTTCTCGTCTTCTCCACTAAGGATGACCATTTGAGGATCGAAATAGATATTGGAAATTTTCCAAAATCTGTGTGGTAAGGATGTAAGAGCGACCTTATTTCAGTGTATGTTGGATGTTAAATTTCAGCGAAGAAAATTTCAAAATTATTGGAGACTGGCTTAGGTATAATTAATAAAACTATATTTTCCTAGCCTTGTTTGAAAAGAATTCATTATTTTATTGATGCAAGCACAATATAATAATCCTGTCCAAAATAAAACGTAGTTCCTTTTCTATAAAATTACACGCGGGTGACGCCAGATTTCTGTATAATGGCTCGTATTGTATTTCAAGCCTACCTTACGATAGTTTATGTATATTCAGCTGGTAGATAGATCGGCTGCCGAGTAGTAATTTTATACCTAGGAGGTTAGTGTTGCCTTGAGCAAAAACTAGCAAAAAAAAAGCGGGCATCGGGTTCGCTCTACCTCTCACCTAGAATGGTCCACGAAATTCGAAATAACAGTATCAGGAACAATAGGCATAAACATATACATACGGACCGCAGGTAGCGCGGCAGCAAAGCCGATTTGGGTTAAGTAAGGTAAGGCATCGGAAGAACCAGTTTTGGACGCCCACCGTTCTGTTTAGCGTTGTACAAACCGAAAATTTTTCCTCCTTTTTTGTCACGCTTTCGCCTACACCGCGTATAAGAAAGAGGAAAGATGGACAAACGTAGGATCGGTGCTGGTGGCGTTTCGTTCCTCCTTTTCTTTTTCTCGGCCTTTCTGTCGAGGCGCACCGGAGATCGGTATCCCAGGTATTTCGTTAATAACGAAGAATGGATGCCGCGACCGTTCCCGCCAAAAACTGTCAAGGACGGTTCAGTTTACAACTGCCGCGATGAGAACAATTCATAAATCTCGGCTTGTCGATGGTCGTAGTCGGAGGCTGGTATCTGTGCGAGCTTTCGGTCGGTATCCTTATGTTGTCTTGTTCGAAACGGATGTTGCTAAGAGAATTGGATGGTTAGACCCTGGCGTTATACATAGTTATACATCGAAATCGTTTATACGTCGTTTCTTTTTTCTATGCAGTTTTAGTCAACGAGAAAAATATGAAATATTGGATGGTTATCAAAATGTCCAATTACGTTTATACCTCTTGAACATCACCATTATCGCAATGATCAAGTATTATTCTATTTTATAGCTTATTGCACTGGTTCCCCAACGTTTTAAAGGTTCTGGAGTGCCTTCATTTGACCATTTCAACTTCACATATTGCATTTTATTTGCTATCTGTGAGAAAAATATAACAAACTAACCTGGTTCTGTATTCAACATGGGTACATTAAGATTCAACCCATCATAGGTGATGGTCAAGAATTTATAATTCTGTGTTTCTGAACATATCATCCATCTAGTCTCAACTTAATACATCTTCAGTCGGACTTGGTGCTGTTTCTGGTGAGAAAGATGAGGCAAACTAATCTGATCTCGTATTCAACATAGGTACATTAAGATAATTCATAATTGGTGGTGGTCAAGAATTTAGAATTCTGTGTTTCTTAACATATCATCAATCTACTCTCAACTTAATACATCTTCAGTCGGACTTGGTGCTGTTTCTGGTGAGAAAGATGAGGCAAACTAATCTAATCTCGTATTCAACATAGGTACATTAAGATAATTCATAATTGGTGGTTCATATTCACGTTATTCACGTTAGCATATTTAGTTTCATCAATTACTTAGGGACTTATCTGCAGTTTCGGGTAACGTTTAACTTGATGTTAAAGTCTTCAATGTGACCTGTGTCTAAATTCTAGCCCTTAAGAAATTCTTTCAGACTTCTAGGCGCAAAATTTCCGTATTTGAAAACATTGAGGTGTTGATTACGGATTGTGGCGTGCAACAATTCCTACTAACTATGTGACTTAACCATATTTCTGTTTTTGATTCCTTTGTCCTGGACAAGGAGAGTCTTGAATTTCAGATATAGTTAGTAATCTTAGATCGCACAAAAGGAGCGGCTTTGGAAAGATTCTTATTCCAATCAATTTTTGGTCAATTATCATGGAATAGCTTTTTTCGACCATTCGAAGGCGATTTTCTCTCGATCACTACCCCCGTCCCTTTTAAGATGTGATAGCATTCCCCAATATACACTTTTTTCCTTTGCAAACTATGTTGGTAACAAGGAGAAGTTCGTTCATATTTGACAAGATGCACATCACCGCGTTTTCAGCTAATGGTACACTGTTAATCTTTCCTAAAGTCCGTCCCCGTTGCCCAGTCTACTGTGTGGCTTGTGGTACATAATGGTAAATCCACAGCATTCTGTTTAAACAGCAACCAGATAACTAATGTTTGCTTTTAATCTGGAATAAGCAATCGTACAGGTCTCTTTTGGCAGAACTTCTTCTTATGCAGTTCATTGTGTGAAATAAGGCAAACTGCTCGTTATCAGTGGAGATGTCTCTGGCCTTTTAATTAACGATGTATTGTCATTCTCCTCTGGATAAAAATCATTTCATGAACTTGTCGATGGTTTCTGATGCGGTTTCCAGATTTTCAAGGCGTGGTGCGCTTTCAATAGTAGTTTCAGCGCGTCTGAATTGCTTTATCCGTAATCGAACGGTTCTGAAGGAAAGACGTAAAACTATCCAATATAAAAGACATTATTTTAGGAATTTCCTTTGATATGTTTCTTTCTGATAAAAATCATTGAATCACACCAAAAACTTTCATTGAACTAAATTAGGCTTGAAGCATCTGCACAATAACCAATTACTGTTGCTGCCGTTTTATGCATATGTAAACCAAACTATTCATCAAATCATCCTCGCAAAGCAAGGAAATTTTTATTCTTTGTAGTTACAATATAATGAAACAATCAGAAAATTATAGCTACCGCAAATATGATAGTAACTTTCTCTCTTGACCAAGAATTGAATACATTTCGGTACAAAGATCATGTAATCGATTAAGATTTAAATAAAATACAGCATACAACATAGTCGTAGCGATGTTAAACAGGTATACCTTAAACTCGAAAAGAAAAAAAGCGAAGAAGCGATAATTTTCTGCAAAATTGCATCGTAGCAATTTCCGTTCTGTTGCCTTCTTCTTATTTTTATTTTGCAAGGCTAAGCTTAAATTAAATAGCAATCAGTGGCCAACGGCCTGGAGTCACGCCCCTTGCGAGTTACTGGGTGGACAAGCTGTAGATTGCAAATGATCGCCGCATGGACATTTGGATCCGGTAAAAACACTAATTTGTAACATTAGGCCTTACTTAGGGTCTGGACAATATTTATTTACTCTTGTTTGTTCAATTTTATTTTACGAAATTCCTTTCTGCGGTTGTTACCCGTCTGGATTTATTCTCCGATTTTGTGTTTCATTGTTGCAAAAACCTAGAAATTTATGGAACGTGTAATATGTATTAGTACGATTTCCTTCATTTTATGGTTTTATTTCTTTACTACTGGCTGCTATTTTAGATCGTTAATTTTCCATTTTCGTTTTATATCCGTTAACGCTGTGCTTTTAATTATTGAGTTACGCGACTAATTATTCATTTTCTTTTAGAAAATGCATCTCCGTTTCATAAACATGTTTTCAAATTGCTTCAATATTGAGTGAGTATGATGGCGTTACCGTCTTCTTTCTTCAACGCCTTATTCCAAACAGTATATTACTATACCGGCTTATGGTCATTAATTTTTTCAAGCGCGTTTATTTTATGGCCCGTGTCCTTTCTCCAATTTTCGGCGAACAATTAACCCATTTGATCGTTGTAATCGCTATATTTGCGATGACCAGACGATCCTCGTGTGGAGTTTACGATCTGCATTAACATATGTAATTATAAATGCCGAATGCCTTCTTAATTTGCTCTGCATATTGCGTTGTATCGAAATATTTCATCTTGCATTATATTTAGGAGTTGTAGGTAATGACGATTTGAAACGAAATAATTGCCGCATATTATAGGTACTTTCCAAAATGGGAACAGAAACGTTTCTAAGTTTGGATGCTTATGTGTTACCAATTTTATAGCTAATTTGAGTGTGCTTGTTAATTATTTCATCTATGATCTAAATTGGGAAGACGAATTAGGAGCACTGAAGCTTGTCTTTTTTCTTGTGCTGGTAATAGATTTAGATTGATGCATTTAGTAGGCGAATTAAATCTGTAGATGGAATCCTGTGTTATGGAAGACTCTGCATCTGTACCTGAGAAAGATAGTTAATGGACGACTTTTATGAAATTCATCACTGAGACTGCTGTGGCTAAATTCGAATTTTCAGGACGTCATCTACTCTGAAACTTGGGTTATAGCGCCTTCCTCTATTGATGGTTGCGAGCTACAGCACACAGCAAATTTGTGTTCATTTATGCTCATTTATGCTGTAAAATATTGTTCTGTAATCCGATCTTTTTGCCTCTATCTTTTTGGAATGATTAATGTTGTTCTGTTTACCAAATCTATTTTCATCTTTTCGAATTTATAATTAATACTCGCATAAATAGTGAAGAAGAAACATGTATTTATATTCTTTGTGCTAATAAATATATTTAACACGATTTTTTACGGCCGCAATACCGTGGAAGATGAGCATATTGTTAAAATGGAAAACTTTTCGCTTTCACGAAACCGTTCTATTGAATCTGTTTCGCAAGAACCGTGTCCAACTTGCCAGATAAGACGTACAATGCGTTAACGTATAGCAGGCGTGTATCCGTTGAAAGCGAAAACGTTTATGGCGAAGATGTGTCAAATGACCGAATTCGTTACAATCGGCGTAAAAAATGCGAAAAATTCGACAGGTGCTCGAATCCATATGGTCCATGACGGATACACGAAAATTCATATATGTGTCTAAATGCCCTCGATATGGGTATAATTAGCGGGCGTATGAATCCGTCCCTAAACATATACATTGTCCGCATAGACATTTATTATTCGGCAGTTGCCGATCGCGACAGACTATCGAAATTTTTGTATTTCCGGAGGTGTATTTTCCTGACCTAGTGGCCTTCTCGAATGCATGCGACATTCTTTATTTAAATATTTCTCTTTATCCCGCACGAAAAGTTTCTCAATAAAAGAGATCGAGAAATTCCGATGTCTGGCAAACGCACAAGTTTACCGGATTGCGTAATAGATGATAGTAAAATTTAAATTTCGTCTATAAGCGGATTGCGTATAGAGTCGTAATGGTTTTTTAACATTGATTATCGTAATTGGACAGCAAATCAATGTTTTGGGGTCACAAAGAATAGATAGTTTTTAAAACAAAACCAAATCAAGCTTCCAGTTAAATAAATTTTTATGAATTTTAGTGATATGTGTTGTGTCGTGGAACGTCAATGAAGTAGTTCCCATATTTTCAAAAGAAAAAGTTTTTTACCATTACTCTACTGTTTTTGTAATTATTTTCAAATTTTATATAGGTACCGCAAATCAATATTAATGTTCAACGTTTAACAGCTTATCTCTGTTAAATGGATAACTCTGAATTCAATTTGTTTAAGTTATATTAAAATTCTGAAGAAGAAGATTAGATAGATATGTAGATTAGTTACCATTTGCGTCTTCTTTTTGGAGATGAAATGATTCTGATTTGGCCAGAATAGTACTGCTGTAATGTGGTACACCATTCTTTAATTGCTGGGATGAATGTATTTTAACTGATATTCATCATTCTATTACATTATCTACTTAATTACTTATTAATTTTTTCCTTTGATACAAGGTGTCACCGTATTGTCAATTTCAGAGTGTACCAAAGTTTGAATTTCAATCTGTGAACTTTCCTACTCTCGAATCTCAAGTTTTTAACCTCGAATACCACGTCGTATTCGAGGAATTCAAGATTCAAGAAGTGACATCTTAAATCTCGAATTTATCAACCCAAACATTTTTCCAATCACTTGTGTACCATAAAAACAACAAGAAAATGTTAATCGAATCTCTGGAATCTCAAGCATACCCAATCTCGAATCTTTCCAGTCTCGAACTCGAATTTTTCGTATAAGAACTAGTGATGGGAAAACCCGTTCTTTTAAAAGAACAGTTCCAACCGTTCTCGTTATTTTGAAATAACGGTTCCAATATAACAGGTCATCGTTGTTTCGTACTCGACAGTTCTATTTGATAACGCATCATAAAATCAATAAAATATGTCATGCGTACATCGCCTTTGGCGGCTTTTGCTTAATTTGATATATAGTTTGTCTTTCCCCGACGTTATACTTTCCCATGACTAGTTCTAACATCTTGGTGATTCCCCGAGTTATATGATTGTGTATTGATGATGTAACTGTATCCTACGTACATGAAGTTTTTCGTTAGAAGTTTCTATACCGCTTTCTTTTCTCACGATTCAACGCTAGTTTACACACATGGTGTAAAACAAATATAACAAAAACATTTAAGTCCGTTTTCATTGTGGACACATACGTTTGCTACCATCCGTAGCTGATCCATCGAACAACAGCTTTATAATTAGGAAATAGGAACAATCATCAATTAATCACAATTCATTCATCCGGAAGTTTCCCAGGCAAAATAATCATCATGAAGAGATATTTAATAGGATAGAAGTCGATGATGTGAAATTTCTTCTTCAACCGCGTATGCTGGAGACCGTCCGAAAGGAACCGTTCTTTGCCCAGCGAGATAACAGTTGCAACCGTTCTGGATCGAGAACGGTTCTAAAATAACAGATAGTTCAATAACGACCCATCACTAATAAGAACAATGAGAGAAATTATGTCTATTCCTTTATCTGTTCTATGCAGTAAAATAGTGTTTACAATGTATGTACAAAAATAGTTTGAAGAGTTTGAAGAGAATTACAACGAAAAGTCGAAAAATAAAATTATTTGTTTACTTTTCTTAGTTTAGGTCCAAATGTATTGTTTCTTGCATCTGTTGCCCAAGAAAATACAGTGGCTAAAAGTTCATCTACAGCAGCATGCGTTTTACTCACTTCAGGGTTTTTTGATCACGATTTGAAAGTTTCGATCGAGTTTCTAGAATCTCGAACCTCTCGAATCTCGAATTTATAGGATGTTGGTTTTTTGGAATCACTCGTATAGAAATAAAAAATCTTAATCGAATATCGAGAATCTTGAATCTCTAGCATGTAGAATCTCAAACGATTCGAATTTTTTGAATCTCCTGTCTTTAGAATTTTTGAAATTCTTATAGACACAATATAACACAATATGAATTGAATCTCTAAAATGTCGAATATCTTGTTTTTCGGTTCTCTCGAGTCTTTCGAATCTCGAACTCAATCTCGCATTAAAAGTTTTTGTATCCTTCGCATAAGAACAAGAAGAAGAATGAATCTTAGTCTCGAATCATTCATATCTTATCTATTCGTAAAGTTTGATCTTTTACCTTCGAAAGTCTCGGTTAATGTTACGTTACTTGACTTTTTTATCTAGTTTGTCCCGGCTCTTTGGTCTTGGGTTAAATATTCCATCTTGTATTCCCTCTTTATGTTTCTATTTCTATTAATCTATATATGCATGTCTTTCTAGGTCGTCCTTTGCTTTTGCTCTTACAAATTCTTTTCGTTTCAATTTCGTTTTTAAGTAATCGGATCGAGTTCAATGATTTTAGATGTCCAAGCCAGTTTAATTGAATATTTTCAATTTTTGTTATAGATTCTTGGTTAATAATAATTAATAAATAATTATATATTAATAATAATAGTTTTCATTCGTAATTTTATCTAGGTTTGTCGCTGTCAGTTATCCTTCTGCTAAATTTTATTTCTGTTGCAAATCTTGAATTTCGAAACTCTTGAATCCCGGATCTCTTCAATCTCGAATCTTTCAAATCTTGAATATTTCTAATCTTTCCTAGAAGAACACAAAATTGTTAATAGAATCTTGAACTTTTCCTATCTCGAATCTTAAGTTTATTACATTTATTTAAGAAGAAGGAAAAAGTATTAATTGTATCGTTACACTCTAGAACCTGGTATTTTTAAGTCTTGAATCTCTCGACTGTCAAATTTCTCCAATATCGAAATTCTTGAATTTGAATTTTATTTATGGAAAATATTGCACATTAGTACTTCATTTATCAGGTCCAGAGTGCTCATAAATTGAAATATGCAAACTATATTCTTCGACATACGTTTAAGTAGTCCTGCACGCTATGTGCATATTTAAATTGGCGAAAGCTAGTCAGTTTTCTTGAGGATTTGCTGACAAATATAAATCTTTGTATTTTTGAGACATTTTTATTTTATACCCATATCAGTTTTGAACATTACCTATAACAGATTTGGTGACACGTCTCAGCCCATCATTTACACGATTACCAAGAAGTGATGTATTAGCTAACGCTATTCTGCAGGTTATGTTTACGAGTAGGTCGCTAATGTTCTTAAGTAGTAGAATTGTGGCTTACTAAACTGATAAACTGATAAAAATGAGAATACCTGTGTTATAGAAGGAATTAAAACAAATTGTTTTTACCCTTACTTCACCTCTTCTGGAAACTCCAAACAATTATTTTCGTTTTTCCTACCGAGGATGACAACTTCGTGGACGAAATACGTATTTATTGTTTCTAGAATTTCCTAGTTACGATGTTAAAATATGATTGTACAACAATCCCAATTCCCGTACTACACGTTCTTCATTTGTATTCAGCTCAGTTACGACATCGACATCTTCGATCCAAGCAACTTTTATGATCGGAAACGCAAAATTTCCTACAGATTAACGACGTGTATGTGCATACATAATACAGAAGTAAACCTAATTAAAATTTCTTGGCCACATGCAACGGCAAGGAACTAACGGTACTAATTATGACATTTCCAGGAATTTGAGTAATGGAATTCTTCCGTACCGTTATATAAGTTCGTCAACATCCATGTATTTTTTGTGCAATTTGTACATATGTACGTGCTAAAGAGAGTTTTCGTCAAAGAAACTCATTAATGCTTGTTGTAGATGATATGGATTTCGTGAATAAAACAAAAGAAAGAGGATTTGGTAATAAATAATATAGACGAGAATCTTTTGATAGGTTGATAGGTAGATCCCTTCCCCGTAATTCACTGAAAGCACGTGCATATTGTCTTTGTGTTATACAAATCGCCCACTGAAGGACTGAATGATATAGAAAAAAACGAGAACAACTTTTACCAACACATTTGTCTTTAATTTATTATTATTTTATTCACCATTTTCCTCTTTCCATAGTATTTTCCATGACCAGACGCTAGGTTTAAAATGTTAAATAACGAATTTCGGTTTAAATGGTTATTTATTTGAACAATATCCCACAGTGCTTCGGCTTTGAACAACATCAATCAATCTAGTCTCAGTTTGCGTATACCACATTTATTTCCAAATACTACTTTAACGGTCATTATCAATGATGATCATTAACAAAAAGTATATCGTTTGCTTCTGCAGACTTATACCTCTGCATTTAATGTTATAAGTATCAGAATGTATCAGAAAGTAAATGATTAGATCGATGGTTAGAAAAGATGGACGAGACAAGATGAGAAGCAGCAACACCACCACCACCTGTCCCTCAACCTGCAATTTGCAACTACGGGCGTTTAACGCATGGGGTTCGGTCTCCGCACAGGAAGCGTTTAGACAAAGAATACTCAACTTCCTTTCTAATCCATTCGGTCGAAAACTTCTTAACGGACTTAGAAGTCGGGGAGAGAAGGGTGTATTCTCCGCGATGGCGAGCTTTGTGATCCATGTGGGGTAAAGAGCGCTTGAAACGATAGAATGACGGTATGGTATTCTAAACCGTTTCCTTTCTTCTCCTCGTGTATTCGGATGATCGTATCTTATACAGAAAGTACCAAAAGAATGATAACTGGCTATATGTACGTATACATACATATATCACAATGCTTTCTGCTTTGAATATGTTTTGTTATTTTGGATGTGGTGTCTGAATAACAAACTGCTGATTATTGTGTCATTATTTGATACTTACATGTATCGTACTAAACTAGGCCCTACGTTTTTTTGTTGTAAAGGTGTGTAATTGTGGAAGAGAAGGCAATGCAAAAGAGGAGAAAAAATAGGACGTAGGCTGCAATATATTTTGTATTGTCTTAAGTCTTCTCAGTTGTACTGTGCTTTCGCTATTACGTTCTATTTCTGCAGGAACGTATTTAACGAGCACGTGGATAATCTTCGGCAGTCAAATGGAACACGATTTTCAAAATATATCAGTAGTAAAATTCTAAGTGAGATGGCGTCTCTATACTAGTCTGAAGTCATTTATAAAATTACTATAAAAGTCTGAAATTCAGTCTTGATCAATAACAAATTATTTCACGATAGAATACTGTACTTATCTCTCGGATGGTTTACTCTATTAATTGGATATATTTAATAAAACTGACCATTTTGCTAATGGAGAAATCTTTTGCTGCACGAACTTTATAATATTTCATCTTCCTCGGGTAAGATATTCTACTCTTTCGATATTGCTCAACCTCACTACTTTCTCAATTTGGTTGTGTTCATTCGAAGTAATTTTCAAGCTTTTTGTCCCTTGCATCGTAAGGGATGATTTATGCTCGTGGTCGTTAAAATGTTTGTTCTAGCAAAATACGAACTTTGATCAGAGCTGTAGTAGAGTACCTATACATGAATAACATAAGCAGTTTTGACATACTCTCCCTACAAAACTATTTTATTTTATTCCATAAAATACGATTGACGATGTTTATTGCCAACAAATCACGCCCCTTAAACTAATAAATGATAATGATGATGATAAGAAGTATATTGGTGCGATTTAGTTACAAAATCTACGGTGTGATATGTTATCTGTGTGCTTCTTAGAGCTGCTACATTGTTGAGAAGTACATATTTATAATCATTGACCCTGGTTTTGATATATTGCAGTGTGGATTATATATTTCATTTAGGCATTCTTTAGCTGGTAATGTAAAGTAATCATTCCCCATGAGGAGACCATGGCTGACCATCAAAGATTATCTCAAAAATTTATAATTGATTGGTCCAAAGCTAGATAATATGAGATACTGTTTGGTTGGAAGGAAATTATCTTGACGTTCTCGAATATATCTTATAACGAAAAGAAAACTCTTCTATTTTATCTCTTCATTTCTTTTTTAATAATGTAACGTGTTCATAAAGATGTGTTCAATGTATATTTTTGGGATGTTTTTTAAAATTTTGTCAGTTGGATTTCCTCCACTCCAAACGTTTTCAACAAGCATTCTTGCACTCAAACCAGTTTATTTTCATTGAAATAAACCAGCCTTTACCCTTATTACATTCCGCAATTGAGAAAACACAGGAACAAGAACACACAGTGTCACTCGTAAAAATTGACTCATAATGTTCTAAACGCTTTATCACCTTATAATCGAATCACAGATTCCTGGTTTGAATATTTAAGTTCTTGTCGAGGTCAATCAATTTTGTCTTTGAACGACTATCTCAATGAAAGTGAATATTTTCATGGCAACTAGGTGATCGTCATGACGAGATCTTTTCAGATAAGGAGGCCAGTTTGTCGGAAAATAAAAATCAGAAACTGCGGACGAGAGCCAAAGCGAGCCGGTGTTAATCAAAAGCTGCGATTTGCTTTAACATTTGGGACGCGTATGGGTACTTGTGCTGTCAAATCCCCAAGTTGTAACTTCGTAATTTTTAGCTCTGTTTGTCTCCAATAAAGTGAAGGGCGATTGGAAATTGTGATCGTTTTCCGAAAATTCCCCTTGTTATCTGTAAACTCCTCGATGCCAGTGGCTCATTTTAAAGCGATAATTTTCTTCAAAATTACCGTTAGTAAAATATGCTGATGATAGGAGCTTCAATATGTAGAGGCGTGAATAGGTAGACTCCTTGAATGCAAAGAAATTCAGAATTGGTTGACAAATCGATATTAGCGATTGTCAGAGGTGGTAGTAGTCACTAGATGTTTTACCTTGTTTTAATTGTATTTGTTTCATTTGATATTACCTATTAATGCCGAAGATCGTTGATTCTTTAACTTTTTCAAATTTTATTACCACGTCGGTTTATACGGTTTTGATGATGAAATTTTACCTAGTTCAACGACTAGGTTGTACTGGTCCATGAGATGGTAAACAATAATTTTTAAAATAGAAATGTCATTAACATGAAATTGAAATTTTGTGCATCGATTTTTGAGTGGGATTTCCCATTTTTGCGCCATTTTTATGTAAAAATAAAAACATAAAAGTTGAAAATTCCATTTTTTATTTGAAATCGGACATATTTCATTTGTCTGCAGGAAAATCAAAATTTTGAGCCCGGATTTCGAAAGAGCAGCCCTAAAAACACTCGGAAACAGCACTTTTATTAATTTATTTCTTCATTAGAAACATGGAAATGTAGTTTGAAAACGAATAAAAAAATAAACGATCTTCGGTGTTAATGGGCAATATTACAAAAATATCCGTTGGAGGAGTAAATTCGTACAAAACCTGGCTGTATCAAATTATTCGTGTGCTAAAAGTATATTTGTCAAAATAACTGCCTTTACATGTTAATGAATTTCGAACAGTAAAACAACTATTCTTTATTTGTAATATTTTTCGAGAGCATCTGTAGCATGAAAAGATGCTTTGAAGGGAGTCGATTCTATTGTAAATAAGACCTGTTCTACAGGAAATACTAAGTCGAGTATATAGGGTACGTTTCTCTGATTAACAGAAGCGTATGCTAAAGAGAATAGATGATTTTGGAAAGTTGTTAAATCGCAAATACCCTTTTTAGGTAAATTGAATGAATGTTGTAACTGTTGGAACTTTGACAAATGTATGCCCTCCACATTTAAATTAAATTTATATAGAATGTGTAGATGTACATACATTCATACATAGCGACTTGCTCGATGGTGAAACTAAGAAAAATGTTCTCTTTTGTGTTTACCGTTTTTATCCACGACAGTAGCGTTTTCTAATTGAGTAAATATTGTTATTATTGCAGAATAAGCTTTCCTAATTAACGTGATGGTTTCGCAGCTTTATTAGAGTTAATTATTTTTCCCAGATTAGTGTAGCTGTAGTGCTTTTATCGCTTGTAGATCTCGCAATACAGAAACTTAAATATTTGCTTTTAGCGACTAGTTGTTTCTAAATACTTAAGATAAGTTTCTTCTTTGATCGTTTAAATTTACACCTTTGTGGAAATAGCTCCTATAACAACGGGTGCGTATTTATAATCAGGAGAATTTAGATGTATCAAAAGGTGCGTAATGTTTATCGTTATTTTTATAAAGGTGAGATGGTATTGTTACAGATTTCATAACAACCTCTTCTGCGCGCAAAAAGTATAACATATTTTCTCAGCGCGTTAATTTAAAAGTAATTCCATTTATTATACTCATACTTCTTTTGTTTTTATTCATTATGAATTTGAGAATTACTGATTTCCCTGAAGACCACTGGTATTTGAATAGTTTGTGAAATAGAAATTTAGGGAATCACCAACAATTGTACTTTTTCTGGTAAAATCGAGTTTAAATCCCATAAAATAGTTTTATTGGTTTGAAATAACTGCGCTCAAAATATTACACGTGTCAAATAAGTTGGTAACTAACGTGCCCTTCTCGTACTTCCGATGAAACTTGAAAGTAAACCGTCTAATACTTTCACAATCATAAATTTTCAATAACGATCAAGGAAGGTAAAAATCTGTCATTATATTCTCCGGCATAAAAAGTTAATGTTTATATAAAAATACTTTTAGGCGTAGTGGCGCCGCAGCACGCTAGGGAAAATGGTGTTTCGTGAAGTAAATGGTTCTTGTGCGGAGAATTGCATATATGTGATAACAATCCTCTATCAATTGTATCCTACAGTATTCCATATCATCATTATTATTATAATTATTGCTATCATTATTAACAAATAAATATTAACTCTCCGATGATGTGTTATATAATTCAATCTAACGCTAGTTAGAGTAACCCTTTCTCGTTCTCCTCGCAAAGAGTCCATCTCTTAATAGCTGAGACACCATTTTCTCAAGTAACATTCTTTGTCTTGATTTATCGCCTCGAAAACTCATTGTCGTGTTGCCCTTTGCGAAGATCGATGAAAGGTTATTTGTGCTAGCTTTCGATGTTTTGCTTTTGTGTACTTCGTACGTTATTGGAATTCACCGTGTTATTATTAGAAAACCTACATATATACAGAGTTATGGGTAAGTATCTACAAACGAGTGTCTATGGCTTCCGCATCTTTATTACTAGAATTCCGTATTATTTCGTGAATTATCTTTATTTTGGTAATTCTGAAGTATAACATATATACGTCCGTAAATTTAAGTTAAAAAGAACTAAAGGCCGGTCTTTTCGCCTCCTTGTAAATCCCTTTATAACATTATCTAGTTTGTAACTTTAAAAGCCATCTTTCTCTTATTAACAAAAAAATTGTTAAGTGTCTCTTAGTTAAAACCCAGTTTACAAGGAGGCGAAAACACCAGCCCTAAGATAGTTTATTAAATTGGTACACACTTCAAGTATGCTAAATTGCAGCGTGATAATCAAAATGGCTTAAATAGTTGGAGAGATAAATGGTTAACTGCAAGGATGTACGGAAAATACATACATTAAGGGTTTTCTCTTTCTAAATAGTAAAAAGGATATCTTACAAAAGACACCTTGGTACTACCTATTCTTCATCATCTCCTAAACATTTACAACTAATTTTGTTCAACTGCACAGATAGCATCTTCCATCTTGTTTTCCGGAGCGTCCATTTTACAGACTCGTTCCTGTTACTCTAAATTATATGTTAAGTTCATATTTTATCAAAATCTGTACATTAGATAGAGGCATATTTTATGTGCATATGAAATGAAAACTTTATCCTTAATTTATGTTTTTATAAAAATATGAAATGCAAGTTTTCGTGGCACAATTATTCAGGATTTTCAAGATATCATCGTGTTGAACGTCACATTTGAAATTCATTTTTAATCCAAACACGAAAAATGTAGTGACGATTTTTTCAGGTTTGCATATTATTGATGTAAATTACCTAACTAACTGCATGGCAACGAATATGCCGATTTATCACGTTATCTATGCGAGCCTTTCTCAACCTCAATCGTAGATCTGGCACAGATCAGAAAAAGTCATACATTTTGTTACTATTATATTGTTTGGGTAACGCAATCTCCACAATTACGTCGTCGTGTAAAAGGTTGAGGAACGCCGTCCATGCTACGGCCTTCGCAACCATTGAAGAGTTTTAACCTAACAAAAAACAAAAAACAATTCTTAATCCATTCAGTACCATGATCTCGATTTGAGCATTTGAACTTTTTGCGACTTGAGATTGAGAATAAATTAAACTGCGCTTGCATTTGCAACTTTATACGCTTGGAAAGGGTAGTTTAGTTAATAACCATAGGAAGATATTGTATTAGATTAATGCATTATTGATCTGAGATGTTAATAAGATGAGAGAGAAGTTCAAGGTAAGTTACCAATAAAAATTTCGTTACCTTTAGGTATCCCATTGAATGTGTTGTATGCAGTAAGTACAGAATTAAAGGTGATATCAGGCATTTGCTGCTTGGAGCATAACTTATTTGCTTATAGAGATCTTGGGATATGCTGTGTAAATTAGTAAGTGTTTATACGAATCGATACTGAAAGAAAATCTTCTTTCAGCTATGAGAACAAAACAGTGTCATACGTTTTTCGAATTGAAGGAGGTCGTAAATGACACAATTTTTTAAAGGACGATGATTTGGATTTTGAAAATGCAATATATACACGGACCGACACCTTCTGTTCAGTCAGGGCAAAGACATTTTCTAATCGATTCAAGCAGACCCTATTTGTGCGAAGTTTTGCATCTTCCATGATTGCTTCCGATGGGACTATATCAACGTTGCATCTGCCTGTAGAATTGAGTTAATTAAATATTTACAGGAGACTATACTTCAGACTTGATAAAACAAAAATTAAAAACCTTATTACACTAGATTAAGGACTAATAATCTAAAAATTTAATATAACGTATCCAGAAAAGAATCCTACGTTTTGCAGGACATAACTGAAATTAAAGATGGGACAAATTCAATAAACGAAGTGAAGACCTGGCCTGAAACGTGTTGGCACATTTTCGCCACGTAACATTTTGGATGACCAGAAACCGCAACAGCGGACGCAATGATCGATTATGTTCAGCGTATAGTGATGGATGATCTTCGATTAAGTTTGAGGGTGTAGGCTGTTGATATCTCAAACAAACTGACGCCGAATACATGAAAAAGTTAAGGAGCACGTTGGGTACCCACACTTATTCTTTATTGGACATTCTGCAATTGTGTTTTGAAAATTTGAAATGGAGATAAAGATGCGTTTTATGACTGTCGATGATACTTCTATTCTATTTGTTTTATTTTTGGGGGTAAAGGAATGAATTGTTACAGAATATGGAACTTAAAGAAAGGCGAAGACGGTAAGAATTTGGTCACAGTATTTTCAGATTAATGCAGGTTAGCTCTAGATAATCTGGAGGAAATTAAATTAATTACTGGAGGACGCTAAATTATTCTCTCTCTCTCTCTCTCTCTTATTATGTCTTTATGAAGATTTCTGGGAAACGTCTAGATTTTGGCAGAACGTACCTTCTTTGCAGTGATGGAAGAATTGTATCTACAATTAATTCCATACTTTTAAAGTTTAGAGTTCCCGAGAATTTCTTGCATGGCAATCAAAATGAAGAAATTTCGGTAGGATGCTTCCAATAACAATATTTTTTGACTTTCAATGAAAGTGATTGTAGTGATAAAATGGAAATTTTAGAACAAACGATAGCGATAACCAAGCATTTTATGTAGAATGGACACTATTTTCTAAATTTCATATCGCATTATGAGTGCAATACTATCATAACTTCAAAATCATCACTTTTAAGTAAATGCAACTTGTAAATTACTGAAACTTGTTTTCTATTTGTGCGTAATTTACTAGAAAGAATGTTTCAAATCTGTTATCGGGAATTTATAAAGATGTGTAAGTGAAATATTATTAAAAGTGCAATTTTAAAAGTGTTATTTTAAAGTAATAAGTTCTATTAGAATGAAATATAATATTATGATTTAAGATAGTATTCTATCCTTGTACATGAATATTTTTTTAGTCGTGATTCAAAAAGGAACCGTTAAAAATTACAGAAGAGCTTTATATTTCAACTGTTCAATATAAACAAAATAATTTCTTTTTCTTTAACTAGAAAAAGAAGGAAAAATTGTAAAAATTTGGCGGAAGGTCGCCTGTTCAAATTCGGGTTTATAGAAAATGCTGACAGGATGTTGCTTTTGGACTTCCGAAATTTTGATTTGGGCCCAGTTTACTTTGTTTCCATCACAACTGAAAAAAAAGTTTGTTCCTATTTCAGAAGTTAATGTTTTTCCAGATTTCTTTGTAAGTGCTATTACAGCTATCCATTGGCTAGGAATGTAGATATTGGTGCTTTTAATCACAGGTTTCTTCGCCTTTTCGATTGCGGAATGCCTGCTATCACCTTCGTTTTGTATGTGGCCGGTTATTAAAAATGAGTTATGAGTTATGGATTCAATACTCAACTTACAGATAAATTTCAATCAATTTGTTTTTATTTTGGGCACAACAATTATCCGAATAGAAGATTACATTCCTTTTCGAACGAGTATTTTCAGTAATATTCTGTAGACACGAGGGATAAACTAAACTTATTGAGAATCAGAAAATCTAGTAGACTGTGAAAAACAATCACACAGTGCTTATTTAGAGCAGCTTTTTATCTGCCATTTGACGTTTACTTGTTGAAGTTACGTTCGTTATAACTCAGCTGCTTATTTTTAAAAAGTAAAATAAATACGAATTAACCAGAGGGCGTTTTCAAATCATAATTTCCTATGAATTTAAAAGAGATTTAAGCACTTATGAGTGGAAAGAGAGTTTATATTCAGTTTTCAGTGAATAAACATCTTCTTTGGCTACAATTTACCGATGGTATAAGGAATTGATGATGTTCATCATCAAAAAGGAGCAGGGCGTCCTCCTACGGCTGTTAACGACAAAAACATTGCTGCTCTTAAAAAAATTATTATATATATAAGAGGACAATAAACCCACTAATGGGGTAATAGAGCATCCACTCAAGATTTGATCTACAGCTGTTAAAACAATCATACACAATCACCTACATTTAATAAAAGTGCTAAGTCGTTTTGTGCCGTATCGCCTTTCAGAAGACTTCCAAAAATCTGAGCGTGTGAGAATTTGCCATGAAACTTTAAATTTATTAAACAATGGCGGGTATCAATTTCTTTCCACAATAGTGACAGGTGGCGCAACTTATATTCCTTTTTTCGACCTTCCTATCCGCCAAGAGAATCGTGTATGGATTTACAAAGATAGGGAAACTCCTGCAATGACTAAGAAGCAGCGAGCTATGAAAAAGATTATGTATGCAGTATTCTTCATGAGTACAGGTTTAGTAAACGCAATTGAGTTAGGTGGAGAAAAGACAGTTACAGCTAAGTGATGCAATGAAAAATGTTTACCTGAAGTGTTCAAAAGAGTTCCAAACTAGGAAATTATGTTCTACCATGACAATGCATCGTCCAATATGGCAGTTTTAACATTCTAGTTTTGGCTGAAGAAAAATATAAAAATAATAAACCATCCGCCGTAATCACCTGATTTAGCAATGTGTGACTTTTGGCTATTTTTTGAGCTTAAACGAAATTTTGCGCGGTGTAAGGATTTCGTCTGAAGAAGAGATTGATAGCGTAGTTCACGCTTAACTTGGAGGTATTCCGAAAGAAGATTGGTTGGTAGCCTTTAAACGGTGGAAAGATAGAATATCCAATTGTATCATTGCTGAAGGGAATTACTTTGAGCATGTTAAAAATAAAATGCTAGAAAATATTAACCCTATTTTTTATTCTCAATAATTTTAGCTTATCCTTCGTAATTGCAGGTCTCAGCTTTTCTAACACTTATCTTACTTGGAGCAGTTTAATTTTCTTCGTTACTTCTAGGGGATTTTTGAACTTTTTGTTCTAATTTTTGTTTTTAATATAAAATACATCAATTGTACTAATTTGATAGTCACAGTGCCTAAATCATCACTACTAGAGTCACTATTTTATCAACAGTTTGGATAAAATCTCTGCAAATGTTAACAACGTCAAACAAAGCGATAAGAAATTAATAGACCACTTTGGAAAATATAATCGTGTGTTTGATCATTGCATTTATTTAGAAACGTGATAATCTTGCACAACGTAATATTGAAATCTGCCGTTGTGCCATATGAACATTTTCCTTTTTTTTTCACCAAAATAGTACTTTCAAAACCAATTATGAGAGGGTATTTTAGAAGTACGATTGTATGTGTAGTTGGTCCAAGACGATTAAAAAATTGTCCAAATTTTAATTTGGGATAGTATTGCACTCATAGTGCGAGATGTAGCTCAAAAGATTCTGTTAACTAAGTCCGCCATTTCTCAATCTACCCTCATACAATACTTCAAGCCACAAGAAAGACACTTCCATTGGCCATATTAATAATAACCAATGTATGCATCTAATTAAATCCGTAGAAAATTTGGGAGCGACATTTTCTTTGTGCTCTAGAGGTCGCAACTGATTTCATTAACGATGCTCGAATAGTATGGCCAAATTATTCGTCGAAATCGTAATAATAATTCGATTAATTAGAAAAGAATGCATCTAGAGAGTAGTCTAAACGTTGCGTAACCAGATCAGGAGGAATCCTGTAGTAGAATGCTTTGCTTTTGGGTGGGGATAGTAAGAGACGAAGGGGAGACGTCAGTGGGGACCGAAAGGGGCGTCGCCCTGGGCCGCTCACCGTTCTGGGCAAGCGTCCGCGCTCTCATCGCACTTAGTACGCATTTAGCTCGTATTTGGAGTGATATGTTGTGTTACGTCATTTTTCTGAAAAGGACTTTTTGGTTTCGCTTTCCAAAGTGACCCTTTCGGCGATTTCGAATTTTTCTTGGTATCATATAATAATATACAATTAACCGTCCCGGCCCGTGGTATCCTTAAGTTGATGTGATATAGTTTCTCCTCCTTATTTATTTTTCGTTTACCGGACGTGTCGGTTTTTTTGCGGATTTTGCGTCGGTCAACTTGCTTTCCGTTTCGCGACCATCAACAAACATTGACAACTCCGATATAATAGTCTTGCTGTGACCGTTCTTCGACGAGATCATCAGAGGAAGTACCAGGGAAACATTATTCACCGGCTTCACTATACGGCACCATCCGCAAAACGCGCCTTGTCCCCAATTTAGTTCCGCTTTTAATTATTGCATCTTATTCTCGTTGCGTGTCCGTCACGCGCGTATTTGCATCTGAATTAATTTTTTCCGTTTCTAATTTATTTCTTGGGCGCATATTTCGAATCAAGACTGATTAGTCTTAAGGATCTAAAGACATCATTTTTAATAAAGACCCAGATACTATATTACGCATTTAACT
The DNA here is from genome assembly GCA_038088585.1 of Chrysina gloriosa. Taxonomy (NCBI): domain Eukaryota; kingdom Metazoa; phylum Arthropoda; class Insecta; order Coleoptera; family Scarabaeidae; genus Chrysina; species Chrysina gloriosa. The sequence continues at coordinate 10,304,104 of CM076089.1, read as the reverse complement.
ACGTGTACGCCAGTGTATCCTCATTTTTTCAAATTGTGTGATTGTGTGCGCACTCATTTTGTGACATTTAACTCGTGTTTCTTTATATAAACAGAGGATTAAACAGTTTTCATTATTACAACGATCCGAAGAAAGATGGAAAAGTTCCCAGAACTCGAACAAGAAGAAGACCAGGTTTTCGAAAGTGAAGATATTCCGGAGCCTGGGTAAGAATCTGAATTACTCGAAATTAATTCCGTTATAAAACGTTGAAATAAGCAAGAAATCAATTTCGTTTCTTATTCATGTTGAATTTGAAATACAAATCATCGAATAGGGCAATATTTTTGTTTACTTCCACCCGAAATTACTGAAAAAGATCGATTTTATTCATTATTTTTAAACATTCAGGTTCTTGAAAATATATATAGATCTTATAACTCAAAATTCCCATATTTTAAAAGAAGCTTTTGGTTCCCATTCACATTTTTATTTATTTTCATCTTATTGATATTTCATATGCTTATATTTAGCAAAACGATTTGATGATAATTATATGCTTTATAAACCATAAATCTGAAGAAGCGCGATAACACTTACTTCTACAAGATGAATATTCAGCTCATAATATTTGCTAATTTTGACAAGTCACAATCAATTTTCCTTCAAACATATCCTGAAATTGACTCATTATTCCAGTTCTATGAATTTTGTTAAGTAGCCTGTCTGCATTCGCGGCATTTCTCACTGCGCATGTCCTTTCTTGTATTCTTGTTTGTACTCCCCTACTTTGCAATTAGTTTAATTCTTTCAGGTCTAATTCTTCTTCATTCAGAAATAATTTTGATAAAACTTACTAAAAATATTAGAAATCAACGGAAAAAAGATGTTTGTATGAAATGTCAAATAGGTGAGAAATCTATTGGAGTTTTGAAGAACTTTTGATAATTATCTTATTGTATCCTTCTTCATTCAGAAATAATTTTGATAAAACCCGCTAAGATATTAAAAATCAATTGTTTGTCTGAAACAGTTAAGTACTTGTGAAATCTATTTGAAGTTATGAAAAACTTATGATGATTATCTCATTGTATCTTTCTTCATTCGGAAATAATTTTGACAAAACTCGCTAGAAATATTAAAAATCAAAGGATAAAAGATGTTTGTATGAAACAAGAAGTCTTGGTGGTGATTATCTCATTGTATCGTTCTTCATTCAAAGATAATTTTAACAAAAGCCGTTAAAAATATTAGAAATCAAAGGAAAAAAGATTTTTGTATAAAACAGTTAAGAAGTTGAGAAATCTATTTGAAGTTTTGAAGAACTTACGATGATTATCTTATTGTGTCGTTCTTCATTCAGAAATAATTTTGACAAAACCCGCTACAAATATTACACATCAAAGGATAAAAAATGTTTGTATGAAACAAAAAATCTTGAAGAAGTTTTGAAGAACTTATCGTGAGTATCTTCTTGTATCCTTCTTTGGGATATAATAATTGAAATATTGAAGTAATTTTGACAAAATCCCCTAAGAATATTAGAAATCAACGGAAGAAGATATTTGTATCAAACAGTTAAATAGCCGAAAAATCTATTGAAGTTTTGAAGACCTTGTGATGATTATCTCACTGTATTGCGTTGCTGATTTTTCGCCCTAACAACCAGCGCAAATGTAAGAAGGGAAACTTCTGTAGGTAGTGTAAAATACTTTGGGGATTATTGAAAGCAGATATTTAAGAGAATTCGTACATCTTGTTTCACTTCTGCACCAAATTCGGCAGAATTTGCTGTGGTGATACTCGCTTGTTAAATGCAAACAAGATCTAATGCCACTATTTATTGATATAGTTGATCTTAAATCCTTTTACCTTTCCACATCGATTTTGGGAAGTCAAAATACGTATTTCGACAGCAAAATTCCCATTCTCAGTGGATATGAAATATCATCACCCGTAAACTTTTGTTCGCTGGTAAAAGATAACACTTTACCATTGCACAATCGACATCCAGTACCATTCTAAAAATTAATTACATACGTATAGTTGCGTATTTCCTCTGATGCAGTTTTTGGAAATTTGGGCATGATGTAAACTTCTGACTCAATCTTTATACAAGCAGTAAATGAAAGGAATACACTGGATTCCATGAATATATCTTTTACTTTTCCTTGCGGTTTACTTTATAGTCTATTTTCATTTTTAGTCATGGTCTACGTGCTGCATTTATTATTAGTAGGGTTCGACAAACGAGTACATGGTAAGTTGTGTAAACCCGACTGACGCTGTCACTCCTTCTAAGTTTAATGTCACCCCTTGCATGTAAGTGGGTACAAGCAGTGGAGTGACAGCGTCAGTCCGGTTTACACTACTTAATGATAACTTATCGTGCACTCGTTTGCCGAATCTTATTTATTATTGGCTGTAATGATAAATGTGAAAACTTTTGATTCACAGTTTTCGGGTTTTTTTTTTTGTGAAGTAACCAGATATTGGCTATTTAGAGTTAACCATGAAAATGTTATTGTTAGACTCTTGAATTTTTGATCAGAAAACTGTAAATGGAGAAATGGTGTTTTCATGGGGTATTAGTGCAAGGAACAAAACTTCTCAAATTCTTAAGTAACTAATTCACATCTGAGATCACCTATCTATGCATCCTTACGTGACTTAAAAGCAGCTAACTTCTCAATAATTTTTCATTTAGTTACAAGAGCTGTTCCCTTTCCGCTGAGCCTAGTAAAGTAATACACAATATTTCGAGAAAACACCTTGATTTTGCAAATTTTCTTTACAAACAGTAAACTATTTTCGAGAGCCAAAATCTGAACATTTTTTTAATTCTTCTTTAGAGTCGATGTATTTCTACATCCATAAACACCATTCTTCAAAATATTTCTTTTCCAGTCTTGCCGCGTTCTTCGGCCAATGTTAAACCTAGCCCTCTAAATTATCCTTTACAGGTGGAAACCAGAAACCATTAGTTACCAGGTCAAGAAACTCTGTCGAATATCCCATTATTTCAATATTTTAGGCATTGAAATATGTATTTAGTCGTTCAAGCAGCAGTGGGAGTGCGAGCGTTATCAATATGCAAGATGGTCGCTTATCGTTAATGTTTAGAACAACTTCAGGCAAACAAACTAATCAATCGCATCCTTCACCGCTTCTTTCTCCTCTTCTCTGAATCTTTTTCTTGACCTGCCTCCGCTGTTCCTTTCTTATAGTACTGCTTCATGTACTTTCCTTGTTAATTTATCTTCTGACATTCTATAGGTGTTAAATGCTTTCACATCAATTGCTCATTCACTTCCTGCCATTTCATTTTCCTTTCCTTCACCGCTTCTTTCCCCTCTTCTCTGAATCTTTTTCTTGACCTGCCTCCGCTGTTCCTTTCTTATAGTACTGCTTCATGTACTTTCCTTGTTAGTTTATCTTCTGACATTCTATAGGTGTTAAATGCTTTCACATCAATTGCTCATTCACTTCCTGGCATTTCATTTTTCTTTCCTTCACCGCTTGTTTCTCCTCTTCTCTGAATCTTTTCTTGGCCTGCCTCCGCTGTTCCTTCCTTATAGTACTGCTTCATGTACTTTCCTTGTTAATTAATTATCTGAAATTCTACAGGTGGTCAATGCTTACTGTGAACAACAGCTCATTCACTTCCTCCCAATCCATTGTTTTCTCCTCCATCGCTTCCTTCAATTACTTCTTTAATTTTCTTCTTTGTCTGTTTCCGCTGTTGCTTTCTTATAGTACTGCTTTATGTACTCTCCTTGTTAATCTATCTTCTGAAATTCTATAAGTATGTATGTGTTCCAGCCAACGCAGTTCTCTTTCCTCTATTCTTCTTCCCGCGGGTTCTATGTCTAGCTTTTCTCGATATACTTCGTTTCTATTGTATTTCTGTAGCATTTACCTTGCTCTTGTCTCTTCGTTGTTGTCCATGATTCGCTCCCCTGTTGCCATTCTTATTTCTTTTATTTCGCTCTCTAATCTTGCCCTACTTGCCACAATAAGACCAATTCTTTTGTGTTTCTCTAATGACCGTTCTTGAGTTAGGAGCTGAGAAACAAGGAGAGTAAGCAGCAATCAGATTCATAGTCCGACCGCTTTATGGTAGCCAAGGAGCATGAGCTGTTTACCAAACATAGTCGATTGATTTGCTCAAAACATTGTTTACGCCTTAAGCCACGCTCAAAATTGTAGAAAATTACATCTCGATAATGCTTATTGTTCAATACCATGATTGCTTATGCAAGAAATCGCTTTAAACTTATAAATTTGGGAAATATTCAGGTATATCGGTCAACTGTTAGTCATTAAACAAGTAAACAACTAGTTTAACATGTCAAACAAAGTTTATTAAAAAGTATTATGGCTAGAGAAGGACTCGGCGGAAAAAGAACATCCCTCGTAATTTTATGCTTTTATTCATTGAGAAACACATATTTATATTTACACAAAAAAGGAAAATGCGTCAAAATACCTGTTGCCTACTACTCAAAGATTACTACTCAAAGATCTAGTGGAATTGGTGTATCAAAGAAATTTGAAAATCGCATAAATTGTTAACTTCGTTTAGAGGCGACATCTCTCCATCAAGAGCTCAGCGGAAAGACAACATCCCTGGTATAAAATGGTTCTTTGACTCATACAACTACTTCAGTTCGTGAAACACAACAGAATGAAATTGTGACACTTGAACTTTAGTTAACAGAATGATGCCGTCTTTTGCGTTTTCTTTTTCGAATATGACAAGTTAGTTGTCGAAATGCGTATCTGCCGGTATCTAAATGAATATGATAAAAACATGAGAACAATCTTTTGTTCGAAACCACCGAGATTTTTACCTTTATTAATCTTTACTGTGGAATAAATTAAGTACATGATTATTTTGAGAACATAGTCATTATGCACAAAATAATATTGTTAAGTAAGCTTTGTTGATGACATGATATAGATTACCCACATTTATTACAAAATCAATGCTGTAAAGTATATATCACATACCTTTTATGCTACATGAATATTTTTGAACTTTAACGTTTATGCAGTTATCAAGTGGGAGTTCATGCTCATTGTTTCGTTAAAATTTATCGGCAATGTGAGAATGTGTAAAGTTCCACACGTCCACACGTAGCAATGCTATCCACATAGGTACAGACATGGCAATGGGAAAGGATCTACTACACCGAAGGCGAATCTACAATGTTGAGAAATTATTCCTGTAAACACTATACACAAATACGTATTTAACGCTCATTAAAATCGATTAAAGACACGTTTTAAGCTAGAAATTGTATTTATCTCGCTTACGATAGCAGGTTAAGTGATAATTTAAAAAATTCATTTACATACTCGGATTAAAGTTTGTTTTCGAAGCGACTTGTTACGATTAGATTGGTACTAAAATGTACAAAAACAACATGCACATGGCTGTCTTTACTTGGATGCGGATATAATATTCGATTTCGGTGGCATATCACATACAACTTGCGAGATACACGGTTTCATTCACTTATGTAAATTATAATGAAAATGTTGTTATTTGCGTTTGATATTCTTTATCTCGTTTTTTAATATGTAGATAATAGCGATAGAGACTTGATTCATTCCTACACTCTTACCTATAAACGAATCTTATTTTTTAAGAATGTGTATGGGAATCAAATAATTGTTTATAGCTACATACTTACATTTTATGAATTTAAGTAGTTTATTTTAAGACGTAAAGTATTTGAATACCCAATGGAAACTATAAATAAACTGTTAGAATCCTTACAGTACAATGTTATTATACACATTAACAATAGTTAAGTAATCAATTCCAGATTGACGTTTTCATAACAGTTTGGTAATAATTCTATGTCAAATACCCCAAACGCAAATTAAAAAAAAAAGCAATTTGCCAATCCCTAAATGTGCTTAGGTGTTGCAATTGTTTTACTTTAGCAAACTGTGCGATGTTTCTTGTCCTTCGTTTAAGTTTTCGGCACCAATCCATGCAGCGCCCCTTAATCACAAAATGATTTCTATTTGTTGATTTTTTTTCAAGTCTTTTCCTTTCCCTCTTTTCCTCTCAACCCGAATCCTCCTTTATTAAAGTATCGTTTCTCGATTTTATTCCATATCCGAAGCAGTCCAATTGTTCCTCTTTTATTTTGTTTAGGATTTATGATATAGATACTTACACGGAGTTCGAATTAATAAGTAACACTGCTCTACCAATTTCAACTTGTCTGTATCTGATTTGAAATATAGTGGACCTGGCGTTGAATCCAGAAGAAGAAACAGTTTCACCCTGTTGATACATACGTATGAAATACATTGAAGGTGCACGTTAATAACTTTAAATACATCGAAACAATTACACTTAGAACTAATAAATATGTGGATTTCCTTAATTACGAGTTGTTGAATTCCATGGAGAAATCAAAAATTTCCTAACAAAACACCAACAGTAGTCGCCCATCATTGCAACTTTCCAGGACACTTGATAACGATTTTCCATAGTAAGGATATCTTGGTGGAAGCGCTTACCCTACTCATCGCTTATGGCGCCTAAATTTTCCAGGAAGAAGTCAAGGTGTGAATGTAAAAATTGAATTTAAAGCGACATTCTGAACTCCATGTTCTTATAGTTCACCAACGGATCATTCACTATGGAAACATAGTTATTGTCTGTTCTGTTGCCCACAAAGCCATGAAGCATTGCTTTGAAAAAGGATCAAGCAACTAATTCGAAATTTGGGAGCTTAGTATCACAGATAGGATTTGTCAACAATTTTCTGATTTGTGGCCCAACAAATATGCCTTCTTGCAGCTTTGCTCCACACACGCTTTTAAAATGACTAAAATGTAAAAAATTCTTCCACTCCTCCCGATCCAGTGATTAGTTTTAGAACTTATACCACTTCTTTATATTATACAAAGAGTAGCAAATAAAAGAACAGAGAATAGGGGAAGAAACACAAAACTATGTACTAATTGATATGTAACATGTCAGATGACTAGTGTAGTTAAAAAACTTTATTGTAGAAATTTTATCTGATACTTAACAGTCTGATATGCATTCCATTTTATTAGCAATCATTCCAAATCTGAACCATAAAACTCTAAATAGTATTCGTGATAAACTAACGCGAATTAAAATTATTTTGGTCGTATATGAACTGCACTGTTGAGTCTGATAGACTAAACTTAGAAGCTTGGTATAAGAACCTCTATATACTAATTTCTTTAAACTGAATGTTTTGAGTGTGTTGTGAATGCTCAATGGTGGTAAAATTTTGTTCAAATAAAGTATACGAAAACTGTTCATACCACATTTTCCCGCAACAAACATAATTACTGCAAACCACGCAGATCGGAAAACGCTTCGGCGTATCTGCAGGAGCATCACCTTCCAAATCAAAAATGGAAAATGGAAGTAAGTCAATCAAAGTGCCAACATGTGACCTTTGAATTGAAAAATTTACTATAGTCCGATACCTTGAATTGTATTCTAGGAATTAGTTAACCTCGAAAGATCACGCTCTGAACAAAGGAAAGCGAATTGATCTGAGATTCGAAGAACTTTAGTGGTTACTAACAAGAAGATATTACAGATAAAAGTATGATGGTTCTATACAAAGCAAAAGTAACACTTGCTTGGACGTATGGTATGGAATTCTGGCGATCGCCCAGAGAATCAAATATCAAAATCATATAAACATCCCAGTCAGAATTCTTTGAATCCGCAACTACTGCGTCTCTCTAACCAGTACCAATTGTACATAATATATGAAAGAGATTCTGTAAGAAGTAACGCAAATCACGACAAGGCATTGATCTAAAATCAGATACTAGACTTCATCGGAGAAATCCTTGGTATACGGGTAAATCTGTAAATTTTAGTTTTTAAATTTGTACTAAATATGAATGAATATGAATCAGTTTGGTGCACGATTTGGAAATCTACAAAGAAATCACATTTTAGGTATGAGGTCAGATCACCAATAATTGGTGCATTTGTTCATTGAGTTAGAAGTAATTTGAAATGAAGGAGGATGCAACATTCTTTGGTGAAAGCTTGGTTTTGTGGACAGATATATCAAAAAATGATGATGGCATGTATCAAGGAAAGCTTAGACAGATAATAGCAGTTTCAATTAATTGAGTACGTAGGCAGGTACATTGTGGTAGAAATTTTGAACTTATCGTGAAAAGGGTCTTACGAGAGTTGAGTTGGCTTGTCCAAAGAATTATATTATTCAAAAAATTAAAAGCAATCTGAAATTATAAAACGTCAATATCCTTTATTGGACGCATCTCTTCTTATCTTGTAAATCTTAACGGAAAGTCTTCCACATCAACATCAGAGAAAATTATTCAAAAGGAATCACGAAAGATTGGATGATCTTATAAAAAATTTAAGTTTACTATTCACAAGATTGTGACCCATAGAAAGGAAATTATGTGTGCTAATATGATATGTAGGTAAAACCCTTATATTATATCTATAAGGGTTTTTGTTCAAAATTCTATTCTGCTTGATTATCTCCAATATTTTATTGGTCATGTTTGAGTTCTTTGCAGACTACCATTGTATCTGATATATGGGTGCTTATTTTCTTGTGATACTCTTGGGACACCATTTTTCACAATCGTATTTGTTACTAGCCGCTCTTGTCAGATTATTTGCATATAGAAATTATCTTACCATTTACGGTTCTACAGTTTTCAATTAATTACTGAAATTACTGAAAATTCAATTTGTCCGTTAATCCTCATCTTCCTTTTTCATTTATTTGAAACTTCAGATTCAACTTTTATCGCGCTAACATTTACTTTATGATGATTTATGATGATTGATACGTCTTTTATGGCCGTAAGGGTATATTCTTGTCATTTACTACTTCACGGAACACAATAATAAAGCCCTTTCCGATATTAAACAAATTTATATGCAAAGCAAAAACGAATCAAGACGAAGATTGAAAGAGAAAGATGAAGAGCGTTGGGATTAATAATTTTGACCCCATCGTCCATCCTCATATATCATATCTGCTCCATCGGGGTGTTGACGATCTATTTTTTTACTGGCTAATCGCCCATTTTGCAGCCCCTCAGTCATTGATCTTTTCAAAATTAGAAAGAACGAAGATAAAGTTTTCGAAAGAATTTACTCATATTACTTTACTAGGGTGATATGACGATCCGAACAATGTCTTGATATAAGCAGATCTACTGAATAGTAACAATCAGGATAGTACCAAAACATACTTAATTTCTACTGCAAGCTAAGAATTTCCCAGAAATGCACCAGTTTACAATTTTTTGAACATTGACTGTTTGCTCATTGTGTGTGGTTTTCCTAAAATTATCGTTTGCATATCTCAGATTAGTGTGTCGTATTAATTAACCTTTCATTGTTTCTGTTGCACCTTTCCCTCCAGTTGTTTATTTCTTCTTACGAAATTGCTTATGGTGGTTATGAGAGTGTCAAATATGTAGTATATGTGTTTTGAATTATGCATTGACTCAAACCTATTCCGTTACTGGTTATTGACGTGGTTAAGACAGCAATTCGATATATTTTTAGTAGTTTATTTATTACAGTTGTTTTTCTTCTAAAATCCTCTATTGAATGCGAAGGTATACTGGCCGACAGAATTGATTGACTAACCTGCTACAAAATGCTTCCACGTTCCATATTCGGCCTTAACTTCTGTGACCTACGTAGGATTTACATTCGCATACTTCTGAAATTTAGTTAGGCGAATCGTCCCAACTGGCTGTTAACCCACTAGTCTGTCGACTATTGTTCCTGATGTTCACTTGTAATTTCACGATGCGTTCAATGAGTTATGATTGTCGTTTGATGACGAGGAAAGTTCTTTATAGCCAAAGATATCGTATCTGGATTAAATAGAAGATATAAATGACCACTATCAAATTGCCTGGGAGTGATTAGTCCACTTGAAGAGTTTTATTCTAAACACTTCGAACACGCTTAGTTTGATCAGAAATGATTGGCAGACTCGAACATTGTAAGCTACAAAAACATCTTCAATCTACAATCAGGATGGCAATATATCGACGTATAAATTTTACGTGGTCCAGGATAAGAGGGCAGAACATATTCTTTGCAGTTGTGAAGAACTGAAACGTTCCAGGCACAACTGGTTTGAACAGATCTGATTTGAGTCTCACGATTTCAAGGAAGTTCATGAACATTATTGATTTCTAACTTTAGCTAAGAAACGAGGCTCAGTCTGAGGAAAGTGCTTGATTAGAGCAGTTTAACGAAACAAGCTTACAAGTTAGTTTACAACGCCCATAATGTTCTAAACTTATCAAAACTGTTACCCAAAATAGGTTCGAAAAAGAAAATGCTCCAAATGTCCTAAAACTTGACTGTCCTACAGTTTTTAAAGATTCCCATTTAAATGCTCTTTAACACTGGTCGATTTTTCTCGTGTAAATAATCTTTAAATAAAGTATCACCGATTCTCTAGGAAATAGTTGGAACGCTTTCCCAAGAGTCAAGGTCCGGATCACCAAGGAGAATTAATCGCGTGACTCATACGACTCTCGGAGCGCGTCGTCCTGCATCAAAGACATACGCCTAAAATTGATTTTCGAACTGCCAAGTGAATCATTCACCTCCTTAGTGTAATTTTTAATTTTAGTCGGCCAGATTAAAATCCTGCATGTGTGTGTCAGACTACGGCTACGCGAAGGTTCTGGTATTTTTCGTTTCGGCGTTCGTCTCCGTTTTTCTAACGGTTCTCACCGAGTTGCCTTTTCCGTTTGCGTACGTGTATGAGAAAAAGTGTGGGGGAAAACGAAGCAATATCTTGTTGGCACTGAACCTTGTTTGTTTCGTCGTTCTTGCATTTGACGAAACAGCACCTACCTATTCCGTCATAGAAACGTACGCACGTTAAAGAAACCAAAAACAGGTTGTTTTACATTTATTTCGGGAAAACAATGAAATGACGGTATGATTCCCAGTATAAAAAGGCAATTACGTGATTTTTCTTGTATCTTTGGGGATTTGTTCAAGCTCGGATTTTACGCTTTTAAGAAATATCAAAGGATACATTCTGGAAATCGTATTTCTAACAATGCCCATGTATGTCCATAATTTGTGCGAGTTGAAGTAAATATGTATAAAATCGATGCGTTCATGGCTTTAGAAATTCGCCTTAATACATTATAATCTAATCTTTTTAACATAATTTAGATCTTTCTTATTGTTTTTTAACATTGCCTTCGAAAATGAGGAAAATTTTTATATTATACTCAACTTTTCTAATGAAATAGAAATGATGAGGTACTTCTTAAATTTATTTTTCTGGAGTTATTCAATATTTAATCTATTGTTAACTCTTCAACAATGGCATAAGTAAGATATAGGATACAATTTGTAAAGAGCGTTTAGAACGAACAATCTTCGACGGAATGATAAATTTTTCGATTTCTTTTGCTTTGGTAATAATGGTGGAGGTGCAATGCATCTAATTAATATTACTCAAAATACGTTAAAGTTATATTAACGTAGTTCAAATATTGAACATTGAATTTAACGTGGTGAACACGAATATCACCTTGAAAAAGTTGATTTGCTCTCGTCGCAGAGATATTTACGTTCGGTCCGTTGTATATCCGTTGTGACCCAACAAAATGATAATTAATTGCGGCAAGTATGGCTGGTAGATCTGTGCCGATCTGAAGGTATTCTCTCCGTTGATGACTTTTTAGCAGGGATATACTAAGTACTACTATTTCCTTTGTCTATGGAACAGCGGAGCTGTAGATTTGTACTACATCAAGAAAGATTGGTCTACGAAAGCATCTTTTGAGCCTGTAAAAATGTATATAGAGCACCCATCATTGGTAGAAGGGCATAAGATCATAATTTCTCCTTTACACATCAAGCTCGGCCTTATTAAAAAATTGGTAAAGTCCACGGATAAGAATGGACCAGCTTTCAAGTACCTCTATGAAAAATGTCCTCTTCTCAGTGAAGCCAAAATTAAGGAGGGTGTTTTGCGGGGCACAAATCGAACAGCTCTTCAGAGATCTCCAGTTTGAAGAAATTTCTCCAAAGTAAAGAAAAACTGATTTGAAATGCCCTTCTGGCAATTGGCAGCAAACGTTCTGGAGAATGACAAAGCTGAAAACTACAAGGAATTGGTCGAGGAGGTTGACTTTTTTCATGAATTCCTTAAAGATCTATTTTCTTGACTCCCACTCGAAAAGATCGTAAACAACAGGTCAAAAGAAAGCGAAAGTTTGAAGCAGATTGAGGTACTCTTAACAGGTATTTACATATAGTACCTAATATACAATTTTTCCCAAAAATGCATAAAGATGGCAATGAAGCCGTAGCCAATATTTTCATCTTGAAAGCATAAACTTTGTCAAATTTCGTGGTCCAATGCAACCTAAATGTATTGTATGCTAGACAATCTGATTAGTTCAAATTAAAAATTTAACAATTTTTTTTCAGCTATTTTCGGAAATCTGTTATTGAGTTTCTGTTTGAAACATTCTTGGCTTTAATAAGCTGTTTCTCTTTATTTCTAGCTAGACATTTTAGTTATTTGACTCTCTTGTTGTACTCTAGCTTCATTTGTAGCTTACACAATTTGATTACATTTTCACCCTTTAAACTTAATTATTATGATTACTACTTCTTATTGTAATATAACCCGACATTTACAATTTGCTTATCTTAATGTTGATACTTATAACTTTTTAGTAGAAGTTCGTAATACACTGTCATTACTTAAACTGAGCGTAGTTCAGCAGCAATATTTTTGTCTAAATTGACTAGAGTTTAATTCATTCGAAAGTAGAGGCAAAAGAAACTTCATATTTAATTAATATTTCAATATTCCCAAGTAGCTCGGAACAACACAACAAAAATAACCCGTTTTGAAAATGTGTCAAAGACATTTAAACGAAAAATCTTATGAATGCGATTGAATTGATTATTAAATTCTTTTTATGGATAACCTGACACTAGCAAGCCAGTTGTGCAATGACACAGGAGGCCGTGGGGTCAGTATTGCAGCTCGTTTGGTTATTGCTGCAAGACACGTGCTGAAAGAGTTACTTACATTCCAGTTGCCAAGTGGTTCTCCAACAGCTTGAACGTTGTGCATATTGGCAATTACTTTTCTTGCCTGCACGTACTAGATTCGGAGATTAGCATTACCTGTAAAATGTGAATAAAGTGGTTTGATTTATTACAGCATATGGGGAAGAGGTTACTCGCATATTAAAACTGATACATAGTCGTATTAGTACCAACCGACTGCTGTGGGTTCTAAAGGACGTATCTTGAATGCGTAGTTGCTCAGTTGAACTTTAGAAACGTTTTGACTCCAAGAAGAAATCTCCATTTGAGATTTTTCAATCTTTGAAAAATAGTCTTAAATTGCACTTTTAGTACCTTTCTTACGAAAGTTATGTTAAGTCTTCTCGTTATTTTCGTAGTACATACGTTTGTCCTATTCTCGTTTCTATTTAAAGTTAGTTATGACGATATGAATTTTCCACAATTGGTTGGATAGCCAAATTGAAGAAAATTTTTCCTTTGTTTTGTATCAAGAGACCACAGAATACCATAATCGTTGTCGTTTTTTGTTAATTCTTTACAGACGATGGTATCGAAATTTAAATTTAAATGGCTGTTATTTGTCAAATTTCCTTCTGTTTCCGATGTCGTAATATAAAGAAACAAATATGCATTAGTTACACCTTCTGTTTGTATACCACTTGGTGTAGAAATTATACCATCTAGAAAGGGTTTGAATTTTCTGATTAAATTTAGCAGATATTTTTAACTATTGAAAAGTAATAAATGAAGAGCATTATTTCGAAATGTTAGACTCAATAGTTATAGTTGAAGGGATGTTTAGCCCAGTAATTTCTAAGTGACATTGCATTGTTCTTCGTGAATTCTTTCTCGATTTATTTGTCTGTGGGTTTAATTTAATGTGGTTTGGCTTTATTACAATGCTTAGAATAAGACGCCGTACAAATTATAGTTAAGTGAGTGATTTAGAAACGGGTGGAGTTACCTAGAGATATGGACAAAGGCGACTCTTCATTCAGGAAAGTCGCAAACCGCACCGAAATCAGGCTACCCACCATTAGAGTTTATATAAGATAAATAAAAATCATACTGTGCGTTTATTGTGTAGTGCTTTAAAGTTGTTTTTGCACTTGCAAACCATAATCCAATTGAGCTTGGAAGCTGTGTTTGAGAAACAAAGGAAAAGAAAACTTAGCCCAAAACTATCGAGCATCCGCTTTCACTAACTTAAAATGTAGCTAAAAGAGTATGGTTTAAGATATAAGTGGTATAGGAAATTGGTTGTTATTTTCTTAGAAAACGTAAATTCAACACCAGCGCTCTGAATTTCGTAAAGTTGATCAGTGTGAATGAGATACACACAGAACGACGATTTCTGATCAAAATGGCCAAGAGATGAGGTAAATAATGTTTTTGAGACTAGGTCGCAATAGTTATCAGTACCTTCAGAAATATGGCTGTGGTACGATTTAGACGTCAGGTACGATATATGCAACTCTTCCCTATTTTGCAATAGTTCCAGGTTTCTTTGCAATTTAATCAGAAAATTCAATCGCCTTCTAATTGGTACAATTTCTGCCAGGCAATATACTTCATTCCATAAAAAAGTTATCTTTTGTTTTCTTTAAAAAATTGGCAATCACTTGCTTGCCAAACTAATAGTAGATAGTATAATTCTCCAAGCTTCTATTTGTGTGCAGATGAGCTACGATTATTTAACAATACGTCCAAAAATAAAAAGTTATTTTTTTCTTCCGTTTTATTTTAATCTGTGGTCACTAAGTGAATGAAAACTTTCAAGATAAATTTATATAAGTAATCTGAAAATGTCCTGTTTGTATGTTTTCTTTGCGAAAATTATTTAAAACTATATTTTAAACGGGTAGGTGTAATTTATTGCTTCTGACCGTTATAGCTCCATAACGTGCATTTGCGCTCGCACTTCACATATGAACACGCTCTGTTTCGAACATTTGTTCCATTTTGTTAGTAAGCGCTTTTTATGTACATAGTTTCTTTTTATAAGTAGACCGTGTGTTTGGAAGTAGCAATATGTGTGTTTTATTTTTATTTTATTTTTTTGCAACATCACTGAGATGGTGTTTAAAACAGTTTTTATATCTAACCATTGAACAAAAAGAGATTATTGTGAATTTGAAAGGATTCTCCGTACCTCTAGCATTGTAATTTTATATTAAATTTTGATACAGCCATTCAGAGAGAACTCCTCCAGAAATGAAAGAAATCATATCGTATGTTAAATTGATAAAAATAAATTTGGAGTATGTACGTTTAATGTATACTCTACTTGCATACGCATGTGAAAAACTTCTAGTGAAATTTTATGAAAAATTGCATAAGACATTTTTGGCAAAATATGTTTGTTTACGTACGCTGTGGTAGAAATTATGCAAAAACATACATGTAGTTCCTTAGAAAAGATTCAATATAATTTTACTATATAATTACTTTATTAATACGATTTCATTATGTTATAACAAACAATACAAGTATTTATAGTGTATAACAGTATTTTTCCCACAAGAATTGTTCATCTCGGCTTTATCAGCATTTTTGCGTACTTTTGACGAAATTTTCAATCGCGGTTTGGGGTAAATGTGGCTTAATTTCAGTGATACACCGTACAATCGCCTCCTTCAAGGCTTGAGTGGTCGTGGGTTTGTTGACATAAACTTTTGACTTCAAAATACCTTCGAGAGAGAAGTCTACAGGCGTTAATCCAACGATCTAGGCAGCCAATTCCGAAGATTACACGACCAGAAAATTTCTCGTGTAATAATGCAATTGTGTCACGTGATGTGCGCCAAGTGACACCGTCCTGTTGGAACCACAAGCCTTCGAGATCCATACCATCCATACGAAGCACAAGAAAGTGGGTTATCGTGCCCCGATATCATTTATCTTTGACTGTTTTTTGTATTCCCGGCAGGATCTTCGAAGAAAAATGGTTTAATAATGCTCCCAGGTGAAAATCTACACCAAACAGTGAGACGTTTGTGATGCATTTCCTTCCCATGAAACACATGTGGGCTTTCGTCACTCCAAATGAGGAAATTTGCTTGATTACGAAGCCATTAACATGAAAATGGGTTTGATTGTTGAAGATGATTTTGTTGGAATACTCACCGTTCACCTGTTGTCATTCAGTGAACCAATTGACAAACTTTCTTCGCCGTGTATGGTCTATAGGCTGAAGTTTTTGTATCAATTGGATTTTGTAGAAGCAGACGCAAATCTTTCGTGAGAATATGCTGCATAGTGTTTCTTCAAATGTTCAATTCTTGACTACGATGGCGAATTAATGTCCCTGAACTCTCGACCACATTCTGGCAAACATCCGTGGTGTTGTCTGCTGAACGACCTGGTCGAACACATGTCGATGGTCTGACATCAGTTATCGACCCAGTCTTCTTGAATTTCTCGATAATTGTCTACACAATTTTGCCGCATTCAGGACATTTTGATTACCAAAAAAATGGATGCAATTTACCAATCATGGCAGTGAAAGTTTCCCCGTTTTTAAAATAAAGTTTAACAATAAGAATACGTTGTTGGTTTGACTATCAAAGCACAACAGTATAAATGATACCAAATTCAAATTTTCCGCTGTTGTTAGGACAACCTTTATAACTTCATTTCGACAAATACCATTATTATTTTTGGTCTCCATATAGTTTGTAATACGTTTCTCTCAAGACAATCTCATTTATTTTCATCCTTAGTGGCCAATATCCATATCCGCTTAAAACTAAGGATCTTGAAAATTATCCTGGTGTATGAATCAAATCTGTACGCTCTTCTTTACTGCGATATACGGCTAAATTACTGTTTACCTATTCAACCTTAGTCCTAGAAGTTGTGCAATAATCCGCGTGAAGATTACCTACAAATACATGAGCCTACATTTAATTGACGTGCAGTAACATACGACTCGACTGTCAAATATAGATAATTTCACTGAAATGTCCATCATGTTTCAAAGTGGCGAGCTGATGTATTGTTTGTATTTACGAATATTTGCGATAAACCTGTTTTGGGAATGGGAATGGGAATGAAATAATGCCCTATCGTCTAAAAATGTCCGCACTCTATTTATAACTAACACTTATCAGCTGGCAAAATTCATATTAGGGAACGATGTTGTTTGATGACTTTCAAAATTTCATGCTCGTCAATATTAGTATTTAATAAATGTGCGATCGATAATTACTGCGACATTAAAACTGATAAATTAAAAGAAATCTGGTTACCTTCTCCAAATATAACGTACATTAAAGCTATAATTTCTCATTGCTCAGCAACGATGCACTTTCTTGTCGCCGTGTTTCGCTAATTGTACGAAATAATTGTGTACCTTAAGTATACAGTCATTATTAGCACCAATCTAACGACAGCAGCCACATTTGTGGATATACGAATATACCAATTTCAGTTGGCGCCATCCGATTATTGTAACTAATCATTATATCACTAAAGTACACTGGCGCAAACGCATTATAACCAAGTTAACGTAAACTTCGTAATTATCACTATTTTCATTTCTTAGTGCATATTTATCATTTCCGAAACAAATATGAGTTGTCGATTTTCGATTTTTGATCTTAGTGATCCGTATTTCGACGTATTAAAATGTTATTTCTATTCTATTAAAGTAAAATATACCACATCACTTTACTGCTTCTTCAAGATTTTCATAATATTACGAAATGATAGTTAGACCGATACGTCACACGAATTTACGTACGTTACCTTCCGTTATTGGCTACTAATCTGATCCAGAACGCAATTGTAACTGACAAATCAAAATTGTTTGGACTAAACCTTCGCTAAGTTTGTTAGTCAACGGTGTCAAAAACAGTTTTTATCGCGACTATATTTGGTTGTTTACCAAGTAAAATGCATTATCATCCTATGAATCAACGTTCCATCGACGTGTGATTATTATTGCTGGCTTGTTTTCGTTTTGTTCAGTTTATCATTGCGTGAATGGATTCCCTTTGAACGACGTGTAAGCGCACTATTACGACAACGGTAGTGCATATTCAACATAAACAGTGACTTTTTATTGCAGAAGGAATGGATGTTCGAAGAAATGGCTGTAATACATAGTCGTAATTTTTCCTTCTGAAATATACGTAGATATGTATAGCGGTAGAAAGTCCGTGAAATATTTTTTATGTAGATGAGTTTTCGTTTTTTTTCTTCTTCGCTAGATAAAATTAGAGAGATGATCTAATGGTGAATGATTTGCATTTTAACGTATTGTATTTAAGACATTTTTGTTTCGCAAGAAAACATTCCCCCACACCCACAGTTCAGAGGGTGGCAGTTTGGAAAATCTGAGTCAAAATTTCTTGAATTATTTCCATAAGTGTTGGTTTTACAAAAGAAATATAGGCAAAAAGATAATAGTAAGTAATTATTTTTACAGTAAGGTAATCGTACATAATTTCTTATCATTCAGTCACCTACTAATTATAACATCAATTATTATTTTTGGAAATGCAAATCATAATTACATGCAGTTTCATACAATGGATCCTATTCAAAGTACACAAGGATTTCAAACTCGATGAATAAAAGTATTCTGGAAACTAAGGAATTATGAACTGAACATTAATTACAAATCTAAATTAATTTTAAATTGAATCCTAACGACTTCGTTGTATCTGCAACCTTTGGTTACTCTTACTAAATTCCCAATTACATCATTTCTTTCTCCAACTGTAAACCTTTTCTAGTAGAAAAAAAATGTTACACTGTCATTTTCAAAGACATCCATTCGATCTTATGTTGCTGTTGAAGAATCATTCGTGCATTAACAGAAATTTAGACCCTGGAAGGCTTAGGCATCATAGGACTGTGCGGCCAGAACCTAGAATTGAATGATTTAAAATATTTGATGCAAAACTGAACTGAAGCAAACACCTCGTTAAACTGACGAACAAGGCTCCACAACTGTTCTGGCGATCTAGTTGTTGTTGGCAAGACCTGGGGATTAAAATCAAGAGTGGCACACTGTGGTAGTGAGCCCAGAGATTACCTGCTTTAGTCTAGTATGGTGGGGAAGGACAAAGGTGTCCTCGGCAGTAAAGCTTCTCACTACTCTTCAGAGGCTAGCTATGTTGGAAATTATTGAAGCCATGAACAGTATGGAAACCGTTGTCATGGAGGCCATAGTGGATCTTCTGGAACTATTGGAAATGAAAGCGGAAGCCAACTATGAGCTTAATACTCAAGTGACTGATCTGTTTGTGACCAACCCTAAAAGGAATGAATAAATGAATGAATGAACAAAAATCTACTTTAGGTGAAAAAGTGAATTAGAAACTAAATATTGCCATACTGCCTGCACGATGTCCGGATCAGTTAGTGTCTGAGACACTTAGTCCTCAGCTAGATTTAGTCTAATTGAAGTGTGCATTTACGTTGCTCAAGACATTTAGTCCCCTCGTAAGAAGCAAAAATTGTCTTTCAGTCACCATCTGAATTGTGATTATACGAATACATTTGAATCTTATGCATTTTATTATAACAGAAACATTAAGTAAGATTTAAGAATATAGTTTTACCCCATTTGATGGAATTGAAGGGATGATCTGTAAATTGGAGGAGTTTGGCAGACACACGCCCCGACAGAGAGGAGGGTGTTTCGTGCTCGCAGTCACAAAGAGCTGGACAATTTTTACTTCTTACGGGGAAGTAGATGTCTGAAATAACTTTCAGATACACACTTGAATTTCTCGTGCAGGGGACTAATTGACCCGTAGGAAAATTACCCCAAAACTTCTACCTTCCCCAACAGATTGAAGAGGGGTGTCAAAATTTATATGGGAAAAATCAAATAACTACGTTTAGAAACTACACATTTTGTAAAGAGACTCTTAGAATAAAGTATGCAAACATTCAACAAAGATATTTTAGAACTTCATCCCACGGTAAAGTCGCGGGCAACAGTTGGTATTGATATATTGGACGAATCTGTTTCTACAGTTTGCAACCAATATTTTCAAATTAGTTGTGTGTGGGGAAACAATACAGTCGAACAAATAACTTCCATGCTGAAATATTCCATCATTTATAGATTTTAATATGTCTGTTGTCTGTTCAGTTGACGTTTATCTAACATCCATTTGTATGTACGTTGAGAGATGCTGGAAGAGGAATGACTGGATCGATATGTTTGTTCATCGTTGCTTCTGAGCGTTGATAGCTGATATAGATCTTATTTCTTCTTCAACTTACATTATTTTATGTTTGTAATTTTTGATATGAGCGTTCTACTTCTTTTATGTCTGTTATATATCATATATTTCCAACAGATTAGACACCCAACTGGAGATACACCGGGGTTGCTGAAATGTGTGAAAACACTGTTATATCCGACAAACTATTAGTTGCAGAGCTTTCAAATTGAGATGTAGTCAATTACGCGCAAATCTGCGTCTTTTTAAAAGTATATGATTTGTTTGTTGGTTTCATTTCTCTCAAATTTTGAATGGCGACATAGTATGGAGTTTAGGTTTACGGAAAGCTTACAAAGCAAAAGAAAAATAAAAAATCGGAAGTAACATAGGCACACCAGTTACTACATACTCGACATACCATTTCTCTAATCGAATCTAGATATCGTTGAATTTAATTGTCATTTTGACAGTTTTCTTAGAGTGTAGCCTCTCTGTCAGTTATCTATATATATATATATATATAATTTCCTTATTTGTGTGTTCCTCTTTTCTTGTCTATCCAGAGCTTTTTGAAGCTCACTGATGAGCTAGAAAGCTGAAAATTGGCATGCATATAATAAAACGCCTAGGCCAAATCCTAACGTAGCCGGATTTTTGATTTCTGACCTGTGGGCGGATAATTAAGACGAAAAAGGGGCATGGCAAAATAAAATTTTTTAACATTTTAGCTTATATTTTCTTTTTCTTCCTAGCTGGCAGGGACAGGCTTAACAGCTAGTTTAATAATAATTAACCAGAACCAATTAATAATTCAACAGTTTTGAAGATATTTCGTAAGTTTACTGAAGAAGGCAATGTAAGATACCATCCAAAACTAAGAAATGCGCTGATGAATGTACAGGAGAATTCTAAAACTTATGTCAATTTCTCAAAATCACTGAAGATCTCATAAATTTGCCATTCTAGCAGAGAAGCCTACATTGCCAAACGCTAACACTAATTATGAACTATCAACATAATAATTAAATTCAACGATACCTAAATTTGATTAGAAAAACTATGTGTCGATGCAGTAACTGATGTATCTATCTTACTTTCAATTTTTATTTATTTTTTATATTTATAATTTATACTATCTTGCCATCGAAAAAAGAAAACAAGATCGCGTCCTTTGAGAAAAAATTAAATTACTAAAAAATTATACAGGCTTAAAAATATACAGATGTGTACATAATGGACTCCATCTTAATATGAAAGCTCTACAACTAATAGTTTGTCAGATATAACCCCGTTTCCTTACATTTCAGCAACCTGTATATGTATATACACAGTGATCCAGAATGATGGACGTGCATGCATGCGTTTAACGATAAATTCCATAGGCGTGCCGACAATCCATTTCTTTTGTCACCCATACCTGTGTGTAATTCGTATTACTCGAGAATGTATTACATTATTGCATTTTAAAACAAAATTTAAATCAAATTCTTAAAAACTGCGAATTAAAACGATGAAAGAAAGAGAAAAGTAACGAAGATTATTGCTTTATTTGTCCAAACATAGAATTAAGCTGAACTTCAAGGCTAGTGAACTCATGCTGAAATTCTTCATCACAATTTAAGTAGGTACGAATACATCCAATCGCCCTGTTCGAAAATAACCCTCGACGAGCAACTTATTGTGATCGGTAATGAAAACTATCCTAACCTAAAAGTTGACAGTAAATAACATTTTTCAGTTAATAAACCTTACCAAAATTTAATATGTTTGCCGTTTTAGTCTTGAATAAGAATGTTTGTGATGACATAAGTGGAAAACGATCGGAATAATCCCTTAAACTTGCACGAAAACACTAATAAAGGGACAACTGACAATTTTATCTGCCCGCCTATGATGAGGACGGTGATCGTCGAAACGAATTGAAACCAATCATAATTGAACTATCAATTTTCCCTTGGAAAGTAGTTTTGATAATATAACGACAATATAGTTGTCACATGACCGTCAATCATTTTGGATCACTGTGTACAACTCTCCGTATATAGGTTGGGTCTATTCAGCCTCCATGAACGTTCCGGGATTTAACCTTTAAGGTATTTTCAAATTTTATTTATACTCTGGTTTGCATTTATTTGTTACTTTTGTCATCTGTCACTTAATTTGTTATTGACTAATGATTATTTATATTTAATTGTTAGGTAAAACTTGTATTAATCTTTGTTGCAAACTCAGAGGACACACGATGGAGTTCTGCAAGCCAATCCTGAACACTCTTTTCTGGTGGTGCTTCTTTAACCTGATCGCATATTAGATCACTATGTCTTTTTCTGTATATTTTGTGTACCCATGACCCCTATCCTGTCTTTGTTTCTTTTCTTCCTCTTCACATAATAGTGCAACAATGACACAACCCTTACATCTAAAATATTATCCATCTTTGTCGACATTTTACTCACTACTAAGAAAATTCTGCCCATAGTGCGCGTTAAAACTAAAAATTGCCGGCCGTAGCCGTCCCTAGTGGGTAAGTGCGCGGGAGGCTTTAGGCTTTTACTAAAATTAGAAAAAGTCATCCAGCAGAAACCTTCACCACTTTTTCACAAAATTGATTTTTTGAACATTAACTGTAAACAAACTTACTGCATTAATTTGAAGCGGCCACTGTTTTTACAATAACAACAATGTCAAATTTTACGAAAATAGTAATGACATACCTTGCTAGCGCTACTGAGTGGTCGTTTGTAAAACAATAAAAGGCCCCCGCGTACAAAATGTATAATTTTCATTAGCTAATTGTGTCTTACTATTAATAACCTTGCTTTAGACAAAGAGAATTAACTACAAAATGGTGAAGTGTGCTCTGTGGAGGAAGTCGTGCCCAAAACTACGCGCGTGGCTCGTTTTCTACACTGAAGATGACAACTCGGCAATAGAAATACGCATTAATATAGAACTGAAGAACGCAGTTTTTATTCGAGTCCTATTCAGATATTTATGGTAGTATTCATTGCATTCGCGCGATCACAAACCACTGCTACACGACAATATCAGCGGGGCAGTGTCAAAAATAATAGTCCTTGATAATATGTTAACGACGTCCACATATAAATACGTAGTACGTATGCTCATGTGCGTAGTACGTATATACACTTATGCAAGTGTGTGTACTGTACATGTACACATATCTCTTGTTATGCGCGTAAAACATGTGAATGAAACGGGCTCTGAAGCGGATGTTTACACCGATAAGCGATCACTGGCGACCTTCCATTTTTCCTACACTCTCCGACGTGTCGTGGTCCTGTTCCCCTTATATGTATGTTTTTTTCCACGAAGTCTCAGCCCTGATTCGTAGCACTATCTGGCGGTCGCGGTTTATATTAAAATAGCATATTACGGTAGCGCAGAAGCAAGACGTCCTTGTCTAGCAAAAATGGCGCGCAGAAACTTGATGGTGTTGCGTACACGTTTGAGCAAAATATCTGATAGCTGTAATTTATTTAGGCCGATGCGTTTTTTCACCATATCGCAGACTCTTCTCGCTTCCTTTCTTATTGACGATTAAAAGTAATTAAACAGGATGTTGCCGAAATAATCGAAAATTGAACAGGATGTTTCTGGAGCAATTTAGAATTGAGAACAGGGAACTCCTGGAATATTTAAAAATTAAACAGGATATTCCCGGAATAATTACCAAAATTAGGCGAGACACTCGTGGAATGATTTAAAATTAAACAAAATAGTTCTTCAATAATTTCAAAATTAAGCTGGGTATTTCCGAAATAATTTTTAACTTGGACAGAATATTCTTGAAATAATTTTTAAGTTGAACAAATTATCCATCAAATAATTTAAATACTAACCAAAATATTTCCATCTAATCTAGGTAAAATGACCACTCAGAAATAGGATATTTCTTTCGCCATTTTCGTATGCTCCAGTATCCATTAGGAGTCACGCAATGGTCTTATCGCTTGCAGTTTCTGTTACATAAACACTTCGTTTTCTTATATTTTAACACCTTTATGTCTTCGTCGAGAAACAAATTTGCTAACGGCGTACATCAAGATTTTCCTGTGATGCGGCTTTCATAATCCCCCGTTAAGCTGAACAGATTTACCTTCCTCAACCAACCTGTGATCTCAATCTTCTGTTGATATGATCGATTTATGAGAATTAATAGTTGTTACCACCATTCTTGAAGATACCTTATTCGTTTTCTTCTTCCCTCTTCAATCTATCCCTTAAGTCACCCCATAAGTCATCCATATGAAAAATTAGCGTCGCGCAAAACAATAATAATCTGCTGACAACGTGATTCCTGTGGACAGCACTCAACAGTTCGACACCAACATCGCCAAGAGATAAAATAATGCAGAAAACGTCAGCAATGGAATTTAGAATGAAACAACTTGGTGCTCAGCGATGACCATAAAAGAGCGAGAAGCATGTGGAACGGCATCATATTGAAAATGATGGAATGTTTTTGACGGGGATTCGAGGATAGCATTGCTTATGATAACCAATCACCGTTAGTGACCCGACCAATTTCTACAATATCTACAAGACCTGCGCAATGCTGCATTTCGGCAACATAACGTCTATCTATTGTACGGAGAGTAACTTCTGTGAAGGAGCTTTTTCTCCGTGGCTAAGCGATCTAGTTTCAGACCCATTAAATATAGGTAGTACATATGTATGTATGTATATGAACAGGGGAAGGTTAATCAATTAAGTTTCTACATAGTTTGGTCCATCTTCGTTAAGAACTCCAAATTGCCCGACATAGATTGCCCCGCAAAATAGTTATATACCGTGCGTATGGGGTTTTGGTTAAATGGTAATTTAAAATTTGTTCGAAAAAGTTCAAAATGCCAGACCCAGAACAAGAAACTGTCATTTTCTCATAAATCAAATATCTTCCTAAGTATAAGAGATACGAAAAAAGTTTTCATAAGAAAATCACTGTTTTCGATAAGACCAATTTAAAATTCATGTCGAACAAAAATTCAAGGCGGCTGCTTTTGAAGTACCCGTATCAACTTCTTTAATTTAAATGGTCGCCATATTGGATTTTTGGGTTATTAGATAAAATTTCTTATTCTCTTTTCAACGATGTAGAATAACGTGTGAATAAAAACTACCAATAAAATTAACGTTTTACATTTTGATCAAGTAGGCTTACATAAACCCAAACAAAATTAAGTTAAATTTATTTTAGAAACCCTTTGTATGTAATTCCTATAATACTTTTAGTAACAAGTTAATTCAGTATTAAGTACTTGAACCACAAAAAACATCGTTACTTACTTTTTAAATGCATAATCAAGTAGGTAAAAGTAGCTATGATGAAAAACAATAACAAAGGTTATCATAATCTGTCAAAAAGCAGGTATTTAAGCTAAAGTGTTGTCTACAGTTATTGTACTACAAATTAAAAACAAATTGGCGAATTTTCCAATTACTGTAAGCATTGATATGTTTTGCCCATTTATCAACTGTATTAAAAATTCCCATCTTGCTGCTCAAACTTATTTAACTAATTTTCTGGAAAAAGACAACCAAATATCAAACCGTTTAAAAGACTGGACAAGAATATGCAGCGGTATGGAAGTTTGAAAAACTGGGAAAACATTTTACTAGTGGAAGATCATAATTACAACAGCATTTTGAAAATTTAATGTGATTATTAGGATTCACTTTTGTTATTTTAAATAATTCTTTTTGTTTATCCTTGGATTTATGTAAGCTTACTTGATTAAAATGTAAAAGAAGTTAATTTGACTGGTATTTTTGATTCAATCATACGTTATCTTACATCGTTGAAAAGAGAAGAAAAATTCTATCCAATAATCTAAAAATCCAATATGGCAGCTATTTAACTGAAGGAAGTTGATACGAGTACTTCAAAAGCAGCCAGCTTGAATTTTAGTTCGACCCTGACTTTCAAATTGGTCTTATCGAAAACAGTGATTTTCATATGAAACTTGTTTTGTATCTCATACTTGCCAACATATTTGATATACCAGAAAATTACAGTTTTTTTTTAATTTTTTTAATTTGGTTTGACATTTTGAAAATTTTCAACCAAACTTTAAATCACCATGTAAGGCTGCAAAACATATTCCATTTAACCAAAACTCCATCTTCAATAATAAAAAAGTTGACCATGTAATGCCACTCGATGTGGAACACACGGTATATATAGTTAATAATATTTTAGTTTTATCGATGTCAAAACTTTGTAAGGAATATATACATAACCCGAAGCACCCAATTCGTTATTTCAAGTCGTTCGTTTACCATTTTTTGCACATTTCGCTACTAACTTAAGACTGTTGTTTCTGCGAATTGTACGTCCGTTATTTAGTAAATTTGCTGTGGAATAAATGCTTTAATTCAAATAAAATTTATATTATAATTACAGCATTTCAACTTTCTTACCATTCTACTACAGGATACTTCTGTTGCTCCTAGTATTACACGAAATACATTTCGTCGATTTATAAATTGAGGTTCCCTTTTATCTCTGATCTGTTCGAACGTCACCGCAAACATCACCAAAGTCTACTGTCGACTTACGGAAAGAACTGGATAGGATCGTTTGTGCTTATAAAAGGTTCTAAAAATGGAAATAATCTGTTTGTGGTCGACATAGACCACAAACAGAAATAGGGAGTATTGCTAAGAAAATTGCTTCAAAGATTCGAATATAAAATAGAATTATTTATGAAATAAAAGTATAATATCTTTTCCGAAGATATTTCCCATGTTTTACGTTTATTGCGACTAACTAAAATTATGAGACTATACTTGTATCCACAACAATGACAAAGTTAAATCACGATGATACCTCGGAAGTATTAAATAATATGGAAATTACATTGATACCTTACCGCACATATGTGGTATTGGAAACGGAATCTAATCACCTTCATTAGCTAATTTATGTAGTTAACATTGATGTGTTACAGCTTTTAGTTTTGTTGTCGGAGAAGAATGGTTTATTGTCCGAATTTATCGCCATATTTGCTTTAAGCTTGTTCTTTTATTTTGAACTTGAATATTTCTCAAGCATCTCCAATTCGATTTGCTGTGGAAAACTATGCCGGCTGATCCACTCTTCTAATGCTTTCCAGTCTGTGTAAAATCGCTTGCAAGCTTGGGATATCGTTCAAAATTTATATTTTTGATTTTTAATGCTGTATCACTTCATAGCACTTGGTAATAGGGTTTTGCGACACAGCGAAAAGAATTTGATGTATAAAAATTTCTGAATAAGTATAAGGCTTAGGTCCAAACATATTTTCATTGTTTATAAGTTCGTTTATAGGAATATCGCCGAAAATTTAATGCTGCGGCCAGAAAATTAGCGAAGAACTAGAAAAAAGGTATGGAAGGGATCCAGAAAAAGCTCTATCACGCGTACGCTAAGTATCGTTGTCCAAAAAGTCCAATGCAATAATTTGTATGAGAGCTTTTAGATCGCCGACTAAGAATGTTCATTTATTTCTGTTAGCGGACTCGCAATCAGCGACGTCACAAAATCCTACATATCAATTTTTGGTAAAAATTAGGGTTTTATTTCCAATTTTAGTCTGCCATCTTGAATTTTAAAATCTGACACCTAGAAAACATTTATATACGATTTTGCGAAATAGGTACGATTTATTTTACTTTCAAAAGATATTCTTTTCCTGATCACCAGGCTTTTCTTTTCCCATTAATTTTTTAAGATTAACAATTTAATATACAATTGGAGAAAATTGCATTTTTCTCTATCCAGAAACATGTTATTAAGATAATATAACAGAAAGTGATTAAATCGTGTCATAACTGGAAAATCTGGAGAATCACTTAAAGAAAGGTGGTACATCGGTTATACCACCTTGCTTCAAAGGGTTAATCGTCAAAATATCGTTAATTGTCAAGCTATTGAACTGTCGCACATTATACATAAAGAATGGCCTCTACACCAGGAAATGTTTTATCCTTATATTATCCCTTGAGTCAAGACAATGATTCGCCTGTTTAAATTTCGCGCCTCTAAATAGTGTTCTTTTATCTTGTATTGTTACCCCTTGTGAAATTCACAATATTTTGTTTCATTTGTGCATATGCATCCCTGGTCATTGTTATTTAGTTCAATTACTGTATTATTTTCATATTTAGCTGTTGCCTCTGTTCATTCAAAATTAAAATTAGAATTTCGTTTGAAATTTGGAAGTATATTGTTTCAATACCGTCTTAAATTCGCGTTTTAATTTAATTTCCAAATTACATTCTCGTGGACGCTACTGCGAGTGTCTCGCACATCTAACTTAATTCAGTACCTACTGACAATTTTGGTTGTTAAAACAATGCCCGCGGAATTTAAACAATCGGCAATCATTCTGGCTCACGGGGTATAATCTCACTCTGCTACTCTTGAATCGTAAAATGCTGCGAGCTGAAGCTCTTTCTTCATCTTCCTTTCAGGCTTCCCCAGAGCTTTGTTATTTCTTTCCACAGCTTCCTATTTTTGATTTTCGTTTCCCATTCTGTTATTTCCTTATCCCGTAAACCTTGTAGCATGTGTGCATCGTCTTCCTCTATTTATTTTATTCTCAAGCATTTGTCATTCTCCACGCCATTTTCTTCACCGTTCGATCTTCCTCCGTGCTTTTTATGTGCCCTACCCACTGCAACATCGTCGACTTTCGACCTTTCGGCATTCTTAAGTATCATTCCTCTGTTTTTCCCATCCAAAATCCTTTATTTTTAGTTCTTATCTCCTTAATGTTTCTTTTATATTTTTATTCAACACTCATGTCTCAAATCCATATAACATTGTCGGTCTATTATTGTCTTGTAAATTCTCAATTTTGTATTCCACCACAAGTACTTTCATCTTAATAGGTGGTACATGACTCCAGCTTTAGTTACTCTTGCATCAACTTCTTTCATTTCCTCGCATTTACTCGATATTCTTGCCGCGAGATAAATGAATTTATCCAGTAAATTTTTCCAGTTGTGACATTATTTTCTCAGTGTTTCTTCATTATTGTACTTTTCTTCTAATTTATTTACAGGCCTAGTTGATACGCCTCTTCCATTAATCTCTTTGTTGTTTCTTTAAGTTCTTTTCCGCTTCTCGCTATAATTACCAGATCGCTTACGTAGCTAATTGATGACTTTTATACAATATGTGCCCATCCCTGTGTAACTTGCTGTCTCTAACATGCAATACATACTTTGTCATTTTATATTTCTAATAATAAAACGTATATAATTTTCGGGTCCTATTTAAGTACTTTCGGGTTATCTCCACCACTTTCTAGGTAAATGAAAGGGAAATTTTAACTGTACAGATTGCGTATATTTCACAATGTTTTCATGAAAAGCTCGGCAGTTAAATATAACGCAGTATAAACCATTACTCAATTGTCGTTATGAAAAATAAGCTATAAATTGGAAATTGGTCCTTTATTGACCTAAGAAGTGCTGAAGGTAACCGGGAAGATACGTAATAATAACAGTCGATGGTGCTTGATATCCGCACAGAGAATATGATCAAGTTGATTGTGGGAAAGTGCAAAAGGGACAACGATTTTTGGAGTTTATGTATATTTATGACATCAACATTACTATTGTATATTACTACTCCTTACTTGCGCTTAACCCAAATAGAGGCAAGCATTACTGAATTCTAACCTTTTTATACGTACACACATCTGCATCTATTTACTGTTCCAATTGTTTTTGATCAGTTTGTTATGGCTAACAAACAATGATACGACGAAATGAGCACAAACGATCTTAGGACGTGGATTAAGGCTGAAACAATTGATGTAAATCCATTGTTTTGTGATACTATAAACTTGTCGCAGCTTTGGTAGCATCTATCGTAGTAGTTATAATACAAACAACATTAACCGTTTATAAAACGAAATTTTGTTTGGACTACTTACTTAAAAGATACGCGATACTTAAAAGAACTCATTTTTGTTATTGGCCAACAAATGAACTTATTTGATCAAACTTTGTTTTCGAAATAAAGGGGCATATAAATCTGCATTAATTAAAGTAGTCGCGTTATCTGGCGCAGCTTACGTTCCGATCTTAAAAGAAAAACACATCTCTCGACCTTCGGTCCTTTCTTGCATCCGGCCCGTTTTCGCTTGATGAAAAATGAATAGGTGTGCGTGTATCCCTTTCTGTGTTGCCGTAAAAGAGACTAATTAAACGTGGGCCGCATTCCGCCGCAACCGTACTGTACTTGCGCAAGCGTAATTATTCCGTCTTTTTTCTTCTCGTTTTGGAATTCCTGCGGGGAAAGCGATGAATGCCTTTCCCTTCTCCTCTGTTGGAGAGGAACTTTGGTGGGTCGTTTGGAAGTCCTATCCGTACAGAGAGAATTCTTCGCAACTGCATTCCAGTGCGGGCGTAGCTTCGTTTGTACTTGATGTAATTGTGGAGGTTTTATGGGATTTATTTTTAATACATCAAAAATTTTCTTTTGGTTACGAAATACCTTTGTAGTTTGCATATCTGTTGAAATATTTTTCACAAATTTTTGCAAAGGAAAAGAAGTTATAAATCCGTTTGAAACAAAAGGAAAAGTGGAAAATATGGAATCTTTCGTAGTTGATCATTACCATTAAAATTTGTTATCAATGGTGCTTTGTCTAAAATATTTCATTCGCTTTCATATGATACGTTATAAAATCTACGTGATAAATCATATTAATTCATCTTATCGCTTCGATATTTCACCAAAAGGGTACCCATCGGTTAACTGAATTGTTTTTGGTTAAATTCCATGAATGCCAGTAGAGGCTCTTTCTCACGGCTCTCGTTCTGGCCCGGCATTCTTTCTTCTTTCATCGCAAGGAAGCTTGACGAAGATGCAAGACCGTACCGGCAAAAGTAGCTGGCGGTGCCGCAGCGAGAGCGGATCACCTATCATTACTCCGATTAGACCAAAGATGGAAGTGAGGAATGTGTCCGGTATTTCGATTATCCTCTACCACGGTCCGATTGCCGCCCGATAGATAGATACACAGATAGATATTTCTGGTTTGCTTCGTTCACGTTAGGACCTTGTTCTCTTCGTTTTCCTACCACAGACCGCAGGTAGCTCCGGTCGAACGTTTAGTTTTTACGTTCAAAAAGTAGATAACTCGATTAGATTTTCCATGTTCATAACTTCTTGGATATGTTTGTAAATTAAATCCTGAAAATATTTGCAATTTACGATTTAGCTTTTGAAAGAAGGCGATGAAAATCACTTTTGGACAAAATTTTGGTCAATTATGCAGAAGGTTTTTCAAAAGCAATAAACATCTAGCAGTGTACGCTCAATATGTTTATGAAATTTTAATAGTTACGTTGAATTCTGAAAACTTATTTTACGAAAATACTTTAAATCTCGATTATCTAATTCGTAATAAATATGCCTGAATAACGCAGAGAGATCATGAAAGATTGAAGCCCGATTCTATTGGCAGCACTGACCAATTTTCTTAAAAGTTGCTCATCATGACAATCATACGGAGTAGAAGACTAAACATTTCATACATCTATCAGACAAGTATCAAGGGATTGTTAATTTTGACAATAAAGTTGAGAACTTTTGAAAATTATAGTAGTAGTAGTAGTTCAAAATGTTTGTCATTTACTTGTAAACATGTTTACTCTTCGTTTCATCGTTCCAAAAATATTTATAACATTTCAACAGTAATATTATCATCCGCTGCGTCTATAATGGTCCCTCTTAGTTCATCTAGTGTAGGTAATTAAACTTTAGAAACTTTAGTTTTTAAATATCCAAACAAAAAATAATCCAATGGTGGCCTAGAAAGCCGTTGATTCCTGCTTATTACGTGATCCCAAAGAATTTCTCCAGATATTGCAAGGTTGTTCGGAAAGTAATTTTGTTTTTTTCCCAACAGAGGACTTAATTGTAATTTTTCACAGCCAACTTCACGCTTAAACCGCAAGGTCATTATATATTTTGACAGCTGATATAGCAAGGCTTGCTTGTGAAAAAGCTCGATTGATTCTACGCAGTAGTCTTTGGTTGGTGCCCTATCAAATATGGAAAGTGAAAAGCAGCATTTTCGGCATATTTTAGGTACTTTTTTACTATGGAAAATATAAAAATGCTGTTGAAGCAAGAAGAAAATTATCCGATGTGTATGGAGAAGATGTATTGACATAACGCCAATGCCAAAACTGGTTTGTAAAATTTCGATCCGGCAGTTTTGATGTTGAAGATGTACCATGTTCTGGAAAGCCAGTTGAAGCTGATGAAGACACGATAAAAGCATTATTTGATGCAAACCGACAAATAACAACTCAACCGTTCATGATTATTTGAAACGTCTAGGTTTAATCTTAAAGCTCGACATATGGATTCCTCGTGTTCTTACGGAAAGAAATTTGTGCCGTCGCGTTGACGTCTGTGATTTCCTTCTTAAACGTCAAGAAAATGATGCATTTTTGAAGCGCATCATCACTGGGGAGGAGAAATGGGTTATCTACAACATCGTTAAATGCAAGAAATCATAGAGTAAAAAGATGAACCGGTTCAGAGCACTTCGAAAGCCGACATTCGTCAAAAACAGGTGGTGCTGTCTATTTGCTGGGATTTCAAGGAAATCGTTTTTTTAGCTTCTACCGGACAACACAACGATCAATTCTGAAGTGTATTATCAGCTGGACAAATTGAATGAATCACTTAAACAAAAAAGGCCAGAATTGATAAATAGAAAAGGTGTTGTATTCCACCAAGATAATGCGAGACCTCATACAACTTTGGTAATTTGCCAAAAGCTTTTCTGTTTGGGTGGGATGTACTGCCACACCCACCATATTCTCCAGATTATTACTTATTCCGGTCTCTACAATTTTTTTAGTGAAAAATCACCTGGATCAGTTTCTTTACCAGCAAAGAGCAAACATTTTATGAGCGTGGAATCATGCTACTGCCAGAAAGATGGCAAAAGGTATTAGACCAGAATGGATAATGTATAATTCAATAAAATATTTAGTCACTGTAAGAAAATTGCCTTCCATTTTCATAAAAAAACTAAATTGCTTTCTGAGCAACCCAATAGCTTGTGCAGTTTCTTGTGTTGTCCCCATCTTGTTGGAGACATCCGTTTTCTAATTCATCATCATACAGTGGATCAATAAAAGGATCCAATATTAGTTTTCGATAAGTGGCTGCGTTAAGAATTTCCCCTAAGAAAATCGGACTAATTATGCGTTTTCGAGAGATACCGATCCACACACCCTAAAGTTTTTGTGGATATAATGGTATCTCCAAAAATTCGTAGAGATTTACTCCACTCCAAATCCGAAAGTTTTGGGGAATTCACATATCCGCTATGGTAAAACCATCCCTCATCAGGGAAAAACTTGTGTCTAAAATATTCATGTTTATCATTAAATAGGTGATAGCATTGCACTCCGTGAGGACCGTCGAGTGTAATTTTGTGTACAACGCATATTTTATATGGATGCAGATAAAGAATCTTTTGAATCTTTTGTTGGTATGATCTATATGAGAGATATCCAGTATTTCTTGAACATCTGCAACAACTTCTTCAGTCAGTATAGTTGATGTTCCTGATGATTTTCCTTTATGAATTCCTCCAGTTTCTCGCAAAGCGGTTTATAATGCGTCGAACGTGTTGGACAAAAATTTCACAAGTGAACACTTCATCAATAAATGTTATTGAAATTGTTCGAAACAACTTTGATATGAATACTCCGAAAGACATTGTTGACGTACAGCAGGGCGAAAATGCACTTCCACAATAAAGACGTTTTGAAAGTCGGACAACATCATTATAACCTTCGTCCTACACATATGAGCTTCATATTTTCCTATACTGTAAATAGCAGAAACTGAAAAAAGGAGCCTTTATAAAAACTGTTTGGTAATTGAAGTGAGAACTGAAATACTAGGAAACTAAGAAGTAAACACGAAATAAATAAAAAGCGCGAGCAAGGAATACGATGACAGTTGTCGCAAAGAATTTACGCTAATGAATAGAGTTACATGTTTCTTATAATCATCATCATTATTTTTTTAAACAAAATGAAAATTATAAACCTACAAATGTTGTTGCTAAAGATTTGCTAACAAATGATTTCCAACTGCAGGCCTTTGGGTACGTCTTCTTAACGTTTATCGCCGATTTCAACCTTTTGCTCTACTATCAACCACATTTAGCGCTTCTTCGCACGGCTTTATATTTTCAACAACAATTAGTCAGATGGACTTCAGTGGAATCAATATTCGGTTTTGGCAACGCATGAAGGTTAGATGAAGACGAAGTCGAATGCATCGGATTTTGGAATGCAGCTCTCTTACTTATGGCAGTAGATATCCTTTGGTTGTCATCCGAGGCAATATGACCGGCCAGCGATACATTCTGGAAGTAGAATAGCTCCATGTTCTTTCTGTTTTTCACTGGAGAGAGTCAAGAAGACAAGGCTCGTCTTCACATTGGAAAAACTGCGGTAAATTGTATTGGGGGAACCTTGTCCATTTTTTGCCTTTTCCCGATCTCCGTATCTTTCCCTCATTAAATATCTGTGGAATATTATGGATAGGATAGATAGGAGGCCAGAGGATTTACCTAACACACCGTTGACTTTGGAAGCTTTGCGACATGAAATACGGATTGCTTGGGACGCAATAGTCCCAGTTGACATCAATAAATTTTTGGATTCAATGCCACAACGAGCTGCTTAGTTGCTCATTGTGACATCGAACTTAGCTGATCGAATACATTATTAGTGAAAAATAAAAGACTGGTTCACATTATTCATTCAAATTTTAATCATTTAATTAAAGTTGTCTGCTAAATTTAATGAAAAAGTTGCAACGCCTACCAGGTGGTGGAATTTCTATGTAGCTAGGTAATATATTTATTGCTGTTTATAAATCCAACTTTGAATTTTACTTTTATTGATGTTAAAATCTTTATTTGAACGTTTTAGTAATAATATAGTTACTTATACTTACAAATATCTACCTCTAGCTTAAAACGATTTCAAAGTGAAACTCATGTCCGAAACGAAAGGTGTTTATTCGCTTTATATTCAGGTAAAGCTTCTATTCTTTTGTTAGTAAATTGGAAATAAGGCGCACATCCAAAATATCACCCTCAGAGAAGTTTTCCCCGCTTTCGAAGGTTGGTCCGTAAATCTTGTGAAATGTGAAAACTGTGTAATTCCCATTGAAAAGGTATTTCTTCGAAAAATCCCTAATATATTTTTTGGCAGATGCATTGTTGCGAGCCATCTGTTACCGGCTGTCATTCTCCCTCTTTGTTTGATATATTCACCAGGTAAATAAAGCTAGAAAATACATTAACAATTTCTATCGTCAATGTAATGGTCTTTTCTATTAAATAAAGGTTAGGGTCGGTCTGGAGCGCCTAATTGTGTTGAGGCAATAACACGTATGGTTGTAGAGAATCTGACATGGGCGTAGTATACAGCAGCAGTTTCGTAAGGTTTATGGTCGATTTCCTTTTTTAGCTAAGATATTTATTTATATTTAGTCGGTAGTTTATTTTTTAATATCATTTAAATAGACCGCCACATACACACCTCCCAATACAAGTAGCTATTTCTTATACTTTGTGAAATGAGAAACAAACCACAGTAATTACTTTAAATGATAGGCTCACTGCTTTTATATCACAATGTACTTTTGATGTGGGTTTGTATAGAACTTATACCTTCCAACTATATTTATAAAGAACTTTGATTGTTCGGCATACACCGCAAACTACTTTTTCATCTACATTGTTCCCGCAAACACTGCGAATCCTTAACGCATCATGTGATGCGATTGTATATATTGCAGAAATTATAAAATAAAATAATGAAAATTTCTCACCATTGGATGTAGATATTATAAAACTATATTGATTAAAGAAACAAATATCAAAGAATAAAAGGTAGTAATTCACTTGTAGACGATATCATTTCCCCTCTTTGATCCCCTTTTTTTCGTTTTAATTAATTCGAAACAACCCCTACGTTAACAACAATCGTCAACAATTATGTTGTGTATTACAATTAATTTCGTTGGTTTTCTGTGGTACCATGCGGTGGTAAACTTGATAATTTTAGTGGAGGTTGTCTGAGTGACTATACTACGTTTTAGATACGTATAAATTACAATTTTTAGGCACATTTCATCTCTTTTTTTCCACGTGTGATAAATATCCTTAACCTTCATATTGTAATTTTAGTTTATGCGCATATAAAATTGCGAAGGTTGTTGCCTTGTCGGTTTTCGTCTTTCCTTGTATAAATTGCGAATTTCCAAGCTCGAAATTTTATCTTCATTAGATTGTAGATAATTCTTGCTTATTAAGAAAAATGGCAGATCTGTTGGATAGAAATAAATGGGTTTAATGGTTTTAAGGTTGAGTATAATTAACGAGTACTTCCTATTAAGAAATGTAATTAATTATAAACAATAAATGATATCGATTTCATTTATTTACACTATAATTTAGAAACACAATTGATTTGAGTGTAGCTGTTGTTACGCCACTGCGTTCGCATATGCACGCCGGGGATGGTTAGGGGGTGTACACAATTTCTCGGAACTATATAACTGCCAAAAATTGTAAACCAGGTTCGCATGTGGCGTCTCTTTCCCCCTCTGCCTATCTTCATCTCGTTCTCTTCTCTTTTCCCCCTTTTGTAAAATACCCGGCCATAGATTCTCCGCGCCCCTGTGTCAGCTAACGAGCCGCAGCGGCTTAGTTCAAGGTCAAGACACCCCTACAGAAGCGAGCCTCTCCTCTAGTAGTCGACCGATTTTCGGCGGGCAACGGACGAGGATGAAACCAGCCGAAAACGTCAATTTCAGGAGAGGAGGAAAGAGAAGGAGAGCAAGAAAGAGAGCTTTAATTGCAGCATATTTTGGACTAAGGAACCGAAAGACATTAAACACAAGTCAGGAGGAGAGAGCAGCTGCTAGGTGGGCCATGCATTCATCAGCCAGCTCTTTTAGACACACGCCAACAGTCCACCTGCCGCACGGGCACGAGCCTTGCCAAATAAAACAACCCCATTAAAATAAAGAAGAAGAAGACGAAGCAGAAGACGGCGACGAAAAAATAAACCGAGACCATAACATTATACTTATGTGTTATGTAGTTATCAAGATGCGGATAGACGGACGGACGAACGAACGGAGAGGGTGAGTGAGAAAGAGTAAGGACAAAAAGCGTGTATAGGAACGAGCGAGTGTTCTTTCCCCGTCTGCACGCGAAAGGGAGTTGTTAATAACTCCATTATCGCCATGGAGGTGGATTGTGTTAGATTAGCGTCATCTTTCTGTTGTTTTTCTCGCTGCGAGCTTTACCCCGACGTAATTTGTACGTTGTTGTTAATGTTACGAATATAAAAGAAAAACTCCATGTTAGACTTGATATGATCAAATGTTACCCGCCAATTTAAGCGTTTGTAATCAATTACTTTGACCTTTCAAATGCGAAAAACTTTTAGCTCATTTACTTAGCCAATTACATGAGTATACATATTTAGACATCCCCATATTTCAAGAGGTCTTAAAAGTTTTTTTAAATTATTAAACCATGAAAACTCATTCATATAAAAGTTATTTCACTGAGTATCTTACATTATCCCTTTGGAAAACATGGAACGATTACAATTTACAAATTCGGTTAATATCCTAGGTAAGGTGTTCATGTTTTTATGGGATAAATCCCGTAAAAATATCGGGAAAAAATTACATATCATAAGCACATAAATTAGTGATACTCTTAACGATAAGGCGGTTTTGATTTGATATGTACTGGTTCCATGTGCATGGAAATATCATTTTGGTTAACCGCAGGATTAGTGGGTTTTGCCATGTGTTGCTACGTTTGTGGAGAAAGCCAAAATATAATAAAAAGAAGCATTTTCATTCACGAAAGCAACAAAATTTGAATGGATTATTAAATAATTAGTGCAAGAAAGTTGAAAATACTGAAATTTAAATTTAGAAAAATGTTTTAATTTTATGAGTTAAGCATATTCTCGTATTTATCGT
The DNA here is from genome assembly GCA_038088585.1 of Chrysina gloriosa. Classification (NCBI taxonomy): domain Eukaryota; kingdom Metazoa; phylum Arthropoda; class Insecta; order Coleoptera; family Scarabaeidae; genus Chrysina; species Chrysina gloriosa. The sequence continues at coordinate 10,265,739 of CM076089.1, read as the reverse complement.
CTGCGTAGAAAACGTTTAACGTTACACATTTTTCGGTGGTTCCTTATACTTACATATGTAAGTATATAAGATTTTTTGTCTCTGACGATATTTGTGTGGAAATACAAAATCAAAATTCAACTTACAGGAAGGTCATTTAAGAAAAATGATAAGGAATTGACTTTAAAATTCAGGGAAAATCGAATGCAACTTTAACTGAACTAAACTGAACTGATTCAAACTGAGAAAAACAGGAATATGCGTAGTTTAGAATGAACTCGAATCAAATAGTTCCTACCATTGCCACACCGATTCGGATAACCCCAAAAACTTAATTTTTATCCTCTATTCACGAGGTATATTTTATTTTCTTTGGGTTCGCCTGCCACTGTGAAAGCCGTTGTCGAAATACCTTGATTTGGAAATATCAAGATTAGTGGGGTAAGAATAAGAAGTACATTATTTCAATATAGTCTTCAAAGAGTTGACTTTCTGGACTATGTGGTTGTCGAAGTGGTTTAATACTGATATGAAGTTATATAAGGCGTTTCATAGAGTACCTGGTTTGAAATTGTTAACATGAATATGAGAAAAATTTCCTGTTAAACTTTTAAACAATTTTGTGCGCCGATAGCTGAGGTCAAGGCTTCCCATTTTTGCACAATTTCAATGTGAAGAAAGGAAATCATAAAAGTTGAAAATTACAGTTTTACTTTATTTTTCCATTTTAAATCCGTCGTATTTAATTTTCTGGCAGAAAACTCTCAATTCTGATCCCGGATTTCGAAAAAACACACCCAAGAACCATCAGAAACATTACTGTTATTAGTTTACTTTTTTATTATAAACATGGAAATTGAGGTGTAATTAGAAAGCTAGTTTCACCATTCGCATACGCGTTTCGCGGTTATACCGCTCATCAGTGCGATTTTGTGAGAGAGTGGCAACTTAGTTGTCCACTCCCGTAGAAGTAAATAGCTGCAAGAATGCGCATTTAAGTACATATTGAAGGATTTTTTATTTGGATTCTCATACGCACAAACATCATGGAAATTGAGTTTGAAAACAAGTTAAAGAAAATCAATGAACGTCGGCGTTAATGGGTTAATCAACACAGTAAGTCCTCGCTCCACGTTGGGGTTAGATTCTTAACATTCACAACGTTAACTGAAATGTTATTTTTGTTATAGGGAGTTTCAGTAAATATGTAGCGCAGACGACGTTCAACTAGAACCACTACAAGTTTGTAACTAGAAATTGGTTTATTCTGCCGACAAAATATCGAAACAACACTAAACACAACGACGTTAAGCTTAGATTCACTGCACTTTGCTTGATTGAAGCAAAGTGTTCGATACCGCAAATTACGAAAATTATTAATAAAGTTAGATGGCCATGGTATTAGGGGAACGCCATTACTAGGGTTAGGCTTTTGGCTTTGAAATGGAGTGAATTTCATCCCATTGCTGTTAGCAGTAATAGCTCCAATACCGCACGATCGACTCCATTACAGATTATTTGTAATGCTAGAAGTCAAGAACGCTACTGGCAACCATGCAGTTTGGTAATGGGAGATAGGAAACGGTGACCGCCTAGCTCTAGCTATTACACTTTAAACTATTACTTGATCAAACGTTAACTACAGATCGATTTTAACGAAAGTTGCCCCGACAAGTGACGGTTGTCGTGATTTCTTATTACATTAGGAGCAATTTTATCTGCGATGCAAGTACATCGATGATTTCTGCGAGGGTTTCATATTAACAAAATGGATCTTGAACGCTAAAGATTAAAGATTAGTTACTTAATTTATTCAAGAAATAGTACAACAAAAATACGCGATTTTCTAACAGAATTTGATCTACTAATCATGCTCTCTTTCTAAACCTGACCAACATAAAATACCGTTTATCTATTAAGAAGGAGGGACACGGAAAGTTATATACGAAAGAGTATCTACCAAGATATTTGATATGAGAAACGTATATAAAGCTTTTAGGCTAAAACTTAATATGTAAATGTATATCACAAAACACTTATATCCCATAACACTAACACCAGGCAGATCACAGTGTATATTATGCGCACCTTCACCTAAAATCGAGAGAAGAGAGAGTGCTGCTTTTTAGAGAGCTAACTCCCGTACAAAAAAAAAGAAAATAGTTACAGAACTGTTTGACATAAGCAACCAATGCAAAAATGCATGTGAACTACCATATTTGAGTTCACAACATTCCGTGCTGGCTAACGAAACACAACAAACTTGTTGTCAAAACGGCGCACCTAAGAAACTTCGGAGGAGATAATTGCAGCTAAGGTGTGCTATGATCCGATTTTCGGTTTGTTTGTCTATCTAATCATATTTTACTTCTAATTTCCTTTAGAATCTTTGGAAACTTCAGTACTTTTGTACTTACTTTTTGTTTCCTTATACATATAGTACATAATAGTGTGAATAAAATGAAACGCAGACTATTTCCACTAATGATTTGTTCACATTAAAAGGAGTGACTGATTTAATGCTTAAAAAATAGGTATTGTTGCATCAATAAATGTTTCCGCATTTATAATTCCACTTTGTCTTTCATTTGAAAAAGATGAAAATACATTCTAGAATTATGGTGTAATTTTTGTTAGTTTTCTGTGATCTTTTACTTTTTGTGTTACAGCTGTTTCCCCTATTTCTTTTAATATTTGAATATAATTCAAATTAAGTCCATATTCTTCTGCCCATTGAATTAATATTGACACTGTCTGGAGTAACTTTATTTCGTGATTTCTCTTTAGTTTCCTCATCTTTAGTTTCATCTTCTGTTTCTCGGCCAAAATTGTCCAATTGTGTGTCCATTTCATTCCATGCAATTACGTCTTTCTCATCCATTTCAATCTAGAAATAGATGTATGTACATACCTATAGTAATGAAAGTTTTGGAAATGCATAAAATATCACGTGTTGCAGCTAGAGCTTCCGTTTGACCATCTTTCCATTTTTGGTGCAATAGACTAAGAGGCAAATCATCCTCGTCTTCTTAATGATTCATCAGCATTATATAATTGATTACGTGTAATTCGCAATTGCTCTATTTTATTTCTAACTGGATTTTAAATGAACCAATTATTTCTGGCTGTGATGATAATTTTTCACCAGCAATTTTTAAATATCGAATTTCTTTTTAAAATCGTTGCAACCAACGATCACTAGCTGTAAATATTTTAACAGAATTTTTATTCATCTCCGAATTCAATGCTTTTGCCTTTTTTTTTTGATCATATCACCACTGACCATAATGTTTTTATTTTTTTTTATGCAAGAACCATTTGTAAATTTCTTTCTCCATTTCAGGATGTTTATATCACTAAGTTCTTCTTTGTCCTGGTCCTGCATAAACACAAACCACGCGCACGTATTATTAGTTCTTTTTAGTTTTTATTTTACAAATCGTGGATTTAGCAACGCTATATATTTTTAATAAGTTTGTTACACTTGCACCGTTGTTTAACTCCTCAATTATATCCGCTTTGTCGCAGAGTGTTAAGCACTTCGGATTTCTTTGCGACGACATAACGTAATAAGTCGCGATCGAACGATACTGAAAGAAGTGTTAAGGCATCAAGCTATGTTGCGTAAACAGCGCGTATGACATAACTCGGGGAAGTACAGCAGCATGAAAACATGCAGTGCGTACCGATCGATTCAGGGAATTCCCGGAGCACGATGTACAAGGTGTGGTGACGTTAACAAATGCGAGTCTGTTCACGTTATACGGCGTTCAATGTTATGAAAGTGGTTCACATTATCGAGCGTCTACTGTAATACTAAAAAAAAACGTAATTACGAATCATTCATAATACGGCTCAAATTTTAAAATTTGGTACACTTTTTGATGTTTGGCATTTCATCATAGGCTTCCAAGGCCGATGCCAATGGTAGAAATTCATTTCAGGTTTTGGTCTGTGTTAATATTTGCTATCGGTGTTACGCTGGATCAGAAATACTGAAACTACAACTGTTTCCAATTTCAGTACTTCTTAAGAAGTTGGCGGCGTAAACACCGAAACCTCAGTAGCAAATAGACAAGGAAAAAGCCGACAATATTTTCTATTCTTTCCAGTAATTTTCGAAACTCTGTACGTTTTCAAATGAAAAATACATCTTCAAATATCAACAGTAGGAGTGAACAATTCGAGTAGCCAGAAAAAAGAAGTCAGCTCCCAGCGCTTATTGCCGAAATTCGATTTCGTTTTTATTTTCTTTTGTCGCTTCAATTTCCGTTTTGCGAGTTTTGTAAACTTCAATTCGATCATATACACGCTCCTTTAATTTGCCGCTGTAATTCGATAGCAGGAAAAATAACGGCGTTACTGGATACAGAATGCGCGCTGCGAAACTCGATCTTGTTCGATTGTGAAAACACGCGAAAATGCGACGAAAACGGGCAAGAGGAGAACAGAGGAGCCCGCGCTCGTGCACGGACCCCGAATCAGACAGAGGCGACCGACCTGGGTTCAACGTACGATAAAAATCAATCCTGGTCCGTCGTTCGCACGTTGTTCTTTTTCCTCTCTCGTTCCTCTCGTACAGTCAGTCAGTCGTCGGTAGTAGTCAATTTGCACATTTATTTCATAGCCACGTAGTAATGATTGCTTGTAGTAAAACTTCGTTGTCCGAAAGTATGATGGGGAAAGGCGCGAGCTATCGAGCATTACGACCTATGTATTACGTGTTTAAGAAGTTTTATTTACCATTTTGTGAGTTACCGCCTTTCGTGTCTCGAGGAGATTTCGGATGCGTTTACTTGTTCCAGCATTCACGTTCCATTTGCTATCAGTACGATTATTTAAGTAATAAGATATTGATGCCATACTGGTGTTAAGAAAAGCAAGCATTCTCACAAAAAGCAATACTTAATAGGTAACCATTTATAGAATTTTCTGAATTTTAAGAGAAAACTGAAGATTGTGAAATATCGGAAAATTTTAACTTTCACAGTCGTAAAGCCCGGGGTTCGAATCTCGCTGAGGTTGGTACTCGCACTAGGGACCATTCGATATTGTGATACAATTAATAGCGATTTCATTAATTCTTTTTTCGGTTAATGGAAATAGTTATCAAAAGTTGAAGCTGCTCAACGGGAAGTCCAATGGGACCCCTTACCAGCATTACATTGCTACTTCCAAAAACTTGTCTAGCGATTAGCCTAAAACGTCTGTTAAAGCTATAACAATACAATAATAGGATGTAAAGACCAATTGTCCTTATGGTAATGAACTATGGGCCATGAGCCAAACAGAGCAAGGAAAGTCGGAAATCTGAAGGAAAAATACCTATCTAGGAAAATTTATGGAGGGAAAAAGGAAGGAGACTTATGGAAGTATACGAGTTGATGCAATTATATGAAGAGCCATCAGTTACAAGTGTAATCAGCTTGCAGAGAATGAGATGGCTCAAAGATCTCCAAAGACTATCAGATCAAAGGATAACAAAGCTATTACTAAAAAAATTCTGAAACGAAAATCTCAACATCAAAATATTGTATCACGTTTCATACGTCTTCATAAGGTTCTCGAAATTCGGACTTCTATTCCACGAATAAGCGTTAATAAACGTAAGAATAGTTCTACTGGAATAACAAAATTTTGTCTCTATCCAGATGCAAGATCGTCACGCTTACAAATCTCTTAAGCTATCTACAACCGTAACTTGCAAAAGGAAATTACTATTACCATAATGTTATTCTTGAATCTTGTCTATCTCCAAACATGAATTATCTAGGAAATCTAGGAAATATCTAGGTGTGTTTGAGCTATGCTACAAAAATGAATTACATTTTAGACACTTTATCCCGAATTTACAGAGGAAGTAGAAGGTAATTGATCAAAACCAAATTCATGCTTGAATTTTGGGCGTACATTGAAGTCAAATCTTTAAAATTTCATTTTTTTTCGCACTTGTAATACGACATTTTTATGTTTTAATTGTTGTTTAGTTTATTTCGTTCTGTTCAAGATCAAACTAACTAAAAGCAAGGTAAATATATAAAAAGTCAAACGTTTTTATGTTAGATCATAATGCGGTATAATATCTGACGTTTAGTTAGTGAATCTTTATGACAAAAATATTGGATTTTAAAATTTAATGTAACATCGTTAGACTTCTTTCCTCGTTAGTTTCGTGAAAATGCCACCATTTTCCATTTTTTTAAACTAAATCTGACATGCAACCTAAAATGAACGTAAAATACATTCATTTAATAGAATTTTACAGATAGATATACGATTTCCTTTTCTCTCTCAAAACTTTTTTATACCATCATCAATTTTCCTGTTGGAGCGCTCCGCGAATTGGGGGCCGGCAATCGTATTCGAACTGAACTTACAAACATCTCGAATTTCGAACGAGCGAAGCCCCGAATACCGCGTAGTAGTAATATCGATCAAGGCAGTGGAGCTAGGGACAGAAACGGCAGCAGCAGAAGCGTTCACGTCCCGTATTTTGGCAGCCCTGCCTCCTCCCCGCTTACCACCCTTGCAAGACCCCGGTTGGCGAAAAATCAATACCAAGTGTAGCGGTGCGTGAGGCACCCGAAAATATGAGGCGAAAAGAACGGCTACAAGGGGTCCCCTCTCGTAAATACGCTATACTATACACGCATTCAACGCTTACGCATACACGTGCATACAAGCAGCACATGTACAAGCCGCTCACCGGCCCAAAATATTTGTTACCGACGAGGTGAATTTTTAACCGTAGGCACCGTCGTACCTTTATGAATATGTATCGGTGGTGATGCATTGTTCTTGCATAAAGCATCTATTAATTTTCAATTTTCCTTAGCTATTGAGTATGGATACCTTCATTTGAGCTATTGATGGATTTTAAAAAGATGGTATAAATTGAATATCATCAACATTAACGTTTCAAAATGGAAACTTCATTCGAGTTCTGCTGCGCGTTACTAATTGGTGTCGTTACTTATACATACTACTTTGAGGAACTTCTTACATGTGCAATCTTACATAATTTTAGTGCAAGTATTTGACATCCTCATTAATGCCACGCCTAAGAAACGTTAAGTTCTGAGTCTAGTTCCGTGTTAAAAAATATTAATTTCTGTAAATATTCAGTCGAAGCTGGACAAATTCATTCAGGAAGATTTCCTGAGAAAACGCAGTTGTAAGGCATCCCAAATCTAATTTGGCACCGCTCGACTTCTTGTGAGGATGCTTGAAAAATCTACACACTGTTGTTGAATAACACTGAAAATAGGACCTATGAAGTTTGAATGAAAGAATATCTGTTTTCGATTTTTGAATGAGAAGAACACTTTTTACTTCTTCCGACCAAAAAGTTGCAATAGTACTTGAGCAACATTAATCACCGATAGACTTGTAGTAATCAGTGATATGAATGCGCAAATGGACATAGAGGAGGAAACAATAGACGAAATAACAAATGATAATAGTCAAGGAATATGCATTTTAGCAGAAAAAGTTAATATTTACAGTCATACGTTATTAGCATACAATGTTGGGAAAAGTCGTTGTAGGTTAAATCTGGGATATGAAGTTCAAATTTTGTACATGTTGCTAACATGATCAATGACGATAAGGTCTTAGCAAACTAGGAATCTGCTTTTTGTAATTGTGGAGAAGAAAGGAAGTATATGCTATGGAAAATCGCCAATCTTAGTATCCTGCTATTAGCACATTAGCAACTTAAGTCTTGGCAAACCTTCAATCATACCAAGAAATTTTGATATTCCACACCTTGTGTTGATAAATCCTATTAAATGCTGTTTTTTCATATTATTGACGAGCGTTCCACCAACAATGACTTTATGGATGTTACAAATGAAAAATGAAAGCCCTATTCTGTACACAGATGGATCTCAAATACAGAAATCATTTCCATACACTTGATTCACCAAAAAGTAATTACAAATTAGAACCCATAATATATCTCTGAAATATATTGCCATTTATGAAGTCATCAAAATATGCCAATTCGTTAAATTTAAAACAAAATTTATTAATACTATCAGATTGTACGAGGGCGCCTTTTAAGCTAAACTAGATATTTTGGAACAATCTGTTTTGGTGTTTTTCAAAATATTCGTCTTTACGATTTATACATTTTTGCATGCGTTCAAACCAATTCTGGACACATTTTTTCCACTCTGAAGTTGATAGCTCAAAAACATGGTTTTTGAAAAACTTCAACAGCTTCTTGAGGTGCTGAAAAACGCTGTCCACGCATTTTTGTTTGACATTCGGAAACGAAACGAAATCGTTGGGCGATAAATCTGGTGAATACCGGGAATGAGACATTCATTCCATGTTTTTGTCCTCTAAATAATCAATTGTGCTTTTGAAAAAACTTTTGTGGGATTCAATTCATAACACACAAACAGTGGGTTGATGTTTAGCTTCCAGTTCATACGAATATATCATAGTTTCGTTACCTGTTGCGATGCTGTTACGGATTTTTCAGTTCGTCGGTCAAATATTTTGAGCATTTCCTTACACCAATTAACATCAACCTTTTTTGAGTCTCGGTCAAATTATGCGGAAATCCATCGGAAACAGATTTTTTCACAGCTGAATGCTCATGCAAAATCGAATGTATTGCAATCTTCGATGTGCCTAAAAATGCCTCCATCTCACTGAAACTCACATCTCTCAACAACCGATTTTGGTCGACTTTCACGCAATTCACTATTGGCGGCTGCACGATCATGACGAAACTCTGCAAACCAATTGTAAACGGTCTGGTGTTGCTTCATTACCAAAAGTTGAACAAGCAATTCATGTTTCTATGCATTGTTGTTGGGTTTGGCCTTTACTAAAATCGTAAACATGAAACTGAAATTTCCATTTTCTTAAGAAACTACTCGGTCAATTTCTAAGCTGCCACTGTTTTACCAATAACAGATGTCAAATTTGCCGAAAATAGTCGGTTGTAAAAACATAAAAGGCACCCTTCGTAAGAGCATAATTAACCAATTTCAATTTCTGTCTTTTTCATCTAAAATCAAATCCGTCCACATAAAAATTCTTATTGAAGTGTAGAATTGTTATGGCCCAAAAGGACGTACTGGAATAATTGGCAACAAAATAGTAGATGAATACGCCAAAACGATAGGTTTTGCCCCAGAGACATTGGAACGCTTTTAATACTATAAAGAAAATCATAATTATAGAATGCAGAGATGCACTGAAAACAGCTGCTACAGAGAAATTTTATAAGGAAATCATTGAATGTCCGGCAACAAATCCTTCGTTTGATTTAGGATACACTCCAAACGATTTTAGTAAAAGTATATGTCGACTAGCCCACGGTATATGTAATACATATGAACTTATTTACATCGAATAAATTTGACTAATTACGATAGATGGAAGTGTGCAGAGATAGGAAGCCAGGAACATGTTTTAATGGAATGTCAAATCCATGTTGATCGTAAAAAGGCACCGTTTTCCAGTATTTCAAAGTTAGTTCCTAATCCGTTTAATCATCGGTCGATATTAAGCTCCTTGAACGTGGATATATGTTAAGCTCTTCAGGAATGTTTGTTCAGCACTAGCTTAGTAGGAAGTTTGTATCTTCGTTAATGACAATTACTTATGTATGAATTATGTGTTACAGCCTCTACGAATAAAAGGAAGCGAAAAGTCAATTAAGAAATCTCGAAATGATATCCAGCTTTTTTGTTGTAGCTAAATTGTTATTCTACATAAAACATGACACTTGGCATGTTTTCGCTGATGATTTAAAGAAACAGACCGTGAACCAGCCGAAATATAAGAAGATTCCAAAATACGGTCCTTGCGTTCTAGCTAAACACTTGGAATGATAAAGATTTATGCTTACCAATCTTACCACTGTTTTGATTCCCACTGTAGTGACAATGGTAAATATGGAATTGTATTTGACATGTATGTTTGAGAAAAATAATTAGAACTATTGAACTTTTTGAATTGTAAACCTGGACTTTTTTTTTTGTTACTAAATCCATGTAGTCACCTGTAGCATAAAATTGGTAATGCAAGATAATAAATTCTGCAATTTCCTATCCCAAAACGTATTAAGAATGCAACAACTTCCACATCAGCATGTATCGCTGTCGATCGTATGCTAGATTTCGTCATTATATAGACTGCTGAACACGAGGTAATCTTACCAATACATTCAAATGCACGCCAGATGTATGTGTGACAAGGGAAACGAAATGGTGAATCAATTCGAAAGAATGTAGAAATGTCGCATCATCAAAAATAAAAGTCACTCGAAAATTAAACCACCAAAAGATTATGGTAATGAAAGAAGCAGGTGTCAGAAAGTAATCACTCTTCTGCATGAGTAAGACGTCCGGCAGGTAGCTGATCCATCATCATTCGACATACTCCGCGTATATGTATTATATTTTGTTATTAGTTTCGTCGTAAATCTTCAAGTTTAAATTGGCCATCGCTATGCGGTTATTAATATAAGTTGCGATTTTCTCCATCTGTTTTTGGAATACAAATTATTACTAATTAGCATGTTTATCAGGTTCTTCTGCGAAAGATAAATATTAATTATTCCAGATTTATTAATTTTAATTAGCGCTGGAGAAGAAAGTTAACCAACTTATTATTTTTATATTTCTTTAGAAACCCGTTTCTTTCGTTCTTCGAAGTACGGAATTTAAAACTGCACTTTCAAGTGACGAATCATAAGTAGAACAAGTAGAAAAGTTTTAATCTTTAGGAAAATTAAATAGAGGAAGCAACAGGGTCTAAAAGTAATAACCCTGTAATAATCCTCAACTCATGGTAGATATTAACTACTATAATTTAGCGTGTTTTCGCTTTGTCCAGGTCTTTGTCTAGGGTAAGATGTCCCGCAAATCATAGTCAAGTGAGCGATTTGAACAGAGGACGAATTGTTAGTTTGTGCGAAGGCGGTTCTTCATTCGTAAAAATCGCAAACCGCTTCACCAACAATCACGCTGCGATAATTAGGTTTTGTCGAAGGTGGTATGAAGAAGCGCAAGAATGTCACTGAGGAGACACCGGAGTGCGAAGAAGAAGAACCGAATACCACGATCGCCGTCTAAGACTGGTGGCTGTTAGAAATCGTTTTTGATGACTAGGTCCATTGCTGATGAAGGTGCAGGAGTTCCAGTATGTCTTCGTACTGTTTATCCCCGAATTTGATCTCTTACAGACCACAGTTTGTGTTTCCATTTACGACTTTATAGAAGCAATAACCTGAGTGGAATAGGAGTGGCATCTTTAGTGATGAATCAAGATTCTGTTTGTGAAGGTATCACGGTCGCATAAAGCTTAGACGAAGACCTGAAAGGAGGCACGACGTTCGATTTTCTATCGAAAGACATGTACCGGTTATGATATCGCACTATATTGCTTATGGCAGCAGATTTGGTTTGGATTTCATTCATGGCAATGTGACCAACAAGTGATGCTTTCAGGAAGTAGTGCAGCTCCATGTTCTTCCATTTCATAGAAGCCTGGAGAATTCTTCAGGGCAATTCAGGTTATCTCATTGAAATCTTATACCTTTAATATGGAAATTGCTTACTTTAAACATATGTGACAGAAAAAACCTCAACATTCCAAATATATTAAACGGCCATACTCGTTTCAATGGCATTAGTCTAAATTCGATATAGATTAGCTTGAATTTTAATTTGGTGAATAGTTCTAATACATATACAAGGCTGGTACGACCGAAGTTATCGCTAGTGAGGTAACTGTCTTGTTAGGAAAAAAAAAAACTATACATTCACCAATGGGTCCATGCAATATAACTTATGTGGGGCGTTTGAATATAACTGGAGCATTGTAGGGACAAAAGCTATACTAAGGTGAAATATCCAGAAACTTTGTTCTCGTGCTTCCCTTCCCATTTAATTTCCACTTGTCAATAATCATTTCTTAAATCAAGATATCTAAAGTGTCTTTTATGGCTGGTTCTTTTCGTTACGTCTGCAGTCTAGGCATAATTTTGTAGAACAATTTCTACTTGACCAACACCACTGGGGTATCTATGCATCATGCAGAGACTGACATGATACCTTGGGTATGCATGTGTCGTATTAGGAGATTAAATTATTCCTGCTTTGTCGGTGTAACTCTTCGTCGGGAGCGCTTGATTCAATGTCGAACATGGTCCATTTTTCAACGTTTGGATGCAATAAGGCGAACTCTGGTAGCTGGTAGTATTTTGAAGCTGAATTTGGCCTCCAAATCCACAGTATTGCTTGCTGAGAGCGTTCAAACACCTGGCTGCTTCAGGACATCGAACGCTTTGACAGTGGCCTTTTGCATACGCTGCAAAATCACAGATATCATGGATACTCCCACATGTTCTTAGGACCGTAACCTTGAAGATCTTTTGATTGTAAGTGTTAAAGTTAGCAATTCTGAACACACCTAGGTGATTTTTAACTTGATTAATTAGTTAGTTCTTTCGGGTGGTATTCTTTTCTTGTTAATATCTGACCAACCATGCCCCAAGAAAAACGCCTTTGACCTCGACCTTCTCCTCGCATTACAAGGGCTACGTTCAAGTGTTTCGTAGAAAATCATGTCAACATGTTGCCTGGGTCATCAAGATCTGCGAATCTTCTCCCGCATAGATGGGGGCATTGTGGGTAGAAAGCCAGGGAATTGACCTAACCCGCTGTTGACTTTGAAAGCTCCTACCGACAACATTTAGTGCTTCTACTTACGACTCCGGTAACAACGTTTAGTCTGATGCAAAGGACTTCAGACTTCAGTAGAATCAAGGTCGTTTGGGGAACGCCATTTGAAATACAAATCGCTCGCGATGCGAATAGGCGTGTTAGTTAATGCGTAAATAAAGGAACTTCGTATTATTCTTTGACATTTTTAATCATTTATTACTTTTTGATAGGTAATTAGTTTCTGCCAAATTTAATCAAGAGATTCCAACGCTTTATAGACTGTGCAATTTCTTTGTCAGGTGATACTTTTAAAATTATTGGAGAATGTTCCATATCAAAGACATTAAGTTAGTTTACTTCTCTCTTAGTTGTTTTGGGATTTATCATCGAGTCTGTTTCACGTTATAAAAATTTTGACTCTGATAAACACTTGTAATGAGGATGTTTTTCTCATAGAACTAATTCAATGTTTTCCTACTCATTCTTTACGAAAATAGCCCTTAACTGTATACTTTAATTTTATTGGTACAGGTTCATATAATTTGGCCCGAACCAAAAAAGATCATTTCGTCATTGAATCATACATAAAATCGTGCTCATAATCAAATCGTTCCTTGGTAGCGAGATTTTATTTTGTTTAAAGTATCATATAAATATATAATATTTATAGGAACATTTTGTGGTGAACGAGCTAAGATATTTTGCTTAATGTTATTGCTGTGTGCGTGTATATATAATCTTACTTACATTTTTATAGGTTCAAAATGTAGAGGCTTCGTACTTTAGTCAAGTTCGTTGACCTTTCAGTGCCTTTGCTTGTATGTATATATTATCACCTCAATGTTTGCAGCTTTTCTTTATTTAAATACGTGCATCATTATGTTTTCATTACTGGCTACTTTATTACAGATAGTAATACCAATTTATTTACTTTATGTGTTGGTTTGAATTAAATGTTTATTAATCCATTTATTTCGAATATTCTATCTGCAATAGTATATATGTACATACATATGTTATCTGCAATTTAATTTTCTGTAGTACCTTTTTGCAACAAATCAATGTGAATTATTTGAAAGAATGTACATAAAATATTCGACTTTTGGTAACAACTGTTTATCCATTCAAAATATTGAAACGAATAGTTTTTCTTCATCTGAAAGTTTGCTGACGCTTAATGGAATAGTGCGAAGAGAAAGTGAAGAAGATCATCTATGTAATTCTTTGGCCTTAGGAGGGAAAACGTGTTTTGTGAAGATTGTAATAATGTCTCTTATAACAACAAATTTAGAACAAAACTAATCTAATTCAGCACTAACCAATATCTGAATCCGATGACCTTTTGGAGCTTGTTCCTGTCTTTAGATAAGCACCATGACAGTTTAGTTCAAGGCCTACGTTCGACTTCCATGCTTAACGATCTTAGAAAACAATCTTCCCTTGAAACCTTGAATTCCAAGACTTTTAGCAAAGGCTCGCTTTGGCTTAGTCCTTATCGTCTAGGGCAAGGTCTGCCCTAGACTTTTTGACTTCACCGCCCATTGGGCAAAGACAATTTGTTTCGTGGTGCATCAAATAAAAATCGAAAAAATTAAATATAGTTTATATTATGGATATGTGGATAAAAATAAACTCCAGCAATGGAACATTATCCACAGCATCATTTTCTAAGTCGATTCAATGTTCTTCCTCTGTTAATGGTAGAGATCTACAGTCGTAACTTGCGAAAGAATTGATGAGCCACTCGTATATTGCATAACCAAGTATCGAGAAATGTTTAGAAAATGATACAGAAAGTCTCTCTACTGTCTTTCACATTTCTGACATAATTTTATCAGTTATATTAATCAGTTTGCAAAAGTCTCTGAACCAATCAAAGTGTGAGTTTTCAACCTTCGTGGTGGCTGCAAATAACATTTCTTAACGATCTTTTGAGAAGTTCACCGTTTTAACTTTGGGCCTTCAGGGAGGGAACGATAATATTACAACTAGAGGAAAATTTAAACCTTTCGTGGCCAAGTCCAAAGTGTGGACTAAAGATTTTAACTTTCCTGTAATCGTAATATTTTCGTTCACTTCCTGTAAGCTTCAATTTAAAACGTTGAATTTTTCCACCTTCTCTGGGGCATTGATTTATTTCATACGTACTTAGTGGATTCAACATTATCCGCTCTTAGGTAAGTTGTGTTGGTTTTGTCTTAAAAAAGCTCTTGCTAGACTTTTAACTAGCTTGCGTTTCCTCAAACCATCTTCGGTTGTAACTTCTTTGGTACTTTATCAAAGATCTTTCCAGAATCAGTGAATAATCGATATGGTTTTGTGTTTATGTTTTCTTCTTCTTATTCTTCTTCTTTTTCTGTCCATATGGTTCAATTCGACGAAGCCTACTTCGACGACGATGACCAGTTTATGTAACTTCAGCAAATTTTCAACATTATCTTTTCGGATAAAATTCCGACATTAAAAACATCGCGTATACCTAACTTTAATGTCGTTCACGTCATCTATTTTGTATCCCTTCGCCCAAATGTACCCAAAAAAAAAAATTATTACTGTTTTAATGAATTACACATGTTGATATACGACCGTCATTATTTTTATGTAATAGCCGATGAGGTACATACCTACTCTCATGTCTCTTGCTTGAGAACATGAGTCTTATTCTTAGTATATGAATCTTAGTTTAATGCTCATACGATAAATCTTCCTGAAGTTTTCGTTCGCTTGCGAATAACCAGTTCGTCATCGTTGGCGTTCGAAGAACTGCTCTTCACGTGTGTAGTTGCCCTGTCATGGTAAAACTTTTTAAATTTGTGGCGACAAGTATTTTAATCTGTACAACCTTCGCGATAAACTAGACGTCGTATTCCACTACAACATGAAACCTTACATCTTTTCGGCTCACGCAAGGATTGCGAATTATTTCTCTGTGGAACTGGGAAAATATAGGTTTTGAAAATTAGAATTGAAAAAAACTAATAAAACTTTTACGTATACTTAAGTCTAGATCCACAGCGTGGATGACAGTTTGCATAAATCACAACATCGCGTCCTATATGACACTGGGGCTTAATCTCAATTGGCAACTGTTTCATCAAGCCTAGCTTAATATTCAGGAATCCTAGGATTTTTATTAGCTCAACATTGGAACAATGATGATTCAAGATCAAATGTTATGTATAATTTCTACATTTGAAATCAGTACACGAAATACAGTAAAAAATCGATTAAAATATTCCAGGTACTAAAAAAGGTTCCTTTTTGTGTAATCAATGTTTGTTGTCTAATACATCATTCCTCTTAAAAGATCAGGTCAAAGTTGACCTGATTAATATGAACATGTGCGATAATTTGAACAGGCGCTGTCTTTGTGTTCACATTATCGTGACTGTGCTCTAGTTCATTACATTACTCACATGTTAGAACGCAAAACGTAAACATACATTTCTGGCATGCACTTGTAAGTTACTTGCTCTACTATATTTCCAGTGTGTACTAATGGGAACGGTTGCTCATTAAATGATTGCAACTTGAGTAGATTAACTAGTTTTTATTTAAATCGAAAACTGCATTCCAACTTAGGTTTCGAAGCGATTTACTTTTCTACTTGATGCAGGCAAGTCACTAATATTATTATTACTAAATTAATATATCCGAGCGAAATTACGATAAGAAAAACCAGATAATTTTGCATCGATTAACTCGTTTTTGTTTTGTCGCCTGCAATTCCGCTGGAAGACTCTCTCTACTTATGCATATCTCGAATAAATGTAGATTTTCAAGTTACTCAAGTATAAAATTGTCTTTTGTCTGTTCAGACGTAAACATAATTATAATAATTACTGTTTCAATTGAAGTTTTCTCGAACCCGTTCAAGCATAAATTTCATGAAATGAACATCGATCATTTCGAACTTATAATTCTCAGAAAAACCAGTGCGCGACAATTTTAATAATTTCCGCCGTGTCCCGATTTCGGTCGACAAATGTGGTAAATCCCGCGAGGAAAGGTTAAATAATCGGAAATCGTTTCTAGGAATATCACCAATAATTCGGAAGTTGCATGTTACTCATGGGAAATAGTTTCGTCTACGTAGATAAAACATTTCACAAACGAAATGTAGTAGCTGCGTAATGATTCTGTAAGGGTTACAACCATTTCTAAAATGAAACAAATTGGAAAATATGATGTTTTACTTGATCGTTTTTCTTGTTGAATAAATATTTAAATTCCAATGTCAATCAAGTTCTTGCATTGTTCAGAGCCATACTAATCGTGTAAAGTGAAAGCTGCCGTTAATGATGATGTGCTTTAAACTATGCAAATTGTTAGTCATCATAAGACAAGAACTAAGAAATGAGATATGTGCCTTTTCTATTTGGCTGTTGTTATTGATAAGATATACATAGACCTAATGAAGTAGTAGAAGTAGTTACAATGGGGACTAATGATGGGGTATATATTGCAGGTCGAGTCAGATAATAGAGGCACTGTAGCTTGGCATGAAGTAGAAAATAAAATTATTTCTATGGATGATAATCTTCATTTAAATAACAATCTAGATGGCTTTCTACAAATAACCTTAAAAGGTACGTTTATTGGACAGGTAATAAAGCAGCTATGTAATGGCTTACTAAGTAAGTACAAATTGCACATGCCAATAATTACAACAGAGGGAACTATGTTTTATTAATCGCGGTTTGCAACCGTAGACTAGTTTCGTCCTGGTTATACCGTACTAACAAAGACGAAACTATAGTCTACGGCTGCAGTCTGTCATTAATAAAGCAGAATTCCCTCCGTGATAATTATGGACATAATTTGTGCTTGCGCAACTACTTTGTTAGATGTCCAACAAACGCACCTTTTAAGGTCGTTTTGTAGGAAGTTATCGGGATTATGTTTTGAATTAATATTTTAGCTCCCGTAAATAGTTTTGTAATTTTGATAATTCTCATCTAAATCAAAAAAATATTGTGAATTGTCGCTTCGATTCAAGGAAAATTGTTATGAGGACGCGTTATTGCATTTTGTATAGCAATAATCGACTAGCCCAGCAATAGAAGATTGGTTTCAAATGTTCAGAGTCGTTTCTATTTCTCAAAGTAACCGATAATCTTTTGAAGATCCAATACGGTTTATATGATAACATGCTTAAATTTTAATCCAACTATGGTCATCCATTCTGTATTTGCATAAAAAACAGGTATCAACAACCATTAGAAAGTGGAATTTTAGAAACTAATAATAAATTGATAATGCGCAAGCAAATTACCCTGTAGTTCATTCATTTACTTCAATTGGTTCGTTCTTGTCAATGCATTAGTACTAATTTGAAACCAAATTATCTTGATGCAAAATAATTCTAATACGCCAAATCTAATATTTTCCTGAAGGCTGCAAATCAGTTTCTAGAGCGGGGATGGACCCCCGCAAGGGGTGGTTGATGGAGCACGCGTCCTCCTGGCACTTTTAGGATAGAGCAGGCAACTCTTCGATATGGCATCGATAAGGATTCACAATATAGAGGGAGAATGAATAGGATCGAGCATTACCGAGCATTACTTGAAAAAGCACCTATGCAATATGAGAATAGTAAGCGAACCGTGATATAAGAGATGTGACTTTCAAGAGAAAAAAAAAGAGATATTTCGGTAACGATCTACTGGAACCTACAAGTATGTTCAGGCTTTCCTTGGGCAAGAGAGTGGCCTTCGTGGAGGACATTTGGTTGTTCGCATGGAAGTGGAAGTGATATTGGGGATGGGTACGAAGAGCATAATCTTCAAATACCTGATCGCCATCCCTAAAAATTGAATGGAGACTTTATGAAAATAAAAGACAATTTTGTTATAGTGAATCAATCTGATCAATTCTGGCTTCTTCTGTTATCATTTAATTTGTCCAGCTGATGACAGTACACTTCAGAACTGATCCTTGTGTTCTCAAAATAAAAAACGATTTCCTTGAAAAACAGGCAGCATCGCCTTTTTTATGAATATCGGCATTCAAAGTGCTTTGAAACGGTTCATCTTTTTTAGTCCATGATCTGTTGCGGTTAACATTGTTGTAGACAACTTATTTCTCGTCCCTAGTGATGATGAGCTTCAAAAATGGATTATTTTCTTGACGTTTGAAAAGCAAATCACAGACGTCAACACGACGGCACAAATTTTTCCATAAGAACATAAGCAACTCATACCTCGAGCTTTGAGATTACGCCAAGACGTTTCAAATGATCATGAATTCGATAAATTTAATCTCTCATCGATCTCAGGAGTTGTTATTCACCAGTTTGCAATTTGTGCAATTAATGCCTTTATTGCGTTTTCATCAGCTTCAACTGACCTTCCAGAACATGGTGTATCTTCAACATCAAAATTGCCGGGTCGAAATTTTGCAAACCAGTTTTGGCACTGGCATTGTGTCAATACATCTCCATACAGATCGGATATTTTTTGCTTGCTTGAACAGCATTTTTATCTTTTCGATAGTAAAAAAGTAAAATATGCCAAAAACGCTACTGTTCACTTTCCACATTTGATAGGGCATCAACCAAAAACTACTACGTAAAATGAATCGAACTTTTTCACAAGTAAGCCGTGCAGTATCAGCTGTCAAAATATATAATGACCTTGTGGCTTAAATGTGAAGTTGCCTGTGAAAAAATACAATTAAATCCTCTGTTGTGAAAAAAATAAATTACTTTCCGAACAACCCAATATATTCATGTGACTGTTGATTGAGTTTATAAATTTACACGAAAATCGAGACTCAAAATAAAAGTACTAAACAGCCGTCAGTGTACACAAATTTATTGTAGTTATGGCTACAATTGCCCAATTTTCACCAATAGTACTACAACTATCAGGAACGACTCTATTAGAATAAAATAACGTCGCCCTATACGAATACAGATAGAGTGAGATAGCTTCATTCTATACATTGAAACTGAGAACACGTATGTTATCTTATTCTAGTACAACCGCTTCGGATAGTTGTAGTACTGTTGGCGCAAATTGAGCAATTGTAGTTATGGCTGTTTTGTGTGATTTGTTAAATCTTCGTTAGCATTTAGATTTTAAGTTGGGCAGTATGAAACTCGGAAAGAAAGTAGCGAAGCATAGGAAGCAGAAATGGGGTTGTAGTTTCAGAAAGTAATTCGTTTCGACTGCGAATCGAATCAAAATGTGTTTGCCAATAAAGAGAAGAAAACTGGCTGTATACAAATTTCTAGTAGTTGTTACAACCCTTTCAAACGATGGTTGTTAAATCTTTTCGGCGTTCTAGAACATTTCTTTGAAACAACACAAAACGCTGCGAACGTTGGTGTATGTTGCTGGTGAGCGTTGGCAAGCAACGAAGAAGAATAAGAGGCAGAAAGGAGAGAAAAACCTGTTAGACTACCAACGAGGCTCTTACGCCGGCAGTGCGATCTAACGCGGTCGGAATACAACACATATTCGTACACCACTCGAAAATTCGTTAGATGGCCAATTATCGCCCGGCCAGCCCGCTCAGACCGGTTCTCCATTCGAAAACATGAATGATACGCTCACACGTACATACACACGCATGATCATATACGAATATGTACATACATAATGTATGTACTTACATTGAAAGGGCTTGCTAGAGAGAAGGAGCGAGAACGACGGGGCCTACACTTCTGAAAAGCCTGCTCTGCGCTCTGCGTCTACTCGCTTTCACAAACTCGGCAGAGTGTACAGGGTTCTAGGTACTTGCATAACATAGCGAACACAGAGCGCATATCTGCGCTTGCACGGACGATAGCACTAGTTTCTGTTTGGTGCGCTTCAAATTTTACCAACCATAACCAGTCGCTGACGTGCGCGGTCGACGTATGTTTGTTGCTTCGTCTTTTAGTTGTTTATTGTGTAGTATATAGTGTTACATGTGTGTGTGTCTCGATCATTTTCTCTATTACCCTTCCATTTAAAATTTTCCCCTTTAAACCTAAGTAAGAAGAAGTATTTCTTAAAAATTTAAATCGCCAGTAAGTTCAGGGATTCAAATTCAAAAAAATGCAAAGCCTCAAAAGTACAACAAAACTACCTTCAATTTTCAATATGCCTCGCGAAACATATATTAACAAAGCGGCCCTGTAGATGAGTATATTCATTTATAAACTTTGCCGAAATTCCCCAACCATTCATTAGCATTATCATCGCCGCGCGGTGATTCCGGTATTTTTTATACCGAGGATTTTTTCCGCACTGACGCTTCTGACGAGACGGTCGAAACAGCTTTAGTTAGTTAATTCGCGCCGAACTTTCTCACGTTCCTAATGTTAAAAGTGTTGATGCACATGTCTTGGGTACATAGGCGATAAAAACAAATTGTAGGGTTCATTGGCCCTGCCCTGGGTGTAATTATAGTAGTATGGTGTAGTGTAGCGCGTTTATAAGTATTTCCACGTCATAAATTGTGAGTAGGCGCCGATACTCGATTCACGGTTTCCTCTTCGTCTCGCCGCTGGTCGATGAGACGTGAAGAATGGAATTTCTGTTTTGCTTGGTCCATTGAAAGTTTAGCCGCACGAAATCAGCAATTATGAACATTGTATAGATAATATTCCACTGCCGTTGCTACTACTACTACTAATACTACTACTTACCTTATCGCCATGGCAAGATTCCCGGCAAATTTCGTCGAAGTCATAATAACAGCGACCGCGTTCGTTCACTTTTTCAAGGCTTTCCGCCTCGCTGATGTATCAGGTTTTAAAACTGAAAGCGTTGTTGGACATTTTAAATTTATTTCCTTTCATTTTTCGCTCGTCTCTACGTGGAAGGTGCATTAAGTAATTTGATCAGGTATTTCTTCAATATATATAAGACACGAATTGTTTAATAGTAGTTTTAAGTTTCACTGGAGATCAGCATGCCAAATTGAAGTAAAATATCCGCAATAAGCAGTTTTTCACACTTGTGTTTTGTGACATTTTAATAAGATGAATGAATCGTGAAAACTTGTTTAATTGTTCAACTTCAAGCTTGGCATTACATATATGTACATACTTTGTTAAATATTTGCTGAACGTATGGTATTTCAATTAACATTTTTACCCCCGAGGAAACAAATAAAATATTTTTTTAGAAAACCATTTCTATTTCAAAATTGAGCGATTTACTAGGTTAATGTGAGGGATGACAACCCCCGGGAAAATATTAAACATCACCTCCCGTTCGAATGGATTTGTCATCTCTTACACGACTTTTGCGAAATTAGTTGACAAAAGAAAAACGAACTCAAAAAATTAGGGAAATGAACCATCTTAAACGCTTATCTAATCCTAAAACGCGAATGAACTGCGATAAGAAAGTCCCGACGAGTACCAACCGTCAAGTGTTGAGAAATGGTTGATCTGGATCTGAATATTTACACAATATCATCCTGTAGATGTTGATGGAGATGAATTTGAGCTGTAGACGCCACGATTTCAACCGTTTTCTAACTGTATTGTTCACGTTTCAATTTGAAGGAATCTTTTCTAAAATAATAGCTCCCTAGATCGATATTTAGAACAAAAAGATCAATATTGTGTAAGAAATAAAAAGTGAGTTCAAATGGGGGACGGCGGGGGAGTAACTTTACCATCGATACTCTATAAATTCTTTGGAGGGGATGCCATTATTGCATAAGAGTATAGCAATTAAAAGATTTTTACGTGAATTTTGGTGGTCCTCGATTCAAACATTGATCTGCTTTTGTTATTTTTTCAAGGAAAAAGAGTAACAATAATACTAATCGTTAGAAACCATATATCAATAAAAAATGAAAGGATTTTAAGAGTTATTACTAGAGACCGGCAGATTTAACTTTTCGCCCTCCCATCTCCGTCCTTCTCCCCACCAAGAATGCTCAACGCATGTATTATCTATTATACCTTAGAGCTACACGCGCTTATTATTATAATCTGAGTCCGCCGGTCTCAAGATATATTGCACGTAGTAGAATATTTTTATTTGTCTTTTCAGTCTATTTTCATTTCCCCTTCAATGTCAGTTATCAACCTTTCCCTTGCTCTTCCTCTTTTGTTTTTTAACTCGTTAAGCACGGCGTGTTATAGCATTGATGCCTCATCGACTGTTACACTTAAGACGGCGTGGCTTTGCCGAGTGTCACAATGTTAAATAGATAAAAATCGAAAACTGACAGTCTACACAAACTACTTATACCACCTTGGCGTGTAGTACATATTGCAAATTTTCATTAAAGACGGCACAGTATAAATCTGATGCCTTGTATAACTAAAAATTGAAAGATTTAATATCTCAAGATCTGAGGTAAGAAAATTTGGATTGGATAAATGTGAAGTAGAAGCTAAAATAGTTAGAATTAAATATTTCAAATTGGCCATGGTCATCACCAGTTAAACCACGATAAACCATGAAATATATCAATTTTCTGAAAGAGAGTTATAGTATGAATAAGTAATGGTTCAGTTTCCGTCATTGAGTGGTTGTGGTAATGTATTACCAGTAAGGTTCGACAAACGAGTGCATGATAGGTTATCATTATGTAGTGTAAACTGGACTGACACAGTCACTCCACCGCTTGTCCCCACTTAGATGCAACGCGCGACATTAAAATTCGGAGGAAGGGCAGCGTCAGTCCGGTTTACACAACTTATCATGCAGTCGTTTGTCGAATGTTAATTATCAGTAACCAACATCGAGAACATTTTGCATTTTTTTCTTGTAGTATTCAGTATCAGAA
The DNA here is from genome assembly GCA_038088585.1 of Chrysina gloriosa. Classification (NCBI taxonomy): domain Eukaryota; kingdom Metazoa; phylum Arthropoda; class Insecta; order Coleoptera; family Scarabaeidae; genus Chrysina; species Chrysina gloriosa. Next base: position 10,242,325 of record CM076089.1, on the reverse strand, counting down.
GATATGTGATAAGGCCTTATTATTGTAAAAATCCAAAATAATCAACATTTCAAGAAGGGTAGCAATGAAACTAAAGGAATTAATTTATTCCTTGAAATAGCTTGAATTAACTCCAATAGTGAAAAATCAAAGTTATAACATACAACCACTTTATATATCTCATACTCCATACTCCAAGATCAATGAACTCTAGTTTTTCGTTTAAGATACAGGGAGCAAGCAACGCTTTGCAAATCTTTATTATAAACTTGACATAAGAGATGTGCGTTTGATGTTAATATCGAAGATAATCTAATTTTAAACTGCTTTAAACAAATAGGCGTGCATTGTTTATTGTATTAATTAAACAAATATTTGTCGATTCGTTTTCGTACGTAATATTGCAAGGTCACTCCGCGAGGCCCCGAAAAGTACTCATGTGGGAGGCATTCACCTAACCTATTAGTCACGTTTTTTAATATCGAAAGGATGTCAAAATACATTAGAAAGAAGCAGTCGAAATGATTTTTCTTCGTATTAGCGCCGGAATCATTTTATTATTATTATTATTATTATTATTATTTCGACTACTTATCGTTAGTCATGATAGGCAGATTAGTTAGTATCCGACCAAATCAGTAAGAATTGTTTTCTATTCAGTCGAAAATATTGGCTCTACTACGTGGACATTGATGATACAACGTAATCGAATTACGGTACAAGATTCTCCTTAATATCGTTTTAATTTCATATTTGCTATCTGATGAATTGTGTTCTAATTTGATGTCCAAACGAAACGCTTACGTCTTCACTTACTTGTACTTACCAAACTTAGATTTGTTAGTAGTGCAGTTTAAAAAAGAATTTTTTCCCTCTATCGATTAGACCAAATCGTAAGCCGCCTAACATTACTTAAATAATTGAAAAGAAAAACTGCGCTGTTTCATTTCTGTTCGTAATTGATGTAAAGTACGTACATACATGCAGATGTTCTTAATTTATCTTTGCTCAGACGAAATTTCGTTGCAAAAATAGATGAAACAGAAGTGCAGTTAATGTAGTTACGCACAAGAGTAAAAGGAGTCTACGTTCTTCGTATTTGAATTTTTATTAAAATACAGAGAAATTGTAGATCTGTGTAGTGAAGGAAGGAAGTACATGCGGTTAATATTATAAATTGATAATGTCTTCCGTTACACATAACAATTCTTTAATTAAATGTATTTTCCATTCATTTAGAAATCCCAACAGTTATGTTTAATAATATGAAATTTTGCTGGTCCCATATACGAGGGCGATTCGTAAAGTAAGTTGTATGTAAAAGAAACACAAATACACGAAGAGGATTTTTATATACAACTTAAAACTACTTTCAGCTTTTTTTCTACATAGTTGCCATTAAGGTTGAGGCATTAGTCATAGCGATGAACCAGTTTTTTAATCCCTTTTAAACAACACTGTCGTACATCTCTTCATCGAAATTTGAGGGAAAAGGGCACTCAGTTCTGCGATTGCGAATCGCCAAATTTTCTTCTCGACATTACCCAAAAGCTTGTCCGTTACAACAGTTGATCTTCCAGTCCATTCTTCACCATCTTCTAACCACACTGTCACTCACATGACATTTTCACCATAAACACAACACAAGTTCACAGTGAATCTCCGCAGCCTTCATGTTCTTTACACACAGAAATCGGATAACGGCACGCAGTTTACAGTCGGCGGGATTTTCAATTGCAGCAGCCATTTTAAACGATCAAAATATAAGGTCATTATTATAATTAGGAACGATGCGATTTTAGGCAGACGATCCCCTCCAATTACTTTCCGCTCCGATGCAAATCGTGCTTAAAACCACAAATTTCTAGTTACACGGTGATAACCGTAATTTTTGCTCTTTCAGCTCTAGCCTGAAAATTTATCGCTGGATTCTATTTCTTCCGAGATTCTGTGCACTATGAATTACATGTTTATTTAATTATTCATTTCTTTTGCTATTCCTTGTAGCTCGTCAGCTAAATTATTTAGGTGGGAACTGTCCGGTGGTGTATTCAGGTCAATACGCAATGCGTCTCTCCTTGAGGTTACATAGTTAGCGTAAAACATCATCTTTGTTCTTTTGTTTTTTTCTTGGTACCATAACTTATCTTGTATATGCTTTGTAAGACATTTACCTTTTTCATATAGCAAGCATTATTTGCGTACATACATACATACATATCTTTGTTGTACTTTTTAAATAAGTGATTGACTAATCCTTCGAATATATTGAATAACAAATAATAATATTCAGACTAATTGGAGCTTAGAGTAAAGTCAGTTCCAATACATAAATTAGTGGTTGGACACAGCAATTTGAATTATTTGCAGTAGACGTACTTTGAGACTTTGCATACGCAAGAATTAGCATAAATAGAATACATGTTTATACATCTATGAAAGCATGAGTAATTACTTTGAAGTATTTATATATAATCTCAATATTCATATATCATACATAATTGCGCTAGATAATGACATTATAATTCTACTATTATTGTTTGGCTAGAAATGAGAAATTAAATTGTAATTTGTCAGGCACATTTACAAGTAACATCGAAGGGAAAATATATAATAATTATTTTATTATTATCGTGAACTATATTTATATATATGTATATAATTCTGGCTGATTCCTGTTTTACCCTACCCCCTGTAATTTGCGAAGCTTCCTACCCACGCTCCCTTTTTTAAATTATTTTCAAGCTTTCTTAAGCCATTCACGTTTCGAACATGGAAAATAGAACTCAACATATGTTTCATCAAATGGCATAATTCTTATGCTTACTCCACTAATTTGGATGTTTAAATTTTGACAACGAAGATGTCATCCTCAGTACAACAACTTTCGAAAGTAAATGTTTGTGCTTGCAATTTAGTCAACAGTTCCCGTCATTTCGTTGTAGAGCAAGCGTTAGTGAAAGCTCATGTTTCCATTCGTAAGTTTTCTGCTGCAGATGACAACTTAATGATAGAAATAAATATTTGCACGAGTCCAAATTGGTACAATCACAATAACAAAACAATCCAGCACATGTTCTGGCGTCGGGATTTTTTGAGCTGATTTTTTCGATATTTGCTGTACTGTAGTTCAAATATGACGGTAGTTTATGGCAAAAATCTCTAGTTTTCTTAGATATGACAATCACATGATTTACGCTACATTTAATTGGGCTGATGGTTCAGGAAAGAAAACATTATTGATTGGAAAAAGAGTATAACTTTATTTCTCGAGCATGAGAAAATATATAATCTTTTTCCAAATTCCAACAATATTTTGCCCACCATATATGTGTTTGATCTTCCTTAGTAACAGTCCCCCGATTTTTATGTCCTGGTAAAATCTTGTTCTTCGCTGATATCACCCAAATATTCATGTTCATGTTACCTCCAATGCCTCTGAAGCTATTAAACATATTGTTGACCAACTGAACATAATCATCAATTTTGTGATTGCCCAGAAAGTGTTTGATAATCAGAACAAATGACGTTCTCGCACTTTGGTCAGTTTCAGTCATTGAATGCACTAAAGCACGATCACTTACGAATATCCTACCTCGGGGCCATAAAAATCCAGTGCTAAGTTTTTGTACTTAACCCAAACGCAATGCATGGGCCATCATGAGCAAGTACCTTCACAAACTATTTCATCGAGCTTAGTATTATGTACAAGAGTGCTATGGAATCTAGTGAATCTGATAACCAGGATTGTCCTAAGATATTTGGGGCCTGTGAGCTACTAATAGCGGTTGAACCAGTGAAGTTTTGCAAATATCAAAACTAATTTGAGTGCAAGCAAAATTCCCACCCCAAAGGGCGCAAAATGGCCGCTCTGGGGCTGTAGCCGATTTGGCCCTGTAATTAGAGTGGCCCTACTAGTAACCCAACATTGGAACAATATTGGCTCAATATAGAAAGTGTGAGACTTACTTACTACTGAGAAAGGGTTTCTTGATTTGGAATCACTACACTAAATACAGTTAAAACCAGTTATGACATTCCAGGCCCCAAACTAGGAAGTTTTATTTGTTGAATTGTGTTATAATAATAAATTATAGTCCCTCTGTCCGAAAATATGGTATAGATTTTAAAAAATTTTGTTCGACAAAGTGGTATATATGTATTTACACAAAAAAAAATCAAATATTTTCCATTTTGAAATTGCAGTGATGATTTTTCTTAAAAAACATTTTTTGTTTTCAAATTCGCACTTCACCTAAAAATAACGCCTGTCAAATATGTTAGGTTATTTAACTATGTATTAATGTAAGCAATACAAATGTACTGAGTATTACCAGTTCCTTTCGAAACTCTAGATAATCTAAGATTTTCTTTCAAATGTATACCATATTTTCGGACAGAGGGAGTATAAAAATTAAGGTGATTATAAAAGTACTATGAAAAAAAGAAAGAAACAAAGGACAAGGATTGGAACCATTTTATTTGAGTTTATTCTTCATTTCATGCGTGCTGTTGACATTCCCGTTTAAACTTCGAAGCCAGGTTCATTATTTGAAGAAAAATTGCCATACCTACCACACTTACCGGCTTTTATTTTATTGCACATACGTAAATGACGGTTGGTTTTACGGAAAATAATAGGAACGGGAAGAATTTAAAACTACATATCTGTAAAAGTTAACAGGATGTATGACATGCTAAATAAATTTGTTAGGTGCTTCAAGTTTTATTGCTGCGTGCATCATCGTCGTTTGTATTATTCCATTTATTTCAATGTAACTGTTATTGCATTAAATAAAAGATAAACGTGGATATATTTTTGTTAATTTTTTAACTTGTGTAATTATCTGTCGTACAGAATCTTTTAAAAGCACAAAATTTCAACGTTTACAAAATTCGTAAATACAACATCCATGAATTATATGTTAAACTTTTAAATATGTTAACTTGAAGGAGATACGAATTAATTGCGATTTCCAATTTTACCAATGTATTTCCTTCAAATTGTTCGTGTTTGGGGGAAATTTCACTGTTTTGCCAATAGTGTAATAACTTTTTGTTTTTTGAAATATCAAGTGTGAAAGGTTTTGGAGAAATGTATAGCGAAATATTGCATATAAATTTGATTTAGTCTCTATTTACAAAATTTTCCTTTACTTCTATGCCTTATTTATTCCTCCCAATTCCCTAACATGTTTTGACGTCGTTACTGCAGTCGCATAATTATTTGAATGTTTGTGTTTATTTTCGATTATAGAAATACACCAGATACTCAGTCCATAGACTACACATGTAGTACGTACACACGTTCATATAAATAAAGCAATTATTGGATGCTTATCTTAATTGAGTTTGTTGATTCATGATAATGTGAACTTTTCCAAAACAGTTCGATATTCATAGTCTAAAGATTTACATAATACATTAAATGCCATTTGTATTATCTAAATCGCCTAATTGACTGCTGGTATTCTATCGTGCACAAACACACATGTACACCGACAACAAAACATCCGAAACAATCGATATTCTTCGCCAGATAGGAGAGCGAATGGTGCGACGTTACATAGGTCTCCATTTCCTCGGACTCCACGAAGGATCATATAGCAAATAAGGCGTCAGTGGTGTTGCGGTAAAAGTGCGCGAGTGCTACAGCCTAGTTTTAATGACTTATGCATGAGAAGACAAGTGCAGGCAGCAAGGGTGTGCGACATGCCTCGGTATGTGTTTGCGCGCAAGGGTGCAAGCCTGTTTATCCACGCTGCACCCTGTGGGCTCCCTATTTTTCTTTTTTAGTATACGTATATATCTAATTTTATATGCTGAAATGCACGGTAGATTTGCTACATATTTTGTTTGTACGTTTACTCAATTAGTCAATTTTCGCTAATACCTGCCTATATATCTTTTGCTGTATATTTCTAGAACTTTTGTATATTGTACGAATTGATATGAAATATTTGCAGTCGATTAGGTACTAGGTGTTAAAAAGTTAAACAAATTGAAATTTGTACCTTAACATTTTGACTCCTTGATGGATGGTATCTAAAACTAAGAAAGTACAACTAGATACAGAACAGTTAATTTTAAGATGATAACATAACATTCTTAAGCTTACCATACTCGGCACTGAAGAATTGTGATTTAGAAAGTTTATCAACGAGACTTCATTTCCTTTTTGTTTTCTCCGTTGAGGAATTTGCTTATCAAAATCGCTGTAGTTCCAGTGTGGAAACTGTTTTATTTAAATTCACTTTAGACCACAGATATTCTCACTTTTCTTAGTTTAATTTGGTATATCGAATAGTACGTGCCATGCAGTACTTTATCACCTTGGCTTTAAAAGAATTTTAACAAATTTGCAGTAATATTATCTCTTCATTCTTATCTTCTTATACTCACTCAACTTATTTTACATTTTTGCGTGTATCATTCTTATACAAAAAAATTCTGCTATATCTTTAGCATTTCTAATATTTATGGGTCAGATTGATTCGTTAGATTTCGAAAACTATTCGAGTTTCAATACTTTTCGGAGTACTTTACATAGTTTCTTTGTAGTATTGGTAATGAATATCTTTATTTGTGCTTAACTTGTTTACAATCGTGCTTGCTTAGATGCTTTATTTCCTTGCTTGGTTTTGCATTACGTATTCTCTTATATACGTTACTTTCTATTTTTCTCTGACAAATATGTATCTTATTTTCTTTTAAGTTCAGTTTTGTCTATAATTTAGATGTAATTTTATATAATTTTGATACGATCGAAGAAATTCCGAATCGCAGGCTGTGCTTGTGCTGGACAAAAGCGGACTTTCAAAAAATTTCCAAGAGTGGAAAACACGATGGAATCGATGCATACGTGTGGGTGGAGACTAGTTTGAAGATGATAGCAACCGTGATGCCTAAAAGTATTTGGATATTGACGGAAATAGGCCGGGAACTTTTAGATCCCACCTCGTATGTATAAAACCCGCACCTTTTTATTTAGTTGTCCAAGGTGGTTGCTTGGCTGCGACACGGGGGTGTATGACAGAAACCATGATATTCGGGGGTTTAGGTTTCCTTGGTAAGACAGTCTCATGTGGTCTTCACTTCTTGATGCACAGACTACATTAAAATGACATACACATTATTATCTATGTCCTTACTTACCATTCCTATCAAACTGCCCTAAGGATTTATGTTGGTAATTCCGTATAACTACCCAGTCACATGTTAAAGTTCTTATTGATGTCAATTCCCTTTCTGATATATTTTTACAAATTATAACAGTGTGACTTACATTCAAATCGAGTGTAATCGTTGCTGAAACCGTGAGCGAAATGACATTTTTTGACCAAACCATTCGTTCCTTCTTTTTTGGCACATACCAAATCAGACTCACACTAATATTTCATTCGTGGCTTCAAATTCTATTTTAAAGCTACATACAACAAAACTTCAATCCGGTAAATTTGATTACACTTTTATACAAAAACCTGGAAGCCTGCTTCCTACGGCGATCTGTGATAAAAATCGCTTCTGTCCTGCTTTAGTCACAACGTCGTGTTTTTCGTATCGCTTCAGCGGGTAAACTTCGCATTGTCGGCAAAATCGCAAAGGGAACAAATTCAAAATAGTAACAATAGCGAAATGGAAAAGTGCATAGGTTGAGAGTTGTCGCGTTACAATACCAACAAAAGCAACCGACCAGTCTGATTGACCCAATTGGAAACACTTCATGAACGATGCTAGGTTATTGTTCGTCAAACGTTCGCCATTGTTTCGAAGATTATTTTAGTAACGTTTATTATTGTGCGACGTAAACAAAAGATCGCTAAGTGAATGCAAGGAAATGTTTTATTTAATGCTAATTCTTTTACGATCACCGCTTCCATACACAGCGTGTCCTAATTGACGTTTTTATTATTAACGTTTCAAAAGTTTTTTAAAATATTTATTAAATTTACGTCTTATGTAGAAGGCGATTCGCATATGCATAATTCATTGATGGAATGAACCTACGTGCTACAAAGCAACCAGAATAATCTTTATAAGCATCTTCACATTCGTGATGAATTTTTAACGAAGGAGATATCAAACAATTAGATCCACTTAATCTAAAATACGGTAAGACAAACAACGCAACACAGAACAACGAACAAATCGCGTGTATAGATCAAAATATTTTAATTAAATGACAACAGTTGAGGGATGTTCCGCAAACACATTCATCATCCATCATATCTTTGTAATATTCCTATGAAAAATTACTGTCCTAGTTTACGCCCTTTACGTAGATTATGAAATCCGGAAAGAATTTATCACAGTTCTCAGCAGGGCGTGACCAGGAGCGGGCAGCGGTTGACACTCCGTGAAAAAATTGTACTTACGTTCAGGTACAATAAATTCGCCTTAATTAAATCATTATTCGAGGTAATACCAATTTATTATTTTCGTAAATCTACTATCCGGAAAACCATACGACCATATATCCGCTATTTTGAATGTCAGTTTTGATATATGAACCGCAAATTTGCAAGTTTATTCCGTAAATCAAGACGGGGAAATCTGTATGAAGATCAAAAATTAAAGTGTTGTATGTTAACATTATGTTCAAATTAAGTGTATGCCTAAACCAGAGTACCTCAGCAATTCTACGTTTGCCGCATTAAGCTGAGGAGAATTCTGCATAAAGACCTGCAATTATTCCCTCACAACTCCGTCTAACTGACTTAGAAATTGAAGATTCAGCGACCACCTGCTTCGTTATAGCTTCTCCATTTGGATCTTAGAGCTTCTGAAAATTGATGTCGATTTTGCTAAAAATAAAAAAGAAGCCATTTTACCCATGTTGTCAATGGAGAGCGCTACATAGAAATGATAACTGCTTTTGTCTGGCCAAGAATTGAGGAATTTGAATTGGACGAGCTATGGAGTAAAACATAATATTGATCGAGTTATTTGCCAAATAGGACCCGAACCCATCGAAAATGTACTCCAAAATTGAGTTGACAAGATGGATTACTACCAAACTAGCCGAGGCAGACATTTGAATGAAATTATAATGCCATCACTAATCGGGAGGTTTACTCTTTTCAATAGATCAATGAACTTTGAAAAATGTTTAACAGAGTTTATTTTATAGCATTCTAAAAAGAAACCAGCCGATGATGGACCCTTTGCATATTAAAAAGGAAGGATTTCCTGTTCTTACCCGTTTGTTAAACTTGCAAACATTTTTCGTACATCTCTACTGAAACGGAATCTCGAACCATTAACGTAAAACCATTGATTGGTAAATATGTGTTAAACCCATCTGCCATTGGTTTACTATTAATTATTTACTGGTGACACTAAATAAAAATTTCTTTCTTTCCCTTTCACGCTCGCTGAGTATTGATACTAAATAAAAATTTTTGTAAATTAAACAACTAGCACCAACCAGAATCATTTATGTATAATCACGTAATCGGCGTATCTTTAATCTTTGCGAAGTTCACCTCATTACCCTATATTTATGTAGTATGAAATAAATGGTAACGATTTTAATGAAAGCAATTTTAGAAGGTGATTTTTTTAAATAGCTATCGATTATAATGAGCGCTTACTCAACTCGACAAAGGAGTTAGAAGTAGGTACGAACATAAAGCAACGAATATAAATATCAGTTAATATTATGATTTCGTTTACTGGGCTCGCCATTTTATTGCTATTGCGTTAGGCAACGCACATTCTTCGATTTATGAGCGCCGTTAGTATGATATTAATGTCCCCTAAATAAAATTATTCATCTATTAAATACGTTTTTGGGTAGTTGATTACAAAGAGCGACGTAACATCAGGGGGATATCTATTAGTCCCCTTAATGGTAGGTTACCTAATTAATTTAACCATTGTTATAATTAATTCGTCCTCTTTGCATAACATATTAAGGAACGGTATCGATTTGCAATTTAAGTTCGCATAATTCTCATATTTTAGTAGCTAATTTTTTCAATATCTTCGTCGTTAACTGTGCATTTCATTTCAATTGGATGTAACGAAATTTATAGGCTACTGCACTTCCAATTGCTTGCCACTCCACATATGCTTTATGAAAAAAATCTCAGTAGTAACGCACAATATATTGACAAAATGCTTTTATTTATAATTTTTCAAGATATTACCCGGTAATAAACAAAGACCCGGAAGGGAGAAATAAATAACTAACGTACAGCTAAGAGAAGAAAACTTAGAACAAGTAGGTACTACAATTCTAACATTTAGGCACAATTATCTGGGAGTGTGGAAGATGACCAAGAAATAAGAAAGAATTTTAGCAGGGTGGAAGTAACAGTACTGAAAACACATTCATGTGAAGAAACATATCCAAGGAAATAAGAATGCAAGCATATAAGAATGTAGTAACCCTCATCCTCACATACGGAGCAAAAACATGGACAATAACGGAAAAACTACGGAGCAAAATAACCGTAGTTGAAATGAGATTATTGGGGAAGATGAACTCAAAATGAGATTGGAAGAAATCAGAAAAGTAACACACAGACAGAACTTAAAAGTGAAAGCAATAGAAATTAAAATAGAGAAATGTCCACTGAGATGGTACGGATATATGAAAGGAATGCCAGAAAGTAGACCAGAGTGTTCGAAACAAGGACTAGCAGGAAGAAAACAAGGAAGTAACTAAGATGGTTGGGGGATATCGCAAAAGGAGTGATGAAGGGCGTAAGAAATTTGGAAGAAGTCAACCTCCGGACAGAGAAAGGTGGAAAGACTTCACGAATAGCGTAAAGCGGGGAATACACGTTAAAATATTTATATGTAAAATATATGACATATTCGTATAAAAATTAATAGCGAAATAATCACATACACGTGTCAATATGCCCCAAAATTTATTCTAGTTCAGTTCAGAACTTTTAATGCTATATATGATGATCGGACGAGTATTAATGTTTTGTAAAAGTACTCAGAAATCTGATTAAAACGCAACAAACCCCAGGTCTCTGCTACCTACCGTTCCGGAATTACAGCAGTTCAAAGCTCCTGCCAGAATTTTCCGTATTTTCGCTGTTGCGCGAACACTATTAGAGATAGCGCGTTCGTGCTTGTTCCATTCGACTCTTTGTCGAAATATGCTTCTAGGGAGGTCCACTCGATCGCGATCGATCAATAAATAAAGGAGTTATAGCGTTTTCTTTTTATAATAAAAATATCGATTTTGAGCAAAGTTTTGTCGATTTGACGAAGAATTTGTTATTATAAGTTATTTTGCGTGAGGATATTTTTAGGCTTCCTGCGATACTTCCTGTGCCACTAAAAAGAAATCCCCAAGCACTCTATTGAAATTAACCAACTTCATTAACATTGATGTAATATCTTAACCTCAATAAACTTTGAGTTTTACACTATATACTTTATTAACTAACTATTACAAACGTTTAACAGGCGTAATCAGAACCTCTAGAACGAAATCTAAAACATTGTGTGTAAAAATAGATGATAAATGTATGGCGATAATGTACGGTGAAATTCATACTTTATCTATAAATTGATGAAAAGTACTTGTAATTTGTGATCGTGTATTACGGCTTTTATAGCCGAAAGTATTTAGGTTAAGAATGAAGTAAGTTAGTAAATTGAAACTTAAACGCAGCAGAAATCGCAATTCTATGCCAGGATTCCGAAAGAGCATACCCGGAAACACTCGGAAATATTGCTCTTGTTCGCAGACACGCTTCGCAGTTATACCGCTCATCCGTGCGACTTCGTGAGAAGTAGTTTTCATTTCCAGATAAGCACTATATATGGTAGTATGCATGATGTTTGTACATATGAGAAATTCAATTAAGAAATTGCCCCAATACATACTTACTAGAAATGAAGTTAGGAAACAAATTAAATAATCAAACAATCTTCGGCGCTAATGGGTTACAATGTCGAACAAAATTTGTCGAATAGTCACACAACCAGCCATAGAGACCCAGCGGAAGTAAAATACCCCTGGCATGTTTTGCAAGATCAACTTCAAACAAATCGATTCGTCGTCTTTTCATGTCGGTTCAAGACTTGTAATTAGTTACTCGTACATCGCATAATTTTGGTAACAGGACCAATTTTTTTTTATATAAATATTAATGTGACTGATTATTACGAAATCCGTTGGCTTTTTTATCCCTATGAAATAGTAAGAGAAAACCGTAAAAGAAACAGTAGCGTCCGTCCACTATTGACATAACGTTTGACGTCAAAATTTTCGAAACGAAAAGTCTTAACCTAGATATTGATGCATCCAACGAAAGAAATCGTGTAAGAGCTCTCTAAGTCGGTTACCAGCCATAAATAAGTTTATATGATCGGTATTCATTTGTTTTCGTTGTGTTTCAACACCGTCTGGCTGCCGTCCGCCTATCTTGGTTTTGTATATGCGTTCGCATTCATGTCATGGCGCTTTTTGTGTGTCTATTTTCACCTATTGCACGCACCAAAATAGAATGGTCTAGTCTGTAATTAAATTTGAAACGCCGTCAGTGGCAAAATAGGAACGCGTCCGGTCGAAAATAACGCCGGAATGGGGTCCATTTTTCTAAATAAATAAGACTGCATAGTTTCGAAGGAATCCATTGCATGAAACTTTAACTATGTACGTATTTCCAAAAAACATTTTAGCACCGAATTGTGATAGATGGTGTTCGATTAATTAACGGCTGCTTGTGTTTATTATATTAGCTTCATTACTAAATATATGCGAGGCTGTGCAATAATCTTCATTTTCTCATTAAAGTTTGACTAATATATTTAGTAGACCATACGGTTGGGGAACAAATACAATGGAACCATACTAAAACGCAAACGCTATATTCTACAAAACTCTGAACAATCTTTTTGGAAATAGTCTTCTTCGGCGAAGAAAACCCAAAGCGAGGAAAGCATGAATCGTGAAATTTCGCTAATACGTGCGGACTTCACCGTTTCAATACCACAAGAAAAATGTTTAGTTGTAGGCATTCTACAGTAGTTCTCGCACTTTCACATTCTTAAAGTCTAAAGTTTGTTTCCTTAGAGAAGAGCACATTAAATTTGGTGTTGGGTATACGTTTCTTTGTTTTGCTTGTACGTTGAAATTGTCTACAAAATAGTTAACGTTTTACTACACCATTAAAACTAGTCTAATATCCTCTTCTCTAAGGAAACAAACTCTACCGCGAATTCCAAATAAAGTGAAACTGTTTACCGTTTAGCTGTGCAATTTGTTGACCGTGAGCACGTCATTATGTAATAGTTATTAGAGATAATCGTGTGTGCACGTGCAAATATCTAAGCCAATCACACGTCTCCGCAAACATTTTCTGTTGGCATTTTCGTGTCCTCCTTTGCGATTTCTAACGGCTCAAGGAAAACCGTTCGCTTTTATCTGAAAGGAAATAAGTATATGTATGCAATTGGTCGGTGCTAAACACTACTCACTCGGACTACACCTATGTTTGCATTGTGATTTGTGAGTTGTATTTTCATAACCCCCAAAAAATTAGGACCCGATAATTCAATCGTCGAATTTACAACTTTCTTAAAACACTTCTGCTTATCACCTATAGATGATACACGCAATATTTTAATAAGACCTATTGTTGGTCCCGGTAAACAACGGTAATTACGAAATAAGTTACGACAGCCTACATATACACAGAACTACTCGCATACAGCGTACTGACTAGAGTGGGGAGTCGGCGATGCTGTCGTTATTTATTTCGTAATTGTACGCTGTTACCGCTATCTGCCCAGGCTACCTATTGTGCATATTCCATCTTTCCAGTTATCGTTAAACATACATCGTTTAGAGCTGAAAGCTTTCGAAATAGTTTTCGAACTGACCAAAAAAACACTGATTTTAAGCGATCTTGAAGAAAGTACCTTACAACCTTAACGGATAAATTTGTTATTAAAGCGATCCATCCCATAGATCGCACAACACAGCACGTTGTAGGTACTTTTAATATTTCCTTTGAACCTCATTCAACTTAACAGACGATGCGAATGCCTTTAAAATGTTTTATTTACCCAATCAATCACAAGCACGAAATATGAAATATCCTGTACTTTCACTTCGTGCTGTAAACGTTCAGCGATTTTCTTCGCGAAATGATGGGTTAAAGCACTTCCATGATTTTATATAACATAAAACTCGGAAATTATGCAATAAGTACGTGCATAGAATATCATGTTTTCGTATATAATCGCCAGTAATGATTAGGTAAATATTGACGTAGGATGTGCTTCTTAGAAATATTTATGTCGCGGAATTAGTAACAGCAACTCGAATTTGGTGTATTTACACTTCACAATATTTACAAAATCTTCAAAATGTTATAAAGGGAAAGTATGTTTATATCATGTTTTCCTCGATTACTATTAACTTCCTTCCTACTTATTACATGAATTAGGTTGAGTTTGCTTAACGTTTATCTATGCAACATATTATGCAAGTCCTGAAAGTTTCGTCTTTTATCTATGATTTATATACGGTTTAAGTTAGAATCACGTTTATATGAAATGATAAAATCACTTTTTACTTTCGAAAGAACTGTAGAACTGCATCGCAAAAATCGTTTGTGGTTGCTAAATTTGTGATACCTTAATTACACCGGAGACTTTGGCGTATCTAAGGGAACATAGAAATTGCACCACCTAGAAGAGGTTGCTACTTTTTGATTAACTTTGGCAGAAACTTGGAACTATTGAAAAGTAATAAGAGATTAAAATTTGGAAACGCTTAATCCCTCATCCGCAGTCTAAGTGAATGTTGCAAAAACTGAGATAACTATCCACTATCCTTAAAGAAGAATGGAATGCCGGCTTGTACCAAAAGGATCCTGAAAATTTTGACCGAACGTTGTTAGTTTCGCTTCAAAGCGACTATAGAGAAATCTTTACGATGACCTTTGAAACGAACGTCCAGATTACTGCAAAGAAAGTAGAAAAATCTGACGGCGAAACTGATTAAGAAACGATCGTGAAAATGTTTTAGATATGTTCCCCTCTATGTTCCAAATAAATTAAGTACGTAATTTTTAAGTGACATTGCATGGTTCGTGGTCAATCCCCTCTACGTGTTTTTGTTCTATTTTATGATGGAGTGAACGATTTCGAAGCAAAATGCGGAGGTTTGCACGAATGTGATTTTTGATTCAACGAAATTGCAAAGCCATTTAAACAGGAGCCATGGTACGATAATTAGAGTTTGTCGAAGGTGGTTCGAAGATGGATAAGAAACTAACACTTTATTAGTCCTCGCTTAGACTCGCTTTCCCTTCCGTGTATTTCCTTATGAAAAGGGACGTATTAGTAGGCCACGGGCGTCAAATATCTCAGGACGGACCTGAATACAGGTAGACATTTAAAATTCATATCTCATACAGAAGGAGTGGTATCACGTAATTCACTTGAAACAGGCTATGTACAACATTTTGACACGTGCTCGGACATATCAAAACAGAACTTTTTCGTATTTATTTAGGATTCAATTACTCATCCGATGTACGTAACTATTTCATATATAGTTACAGAATGTAAACAAAATGCTTCGGACCACGCTGAAACCGTATACTCTGGAAAATATATACAGTGTGTTATGAGTTGCCCTCGTTCGCATAGCATCATGCGTTATCAGTGATCACATAACGGACGGAAGATAACGGCGCGTCGCCGGCGGAGGACACGAATGCAACGAATTTTTCGATAATTCGTCAATTCAGTATTTATGATAGACCGTGAGATTCGCGCACGCAACTGAGCTACTGCAACAAAATTACCTGTTATCAGCGATAAGCGCTACGCCCGCTTATGCGCGCGCTTTTATTTCATAAAATGGGTCATGTTATCAAAAGTAAATGCTAGCGACATTAACAACGCGTAATCCGTATTAAGTACATCGTTTAGTATAAAATTTCAACATTTTTGCTGTTTTATTGGCATCATCGTCACCGAGATAAGTTTCAATCCCACTGTGATAATGAAAGTTTTCAGTAGGTGATGATTTGGAAGATAGGTATTTTTAGTGATTTAGTGTGTTGAGTTGAAAGTATTACGTATATCAGCGGCTTTTCCTGGATGTATTGGCAGGAAACCATGACTTTTGTGTACGTATTTATTTTTGTTCTTATTTTCTTACTAGCCGACATAATGCAAAAATATGTAGCCTTGCACTTAATTATAACTGTTTTTGATTTGTTATCTGCGGTTGTTTTGCACATTTTTTTGCACCAAATAACCTTACCGGGACGATGATCTCTTTGGCCTGAAATACGATTTTTGTATTTGTGAAATTATCGCGTACGACGAATTCTATTCGGCGCCGTCCTTCTTATCACTGGAATCAGTTATTAATCGCATCCTCACATTATTTTTGGTTATCTTTTTTAAAATAGCCCATTTGTGTTTACGTTTGAAATTACTACTCATTCGATGATTTACTGGGCTAAGCGTTGCAGTTTTCAATACTTATCTAAAGCATACTTTACTGTATCTCTCCATACATCTTACAACATAAACTGTCGATAAATTTGTTTATGTAGGGTAACAACAAACGTATGTATTGTTTATCGGTGTGTATAACAAGTCACAGAAAGAAAAAAATGTGGAAGAAATAGAGCATAGGAACAACAGCAAACTTGCATGTTTGAAGAATGAAGCATATCAAAGCAAAATCTTTGTTGTGCTAAATTGATATCATAAGAGAAAATAATTTTGGGCACTGAGGAGACGTCAATTACACATCAATTGAACAAGCGATTGCAAATACTGAATACACACTTAACGAAAATCAACAAATAAATAAATTTTTGTGCACAATTCAAAGAAACTGAAGTGAGTACCGGTGATGGGCACTTAAGATTCTACTATTTTCTAATTTTTAATGGAGTCTTTGATGTAACATGCTGTGGTCTTCTCTTGTTAGAAAACTTGGGCTTAGAGGTTTGCTGTTGGTCGAAATGAGTTTCAGGGACACTGAAATTTGATAAAAAGGTACTGCGTCATAAGATTTCATTGATCGAGATTGTTTGAATCGCCCGAAAATAGGTATGAACTATCAAAAGCAGCAACTGCACCATATCAGAACATAAATTCTGAATCTTTATTGGATTTTGTTACATTCTTATCTTTGAATTAGCTCTACCACTGTAAACAAATTACAAAACAACAAGTTCCTGAATGGTATCTATTTCACAATGGATTTTAACCGTGTTCATAATTCATTGCTCTGAAATACATTCTATTGAAGAAATTTGTTGCTTTCTAATTCACCTTTGGCGGTGGAGCTAATCTAAAGATATTTTTTGTTATTTACGAGGTACGTTTCCGAAATCCAAGAATTTGGCTATCATCATCATTCATTATTTTGTTAATTCTCATCTAAATTACAATACAGTTTTTTCATATAATCTCCATTTGCTAGAATACACTAACGTGAAATTAATTTTTTAAACCGCCCTTAAAGATCTCTTTCGGAGTCTCCCCAATCCACCTATTTATAGCAAGTGTTGTCCCATTTAAAGTTTCAAATTGAACACCCGATAGTGGTTCGTTCAAATTTGGGAACAGATGAAAATCACTAGGAGCCAGATCTGGCGAATACAAGGGGCGCCTTTTATGTTTTTATAAACGAGCACTAGGTGACGCTGTTGAAATGTTGTTGTATTTGGCTGTGTGTTCCAGATAGATTCCGCATAATTTGACCAACAAACGTTCAAAACATGGGTCGTGTTAATTGATGTAAGGAAATGCTCAAACGATTCGACCGAGGAACTGCAAAATCCGTATACACCATCGTAACAGGTGATGAAACTTGGATATATTCGTATGAATCGGAAACTAAGCATCAATCCACTTTTCGGATGTTCCAAGATGAATTGAATCCTACAAAAGTTGGACATCTCGCAACTATTTCTTTAGATGATCGAAGAACAGAATGCTGAATGGCTTTTTTGCCGGAAATCATCGACGAAACCAAGAAAAACTACTGATAACGTTAAAGGCGAATATTTTGAAAAGCAATAAAAGTTTGTTTCCTGGTTTTTGTAACAACTTAAGAAGCTCCCATCGTAGGGTGGATGTGGAAGCAATTCCCAGCGCAATTCGATTTCTGAGGGTTTCACACCCTCTTTAATCAAAAAGAAAATGTCAGCTCTTTGTGATTTGGTCGCGTTTCCAATAATTGCAAAACCAGCAGTACAGAAATGCGTCTGTATCAGTCAAGTATGCTAAACAATATTGCACCCGATGGCTACGAAAACGTATCAAGATAATCTAATAGCGTGACCTATGAGATTCACGCAATTGAAATAGAGCCAAATTCCTAGAACATTTGAATTATCCCTCGTACATCATGGAATATATACATACACCCTATGATCTACACTGATTTTGTTACTTCCAAAAGCGTACTGCTATTACTTTGTTGTCATTGTCAGCGAAGCAAAAACAAAGGAAAGAAAGGATCACTCGTGATCTACCACTAACACTAGTTAATACCCTCAAGTTTCACAAGGAAAAAGAAAGTACATTGGTTACTACCAATCTAAGAACTGCTCTGAACAATTTATTTCTTAGATCTTTTACGAAATAACAAATCAGTAGTATAAATGTACAGCGATACTAAAAAGGGCAAACAACAAGGAGCACCAAATAATTGATATTACATCGACAACGCATATTAGTACATATTTAAAAAACCAACCCTTTGAATTTTTTTTTTTGTTCGAAGTCCTGATTTATTACCACAGAAATTTATCTTCAATAAACGAATGCGATATTATTTCTTGATTCAGAAAAATTGTTTCCTGAATGTATGAAAATATTGCCATTATAAATGACTTTTGTCTGCGTATACATACACACATACGCTCCCGACGTATCGTAAAATTATGATTTTGCGAAATACACAGAAATCTTTTTCGAACGAGTGATGTATGGATTATTTCTTTCGTCGGAAAGGGATTTTGTCCATGCCATTCCTCAATTTCAATAAATCGCCGAAGATATTAGCATTCCCTGGCCGAAAGAGAGAAATACAAGAGCCAGTATAGCGCTAACAAAAATATATGGGAACCGGAAACAGAAACTCGTTAGTAATGAATATTTGGCAGTGCCAAGCCCATATAAGCAGTGTATCATTGAAACCCCTCTGGTAAGAGCGCCTGACGTACGTAAATAAGAAATGAAAACAAACTCGTTTTTTACCCTCGCAAGGGGTTGAGAAGAACATGAATACCG
Source organism: Chrysina gloriosa (assembly GCA_038088585.1). Taxonomy (NCBI): domain Eukaryota; kingdom Metazoa; phylum Arthropoda; class Insecta; order Coleoptera; family Scarabaeidae; genus Chrysina; species Chrysina gloriosa. Next base: position 10,223,092 of record CM076089.1, on the reverse strand, counting down.
CGATTAAATATCGTGTCGTATAATCACACTTATTTTCATCTTCATTAGACACTTTCGAGGTATTATTTTAAGGGTATTGGTGACATATGCGCGGTGTTCCCATGAAAATTTGCACCGTCGATAAATCCGGCGAAGTGGAAGTTAGAAGAAAAGAAAAATTTTCATAAAAACAGATTTTTATATCATCGTGGGAAGGGAGGGGGAGCTATACATGATGATACAGAAAGCCGTGCTTGTGGTTTTAGCCTCGGGTTGGATTATTAGCAAAACGCTGCAATTGAATTGGGTTTTCTTCGGGAGTTCAATTCGTTACCGAGAGAGTGATTTCTAGGGCTTGATAAGTCCTAAAATCAAGAAAAACGAAGGAACTACAACAATGACTTCTCCTGAAATGTCAGCTATTTACACTTGAAATCTTTAGAAACGGATCTACATGCTACATACTATATGTATGGAAATTTATGAAAATTACTTCAAGTACTACCATCGATGAGTGCATTCAATTTCCAATATCAAAAATCACCTTCTCGAGATCAAATTAAGTTGTGGAAGGAATTGAAAATCGCTTCAAATGGAAGGATCTTTCTCCGTTCATGCTAATTAAAATCTTTGACGAATTATCATCTCTTGCATAGAGCTAGAACCGCAAAAATAACTTACACAAAACTTTTGATGCAAAATTGGCGCGTTAAAACTTTTCACCTTTCTGTCAAAGAACATTTTACCAGGCTTCGTTAAGACACCCTCTTGTCAATCAATATGGTAATATCGTGGATACAAATAGAAGAAATGAAAATAAAAGGCTAGCCACGGGGTTAAAGTCCGGCGTACTAAGCGCCAGCCATCGGTGACGGGTGTATCCAGAATTGCTGGCAACGTCTGCAACATGGCACCTAGCTGAACATCGCGTGGGGCGATTTCATGAAAACTAGTGAACCACTCAACCCCAAGGTGTCGTAACAATAATCAGCAAATACGAATATTGGCGGATATACCAACCAATCGTGTCGTAGAATTGACGAATGCAACAGCTTTATACAGTTTTGGCCGTATGTTATCGGCACCTCCGTGCTTACACAAATCGTAGCCAATTAAGAAAATAGATAACAATAAATTGCGAAAATTGTGGTAGGACAACGATTTCTTTTTTCTACTTCTGAAGCCGAACACCATGCCAATGCTGGGCTCATTAATGCCCAATCCTCTCGAACAGTAGTAGTATACGAATGATCGATTGGTGGTCCTGTCATGTTACTACAGTATTCCCAGGATTCGCCCCATTTCTTCAAGAAATATATGGACGTGTCATATGTAGGATGGCGACTTTGGATATGTCGCTCTAGAATTAAAAAAGAAATCAATTTCTTTGTTTTTGGTTGAATTAAAAAAGAAATCAATTTCTTTGTTTTTGGTGTAAAGGGTGCCTTGACGAACTGCAAAGAAGGCACAAGCAAGTTTATATCGGGGAAAGATATCCATGATCCCGTCAAAACGACTTTGTCATGACACCTCCAGCTTGGACTAAGTGTTCCGAAAACCTTTGACGAGTTAATTCTCTGTAATACTTGTATTGCTTGGAATAATAGGAAATTGCACATTTACGGTCATAACCATTTGGTAATTCCAGTATGCAATAACTGGGAATTGCAATGTACTGTGAAGTTAGTGAAGTTACAGAAATTCTTTGGTATTTCCCAAATAGCATTGCTGTGGGGCACTGTTAACGTAGCCACTTGAATTGTAACCGCCGCAGCAGTATGCATTTATAATGATAACTTGTCAAGTATTATGAAGGTATTAAGCTCACTCGCTGACTGATGCAGCAAAAGGGACTCGACTTTGCATCTAAACTGCCAGAAAGGAAGAAGATGAAGCGAATAAATGTAAATCTAAAAATCCTAAATGTATGGCACTGATATCCTAAATTGAAGATAAATTCAAAACTTTTCTCCAGATTTACAAACTTTACTTCGCCTCTTTCTCAAAACTACATTCGTCGAATAGGGCAGGAACAAAAATTCAAGAGATCTCGATAGGATCTTTTGGAATTTTAAGTGTAGCTTCAAAGCATCATTCTCTAATAATGGGGATTTGCTTTAGTTGTGAACTTTTTGTTTCACAAACCATTTCTTACGTTATTGTTTATCCCAAAACGAAACTTTTTCTGCAAACATGAGCCTTTTTATTTAATCGAATTTTGAAGTTTCCGTACGTAGTTCTGTAACAAATCATGTCCAAATTTGGTTTGTTTTTTTTTTTGTTGGTAGGTAATAATTGGAATCGAAATTCTTCGACTCGAACGATACCTTTTCAAAGTGACATGCGTCGCTAATATTTTGTAATGGACAAATTAAAAGAAATTATATGCAGTTGACCATTCCTAAACCCCGTTTTACACGCACCAGTTTGCAACGTTACTTTCTAGTGTGGTCTTCCAAATGAGAAAGCAGCGCGGGAAATGTACCTCTGCAAACATCAACTTGCGGATCAAATCGATTGGATATTTAAGGATCTACTACCAGTATTAGCTTATAGTACTGCTTTCTGACGTGCAAGCTGATACATGTAATACTGTCTTAAGTCGCTATCCTCATAATTCGAATTTCCCTCTAAGCTGATTTCTTCATTTGGCTGGAGAACTAGAATGTAATGTTGATAACTGTCTCTCTGTAACTCGAATTCTCCCTAAGTCGAGCAATTTGGTGATTTCGGAAGGTCTGATAAAGCCTTCACTTCAGATTTTCTTGTTTTGTTTACACCTATATTTATTTTCGAAAAAGATTATCAAAATTATGCTTTCTTTTATGCTCTAAATTGGGGCTACCACTTAATTGACGGAGGCGGGCATTACGAAGCTGCAGGTTTATTATGGAGTATCTCAACTCACGTGATCACTTCAGATTATCCCATAACATATAACATTGGCATTCATAAATGTTACAAAACATTTTTTCATTACAAATTTCTTAAATCTACGTCGTGCACTTTCAAAATATACCTACAACTGATTATGTACTTTCAGCCATTTAGTTTGCTGTCTTTTTCTTAAAAAATAAATTACATGCTTAATCTTTGACATCTACTGATGATGCTACATTACATCGGAAAACTCCTCACTACACAATTATTTACTTAAATCCCATGACACGTGTTTTGCTAGGAACGCGACAAGCATCTTCAAACCGTGTCGTGCGATTTGTTAAATTCTTTTCATGCAGACTAAACTCACGTGTCACCGGATTTAATTAAATAGGTACTTGCTCCTTCATGGGGCATTCGTGCCTCACCATTATTATAACATATCAGACAAAATTCAATAATTTATAACATCTCCATACTTTATGGGATTGTGACGCGGTTTGGGTGGTACCTACATATATGCCAATACCCAATATTTAATTATTCACCAATTGTAAGATCTATGCTGAACGTTCTTTAATAGTAAAACAAAGGAACGGTTTGTGGATAGACACGTGGTAGTAGCTGACTATATGCTGACGTGTGTATATCTTCTGTTACAGATCAACGTCAAAAATTATTATATCAAACCTGGCGTCGCACGTGCGCTTCGAAGACATTCAGCATTTGCTTACGCCCCATGGGAAGGTGATATCGTGCGACAAGCTCACGTCTAAGGATCCGAATACTCAAACGGTGCAGATAACGTTCGAAACGCCAGAACAAGCACAGCAGTAAGTTCTTCTTCATATTCCTCTTTATTTATTGCGATAAAAATTGCGCGAAATATCAACGGCAGTATAAAACAAAAGACTTGGAAACAGTTGGACAAACTCAATTTGTTCAAATTCAGGCACTCAGAACTATCTTAATTGTTGTGATAAAGCTAAAGTTTGTGAGGATTCGTGCTTCAGTGGAGAAAATGTGCCCTCCTCGGACATTAAATTTATAAATATTGGATGAGTCTGGGCGTCTTTGTCCTTCACTCATCAGTAATGCAGTTTTCATGTTAAGACGTTAAGATATCTGTGTGGATTTCGTTTCCTTTTCCATTGCTCTCAGCAATATACCCGCAAGTCTATTGGCTGATTCCCGTTTGGAAGAAAATCATTGCTGTAAATGTCATAATAACTTCTCCAGTTTTGACATGAATAGCATCTACGTTTAAGCAAAGAAAATGCCTAACTAGCTTTGGATACGTATAACAGAATCCAAATTTTCCTGAAAAAACCGAAAAAGTAAACTTAAGTTTAATTTTTAATTTCATTTATTACATTGTTAATCGACATTCGGTTGTTTGATCAGGGATTTATTTTATCGTTGATATCTGTAGCTATCGCGATCTTGGCTTTGGTTTTATAAAACAATAAACATTGACAAGTGCTTACGCAATCATTCGTCGCGAACTAAAACTCGTATGAACTGTATTTAATATAGATACTTTAAACTTATGAATATGCGGGGTTCCCCACAATTTACCGAAATATTTTAACTACAAGAACAATATATGACTGGCATCTTTTAAGTTGTCACAGAAATTAGGAAAGAAAGAATTTTTTGGAACAAACTATTTTATTGCTTTCCAAAATGTTCGGCTCTAAGATTTATGCACTTCTGCGTGGGTTCAAACCAATTCTCGAAACTTTATTTCCACTCTGAAGTTGGTATCTCAAAAACATAGATTTTGAAGACTTCGAGAGCTTCTTGCAGTGGGCAATTTTTGTTTCACATTCGGGAACAAAAAGAAATCATTAGGCGGTAAATCAAGTGGAACCGGGCAATAGGACATTATGTGCTGTGTGTGTGATGTTTTACTCCTACAAATAATCAATCGTTTAACGACTTTTGGTTGTTTTACCTTCTGGGAAACAGATTATTGTATACCATTCAGCATTAATAGTCCAGTGCAATTAGACGTTAAGAATGAAAACTAACGGAACCCAGTTACAGTGAATGGATTTGAATGATTCTTTTTTTTTTTTGGATTTCTAATAACATAAATTACAAAGTTTACCCATTAATAGTTGCTGCTATTTTGCAAATTCATTTATTTAAACCAAAAATTGAAGGTTTTAGAAATTCCTTTTAAAAATATAATTATCAGAATTGTCAAACATTTATTTTGCGAAAGTAAGAAATATTGCTTTCGAGGTCGTTTATTAAAAAAATGTTAAACAATATAACTTTTTTAACAAAAATTAACTTGTGGATGCCACTAGCGCCAAAAAGCAAAGTAAATAGAAGAGACTTTATACAATACAAATACGTCAATTGTTTATAGAAAATAATTTATCAACAACTTATGGTAAATAATAATTACTTAAAATTTTAATGATGATATTAAAACATAAACATGTAAACTAATTTTCTTCGACGTTTTCGACATTATTATTTAACATTATTGGTGCATTTAAGCAGCTAACTCCTTTACATTGTAAGCATGTTATGGAACAATCTAAGCCATTTTTTCTTCATCCACAAGCAGACCCACATTCAGTTTTACATGAAAAATATCTAATTTTTAATAAATTTTCTAGAGCTGGTGGTTGGTTCATTGTAACTGGTACTAATGAATTATTATTCCTTTTCCATCTCCATTCTTCTGGCAACTTAGCATGTCCCATCCACAACTGTACTTGTAAATACACTCTTTTGATATGCTTTTGCTAGCATCGAGTGTGGGTATCAATGAAGTCAAGTTGATACAGCTCTTTTTATTAGTAGCTGTGATAAACGATTGGTATTTTCTTCATTTCTAGCTAATTCTAAAATACCCGATCGCAAATATCAGTGATATTAGCTTTTTATTCTTAAAAATAATGACAGTGTCTTATAAATCTCTAAGATTTTTTAATAATTTTGCCAATTTATTTTTACCCATTTTGTAAAACGCTGAAGTTGTATCACATCCAGTGAATGCAGGTAAAAACAAAATATGCGTCTTACACATGGTAATGTTTCTTCAAGGTTTTTCTTAGATTTTTTTGTAGTTATCTTCTTTTACTGGCTCGGAAAATATATTTCTCCGTGAGGAATATTATTAAATCAGAAAATGTTTGAGAGATAAATAACTATAGGTGTGAAAAGAATTTACTATAGTACTACAACTACTACAACTTTTGTGAGATTCAGTTCATCTTGAAACACTCTACCAGTGGATTGTGACTTTGTTTCCGGTTCATATAAATATATCCAAGTTTCCTCACCTATTACGATGTTGTATACGGATTTTGCAATTCCTCAGTCGAATTTCTTGATCATTTCTGTACACCAATTAACACGAGCTTTTTCGAGCTTCGGTCAAATTATGCGGAAACCATCGGGAACAGATCTTGTTTAAATAAATGATCAGGCAAAATCGAATATATTGCAGTCTTCGATATGCCTAAGAATGCCTCTTATCTCACTGTAAGTCACATGCCAATATTCTTCAACCATGTTGTACATAGCATCGATCTTTTTGGAATAACAAGCAATTTTGGTCAACCTTCACGCAATTCATCAGTGACGAACGCACGACCACGACGAGATTCTGCAAACCAATTGTAAACAGTGTTTTCTGAACGTGTTTCATTTCCAAAGGTTGGACGAAGCGATTGTATCCATTATTGTTGAGTTAGGTATTTCCCCGAATTATTTCTCCATTGAAATAATTACTTACTCAATCTCAGGTGTAGGCTTTCGCGGTCGAAATCACAAAGTATATCTTGGTTTCCGGGTTGGAACCGCGTCTGGTTTGGCGTGGATGCCGGCGTTTCGTCCGCTATTGCAAGAGACATCTTCAGGGCTGCTCGTCGATGTTGATCGTGTTGCTGCCACTTCTTCAACACAATCAACATCTACGAGCAGCCCTGAAGATGTCCCTTGAAATAGTGGACGAAACGTCGGCACCCACGCCAAACCAGGCGCGGTTCCAACCCGGAAACCAAGATATACTTTAATTACTTACTCACTGCATAATATACAGAGTCCAGACCTGGTACCTAATGATTTTTTTGTTTCTACGCCTAAAGGATATACGGAGTGAACATTTTAGCATCGTTTGAAGAAGCGGTAGACGCATTTAAGAATAAAACAAACTATCTAACCCGGGACGATTGGAAAAAAGTTTGGACGTTTTTCGGGATGCAGAAATGCATTTGACTCTAAAGGAGAATACTTTGAAGAATTATAAATCAGTATGTTTCGTCAATATTCTGTGTATTTCCTTCACTAGGCCCAACGGAAAGAGAACAACCCTCGTACACATACTCAATTGCTAAAAAAGGAAAGTGTAGCGTGGTTCTTGGAAATTCGGAAAAAAGTTTAATTCGATTTCTGATCAAATATCACGAACTGGAGAAGAAGATTGGTTGAACACGGGTCATACACAATTGTCTTCATCAAACATTCACTGCATTCCGGTCAAGTGTAGGCAAGCAACGACCTATTGTCGTCAGAGTACTGGAAACAATTGCATTCGTAAAGCGTTACGTCAATTCGTAAGAATCAATTTTCGTCCGCGCCGTTTTGTCGCTGTATGTGTTTATATAGGCGGCAACCATATAAGTTCCATTGCACATTTCGACTTCGCCTTTTCCGAACCGCGCGTTGCACAAGTCACATACTGAATACTTACCGCAATAAAAAAGAAGGGCCGTGGCATACATTTAGCTTTTTAACGGCGAGATTACTTTTAAGTATGTACCAATTTTCGCTCACCTATCTCGAAACGTTTACTTGTTTGATCTGCCACGGTTCAACACTGTAACGACGCTCTTCGCTGTGCTTTCCCGTAAATAGTAATGTGTCTCACGTAACCTTGCCGCGAACGAGGTGGAATACTAATTGAGGAATTTGAAAGTGCTTGCTAGTCACTATCTCATTCCATTCGCCGGCATTGTCACGGCCACCAACGAACTGTCTCTTCTTTTTCCGGTGTTCCACTATCGTCACAGCCGATTACCCAATGTTTACACATCCAATTTTAACGATTATAAATATTGCAGTAACTGTTCTTGCCTTCTTGCTCGAGTTATAAAATGCAAGAAGGTATCATCATTTTCTCAATGGATTATCACCAGCCGTTTTATACATGAAGCTAAAACGATCATACAAGGGGCGTCTTTAAGTTTTTCTTTTGGTTTCCAAAATATTCGCCTTGAAGATTTGCATTCAAACCAACTTTCGAAACATTTTTTCAACTCTGAAGTTGGTATCTCAAAAACATAGATTTTGAAGTCTTCGACAGCTTCTTGAGGTGCTAATCAATGAGACATTAATTCCATGTTTTTCGCTTTCAAATAACCAATTACTTGACGTCCTGTGTGATACTTGGCATTGTCTTGGTGCAGAATAATGCAACGTTTTCGTTTTTGTTTCCTCATTTTGTGGATGACTTTTGGTAAACAAATTGTTATATACCATTCAGCAACTGTTCTCCCTTTCCATCACGTATTACGATGATGTATATGGATTTTGCAGTTCTTCGGTCGAATTCCTTGAGCATTCGCCAATGACTTTTTGTAAATAAATTGTGGTACACCATTCAGCATTAACTATCCTTCGATCTTCTTAACCTTCCTATACTCACGCATACGGTCTGTGAGACCGACTTATATAGTATAGTATACGTCTTTCATTTTGACGTGAGTATAGGAAGGTTAAGGAATGGTTGCGGCATGTCCGGTACAACCGAAAAAACAAGCGATCGTGTTCTTGGAAGTACTTCGTGAACGAACAACTTTTGTCGCATTCAGTTCATCTTGGAACACCCAAATAGTGGATTGTTGCTGAGTTTCGTCACAATGTAAGGTGTTGTATACAGATTTTGAAGTCTTTTTCCTGATTTCGTTGATGACTTCCAGCAAACAAATGATTGTATACCATTCAGCATTCTGTTCTTCCATCATCTAAACGAATGGTTAAGACATGCCCGGTATAATCGGAGAAACAAGCGATCATTTTCTTGGAGATACTTCACGAACGAACACCTTTTATGGGATTAACTTATCTTGGAACACCTAAACAGCGGATTGTTGCTAAGTTTCCGGTTCATACGAATATTTCGTCACCTGTTTCGATGTTGTATACGGATTCTGCAGCTTCTCGGTCGGATTTTTTGATCATTTACTTCCACCAATTAACGCGAGCCTTCTTTTGAGTTCCCGTCAATTTCCCCGGAATCCATCGGGAAAGATCATTTTTACAGTATGTATAAGTATGTATTTACATACTTATTCAAAATCGAATGTATTGCAGTCCTCGATCTGCCAAAGAATGCCCCCATCTCACTGTAAGTCACATCCCGTTCTTTTTCAATCATGTTGCACATAGCATCGATGGTTTTTGGAATAACAGCCGATTTTGGTCGCAATTCATCACTGATGGACGCACGACCACGATGAAATTCTGCAAACCAATCGTAAACAACCTTTTCTAATGGTGCTTTATGACCAAAACTTGAACGAAGCGATTCTATGCATTATTGCTGAGTTAGCCTTTCACTAGAATCATCCAACGAAAGCCTTCACCCGAAATTTCCATTCTTTCTAGCTTTGTTCAAACGTTCACTGCAAACAAATTGCTTGGTCAATTTCTAAGCGGCCACTGTTTTCGTAACAACAAATGTCAAATTTTATGAGAATAGTAATGACACATCCCAATATCGCCACCTAGTGGTCATTTTTAAAAATATAAAAGGCACCCCTCGTAGTAGTTAACTGATTATATTTAATGTATAGTTCTTATTTATTTAACAGTAATAATGCTACTGCACACTGCATTAAGAAACTCTATCGCATGGATACTTATTGTTAGTATGAAATATAACTTCCAAATCTTCCCTGGTAAATGTATTAAAGTTAATCCACGCTTTCCTCTTTGTCTTTGTTCTTAACTCCTTAAAGGTTTTAAGTTAGAACTGAACCGGCGAATCCGAATTTGTTCAATGTCATTGTCTTCCGGTCACTACACAATCGGCTATAATGGGTAAGGCCATTGTCGTCTTGCACTACCCGTAATTATTGGTAATCGAACCTTTTGAAACAATTTCATCATTTTTTCGAACTCTAGGTATCTGTGAACAAGTTCAATGTTTCCAAACACTTTTCAAAGAAGCAATCACATCATGCACGTAAACTGGGTGTCTCGCAAGTTCTTGATACTAATATGCTTCCTTCTATACACCAAAGACGCCTCAAGGAAGTCCACGCGGCTGCATCTAATTTTTATCTCCCAACGTACTCTTTACAAATTACTAACTTGTTTTTGATCCATGTGAAGTTATACTGAAACGATTCCAATGCGTATTTAAAGTAAAGATTCAACCTTCTACCTTGGACTTACCTTTCCAAGATACCATAATGTCGATAGTTTAAGAAAGAGTACAATTCACAACCAATTTAGATAACGGAACCTAAGCACTGAAACCCTGCAAAGTATTACAATGGTTAGCAACATCTCCAACATCTTAAGCGATATAAAACGGACAATTTGTTATATTGCTGGAAGCTATCCCAGAAACCATTGCACACATAATTAGGGCGATACCAAACTCGGCATAAAACAGGTAGAAGGACTAAAAATGCATGAATCTCGCCACATGATAAAATTTTACGCAAATAAATGGTGTACGAAATTCCTCAAAAACAGAAAATCTTAAAGTATTGTAAACATTTATATTCAATATTTCCCCGTTGGTTATTATCGGTCTTGGTCGATTATATCGTTGGCTGGACTAGCTGGCCTTCATCTGTAGGTTACATGGACAAAGGGGACTATTCTCTCATTAGGGATGAGGCGCGGAGTACCGATTATGCGGATGTGCGTACTGAGAGTTGGCAGCGAATTTGACCATAACCGGCTCGCGACCGGTGATTTAGGTTACGATCTGTTTATTATTAATTCTATATTATATTAGCAGTAAGGTTAATTTGAAAAAATGGACAAAATAACAACAACAACTTTGTGCCTAGTTTCGTGCTATCCAATATTCTACCTGCACGATATCTGTGCCGAGTTTAGTTTAAGGTTAACAACAATAGTTTTATGGCTACCCGCTGTTTGGGTATTTGTGCCGAATTTCGTAGTGCCCCATAATTAGTATTGAGTGCAGTTACAACAAGTCTACTGTATCTTATTAGTATCTTCCACGGAAGGTACCAGACATGGCGAAAATACCACAATTACTGTTGAAAAGGTTGATTATGCGTTTGAGCTCAAAAAGAAGGGAATAATCGCAATTATATAAATATCCCGAGAAAATTATTACTAGGACAACGTCCCAAAGTTGCCATTCCCAATACAAATCAAATTTCTATATTTGGGATGTTTAGATTTGAAAATATAAACATCAATTTTTCGGTACCTCAAAGGTAATCTTAAAGATTTCTTGTAGATAATTTAGATAAATGATACCTACTAAAGGCATGCCTACATGACGTAACGTTTTCGACTAAATTTTTATCAGTGCAAACACGCAGTGTATTTGCAAAGTATATATAAATTTACTCGTCTGACAAATCCCATAAAAAAATATGATAAAACGATCACTAAATACGTTTATTTGATACCCGTACGTAACGTGCACGCATCATTCGTCAAACGTCAGCTTTTCAATTTTACATTACGTAATTGTAACCTAAAGACATCCGTAAGGTGGATACATACGTTTTGTGTATGTAATATACATTATGCATGTTTGTTGATACACAAGATACATTCATTTCTCAATGAGATTGCCAAAAATTAATCCTTGGCGTCTCAATGCGTAAAAATAAAAATTTCAATAATTATCACATTATTAGTAATTGATTAATTCTATGATCTAATAGATTCCAAAATATGAAAGAAACGTAGTTCCTCATGTGTTTATCTCAAGACTAAAGTTGAAGCAACGTATAGGAACGAGATAGAACAAAAGAATATTTTCCTTACCATAACCCTTATTTCGCAAAATACGTTGTCAAATAAGTTGTCATCGTCCATCTGTGACTATTCCTATAAAGCAGGTCATAATTTTCTTTATTTGATTCTAAGATTAATGGATAATTGCTCGAATATAAAGATTGGGCCATCTGCTGATTTCTTTTTAAATTAACAAATAATTTTGATACATACATCTCTTTTGTGCTCAAAATATTTACAGAAACATGGTATCATATCTCTGCGGTACGAAGTAACTACTAAAAGAACTAGAAGATCAAAGCACAGAAGCGAAAGAAATGAAAGCGAAAATGGTCAAGGACAGGAAGAACAAAAAACCCAGGCGGAGTAAATGAAATAGAAAATGCCATAACACTTAGAAGATGAAAAAGCACAAGCGGAGCAAATGCAATAAAAAATGTTGCAAGACCTGGAAGATCAACACGCACAACCACAGTAGACGAAAGAAAAAATGCTAACATATTTAGAAAATCAAAAAGCAGTATAGGAACAAGTGAAAAAGCAAGTAGACGAAATGGATAAAATCAATAATCTTTCTGGTGACGAAATATCCAATCTGCTGGCCGACGAGGAAAATGTTGAAAAAGATCTTGTCAATGCTAAATCAACGTTGGAAGAGCAGAAGAAATTAAAACAGCAAATGGAAGAACAAGTCAAGCAATTGGAAAATCAGAAGAAGCAAATCTAAAATCAGTTCAAGCAAATGGGAGGCCAAAATAAACAGATGGAAGATCAAATTAAAAATATGGAACTTTTGGTCGAATTAATGCACCAGCGGCGCCTGCTGTATGCAAGTTTGTGAAGAAAGTTTGTGGGATTGGCATGCTAATTGATAACGCAAGTTATCTTCGTATTCGTTCCGTGGACTCAGTCGAGATTATTGTTGCTGTTGTCGAATATGTGTGCTTAAATCCGAGAACTTCAACTCGCCACAGATCTCAGCAACAAAACATTAACAGACCTAGTCTGAGAAGAATTTTGCATCGGAGCCTCGGATTATATCCTGATTCAGGAATTGAAGCAAGATGGCCACCAGCTTCGTTATTGCTTCTCTATTTTTTGGGCTTTAGAACAACTCTAAATTGGCGTCGATTTTGCTAAGAAAAATTATCTTTTCGGAACAGGCGCGTTTTCATATCGGCAGCTATGTAAACAAGCAAAATTTACGGCACGACGTAGTCGTGAAGAAGCTACTGCACCGCAGTATGTGACTGTTTAATATTGGCGTATGACTGTTTGGTGTTGTTGGGAGCGGCAGAATTATTGGCGCATGTTTCTTCAAGATGAAGATAGCAAAATGTTATGATCAACGGAGAACGCTACAGAGGGATGATAACCGATTTTCTGTGGTCAAGAACTGGGATTGGGCGAGCTCAGGTCCCAGTAGGGTAGAGCTACGTGGCACACAAATCGTCCAACAATCGATTTTTAACGTACCAAATTCAATAATCGTGTAATGAAATCTGACGCCGTGGGATTTTTTTATGGGATGCCATTAAAAATCGATGTTATGCTAACAATTCAGGAACAATTCAATCACTAAAGCGCCACTTGAACAAAATTCCATCATTCCATACGTAATAGGAAGGTTTACACTGTTGAGTAAACCAACAAACTCTGGAACATTGAACACTGTTTCTTTTATAGAATTTTTTAAAAAGAAACCAGCCGATGGTCCACGCCTTACGCATTTCATGCTTTCTCCGGACATTTTACCTCGTAAATTTGGAAAACCATTGCCGGAGCTCTATCGAGTTTTTCTACAAAGATATAAGTTAACTACTAATCTCGTAACTTTAATCACAAATTATTCTGAATTTTGCCTTTATTTTAATTTGTGCTTTTTCTTTTACAGGGCTGTTAGTCACATCAATGACTCCGAACTGGATGGTAGACCGATTAAAGCAGAATTGGCTGTCGAAAAGAAACCGAAGCGATCTAGAGGCCCTGGAGCACCGTTCGGGAGTCTACCCGGCCAAAGTCGCCAGACTGATTTTCCACTTAGAATTCTCGTTCAAAGTGATATGGTAAGATTTGTGACTTGCATTTAGAGTCCAATACAATCATTAGTCATTACGATATCCGCAAATGCCATGCTTTACATATGTCAATATTGATTAAAAATATGAGGATGGAGAAATTTTCTAGTCGACTCAAGCCGAAGTAGGCATGGGAGACGTTTGACTCTGATTGTGCGAAGTCCCGCGACCTTCAACATCAACCACACCTGACAACAACGCATAAATTCAGCAATGCGCCCGTGAAAATCGTCGCCAGGCAATTGGTGACATTGCTGCTAAATTTGGAATCCGCTATGGAACATGTCGGCGAATTGTGAGTGAGAAAGTGAGGATGCATCGTATTACTGCTCGTGATTTAGCATCTTGTGACTTCTGTGGGGGCCCAAAAATTAAATTGAATGGTCGGCGTTTTGATGTGTTTGGAGAAATTCAGACCGAATTGCAGGCCGTGTCGTTTACAGAAGCGGACTTTCCAAGAATGGAAAAGACGTTGGGACCAGTTCATATGTGTGGGTGGGGACTATTTAGAAGGGGACGGCAGCCACGAAATCTAAAAATTAAGTATTTGGATACTCGGTTGTTTCCCGAACCTCACACCAAAATTTAGAAAGGGTAAAAGATGAGAGAGAGAGAGAGAGAGAGAAATGAGGATAGAAAAGTAGAACATCTACATGACTCTCCAATGAATGGCCTACACCTAGAGCAAGAAATGTTGTAAGTGACCTCTCTTCGCTAATCTTGAGCAATCCAGTTTCTAGCTGTGAAGTATAGTCTGTTTAGTTTCAAATTGTATTCTCTTCTATCTTCTTATGACCCACTTTCGTTATAACAAACTTGCCAGAGTAACCTTTTCAATATAATTGCTTAAAATACATAGTATGGGACCCAAAGCTGATCCCTGTAGCACACCAACACGGTTCTGTTTTCTTTGACAGTTTACTTCCGGGGTCATCGTATTCTACAATTTGAATAGAACTTACCACGAAAATATTAATCATTGCAATCTCGTTGAAGTGCATATGAAAAAAATCAATATATGCAGTTAGTGAATTTTTAGTCATTTATCTTATCAAGTTATTAATCTCCAACAAATAACATTGGGAGAATCATTTCCCGCATTTTCTTATTTTATTACAAATGCATACTTTCAAATAGAGATTTTAATCTATTCATCGTACCGATGGTAACTAATTACATAAAATTTTATTAGCTGTCTTCCCCGTTATGCACATTCTATTCAGGACTTTTACCTACACATGCATACATATGTTGCATGGACTTACATTTATCTCTACACAGCACATCTGGCACATGCACGTAAGGTTCTGTTATCGACGTATTATCTATGTTGACTAACTATAAGCACACAGCGTTACGCCGATAAATTAATCAATAATATGCTTATCCTTTATCAACTATTATTTTGCATATAAGCAAATTTTAATTATAATGATTTCTTTTGCCTCCCTTTCACAGATGTTACCCCTTTAGCTTTTTAGATCGTTCCATGCCTTTTTTGCTTTTCGGTTTCATCCAATACCATACGTGTGTAGTACATATTTTGAATTCCCTAGAGAGAAACCAGAGTATTTTATTGGTGTTCAAAGAATGTACTGCAACATCAACCTTCCACAAGTAAAGTGCGACTAGAAATCACACATTGCTGAATCTGATATATAAGGCGATTGTTCTAACTCCTTCACATTATTCTGGCATAAAGAATCTACTGTTTGTTACACCTTGTGGCTGAAGGCATTGTCAGGATCACAACTGTTTGGATTCGATGACCATAGGCTAGTAGTATACGACGTATGCAAATAAAGTAATGAGACCTTTACTTGTTTTATCCCAATAGCATTACAATTCAACATTGTCCTCTTCAAAGTGACGTCCTCTCCTCGTAGCAGTGCTGGAACTCGAATACTGGAATAGCATTCAGCTGGTCGGTTACAGCCGTTTGAATGTTGTCTACTCCCACAAAACGACGTCCCTTGAGGTGTTGTTTCAATCTCTGAAACAGGAAAAGTCATAAAGTCGGGCGAATAAGGAGGTTGAGCAGCCACAGGAATGTTCTTACTGGTCAAAAAACGATTTACTAAAATTGCTGTGTGACAAATCACATTGTCTTGATGTAACGCCCAATTCCTTCTGATTTTTCGTCTCATGTGCCTCTTTTTCAAAGTCTCTCAAGAATCTTTCGACGAAAGTGTTGATTAACCCCTTGTCCTGTAGGCACAAACTCTTTGTGAACGATATCCTGGTTATCAAAAAAGCTTTTGATCTTTGACTTACTCGTTTTTGCTTTCTTTAGACTTAGAGAGCTTGTAGTGTGCCATTACATGGCCTGGCGCTTGGGTACCGGGTTATATTCAAACACCCAAGTCATTTTCATAACGCACAAGCAAACCTTGCTTCACTAAAACCTGCCTTCCCTCCAAGTCTCGCCTTACCAGCGTTACCCGATCGAACACTACGCTACCAGTCTCCTTTTATTTACGCACCTCGTTTCTTCAAATAACCACCGATTTTTAACCACGTTACGTTGGAGTTACACTGAAATATGATCTTTCAAAACGGAAGTCAGTGAATTCACGTACTCTTTCCGGTCACATCTTTCAGGTGAAGATTTGAAACGCCATGAGGTCCACTTTCTTCGCCATCGCGGGTGGAGTTCTTCAGAGCTCTTTGCTGGTCTCCAACCTTTTTACGTGATTTACATATGATATCTACGAAAAATCGCTAAAATCACAGCGTATAAGATGATTGGGACACATATGAAGAAGTGTTGGGAAGAGTAATACCGGAATGATAATTTGGACACCAATGGATAGAAGACTGAGGGGAATAGCTAGAGGAAGATGGATTGACCAAGTGACAGAGGATTTAAGAATGATGAAAATAGACGACTGGAAGCAGGTGGTACAGGAGAGAAAATTATGCCAGTATGTTGTTGCCCTAGGGAGAACGAGAGATTATAATTAACTAGGCAATGGGCTAATCACCCAGAAAATCGATTGGGGAATTTCAAATAGAAACAGCGAAAATTCCGAAGAGAAATGTAGTGCCTTATATATATATCTACGAAATTTACGAGATAAGGAGAAAACAGGGAAGAACAAAGTAGAACGACCACAATTAAGATCGAAGAAGAAGTGAAGCTGGAAGTAAAAAAGCTGGGAATCCACTGGATAGAGGTAGTAGCAGTTCATATTAACTGATCATTGGTACAATGTAAAATCTACAACCTGCAACGTATCATGCGCAATGTTCAAAAGGAAAAACAAAAGTGAAAGTAATTTCTGATGATGTTTTTGCAGATTTTCTGTATACATTATTGGCCAGTGCCCATCTTGGGTTTAGAAATACGCTTATCCCAACTAGAACGAACCGATGATATACCACGTTGTCAAATCGAATGTGAATTGGAGTGCATACTCCTACTCTGTTGTCCAGTTACTGCCGTCAAAATTGAGGGATGCTTAAAGTTTGAAGGCTAAGGGGAAAGCGGGATAGATAATAGAAGATTTCTCGATTTCATTCCAACAAAGCACAGAATTATTCTTTCTTGGTCAACAGCATTTGTAGACCTAAGGCCTGCACTGGCCAATTACCGTATGCTTGAAGCTCTGAAGATAAATCTACATTAACAATTAATTACCATTACTTTTTGTTTCAGGTTGGAGCTATTATAGGAAGACAAGGTTCGACGATTAGACAAATCACTCAACAAACGAGAGCGCGCGTCGATGTGCATAGGAAAGACAATGTCGGGTCCCTAGAGAAGGCTATCACTATTTATGGTAATCCGGAAAATTGTACGAACGCCTGCAAACGTATCTTGGAAGTTATGCAACAAGAGGCTAATAATACAAATAAAGGGTAAGAAAGAAACGACATAAAAGAAATTAGAAAGAATAAATATTGAACAATGTTTTCCAGGGAAATTTCGCTTAAAATCCTGGCTCATAATAATCTCATCGGTCGAATAATAGGTAAAGGAGGAAACACCATTAAGCGTATTATGCAAGAAACGGAAACGAAAATAACGGTATCAAGTATTAATGACATTAACTCTTTCAATCTGGAGCGAATAATTACGGTTAAGGGCAGCATCGAGAATATGAGCAGAGCGGAAGCGCAAATTAGCGCGAAATTGAGACAAAGTTACGAAAACGATTTACAGGCGATGGCACCACAATCGATGATGTTCCCTGGTCTTCATCCAATGGCCATGATGGCAACCGCAGGTATATTTCTTTCTTTTTTTGTTTATTTATTTTTCAATACAATTAGCTACGAAGGCTGTGTTCCCTTTCCACTGAACCTAATAAAGTAATACGCAATATATTGACAAAATTATAACTTTTCAAAATGTTCCCTATTGTCAGTTCATAAATGTTTGCATTCGTAAAAAACAAACAAACCAAAAAGAATTTCCAATCTTCCGGTGTTAGGTCGTAACTTATCCTTTATACAGGGTGCGGCAGAACCGATTAAGCAGTTACCATGTTTCATAACTAGATGAAACGACCCATTGTCAAATCGATCTAGTACAGATCTGCACCATTTCACACAGTCGAAAATGCCCTTTTGAGGACGTATCCATCTAAACCGTTACCTTTTGGAGAATGCAAAGGTCTTTGATGCTTTAATTGGGGTTTTTACTTGCTCCAAAGCCTGAAATATTGCTTATTTAGATGACCGTTTAGGCGAAAAAGGGCGCCGTCCATACAAAATATTTAACACAGAACGGACGTTATTCCCCCGTGAAGCGAACGATTGCGACTAAATTCCCAAGAACTGAGGTTCTAGAACAAATTCAAAAGTGCAAAAATATATAGTCCAGACTGTATAAGAAATCCGACGAGACCAAAGCTTCCGTGTCTTCAATTGCTTGTAGAAAAGGATGTTAATTCCTTTCACATCAATCTTTGGAGTTGTAATGAATACTCCTTAAAGTAACATGTTGGTCCTCTTTACTTATCTTCTGAACAACACCAGTTTTTTTTTCGATTAGATGGAAAGAGAAGATTACTCGTATTTTCAAGTTGTTTGTGCATGTAAGATAAATTATTTACATTTACAAATCACCCAGTAAAAGTTTATATTTTCAAACTAAATTTTGCACAAATGTTTACTGTGTGATATTATTAATTAAGAATAATAATAATAAATTTTCATTGTAAAATCCGTACCCTTTATAGAGAAAGTGTAATAATTAGTTGCCGTTTCACGTAAACGAATACAATCTGTTACTATCCTAGACATGGTTCTAACAAGACGATCTACTACCTCCTGCGGAAGCTTATTCCAAGCAACTGTTTACGTTCATTGGACTGAGTTATTCATTTTTCTTTTATCACATAGTATATGTGGAACTATCTGATACTACTCAAGTAACATAAGCCCTATGGTTCTAGTAAAGTTACTGCATCAAAGACATTAACAAGTCCTGTTTCCAAACTTCCAAGAGGCGAAATCCCTTCAGATACAATTTGTTAAATAAGTGTGAGAAATCCTAATGCGATTAACACGTACCTCGTTATTTTATTGCAGGTATAGGATATGGTTCGAGAGGCTTATACACCGGACAAGCTCCATATCCCGGAATGTATCCAGCCGGTGGACCTCAAGTTGGTGCTGGTGATAGTCAAGAAACCACGTATTTGTACATTCCCAACAACGCAGTGGGGGCCATAATCGGTACAAAAGGTTCTCATATACGGAATATAATCCGATTTTCCGGAGCTACGGTAAAAATTGCGCCATTGGACGAAAGCAAACCTCAAGATACCCAAACGGAGCGGAGAGTTACGATTGTCGGATCACCAGAAGCGCAGTGGAAAGTAAGATTACATTAAATATATTTAAATCTTTCGGTTCCAATAAACGATAAAACTTCAACTTAACGGATAACGGTAACCGTTTATTCACAATTCCTCCTTTATCTTTCGTTTTCCTGTTGCAATAACGAACGCCTATGCAAATTCCACAGGCCGTTTCTTGCAAAGAACAGATAAAAGATTACAATAATATTCTGTGTTAACTGTAGTACCCTTCCAGTAAATAATACATAAAAATAATCCTCTCGCAATCACAGAATACAGTAAGCATTACTTGTGCAACCGATGGAACTGCACGTGCGTTAATTGGAGACCCATCCTCTGGTTTGCGCCATTCTTTCGACTGATTTTAATCTCAGGATTGAAGTAAGATATTCATGTCCCATCAGCAGTTGTTATCTGTTGCCAAAATCTGGCACCGTAACGTGTTAAAAGCTCTTGAAGTTGGCAGCATGTGTTAGACCTGTTCCGGTCTCAAACTTCCTTGGTATCCAATGGAATGAAACCTTGAAAATTTTGAATTTAGTTATCCTAAGAAATTTGCAATCGACCCTTTCTTGGTGTCGAAAACGACAAAAATATGGTCTTCGTATCTAATCCACACTCTCGGAAAATATCATCTTCACGATTTTCATATCTGAAGTTAGCCTTTTAGTAACTTCTGGTAGATTTGCTGTTCTGTCGTGGCTATCACTTGCTGTTCATTGGCACACAATGTTTTTTCTTTCAAGTTTAATATTCATTATTTTTTGCCGTCTACTAGTTTCTCCTAGTCTCTTTCAAGCCTAAACATATTTGCCTCTATTCTTTCCATTAAAAATACGTGAAAATGCCGTTTCAACTAAAATAGATTTTATAGTGGTTATCTCGATATACATTTTATATACAGAATTGTGTACGGTAAGTTACATAATCATATTTTATCTACAAACACCCCGACACTGTCGAACGTGGCGTTTAAATGGAAGTAAATGTTGATATGCAGACTGGAAAATAGTGCAGAATCGAGGCAAGCATTTAAAATCTGCCTGTATCTACTGTTCTGCCAACTTATACAGTGTGCACGTATAGGTTGCAACAAGATCTATAAAATCCGTAAATAGTGGAAAAAAAAGCGATCGGACACGTCAACCTTAATTTTTAAATGCGCCAATTTTTCCAAAAAAAAACGTAAATTTTGTGGTGTCATTATTGTCGAAGATATGACGTCACATTCTTTTCTTTTAAATGGTAACCCCAATTTTTGAGGGCGCCATTTGGAGGAGAATGTCTTTCCGCATACAGAACAATGACTTCTGAGATAGGTTACATAACAAGATTCTCGGGCAAAAATATTTTGAGTATACTTAACATTTTGATTTGCGTTTAGTTGTGTGTTGTTTTTTTGTTTACAATCTACAATTTTAAAATTAAGAAGTTTATTTCGATGAAGGTCCAAGAAATGTTCTAAATTCAGTTTTTCCTCGATTTTCTTTTGTCACAATTCGATCGTATTTCTCGTATTAACATTTTTTTTTTAAAACGAAAAGGTAATAAATTCTGTGCCGTCAGGTTTGACAAAAGTTGTTTGTCTTTTGATTAATTGACATAAAACTAAAAATGGCACTTTTAAGTGAAACTCAAACAATAGAAATTTTAATGATAATTGGTCAGAAGAAGAAGTTTGTGAATTGTTCAATAATAAGTATCCTGATCGGCTTATTAGGCAACCAACAGTAAGTAAGATAGAACGAAAATTTAGGGACTTGGGTCATATAAGAGATGACTTTACAAAAGATCGTTCGTCAATTTTAGAAGCAAAACAACTGGATGTTGAACTAATATTTCAAGAAAAACCGTTTTAAAATGTCTAAAAAGAACAAATGACATCCGTACAAGAGAAAATTGGTTCAAGGGGATGATTTTGACAGAAGAGTTGACCTTTGTGACATAATGATGGACCGATTTAATAACAATCTGGAATTTTCAAGAGATAATTTTCTCCATCGAGCTACCTTCTACCTAAACGGGCCTAACAATAGGCAAAACTGTAGATACAGGGCACCTGACAATCCACACGGGATAATCGAAGGACACCACGATTCCGACAAAAAATCAACGTATGAGCAAGGATTGTCGGTAATTCAATCACAGACCCGCTTTTTGATCGAAGGTGCATTAAATCGAGAAAATTATTTGCTATTACTACAGCGAAATATAATACCCGCAATCGTTCCTCTGGATCCAAATGCAAAACATCCCCTCTTCCCGGATAGCGCCTTATGGTTCGATCAGGATGGTGCACCGCCACATTATTCTCTAACTGTTTGTAATTTATCTTAGTACCATTTTCCCTAACAAATGGATTGATAGGCGAGGTGCAATTGAATAGCCAGAAAAATCTCCCGATCTAATTCCATTGATTTCTTCTTGTGAGGTTATCTGAAAGCCAAAGTATATCTAAACCGACCTAATAATATTGAAGATTCGACAATTAGAATAACCAAGGAAATCAAGTTAATAACTCCCCAAGTATTAGATAATGTCATAAACGAATTTAAACATCGCCTTGCTTATTGCCAACACCTAAATTGTGTGCAGTTTGAACATTTGTATAATTTTAAATTTGTTTGTCACTTCTGACTTTTTAGATAATCTATGATTGTTAAATTGAATAATACACAAAATATTTTTTTCCTCAAAAATCTTGTTATGTAACCTATCTCAGAAATCATCGTTCTGTATGCAGAAAAACGTCTTCCTCGAAATGGCGCTATCAAAAATTGGGGTTACCATTTAAAAGAGAAGGAGGTGACGTCGTATCTGCGGCAATAATCACATAACAAAATACTTCTTTTGTAAAATTTTCCACATTTAAAAATGAAGGTTGACGTGACCGTTTTTGTTTTTTCCATTATTTACAGGTTTTTTTAATTTTGTTCCAAACTATACGTCCAGGCTGTATAGTAACATGGTAACTATCTGTGTATCAGATTGTGACAGTTCTATTTTTTTGTCAAAAACGGAAAAAATGTCAGATAGATCTTCCTATGTAGGTAGTAAGGGTCTAATAGCAGAAGCTTCTAAATCCGCCAAACAACAAGAAAAACTTAAATATGATCAACAGTGGTTATCATTACCAGGTTACATCATAACAGCAATATGCTATTGTTATACACCAGATGCTTTACAATATTTTAACCATGGTCAAGATGAACCGATCGTGAGCCAGGAGATATTAGCATTGCTATTCGTTTGTTTACCAATGCTGTATATGCAAGTCAACTTGGGCAAATATACCCAAAATAGCATCATCAATTTGCAGTATATGATACCGCTTGCAAAAGGATTAGGATATATGTGTATTATAAACGTTTCCATCAGTGCTGTGAAGGGCGTCTATCACATGACCGATACGTTATTATATTTTCTATTATCGTTCCAACTAGAATTACCATGGGCGAAATGTTTGAACACTTCAATCCACAAAATTGACAAACAATGTTACGATGGCAAAATACCAGAAAACTGCACGGTAGGTGTTAACTGCGAATTAGCGGCGAAATTATTTTGGACCTACGTCTACATGGATAACCCGACGAAAAATTCAATGCCTGTACTACAAAGATTCGTTTCTTTATGGTTGTGTTGGTGTCTTACATTCGCGGTAGTTAATATCGCGTCTTATAAGAAAATTAGACTGTTTTTCTTTTTGCAGCTAGTATTTTCCGTCTGCTTTTGCTAAAGCTGATGGGTATACTCCTGGCGTACGGTAGTTCGCGGGGAATTTCTGCGATTTTTGGTTTACACGCACAACCCTTCTTTAACATTGCAAAATGGGTTAAGGCGATTACCAAAACGGCAAAGCTTATGACCTTGGGACACACATTTCATATTTTGAGCGGTTCCCGAATGCAGCCGTCAATCCCGTGTGATATTTGGTGCACTGTGTTCGTAGTCGTACTTATTTTCTTGTCGATAATGAGTGCTGTTTTTACCCAAGGCACATATAGCGTAGGCGAATTAAATACAGGTTATAAAATAAGTGATCACCCTCGCGTTAATACGTTCGAATTATCTTTGGTTTACATCCCCGGTTATTTAAGTTTTCTAAGCGCTCCTCAATGCTGGTGTATCGCGTTTTCTCGGAATTTCCGTTCAACTAATGCTTAACGCAACGTCCCGATTATTATCAGTTCTCTTTAGCATCACAAACCACGTCCGATACATGATAAAATACCGTATATATTTTTAGCATTATTTTGCATAATCGGCGCTGTCGCCGGATCAATCATTTTACCTGGATCTAGATTAGAAGATACGTTTCAATTTCTAACCAAGACGACACAGATTGCAGAATTATTAACGGTAACATTGCAATCGATCTTCGTTTTTGGATATACAGCGTTCAAACTCTCGGCGACGATATACACTATATCATCGGACGGCAACCGGCGAAATTTTGGAAAATTTGTTGGTATTTGTCACCGATCATATTTTCATTTGCGACCGTATATAATTTGTATACCTTTTCGTATAAGGGCGACCGAATACTACTTCATATCGCAATGATAGGAGCCATTGCTTCCCCCGTGTTTATTTTCGCGGCCATCCAATTCTTTGTCTACTTGAAGCAACGACGAATATTAGATCTGTTGCAATCGGAAGTGGAATGGGGCGTTCCGGATCCAGAGGAGCGACTCTTACGACATTCGTTTAACCCAAGAAAAGAAATTCGATCGAAAATCAGAAGATATAAATGCCAACATAAATGTCTTCTTGGCAATCGGACGCACAAACGCATTCACCAAATCGAAGTTGAGCAAAGAAAAGAAGTGTTTGATGAAGATCATCTTAAAATACAACATATATAAGTTAAAATTGTCTGTGTATTAAAGATTCTGTTACAGAATTATTGTTTTTGTTTTAACAGAAACTTGTATTTTTGCAAAGGCTACTTATTCAGGTTGTTTCGAAATAAATCTATATTTTGCTGCACACTGTACTACTGAGTAGTTTCGGAATACGAGGTATGAAAAGAAAAATACAACACTGCAGCTGAAACACGAACCTGTTTCTGGTTATCTGAGAGCAATTTTGGAACAAATTTGGCGTCTCTTGCCCAAATCGTTCGTAAGAATCGACTGCACTGAACCAAAATTACGACCAAAGTCTTCAGATAACTCACGAATAGTGATTTGGCGATTTGTTAACACAGCTACGCGCACCCTTTCCACATTGTATTCACTTTTGCTGGTTACGGGCCTTCTAGAACGCGCATCGCTTTCAACACCTTCTCGACCATCTTTGAAGCGTTTATACCACTCGTTAGCTTGGCTACGGCTCATGCATTCTCACACATCGTCCGATGCCACATCTCCATGTTTGCCTGTCCCTCCATATTTCGTCTCCCAAGTTTCTTTCCTCGATTATCTCATCGTTGCCTTCAGGTTTTCTTGTTCCTGCAGGTTTCCAGTTTATAACTTGTTTTGGAATTCGAGTCTCAGGCATTCTCTGCACATGTCCATTTCATATGAGTTGTCTATATTTTATCTCGTCCACTATTGTATGCGTTACTTGTATAATCTCTCTAATTCGCTCATTTGTCTTGACCTTCCCGCCGCTCTTCTCCAAAAGTCCATCTCTGTAAATTCTAACATTCGTTTCGTTCTTTCTTTAATTGGCCATATTTCACAGCTGCATATGATTATACTTTTTATGATGGTGCGCAAAAGTAATGTCATAATGTGAATTTGCTACCGTTTTTTTTTAGAAATGAAAAAAATGAGCTCTGTTTTTATGAAAAGTTTTTGAAGGTGTAAAATTGATGACATTAAGTTAAAAAAATTATATCGCTCAAGAAACCATCTCCCGAGTTGATAGAAGTTGATAGTTGATGCACATTTGTGTTCGTTTTACGGCATTTTGAATTCTGGCTCCAAATTGGCGATTTCTTCTTCAATGTTAGCTGTCAAGACTTGCAAGGTTTGTGGTTTGTTGTGGTAATCGCGTGATTTTAAAAAGTCCCAAAGGACGAAGTCTGGTGCCGTTAGATCTGGCGATCTGGACGGCCAGTTCAAATCTCCAAAACGGGGATCACTCGGCCTGGAAATTGCTGTCTCAAAATCTCCATCATTTCCCGAGCTGTGTGAGCGGTTGCTCCGTCCTGCTAGAACCAACAATGTTCGAGACCCAATTCAGCAATTTGCAGTGAAAAACTCGTTTAACATCTGCCTGTGCTCTGTGCCCCAGAAACGCAAATTTTGTTTGTTACATGGTGTACCACGACGAAGAAAACGACGACAAAATTTACGTTGCGTTGAAACAACAGACCGAAAATTGGTCAACTAATTGTAAGCAGTAACAATAATTCCACGTTCTCCAGGTGTGTATCGCTCCATTGCTTGTTGTCAACTAATTCTCTATCTGTCTACAACATAGATGTCAAAGCACAATAAGATTTGATGCCATTTGCAAAATTAAGACACATTCACATTATGACATTACTTTTGCGCCACCCGTTTTAGTCTTTTGTTACTGCTGTTAATGTTTCTGTCTCAAAGTATTCCGTTTGACATATTGATGGCTTTCTTCCCCAACGTGTTTCGTTCTATTGCTGCGTCTATTCTTCCCCTCATTCGTGATTTCTACTCCTAAGTATGTGTATTTCGCGCTGCATTTTATTCGTAACTCTTAATCTGCATCGATTGCGACCAACTTTAATTTGTCTTTTCGTTTGTTCCAGGCACAGTATTTAATATTTGAAAAATGAGAGAGGAAGGCTTCGTCGCCGGCGCGGATGATGTCAGATTGACAGTGGAAATAATGGTGCCAAGCTCTCAGGTGGGTCGCATCATCGGAAAAGGCGGTCAGAACGTTCGAGAATTGCAAAGAGTAACAGGTAGCGTCATTAAATTACCAGAACAAGGTACAAGTCAACAGGAAGATGAAACAACAGTACATATCATCGGACCTTTCTTTAGTGTTCAAGTAAGTTCATCATATTTTTAGCCACATACCATTGGCATCAACTCGCTAACACATTAGAATCCCGAAGTGGCAACATTCATGTACATACACAGTCGGAAATCGCCGACCGACATATATTGGCTGTCAAAGCGCGTCGTATTAACCTCAAAGTTTGCTGATAACTGCGAAATATCCGCGTTCATGTTTGGGACATTGTAAATGATTCGAAATTCGAAATTAAAGCAGGTTTTGAGACATCTTTTAATAACAAATTATTCCTTCAAAAATCCTAGAAGCCTCACGTGTTGCCGACAGTGTCGATCAGCGATTTCCGATTATGTATAATACTTATCCCTCGCAATTTATTATGAATTCACTTGCGCAGTATCTTATGCGTGCTTTACCGCAAAAGATTTCGTATTTAAATTGTATTTATCTGATTTTAGTCTGCGCAACGACGTATAAGAGCTATGGTTCTGCAGTCTGTAGCGCCGCCGCAAGGAAGACCGCGTACGCAACGGGGGCAAAAAGAACTTGGTCAGTCCTCCGAGGCACCTTCGGATCCACAACAGTAACAATAACTCCAAGTGACCAAACAATCCCACTGCCCCACCATAAGCATGGGTTTATGTATACCCTGTTTGTATATAACATCTCGAGGCCTTCCACTACGCAATACTGTCCTTCCATTGTGTGTGAGTGCGCTCTGAAGAGGGACCCGCCAAAATATCCCCATTACGTCGACTTAGTATACAAGAAAAAGAAAAAATTAAACCATCACGAGACCGATAAATAACTATCCACCGCAATGACGTTAACGTGCAGTTTTACTTCATCTTTGTTCATTTATTGGCCTTACTTGATAGAAACACAACCATCGCGCCGCGTATTCATCACTATTACGTTTAGCTATCACCAATCGAAATACCTCAATATAAGTGCATTTCTCACAGTGCTTTCAACAATCGGATGTCGCATTCCGATTACGTATTTATGTATGTTTTATACACGTCTACATTAAAACTTGGTTGACTTCAACGTCTATGCAAGACGGAAGATTTATTATTCAACAAGTTGATTTTATGAAAGGAAATGTTGTTAGCTGATGATTATTACCATTATTATTGCTATTAGATGATTACTTTTACTTATTTCCGATATACACACCTTGGCTTTAGTTTTGAGGTCTCTTATTGTTATCACGTTTCGTTGCAGTCGCTTTCTCCTGCAACGAAACTAATGTTTTTGTCATTATAATTTTTAACGGATATTATTTTTCAATTCTTCATTGGTATAATTTTGGTGGAAAGTCTAGAGAATGAACTTAAACAATATGGTGTCGTAAACTACGTGCCCAACAATACAATCTACCTCAGCAAATCAAAATATATTAGATGATTTATAGCCAATAGAAAATTTCCGTTATGTATACAGTAACCGACCACAGCAACCTCAGTTTTTAACTACAGTTTTCTATATTTATACATACACAACACACGCAAGCATAACATGAACACACAGAAACAGAAAACGCACAGCTGCAAGAGACGTTTTTATTATTTTATATATACATATATCTATATATAAATTTAAAGACTACCAAAGATGTAACAGTTAAAGGAACGAAATACATGTATGCTAGCTAACTCATTCAAACATTCATGGCATTCTAAAGAAGCAGAAGATTTACCGATTTTGACACAGAATACAATTATCAAAAAGAAAAATTAAAGAACAATCGGAACATTTACACAGCCTGGTACTCAAATACACCCAACATCAGAACAAGTGAATAAGTGTTACATTGCAGGCGGGAAGTTCCTCAGCATGTCACATGTAAACAAGACGGGATAATGTCTGCGAATTTGAAATTTATCTCGTTTTGCTTATGCGAACTGATGTGACTAATTTATATCATTGTGTGATTGTGTTTTTTTATTATTATTTTATATGAATATATATATATAAGTATACACTGTAATATGGTGCCGTATTCGCAAACTAAGCACAATAACGACGCTGTGCGGAAATACGCGGAGACTCGAATTACACGAAATTTGCGCAGTGTTCGCGTTGTGCCACTTAGTGCTGCCACCTTTGTTACGTGAAATGAGTAAACTGTGTACGTGTGAATGAGTGACATTTTTAACTATTATATTATTGTTAGGAGATTGTTAAAATTATTCGAAGTATTTGCTATAATTGTTACCCGTACATCGCCCAAGTTACTACACATGGATTTTTCCACTAATATATATTTTTTATATCCAAACTTTAATAAGATAATCCGTATTGTCTTAAGCATCGCCTGAAATCACTGTATATAAGTTCTGGAAATTATACAGGGGTATTGTATCCTTTCAGGTTTGCTTAAGCGATGGATAAAAACTGGATCATTTTTATTTGGTTCAAATTAATGTGCATATTTTACTAAATTATAAGAACCGCACCACAGATTTTCCTCTTAAATTACTTACTGAAGTTTAAACAACAGGAAGTTATAAATGATGATTTTGTACATAGCCACAGTGTCTTGGAAAAGTCCTATTATTATAATTAGGTGCGAGCGTTGTACGGGTGAAATGTATTGATACCAAATGGGACGAGGCTAAAGCCTTAACGCAGTCCGATACCTTGCGTCAAGGTCGGCTGCAATAGAGTACAAAAAATTATAAAACTCGGAAGGTGTAGAAAGCGCCGATGGGCCTCTTGTAAAAAAATTATTTTTGATAAAATTGTTTGTTGGGGAGGATATTTTTGTTAGATTTTTAAAAATTACGAACGAATAGCGGGATCGCTATTTTGATTTTGTGAAAAAATGGATATATTATTATTATATAATATTAATATTTATTATTGTGTATAAATGAAAAAAATTAAATTATTTGTACAGATTTATAAAAGTGTGCCAAAGTGCAAGGATGTTACCAGAGAACGCTTAGGATCTTAGAGAGACTTGAGGGTTTATGCATTTTGTTTCGGCAACGATGAATTAGCACTTTACCCGCCCAAAAAATCGGGCTAGGTATACGAACAACAATTCTACACACATATACGCACTCAAAACAAAAACATTTCTGATGCAATCAAAATAATTGTACAAAAAAATTTAAGATGGAGTACAAAAGCGCGAGTAGTTCATTGTTAAGACGTCATAAATTTGTACTTCACAATAAGTTAATCCATTTGTTTCACACAGAAATTTCGAATTAAACATCGAATATCTTCAAGAAATGAAAAAATCTAACACCTTTTAATTTTCTTACGAATTTTCTGTCAGGCAAGAAACACACTCTTAAATTTCAAAATTAACGATTACACGCAAATTACAATTAGCCCCCTACAAAACAAAAGAGGATCGTTTAGAATCGAGCAATTTCTCCATCCATTAGAAAAATTTTTAATCTTTGCCATCCACGCACAAATTTTAATTCAAATTCGTTTTGTTTTGTAATTAGATATGCAGGGACGGTCTATACATCATGTGTCTATTAAAAAGCAAAGTAATCCACTTACTGATGAAATTGTAAAATTTTTATTAAATGGTATATCACGTTTCGAAATAGATTATATCTCTCGGATGTAATTGTCGTGTTGTGTCGTCTGGCTTAATGTTTAATGGCTAAATCGGAACAACTTCATCAGTAATTGCAATCAAATCACTCATAACGTTCGAATGCGTACAATGACCTCCACATTATATATATATATATAATTCTGATATAAGCATCTTGTTAGATTGATTGTAAACCGACCCCGGTACATCATCTGTTCACTTTCTACCATCTGCAGATATTGTACAGGTCAATTTTTTAGATATTTGTGTAACAATGATAAAAAAGCCCACGTGTTTCTCACATAAATTCTTCAGCAGAACAGGTTACAGTAATGATCGATGTACTAACCTGGAACCTTTAGTTTTATATGCTTACAGAAAGAAGAATAATAAACGAGAACGCAGGCCCAAGACTATTACAAATACCATTAGTCTGTTAACCAATAACTTCACTATCAGAAACGGTACTTAGATTACGTTGGTTGTAATGTTGACTTTTGCTTAAAAATAAAGACGCCGCAAGATAGAAGCATTAGTATCCATAAATGTATTATACCAATTGTAAACAAACTAATTATGTTGAAAATGGTATAGTGCCTAAGATAGCGGTTGCGCACACTCGGATCTCATCCTATTACATATAATCGGCTTAAACCTGTTTCGTATTGCTTTTTAACCTGCACCATCTTCCTTCATTTATGTATTACGTAGATAGATAGTTGGTTTACGTATTTTATTTTCAATTTCTACGCTTCTTCATTTCCACGTACGATGAAAATTTTACCAAACACTTTTAAAATAATCCGATTGTGCTAACTGCCAACAAAACCCACCTGTTAACGAACTAATTTGATTGCGCTCCCACTTTTACGGTTTTTTCTTTCAGTAACGATTCATACTAATGGATTTTTCGAGCTAGAAATAATTCTGCAAAATGCATCGTAGTACAGAGCAAAACCATTAGTAGTAGTTTATGTTTAAAATTATGCATTTAATAGCTTGCATCAAATGTGTTCGTTTTACAGGATTAAAAATAGATATAGTTGAAATTGCATTTCATATTATTATTGCATAAGTTACTCCTTTATAATTATATATATAAATATATCTTTTTTTGTTGATTTCAAGCAAACCTTATTACATAGAGCAAAGTTGTAGTAATTTGATATATCATAATTTTTGATAATGTTTACGTTGAAATCAAATAGTTATAGTACTTTGCATATGTCACACCTGGTAAAATATAGTTTTGTGTTCTCTTTGTTTTTTGAGTGTTTCAATATTTTTTTCTTGATTCGAGATAACTTATATCCTTATGAGGGGGACAACACTTACGTTTATGAAACGTGTTTATTTCAAATTCAAAATATCAAAACAAAACGTAGTTAAATCACGACTGTGTAAGTTCGTACGATGTCTTTGTAAGGTTGCTTTAACGAAGGATATAGGTTTATCAATAGTTTATAGTACATGTTACACGCTGGAAGGAGACTGATTGTGCAAGGAAACCAGCTGTTGTAGATTTATCGTACCTTAGGCTTGGATATGTGTACCATTCCGAACAAAACTTTTACTATTTATTTGTAAAAGAATTAAGAAAAATTAAAACACTGTCCGACCTAAGAAATAAACTACCTCATAATTAATATATTTCTATTGAAAGTATGTTGTTCAAGTTTTTTTTTTTTGGGTAATCATTAATAATAAGTTGTTTTTTTTTTATTCTGGAGAATACTATTTGTAACAGTAATTTCTGATTAAAAGTCTATAGTAAATAGTCGAAATTGTGTCAGTGTGTGCCATTTTTTTATGTATGTCAGTGGTAAAATACTTCATATAGGTGTATTAGGTATTAATAATATTAAAAAGATTGCAAATTTTGAAGTATGTACAATTTCAGATTAATTGAAAATTTCATAAGTTGGTTTCTCGGCAGATAGTAACACCTTTTTTAAAGAAATATAAAAGAGAAAACATTTTGCGGCGTAAAGAAAGTTATTAATGCCTAGTATTGCTATACGTCATAAAAATAGTTCATTCATAACTATATATACATATATATTATAACATATATTTACCATAGATGCACATTATATATACATATATATTATATATTTATAAATAACAGGAAATGTTTTCTCTCAGGAATTATAGCTCAGGATATTTAAACGCATAAATTGGTTTATCCAAAGTTGATTTGTTCGTTTGTGTTTTATTTCTTTCTATTACGTTTTGGTATAGTCATCAACACCTGATTGGTTATTTTAGACTGCCTTAAAAACTATATGTAAAGTGATCAGTCAGGGTAAGTGTTAAAACAAAGAAAAGTTGACGTGAAGTTTAATATCCGTTTGTTAAGAGATTGTCTATGCTTAAAAATGAACAATGTTTTTAGTGAATTGGTGTTACATATAATATAAAAAGATAGAATTTTGTATTTGGCATATTTTGTATATGGTATCTTGAGAGTAAAGCTGTCTTCACTATGATTGGTACACTTAAAAAACTAAAAATCACAAATTCTGTTCAGGAACTTGTCCATTTATTTCAGTTAAATAAATAGTGTTCCCTAAATTATTTGCTTTTGTTTTCTTTTCTATCTAGTTAGTCCTTAATAGTTAACGATAAATTGCAGGGAGCAGGTGATAAGTAAAGTTTGATAAAAGAGTGGATGGCGTGTTATCATTAATTACTGTAAACCGGACTAACGCCCTTACGTCGAATTTTAATATCGCCCCTTGCGCCGTAAGTAGGGACAAAGACCAGTTTACACTACTTAATGATAACACGTCATCCCCTCTTTTATCAAATCTTATAATTCGGCATCGGTAACTCCACACCCTGTATACTTCGTAGGCAACAAATCCAATATTCTTAACGCGTTTTTTATTAGAAAAAACGGGATCTCTCGGTTATTTTTATTTGCGAATTTTTGTTTTAATAGAATCAATATATACATGGTGATTCATTTAAGAGATGTAACGTCATCGATATATATATGTGACAACAAAAACGAATCACCCACTAATAGCGTATGTTTTTAAACCACATTTTGTACAAATGTCTATGGTGTTGGGAATAAGAAATAAAAATATTAACAACCAATAACGAAAGAATAAATTACCGAAGCGAGATAGGTTTATAGTTAAACCAAGCCATTGATTCTATCGCACAGAATTGATCCAATTAAAGACGGTGATAGACCGGAAGATAATTTGCCAATAGAAAAATTTCTCATCACGATAACTCCCAATCGTACACTTCACTGCAAACGTAACAAAAATTACTGGAGTTTGGCGCGGATGTTTAATTCATCCATACAGTCCAGAATATACAGCGTTAAATTTTCACCTGATCAAAACCACGCAGAATACCATCAACAGTGTCTATTTAGCAGATTTGTAAACTTAATTGTTAGACACGTTTCTACTGTAAAATCGTAGGAATTTTTAAGGTACCAGATGAAGGAAAAATAATGCAGTAAAATAGGATCTACATAATCGATTACCGTCTTACAAATTTTAAGGATACAAAAAAAATTGGAAAAACGGCACGATTTTTCAAGTAAAACTTCCTTAAAGCCGTAATACACGATCACAAATTATATGTATTTTTCATGAATTTATTGATAAAGTTTGAATTCGACCGAGTATTATCACCCTGGATTTCTACATCATTTTTTACAGGCAACATTTCAGCTTTAGATGATGTTCTAGCTTTAAAGGACATTGTCGTGAATTTTTACATGTAATATTTCATGTATTTTACATGTAAAAGTTTTAACAAAAGCGAGAGTGGGAGTGAACCTCGTAACTGGTGCTTCCATTGGTCGGAGTGTAAGAGAAAGGTGTATATTCACACTATTCAGTCGTCTTTTCGTTCTCTCTCATACGATTCCCGCGTTGTTAACGAGTTGACACAAACAGAATCACTGGGAATCATTAATGATTAATCGTCGAGTTTATGCGTATCAGGATCCGTCGAAGTCGTGAAAATAAGTATGAAAAGTTGGAATCGTACTACGCGTGTTTTCTATGGCATTAATTCAAAGCCATAACGTGCCATTTTGGGTCATGAAATAATATAACCTACGAAACATGTCATTCGACGCATTATTTGTTTTTATATTTTATCGTCTAGCATAAACTTTTATGTTATTGTATATATACAATAACATAAAGTTTAACGACCAAGTTATTGTACCTTTTGACTTTGCTTATCATTTTATTGCGTTTCACCAGATGGGAAAGTAAGAAAAAACCAGATAAATCACATATTAATAGGAAGTAAGCACAATAGCTCAGTCATAGACTGTAGAAGTTATGGAGGGGTGGATTCAAATCAGTGATCAATAGTCTTGGAAAACAGCGGTAGCAGCATTAAATTACGAAATAAGTAACTAGATTTTTGGAGAAATCAAAGTGACTGAAGAAATATGGAGACGTCAAATAAATAAAGAAATAATGGCGTATGAAAAGCCAAGGGTCATTCAAAAGATCCAAGCACAAAGAGCCCGATAGCTGAGTGACATGCACCATGAATCGACAGGAGAAAAAGAAGGTAGAAATTTGGGAGAGGTAAGTGTTACGAAAGATTTTGGAGGAATCAAAGTGACTAAAGGAATATGTAAATAAACAAATAAAGAAATAATGACTGCGTATGGAAAGCCAAAGATCACTCAGAAGATCCGAGCACGAGAAGCTCGATGGCTGGGCCATACCTTGCTAATGTCAGTCAAAAGAATATTGCAAGGCCGAAAGTCTGGGAGAAGCGAAGGAGACGCCCAAGAAATAGATGGATGGAGGCTGTAGAACGTGATCTTGGAGACTTGTGTGTGAAAGATGGGAGGAAAAGCCAAAGAACCGAATGTAATAGAGGCAAGTAACAAAGAATTTGGGAGCCAAAAGCCTACAAGGTTACATTTGACTTACATGTATGTACGACTAAACAGGAATTTTAGTTTTATTTGGTTGTATTGATCGGCCTTTTTTATTTGCTTAATATTCGTTTCAATATTTGATTGTATTTGTTGTGGGTTCTTTTTTAATTTATGAAGTGCTGAACATATTCGTAGTTTCAGTTCAGTCCTGTGTTTTATAACACACTCCAATTCCTTTTAATATGTATTTTTTTGACAAAAACTGGATAATTTAGTTGTACTATTAATTTTCCCTTTATAATAGAAAGTGCACCGTCCTCAGGAAATGGATGGGAGTACTAATGTTCGTTCCATATTTAAAAACCGTGATAGGTACATCTGAAATATAAATTTGTCCTAAATAGGCCCTACATACTACTTATATATTTTTACTTTTTAAATAAGCTTACTTGGGCTTATACAATTTTACTATTAGACATTATATAAGTGTCTACACGAGAGCTCATTTTCCAATTGTTACTAATTTAAGGATACTATATTTATGTACATAATTGGCCATTTTGCATTCATCTTTAGTTTAGTAACATTGTTTCTTTCATTCATTCACCAGTTCAGTCTGAAGAAGTGCCGTGCGATATATACTTCCAACGATTTTGATGAAACATTTCACTTTTTAACTTAAGCATGGATAAAGCTTTCGTAGAAAACGACATAGACAGATACTTTGACGGTTTCGACTATATTGTTTTCGCAATAATGCTAATAATTTCAGCTTTAATAGGTGTTTATTTTGCATGGTTTGCTAAAGTGAAACAAAATACAACTTCGGAATACTTAATGGGTGGGAAAACTATGGGAATATTTCCTATATCTATGTCGCTAATAGCTAGGTACGTAACAAAACTAATTTTTGTAATATTTTTGCCTCTTCTTATCTTTATTGTCCCTCTTTCTGTATTTCCGTCGCCTATTCGTGCATTCCCTCTTACCATCATCGGATGAAAAACTATCGGAACTGATAGGACTGGTCATGCTTATATGGTCCTTATATTTATATTTATTTATTAAACTCTTGCGATATTGCAAAATTTCCTCCTCCATACTCCGTCCTCTCTTCCGTTTTCTCTTTCCAGATTCTAATTCATCCTGGTACTGCATCACGAGCACTTCGATTTTTCTTAACAAATCCCTCTGCTCCTCGCTCAATTTTTCTCTTGTTTCTCGGCGGTTTTCTGTCTCTCCAATTCCAAATCGTATATTTTTTCGTTGACATTGCTTGCGCCTCAATATCTTCTGGCCTAACGCTTTCCCATTTCGAAGGAATGAAATCCGCCAAATTCGGTTGAATATTCCTTCGAATCTTAACAGTTTCCAAAATAGTAACGTTCGAATTGTTCTCATCTTCAATATTGTTCTGTAAAGATCGCTTTATTAACTTCTTTCCATCTAACGGTTCGTCAGCAGCCGAATCATCACCGTTTTCCGTATAATCTGGTTGTTTTAAAAATCTTTGTTCGAGTTGTTTCAGGAAATCGCTTTGATAAATCTTCCACAAATCCCACGAGCGTATAACTTTTAATACGCGCGATTTAAACGCTTCTTTCTCGAAATAGCTTTTTAAATTTTGGTAACAGTTTTCGAGCATTTCGAATACGTGAAGCAAATGGCTTTCGAATTCAGTAACAAATTTCCGTATTTTATTAATTTTATTTACTCCGGAGTTATACAATATGTCCGATAATAAAAATAATCTTGCCATCTTTTTGCCGGTTTGGTAGAGTAATTCTCGAACGATTCTGTTAGTATGGCAACAACTTCTTTCGCAGCTTCCTCGTGATTCATACAGAAAATCATGGCTTCGCCTATCTTCAAACGGTTTACAGTCAAAGTCTGAATGGATTGTATCAAACGATTCCTTTGAGCTTGGGAAAGCATTTTTCTATCAGTTTTCCCATTTTTGATAAATTCGTCTGGCATACCGTGCGTGTAATCGGGAATGATTGGGGGTATCCAAACGCTTCCGCCTTTAAACATTCGAAATTCCTTCGTAGACCAGCTGGAAACGCCTTCACCATTCAGAATCGAAAATAATTTCCATCTGTAGTAGATATGGTGCGGGGATTTATTATCGAAAAGAAATTGATAGGCAGGATTATTGATTTCCTTATTCATAATCATCGCTTCAAAAAGCGGTCCTTCGCGAATTACAAACTCAATTACTCTATGTATTAAACAAAGAACCTTTTTCTCTAGTGGTATCGTTACATTTACAACCGAAGCGTAAAGCGCCTTATCCGAATTTTCCAAATTTTTCGATTGAGTTTGCCCTCTCGGTTGTGCATTGAATGGTAAACCACTCTGCGGTGGTGGCAATAATAATTTTAGAACTTCAGGCGGGATATACACGGGATGTGTCGGTAATTCCACAGGTTTACCCCAACCTATTCTCATATCATCCCGATTTTTTAAACCTTCCAAGGCTCTCTCGCCATCTTTCCGACTCATGAAAGCTACGAATCCGACGTTATTATTTCTACTCTTTTCATCACCTCTAGGCCACATTATTTTTACGCTAGCAAGAGGACCGTAAGCCCCAAAAATTTGCATCAAATCCTGTTCGGTCATATTGGGATTAATGTTTGCGACGAATAAGTTCGTCGTCGTCTGATCGTCGCTTTCGTAGAAACTCAAATTGATGTTGGAAACCGAATCGTTTCTATTTCTCGCTCTCGTATCTCGTTCCAAATGCCTTATACGCAATTCTTCTTTAAGCAATTCCAAATTCGACTTCGGTTTTTCGTTCCCTTTTTGGCGTTCCAATTTGCTTTCTTTGAGTAACCTCGCGCATTCTATAGCTTTCTTTATAGTATCTGCTCCACCGGACTTGACTAAAGGTTTCGGATTGTAGATTTTACCTTTTTCAGACTCGTTTTCTTTATCCTTCGAGTATAAAATCCCGGATTTCACGAACAGTTTACACGGTGGAGTAGAGTTGTCTTGAAAAGTTTGGATAAACTCCTGAAACGCATGCGCCGTTGCTTCTTGTTCCTCACGATGTTTCCTTTCGAAATCTCGTTTGGACATTATTATCTTATATAAGATTCGTACCTTCGTACTAAAACAATATAAAACTATTAAACGCAGATAATTACCGCCAAAGAAATGTAAATTTACCGTATGGTCTACTGCAACTACTTACCTACATATGTATGTGAAAATTGTCAGATGAAGTAATGTCAAATTAATGACATTTCTCTTTGATTCCTGATTAATTAAAATCCGCACCGCATCAGAAGAGCTTATTGACTATCCAAAACGAAATAATTGGTATGTAATTGGTAATTGGCATGTATGTAAATCATCCACTCATACGCTATAAAGTATGAACTTCCTGGGGCAAATTCTAATTTTTTATAATTATGTCAAAGTCAACGTCAATGTCAATATTAAACGCATTCAACGAAACCAGCGCTGCCTTCGCATTCATCAAAAACTAGGTGAATTCACATTCCATTCGGTGATTTCAATTAAGCATTTGCGCTTTTTAAATTAATATCATTAAAAATCGCTTATGAACGTAATTAAGTATAATTTCTACACGTGTATACCCTCGATCTTGAATATATCCTCTCGCTTTGTCCCATTAAATTTTGACACTAAATATGCGACTTTTGTTTTCTTTTTTAACCTTCTTTAATTACCTACATTCTATAAAAGCTAAAATAGAATTCATTTATAGAATTTGTTTAAAAGGTGGATGACGTATTATCATTAAGTAGTGTAAATCGGACTGACGCTGTCCCTCTTCTGAATTTTATTATTCATTGATAATATGTCAGTGATAAGTTATCATTGAATAATAAATTCGAAGGAGTGACAGCGTCAGTCCGATTTACACTACTTAATTTTAACCAACTCTATTCATAATTTTGAACGTAGTATTTGGTATTTTATTACGACAATTATTCGAATTTATTGTTTCTACTCTTGGAACTAGTGGATTGTCGAATTTTGAGTTATACCATGAATAATTCATTATATTTGTCATTATGCTTTTGCAAAAGTTTTTACAAGTGGACGAACCTACTCTGAAGTTTTAGACAATTACTGTCAAAAGTGGCTTCGTTTTGATATACAGAGTGAGCAACCAAAAGTATCCTAGGTTGGCAGTACTAAAAACCCTAGATGTCAACATTTTTGCTTTATAAGGTTTTCGACCCTGTTCCTCTAATTTTGTCATCCGTGAGTTATTTGTCGCCTCCGTCTGAAAGTGATGAAATCGAAGCCGGTGTCAAGCAAAACAAAGGAAAGATTATATCGAGCAGAGTTATAAAACCAGTAGCACTATACTGCTGCGAATTGTGTGCAAAAAAGAACAAAAAACTGGAAATATGGGGAAGAAAAGTCGTACGAGGAACATATGAAGGGAAAACCCGAACAAGGGGAACAAACAAAAAAGTGACATTTCCTCAGTATCCCTGCGTGTTTGCTTTCTTTATTTATTCTACTATTTATTTATTTGCTTTCTTCTTCTTCTTCTTCTTCTTCTTCTTCTTCTTCTTCTTCTTCTTCTTCTTAATCCTTTACCCTTTCTATCTTTCTACCCTCGGCATTAAGCGGGTTTCTGCTGTTTTCAGTTATATTTCCGGAATTAGTATACTGGGAATGCCTGCCGAAGTATATACGTATGGAACGCAGTTTTGGATGAT
Source organism: Chrysina gloriosa (assembly GCA_038088585.1). Taxonomy (NCBI): domain Eukaryota; kingdom Metazoa; phylum Arthropoda; class Insecta; order Coleoptera; family Scarabaeidae; genus Chrysina; species Chrysina gloriosa. Next base: position 10,183,253 of record CM076089.1, on the reverse strand, counting down.
TATCACATCGGAGGGTTTAGTATCAATTACGATGGCGATAGCTTATCTTCCCGTCTTTTACAAGTTGCAAATAACAACGAGCTACGAAGTAAGTTGACAGAATGAATGAAAGAATGAAACATTTGGAATATGAATAAGTAGTGCAATTATTCGTTGCTTCATGCGATTTAACATCGCAATGTGATACACTAAAACTCAGTAGTAAATTCTGGACTCTATTCGTTAAGAAAATTGCCTCGTTTCTCCGAGCACGTATTTTGCTGGTAATATGATCAGTGGTAACAATTGTACATTCACACCTGGCTATACTGCTAAGATAGTACATTTTTCGAGATTTGCACTAAAAGAATGAATACGCAAGAATGCTGTAACATAAACGTGTTGGTAATTAGGTATCTCATATATTTTTCCGGTATTCTTAACTTGATAATAACTAAAAGAGATACAAGAATGCTTTAACTTAGACGTGTTGGTGGTCCCGAATTGTTTAAGCCTAGTCTCTTCTTAAGGGTGTTGAGTACTTTTTTTCAAGATGGGTTAAACTTTTTTTTTTGTTCCAAAACTATCTTGAAAGTTGTATCTGATCTTTCAAAGTAGTGTGTGTAACGATAAAATACTACTTTCTTACAATGTTAAGAGCTTTAATTTTTTGCAATCACAAGTGAAGGACCAGTAATTTTGTGGGCTCGAAATTTTGCACACTATGTATTCGTTACGATACCTACGACTTGTCATGCAGCTTTTTGTAAATTCCTTGTTTGTTGTTGAATTTAACCTCAATTAAGGAATAGAAAAATGACCATGGGCTTACCATCATTTTGAAACTTGGAGAAGTAACGATAACAAAGGAATTTACAAAAAAGCTCCATGACAAGTCGTCACTATCGTAACGAATACACGGTATGCAAAATTTCGAGCCCGTAAACTTACTAACTCTTCATTTGTGATTGAAAATAAACCTGTAGAAGCACTTAAAATTATAAAAAACAGTATTTTATCGTTACACACATTACTTTTAAAGGTTAGATATACAATTTTCAAGATAGTTTTCAAACCAATAAAAAATTAAGCTTAACCGATCTTGAGAAAAAGTACCCAACACCCTAGTAGTTTTGTTAGTTTTGAGCCCAACTTTAGGCCCTGTAAGGATCGCACTAACTTGAGCTAACCTCTCATTGCCTTCAATCCCTTGGTGAGCTGGTACCCAAGTTTGGTAGGCCGTGTTAGACAGACAGTGCCTTTCTAATGCTCGTTAACAGTTCGGTGTTAGTTCCGAGCCAACCTTGGCAGATTTCGGGGTTGATAGGGCTGCTTGACTCTTAGTACGTTTGTGTATATGTTTCCCCAAGTAGCCCCTGTTGAGGTTCTCCTGGGCACAAGCCATGATGGCCATAATGCCATTATACCACAAGCCATCTTGGATTGGTAAACCAAGCGGCATACTGGTCTTTTCTCATCAGATATCTACCTGTATACCAAATGAGTACTCCATGTCTTGAGAAAGGGCGAGTTAGATATCGTTTCTAATGTATAACTTTTTTAAATAGCAATTGCAGCTTGTTTTTGCCCACACGCCTATGTTACAGCACTTTTGAGACAAATCTAACAATGACTCTAAAGACTAGTCCAGGATAACTGGAACTAAACCTTATCAGTAATTCCTCAGCATCGTCAACTGTATCTTTAAGATATGACTGAAGGTCCTGATTGTATTGCCAACGAAACAAGTATGGTGCGCATACGTCATATCCGGTATCAAACATTTTGTTTTAAATATCTAAAAGTATTTTCACATTCAATAACATATATTACACAATAAATAAATAATTCTATTTTATAAATGACCTTTAAGTGACGACAATTTCGCAGTATTTGAATCTTAGATTCAACCAGACGGTACGATTACTGGGATCGATAATGTTTCTAATGAAAATGATGCTGTACATACCGATCGTAATATACGTACCAGCATTAGCATTCAGTCAAGGTATAGAACCGCCTAAAGAAATAAACGGCAACTACAGCTCATTGTGGATTTGTATGTATTTCAGTCACGGGGATTAACTTACATTTAGTGACGCCGGTAGTATGCGTGGTCTGCATATTCTACACAACATTGGTAAGTATACAACTAACTAATCTTATAGTCTTTTTCATTCCTCTATTTTCCAACCGACCAATTACTAAAACTGCAACTGTGATACATTTGACATATAATGTGCCCTACCATGTAGCGAAAATCGTTAAGGGAAATGTTCAAAATAGGACCGGCTAAAAGTAGTAATGCAACAGACGCTAGCATTGGACCTTCGTCGACCAATTTCGGAGATATTACCAAAACAGAAGGAACTACGATCGATAGAAATAGAGACATGAAAAACATGATTAGTAATGTTTCATCTTCATCGGCAGGATCTTGCGGTTCTATTAGAGCATCCATTTGAATCATTGCGTACTTTAAAAAATACTAAAAATTTTGACTATATGTATTTGACAATGTCATAAATCTTGTCAAAATGAAATTACAGAAAAGTAGAGTCACAGTCATGCTCAAGTAAATCTTGGATGACCTAGCTTGGTAAAACGTTTAAAAAAATTGGTGGTTGGGTTTTTAGAAAAATGACTTAGAAAATTCAAAACCTCTGATACCAAACAATAATAATAATAATATGATTAACTAAAGTTAGATTAGATTACATTACTTGAAATGGCAATTACTTTTGCTCCACTGCAACCTTTCCAGATCTATTGTGGTCCTTAACTAAAGTTACTAAAAGACAAGATATGGACCATTTGTATGTGCATATATCAATTTTACTTATTTTAGGGTGGCTTAAAGGCAGTAGTATGGACCGACACCGTACAAACCGTCGTCATGGTTGGGGCGCTAGTGGTTGTTATGGTTATGGGTACCATTAATGCTGGAGGAATTGTAGAAGTATGGAAGAGGAACAAGGAAGGGGGTCGTATCGACTTTTTCAAGTATCTACTTATATTATTTTATTATGTTTCCTATTGATGGGTAACTTTGAGCACTTGCGAAATTTAAATCCAACCAATACAAAAAATAAAAGCACCTTTTTGCAATACGCTTTTATCTTTAAAAAGTTTTTATACGTTTCGTATTATTAGAGGGGTCATATTTTTACGCGTACGTATGTTGTACATATGTAAGATAATTACGTTAAAAGTATGTTGTGTCTGAGATAAATTGAATGTGGGTAAAATTATCGCAATGAAACCGTATAAATTACGAAACCCACGCGCGACTACACCGTGTAATTGCGGGATATGTATAAGTGTTTTTCCCCTTTCTTAATAATTATCCTGGGAATGGATGCTGTCTTGAACTCGCGAATTACTTACGTCAATATGGGTCATTTATTTAATTTTGTTCGCCTGTTGATTGTATAAACACTTCGTCTTCTTCGTTGGTCATTTTGTCTCTTTTTTCAGTTGTGAGTGTATCGATTTTCTCCATGCTTTCCGGACAAAAATGAATGTGTATACAGTATTTGGGCATGAAAAATTACTCATAATCAGGCCAGCGAAATTTGAAGTTTTATTAGCTACAGAAATGGCAGGGGGTAAATCTTATAGATTTTTGATGCTAAATATGAACCCGGCCGCAAAAATTATCTAGCACGTCAGGTTTTTGGAGCAACTTTAGATTAAATAGTCAAGAAATTTCGTAACCTAATTCCTTGTAAGATAGGATAAGATCTTCAACAAGATTTATTGTTTCCTAGGAAGTCGCTAGACACATTTTTAAGGCAGTCCACGCTCCATTTTCTTTCCCCAAAAGTGCAGTTTTGACAATTATTGTCTTTGAAAAGTTCGCGTATTTGCAGCCCAACGAATATGCCTTCTTTAAGTAGTGTCTCAGTTATACCCGAGAATTCCTTCTCTACTCAAGGCTTTAACAAAAAGAAATGTATAAATCCTAGTTTTATGTGCAGAGGAGGTGAATAGAATTTTTATTGCTCAACTAAGGATTCATTAAGGACATTTTTCAAACCAGACACAATGTTTCACGTAACGGCCATTTTTTAATGACATGATGTTGGTTTCTGGTTCTACTGCCCCCATCTCTCCTACGTTTATTTCATATTTACGTGACCCACGCCAACAGATGATTGTCGGTTTCCATTACACAACAAAACAGCCTTTAGACTTATCTTCGAAGAATCATTAAACAGTCACCCCTCAGTAGGTCTGTACGAAATGCCACGCTCGTTTATTAAACCTGGAATATCATGACAGTAAACCAAGGCGTTTACCACTGCCAAAAATACTGTCAGCTTAGACTCCATTTTCTGAGACGTGGAAATCTCCATCCCTTCTTGGAAGAGATTCCATTATTGCAAACAAGGTTCAAGAAGCAGCGCCTTTGTTTTGGGAAGATTCATATCACGGGTAAGGTCGTTAACCTTCCAATACTCACGTCAAAATGAAAGACGTATACTATACTATATAAATGGGTCTCACAGACCGTATGCGTGAGTACAGGAAGGTTAAGGTCTTCCTGAGATATAAAATAGTGCTGTTTGCTGCTATCCATGTTACGCGGAGCGTACAACCATAATATAACATTCGAAAAATGAGAAACTCTGTATGACGATCCTCTATTAAATTAATTTAACAGTGACTAAAAACATGATTGACTAAGAAACATAATTTCAGCTTAGATTGGGATCCTACCATAAGGCATTCATTCTGGACGGTCTCCATAGGAAATTATTTTGCTTGGCTTGCCTCCTGTTCAATCAATCAGGCGATGGTACAACGATGTTTGGCAATGCCATCACTATCAAAAGCTCATGTGTAAGTAATCTAATATTTAAGGACTTCACAAGATAAATACAAGCAATTTTCACAGCACCGTTGGGATATTGGTAGTCGGAATCATGGCGTTAGTATCGATGTGTTGCTATATGGGTCTGTTGATTTATGCCACCTATAGTAAATGCGATCCTGTTACACGAGGAGCTATAGTGAAATCGGATCAATTGCTACCATACTACGTTATGCACATAACGTCTTCTTTCCCTGGTTTACCGGGTTTATTCGTAAGCGGAGTATTTAGTGCGGCATTAAGGTATCCCTCAACTGCCCTTGAGAATTAATTCGAAAAAGAAACTAAAATTCCCTCCGTGATAATTATTGGCATATGCTTTGTGCTTGCTAACAAGAGAAGATCACAAATCCGGACATTCAAAATATTATGAAACTTTGGCGAGATTAGATCACATATCGGTATGTACTATGCAAATTGTTTTTCTTCGGAAAAACACTATGACTGGGTGCAAAAACAAAATTGGGAATGGAAATTTTGCATTCTACCGATGCGCATAACTCGCTAACGGTAAGAGATAGAGAAAACGTTTTAAGACAAACATTGGTTTTTTGAATGAGTTTTATTAAACAGACAAGAAAAAAAGGTATAAACATTGTTTAAATACTTTTCTTTGACAGGTAAACATCTTTGGGATTAATAATAGGAAATAGAAATTGGTTGATTGTATAACAGACTTGTAGTTGTGGTGTTGCATTTAATTTTAAAACTAACAAAAAATTAATAAGTACATTGTAAATTATGATGCATTAGAGTTTATAATAATATACCAGCATCATCCTATCGATTTTATTATACGTTTAAAATACTTTTGCATGGTGATGAAGCTCCTTAAAGAAATGTTTAAAATACAAGAATTTGTTACACCATGCACATCATACTTATCACACACCACTTTTTGTCTTCAAACTTTTTCCCTATCTCTTGCCATTAACGAGTTATGCGCATCGACAGCATGCAAAATTTTCCATTTCCAAACAAATTTGTTCTCTCACTCACTGTTTTGAAAAAAATTGCGTAGTACATACCTACATGTGATCTACATGTTCCCAACGTATCATTTTTTTAAATTTCCGCGTTCGGGATCTTCCCTTGTAAGTACTTTGTGAGTTGCCTAACCACGCACCTAACAAAATCGTTTTGTAGTCATCTTGTCATTTTTTAATTAATATCTTGGCTCTAATAGTTTTCTATTGCTATTTTAAAATTTTATAAAAAAATACATTACAGTTCTATGTCTACGGGTTTAAACTCGATGACGGGCGTCATATTCGAAGACTTAATTAAACCATACATCAAGAAACCTTTATCTGAAGCTCAAGCGAGCTTTCTGATGAAAGTTATAGTAGTTGTTATTGGTACCATATGCGTCGCTTTGGTTTTCCTCGTCGAAAAGATGGGTGCTCTGATACAAGCATCCGGAAGTTTAGGAGCTATAACAGCAGGACCGTTATTAGGAATGTTTTCTTTGGGAATGTTTTTTCCAATTGCTAATCCATTGGTAAAATTTGCACGAACCGTTAACAGTTTATTATCCAGGAATAATATAATTGACATTTTTAGGGCGCCCTAGTCGGCGGATTAGTGAGTGGCTCGTTAATAACCTGGATATCTATAGGAACACAATTACAGATGGCGAAAGGTTTAATAAGGTTTCCGCAAAAATCCGTTTCGATAGAAGGTTGTAGCGCGAACTGGATAACCGAATACTTAAGCTTGACGATGCATCCAGATTCAAATTCGAAACCGTTAGAACCGCCGTTTGTTCTCTATAGACTTTCGTATATGTATTACACCGCTGTTGGTTGTTTAACAGCGATAACTGTAGGTATTATAGTAAGTTACTTAAGTGGGAGGAACAAGAATAAAAAGGTACATCGAGATTTATTCTCACCAGTTATACACCGATTTCTAAAAGACGAAACGTTTTTAGAAAATAGTATAAATGTAAATGAAAGTATAAAATTAAATAAACTATAAAACTACGAGCGTTTTTTTTAAAGACCGATTCACACTAGAACAGCGCTCCGCGGCGCATCACAACTTAGCACGTAACTAATCTGGGCAAACAGCGATAACAGTCAGTGTCGTAGATAAGATTTCACGCGTTCACAGCGTCAATAATACATATGATAGTTCAATTTTTGTCGTTTAATTAACTCTGACCAATAAGATTTACGCAATTGAACCAATTTCCATTCGAAACATACCTCATAATATTAGGTACATTTATCAAATCTATTTCGAGATCTAAAGGTTCAATGCACAATAGAACGGTAGGTAAAATAAGTAGAAAACTCGTCTGCGCCACAGTAACCTCAAGCACTTCAGATGTATTTGATAAACTACTGAATTACGTACTGGAAGTACGTAGGAAGAAAACAATTAAGCACAATTTATTTATAAAATTGCAATTATAGTATGGGATACGTACTTATATATACAAAATAGAGCTGGTGGCTTATTAATACCAAACAATATCATACTTTATAGCTCTACAAAAAGAATGGTATATAAATAAAATGAAACAAAATCTTGATATATTTCATAACTCGTTTACAAAATAGTATTAGATCCTGTAATCAATTTTCACAAAGTACAGGAGATTAAGCACCGATCTTTTCAATTTCGTCAGAATCTTCGGCGTTAAGATAACTAATTTTTCGATTAAAGTGTTTCTCAATCGATAGACATATCGCCATTGCGGCCTGCGAATCAACTAAATTAATTGCAATTCCGTGTTTTCCAAAACGACCCGTCCTTCCTATTCTGTGCAAATACGTTTCACAGTCCGCCATACCGTCGACATCGACGGGCAAATCGAAATTAACTACAATCGTTACTTGTTCAATGTCAATACCTAAAAGAATGTGGAATTTTTTTAAGTTGCACAATTCCTATTTGTATATTGTAATGCGCATACCTCTTGAAAGTACGTTCGTAGTTATAAGAACTTTTTCCGTACCATTTCTAAATCTGTCCAGTACATTTATTCTTTGTTCCACGCTTAATTCACCGGTTAGGACAGCGACGGAATGTCCATCTTTAGTCATCTTCTCCGCTAGCCAATTTGCAGTTTTTCTGGTCTACAAAATAAATCTTAAATCAAAAATTCAGGTCATTCGAAGCGAAAGCAAGGAAGCAAAGCGACGAAGATTTGTCGTTAAATCTGAATCTTAAATGTAAGATCTGTCTATAAATACAAACTGTATCACTGTGTAAAAGTCGGTGGTCATTTCAAGTATCTATTATATGTAGATCACAACTTACATGACAAAATATGATAGCCTGACCTACGCCAACAGTTCCATAAATATTCGTCACAGCATTATATTTTTGTTGCTGATTAGCACATTTAACATAATATTGTTTTATATTATTCAAACTTTCTTCTTCTCGTTTCAGTCTTATGATCAATGGCTTCGGTACAATGATTTCCGCGAAATTCATCACTTCTTCATTGTACGTGGCTGAGAAAAACATCATTTGACATTCTTGACTAAGTGTTCTGAAATATCAGAAAAATATATAGAATTGCAAATTTTGTAGTTTATTACTATTAGAGACCGACAGATTTAGGTTTTCGTCCCCTATCAGTAATACGTATTACGTCAGATTTCCGCCTTGAAGTAGTGTACACCTAGAAATACGATTTTCACAATGTATGGCTTACTGCAAGGGGATGCAGCATTACTAACGGAAATTTTAAAAAATTGTTAATTATACGAATACTTCAGCTTTCATAAATGAGTGAACATTGACACAAACTCTGTCTCTTCATCACACATTGTTATGATCCTGGGGATGGAGTCGCTTTTTGAGTATGCACCTATTTCTGCCAATCTCTAGATGTTATCATCACTACTACTGTTTCAAATGTATCAAATTTTTTCCATACGTACTTGTGGATACGTATACATTGATCTTGATGGCCTTGAGTGGCGATCATTACATCCGCTTCGTCTAAGACAAACACTCGAATTTTACTTAAATCAAATACTCTATACTTAATACCCCAATCGAGAACTTTTCCTGGTGTACCAATAATAATATGTTCGGTTAAAGTTGAATTTCTAGCAACTGTAAAGAATTACTAACTAGAAACATCACTTTTTACATATTGAACTCACATACCTTCTTCACCTCTAACTGCATATCTTAATTCGATTTCAGGACAAAATTTTGCCATATGTGCAGCCACCTCACCAGTTTGTATTGCCAATTCATATGTAGGTGATAGACAAAGAACCTTGAATTATGTACATGCAGGTGGATATAAAAAACAATTCCAATAATAATATTGACTAAAATTGTACCTGTGGGTATCTCAATTCTGGTTTTACTCTACTTAGCATGGCTAATACAAATGCGGCTGTTTTACCAGTGCCCGACTGAGATTGGGCGATTAAATTTTGTGGTGGATCAGCTAGCAATGTGGGTAAAGCAGTTTCTTGTATTTTCGATGGTGCATTAAATCCCATTTCATACACGCCTTTTAAAAGGTTTGGTTTTCTAAAATATATATAGGTAAATGATTGATAGCACCTACAATATATATGTATACAAATGCAAAGCTTCGAAGGATTTGACAGAATATAGTGGAGAATTTGGATCTTTGCGCTGGATTTCTATATCTGTTTTACTTTCTACTAGACCTTTTCGTATAATCTTTTGTAGTAAGCTGGCTTCTGCCGGACTAAATTGTTCGGGCGCATCTTCAGAACTAGCGTCTCCAGAGGATTTAGTTTTTCATCATTTTTATTAATTTCTATTTCTGATACCTGGATTTGGAATTATAGGGAAAATATGATTATTCGTATACAAGTACAAGTTTCCCTTACCTTATTGGCTACAACGTTTTCCTGATCTTCGACGTATTTGGCCCAATCTACTTTTTGGGACATAATGATAATACGAAATAATTAGTTAGGTATTAAGAAAACGGGAAGAAATTAAGAAATGATTGAGGTTATTTTCAACCGCAGTTTACAGTTTAGTGGTTTAGCGACTTAGCAGTTGCCTGATCTTTTAAGATTGGTACTATCCAGTACTATCTTTCGCGCATAATAGACTATCCGAACATGTAATAGAAATGAAGCACCAATTTCTTCTTCTACCCATTCAACGAATAGAATCAAGAGCCGATCAGTTTTCTTCAAGTTCTGTTGACGTTCTTCATTTTTCAAGAAATGGCGATAAATTTGATTACGGTTGGAAATTTAAATTTTAAATTTCTTATTTAGCACTAATACAATAAAATATATTACACTTTCAATGTATTTGTTTTGAAGATTGAAGATAAAAGCTTTTTACTCACAAATAGTGTTTTAAACCAAACCTAATGCCACTTACTAACAATGCAAACTATAAAATATAAACTAAAAATTTGTGGGTATGAGTCATTTATTTATAATCAGAAAATAATACAGTGGTGTGGGCATTATACAAAATATGGTACGAAACATGACAGAAATACAATGAACTTAGAAGTCGGTTGTATACCATAATGAACGTATTTACTAAAACTTAAAAATATTTAAGGATAATAAACAGATTAATATATGTATGTATTTATTGTAACAAATGCTTATGTCTTTTATAAATAGATGACTTTAGAAAGCCTGTTCCACAGTTATCATTGCTATCACAGGCTGTGTGTTTATATATTAAAAAATAGAAAATAATAAATATTTGTCCTAAAGAGAAATTAACATATGTAAGTCATATGACTGACAGTGGTGAATACTTAAGATTTTAATATGTTTCGGGCGGAAAAATATTTGAAAGTTTGAGCACGTGTTGTAGTAGTTTAACGATTCTATTTGAGTAATAATTGATGTAGTTTTGAGAACACATAATTACTAAACAGCTTTCACAAAACATCAATTTTTCTTTTATACGTATTCTATCACTAATTCAGAATAATGTGATTCAATGAAACTTGAATAATAAAATATATCACAATTAGTTTATAAAATTATAATATACTTGGTAATTTTGATGTATTACACGTAGCAAAACGGTAATTCAAAATTAACCTCGCAATCTAAATTTAAGCAATTAAATTCTCCTTTGCACTATAATCGATATAATGCATACAATTCAATTTTAGATAAAAGTAAAATTATTCACCAATAGCATATATCTGTGTCCACTCTTTGGCTCTAAGAATAGCTTCAGGTTGATCTATTTTCCACAAATTAGCAACATCATTAGATAGAGGGTCATCCGGATTTGGGCTGCCTAACAAGGCTTGGATCGATAATAAAACTGTACGTATTTGCAATGCAGGGCTCCACTGATCTTTCAATATATCTAAGCAAATTCTGCCTAACTTATCAATATTTGGGTGATAGATTTTGGTTAAAAATCGTACACTTGGCGGATAGAGTGGATAATTCTCAGGTAAAAATAATTCTAATTTAAACAAGCCGCCTTCGTACGGTGATCCGTTGGGGCCTGCCATAATTACGTGAAAATATCGACAATTGTTTTCATCTGGGGTCGCGCTTATGCCTGGTGGTGGTTCTCTGGATAGGTTCCTTGTTTCTACTAAGATTCTTCGTGATATGTTAGCCATCACCTTAAATAGTGCACAAACGGAATTCGCTACAAGTAAGTTACTTCAATAACACATACCCCTCACTATTTTGTCAGCAGATAATTGGAAATGACATTAAACTTTAATTCGAACAAGCCGGTTGAACAAAGCAGTTGACAGATTGAGGTTACCTCTCACAGAGTGTAGCAGGATATAACATAGGCAACCGAAAGTTTCGAACGGTGATGTATGACTAATGCTTTCCCTATTTAATATGCATTTCCAGTATTCCCGACTTTGAGAATTCATTTTCCGAACAACTTCGTTGACCGATATAAATAATAATATTATTCATTTATATAAAATCACACCTTTCGGAAATAATTCCAGATACATATTTCGGCAACTAAGTTGCCATCCTCAGTGGAAAACTGGGGAAGCCGAACACCACCACCACAGTCTCCTTATTCCTATTTGATACTATTCATTGTCTAATATCGGTGTTGCAAGAAACAAAACAGTTTGTTACAGTCTCAAAATTTACATTTATCATATTCCAAATTCTAATATCAAAGGAAATTCCAAGAGATTGTAGAGAGAAAATATGAATATGAGTGAAGTTGACGAAAAATGGAAAAGATTTTAAAACAATATAATTAAAGCAGCCAAAAAGAGTTAGTTGTGGAATAACCAAAATAGCAAATAAAAATATGAAATGGACAGGGTGGTGGACCAACGAATTATGGATTAAAATTAAAGACGAAAAGAATAAATGAAAAAGATATCTAAACGCAAAAAGAATTGAAGACTACGAAAAATATAAAGAAAAAAAGAAACGAAGTTGAGGACTGAAGTCAAGAAAGTTAAATACGAATCTTGGATAAAATTTGGGAGAAAAATGATTGAAAATTATAGAGGAAATCAGAAGTTACTATATAGAACACTGAAACAATTAAGACAAAACGAAGAATACAATACAATGAACATAAAAGATAAAGATGGAATCATACTCACAGAAGAAGACAAAATAATCGAAAGGTGGAAACAATATTTTGAAGCCCTAACAAAATATTAGACAGATACACAAAGTTAAGTGGTATCACTATAGATAGAGCTCCCGCAATGATAGGCTAAAGTAAAAGTAGAGATATTAACATTAATAATCTGTTCACATTTCAATGTATTATTCATCAGGAAAACCTCTGTGCTATGGAGACATAATTTTTCATTGTGAAGTTCGCTGGCTTAGTAAGAGTAAAACGTTGAGGCTATTTTATGAATTAAAAGAAGTGACAATTTTCATGTGAAATGTAGAGCAAACATGAACTGGTCCAACCTTTGAGAGATGGTGCATGGTTATCTGATTTAGCATTTTTGGTTGATCACCAATTACTTGAACGAACTAATATGCAGAAACAAGGACTATTTGCCCATGATCTATGCACCCTTGTAAAATCAGATTCGTACGGAAGATACATATCATTTTCCAATCCTAGCGGCTCACAAAAATTTCTATAGGAATGGCGTAGCACATTACATCTTCATTAAATACGGAATCAACATCCAGATTTGAGGATTTCCGTTCCTGTGAATTTCTATTCCAAATATTCATGGCTCCTTTCGATGTAGAGGTGGAGCAAGTGGAAATATGGCTACAAATAGAATTAATTGACCTCCGAACGGATGATGTTCTGAAAAGTCAGTTTCGTGAGGTACTTCTTTTATATATAAAATGATGTTTCTCTTTGGCAGTACTGGTTGCTGTGAGCAATTTTTGCCAAATATTAATTTCACGAAATCAAAAAATAGATCAAGGATTATCGATACTAATTTGGAAAATTCCTTACGCGTAGCAAGAACATCACTTTCACCAAATATTGAATTTCTTGCGAAAGAAAGGCAATCCCAAATTTCTCACTAACTAGAGTTCTAGCACTATATGATTATAAAAAGTTATTTGTTTAATAAAGTTTATTTATTTCAGTTTTATTCCGTTATTATTTTATTGTAAATAAATACTATTTTCATCAATTGTTTTTGTTTTGCTCTGTGGTCCATCCAAATTCTTTTTATTTGGCTCCTCTACAAAAAAGAGAGGTTGACCATGCCTGTTGGTGAGGTCCTAAGATTATAGGACATTATGAAGCACTTTGAGTCGTTGAGGTTCAGTTCGTTCCTTCGACACCATTCAGCAATAATATCTAGGTTAAGTTGAAGTTGTTTAGCATCATGCAAAGACTTGATCTCAGAAAATATTTTGACGTCATCAGCATAAGCAAGGACAGGAAAATTAATAGTAAGGAGTAAGTCGTTTATGAACAACAGAAATAGTAATGGACCCAAGTTTGATCCTTGGGGCACACCTGATAAGGCAGTGTATTCATGAGAACAATATTCATTGTAGTAGATATAGCATACTCTGTAATCTTAGAACATAAGAGTCAATTAAGCGTATTGCTGATGAGCAAAATTCAAAGGCTACGCTTATCCAGTGTCTCACAAATATATTGGGAAAAGGCATATAGATTAGTAACAGTAGAATGACTTGCAACAAATCCGTGCTGATCAGAGGAGATAAATGGTATCATGTTTATAAATTTGTGAATATAGCACACGTTCGTAAACTTTGGAAGAGTTCGTTAATATAGCAATAGGTCTATAATTATTGAATATAGATGAATCACTTTTCTTATGTACAGGACAAATTTTAGAACGTTCCCAATAGTTAGGAAAGACACCAGTTCTAATAGATACATAAACAATGGTCACCAAGGACTTAGGAAATACATAACGCCAGTCTCGTATCAGAAAACTTGGTGATAAATCATCACCAGCCGTAAATTTTGTCGAAAAGGTAGACATTTCAGTAACTGGCGAAAAGGAAAACGGCAAAGTGTAATTAAAATTGTCAGAGTAAGCATCACTATTACTACAAGTATTTGGATAGAAAGCAAAAAAGGAAGAAGCGGAAGCATTTACAATATCAAGAGGATCATTAAACTCCGAATCATCAGAGAACATTCCTCCCAGGGATTCTTGTTAAGTTGCGTCTGTCATTTAAAAAGTCCAAAGTTGCGAAGGATCGACTATAATGTTATTTTCGACATTGAAGAGGTAATTGTTGTACGCTTCGGAGATTAAAGTTTTACCAATTGTTCTAAGACGCTTAAACTCATTATAAAACAACACATTTTTTGTTTTAGTCCATTTACAATGATAATAAATAAACATTTATTAGAAGATGCCTAATTTTACGGGAGAAGCAGGTGTGTAATGAGGGAGCTTTGATAACAGAGTGGATGGACGTGTTATCATTGAGTAGTGTAAACCGGACTTACGCCCTTACTTCTCCGAATTTTAATGGCGGGTCTTGCACGTTATCCATTCTTTTATTAAACCTTAATAAAGAGATTTTGCGTTAGTTTATATTTTTTCCTGGTTTAGGCAGCAAGTAAACTGTACCTAATTAAATGTATTGAACTATTTATTATTTTCCGTACTTCATATCCAAATAGTTCTTGAAAAATAATAGACGCCCTTTTATTTGCTTGTTGGTATGCGCTCAATTTTGGTAGTGATGGTGAATATCAAGGGTATTAATCGGAATAATTGACATAGGCGGACATATCCCAATTTGGATTCAGCGAGAAATACCAGTTCCCATATTAAACAACCTATGGAGGATGATGATGAAATGTCTTCTTGTGAACATGACAATAGTGACTTTGAACGAGATCCAACATGTCCAGAAACGTTTATCCAGGAAGAATTAAATGACCTTATTAGAGATTTAAGGCTTTCAAAGGAGTTTTCGAACTTGCTTGCTTCTAACTTAATGAAAGAAATCTTCTTTTTCCGGAAAGAAAAATTATTACCGTAAGATATTATTCTGCCATTTTATTCTCAGGAAGATAACTTGGTATTTTGCAACGACATAAAAGGACTGTTGCAAAAAACGGGTATATCAGAGTACACATCAACTGATTGGCGACTTTTTATATTTAGATAGTTTCAAAAGAAGTCTGAAGTGTGTCTCTATTCAATGGAAACAAATATGGAAGTATTCCCGTTGGGCATTCCACAAACATGAAAGAGGATTATAAAACAATGTCTCTTCTTCTGAAAAAATAACTATTACATATATGGGTGGATCATATGTGTTGATATTAAAATGGTAAATTTCCTTTTAGGACAGCAATATGGATATAGAAAATATCCTTGTTTTTTGTGTTTTTTGGACAGCAGAGCGAAAGGAATTGGCCTAACATAGACGTTCTAGCAGAGAGAGAAGCCAATGTTATAAACGTAGCATGAGTAGAACGAGAAAAAATAATTTTACCTCCCTTGCACATGAAACTAGGATTAATGAAACGATTTGTCAAAGCTTTAAATCAAAATGGTTTTTGTTTTCAATACTTGGCAAATCAATTTCCTTGGTAATTATAAGTCTGAAAATTACGAACAAATAGTGGAAGATATGCTTAATAACTTTGAAATTTTGGGTTGGCATATGAGCATTAAGGTCCATTACCTCCACAGTCATTTAAAGAGATTTCCTGCAAATCTTGGCGACTTTAGTGAGGAGCGGGGCGAACGATTCCATCAGGATATTAGAATAATGGAAGAAAGGTACCAGGGCAGATGGGACACATATGATGGCTGATTACTGCTGGAGTATTAAAAGAGACAAACCCTTTCAGACATTCCCCAGAAGAGCGCTCAAAAGAAAGTTTTTAAATTAGTTACCAACTACTGTAAATATTTATTTTGGGTAATAATATTTGTAAATATTTGTTTTATAAAGTAAATTTTCTTTTTTATTTGTGCGTTTTTCATAGGTTGTATTGGAACCAATATTTATATGCAGTAATAAGACTCGCTAAGTACAAATACGTGCTCACATATTTTGAAGATGAGCTGATAGAGAAAATCTGATGGTATCTTTGGATTAGTTAAGAACAGTTAAGTCCGGCAACAAAATATGTGTGGGCCACTGTTATCAATGCCAAAATCGATTAATCAATAGAAGTGTAGTAGTATTTCGGAGACATATCTTCGCATGCAGCAAAATTTGTATGCTGGTCTCGTGCTAAATGAAAGAAAGTGCGATGAGTTTGTTTTAAAACAGCAGCAATTCGAAATTAACATGAATCAATAAGCGGAACATCATCATATGTTCGGTGCGAACAGTCACTGCGCATGACACAAGTTTGCTGCCCAGTTTCTATCATAGCACGGCGAAATAAATCCAGTCGCGGTCCGCGCGATTGCCGTAAGTTGGAGTAGCGAGTAGCTGTCGTTTCTCGTTGGACGGCATCCTACTACTATTTTTTTTTAATAAATAAACACGCTTCCAAAAAGGATGCAAAAATAATCTAATACCGCGCGCTTCGAAAATTTAATAGGAAATAGTGCCGTTCTTCGTACTAACATATCTGTTTTTGTTGTGGTGTCCCTACGGATTTCTTGCAAGTGTCTCGGGAGGGTTGTTCTTTGTTATCGACACTTCAAACAATAGCCCTTATATCACGGTGCGAAAAAACCGAGGCAACATGTATGTATTCTAATATTTTCCGTACCCTATCCGGGATGAATGCATTTTTCCTCTCTTTTAATTGATAAAACGCAGAATCTGAAAAATATTGCCCATGGGGTCATAACAGAGAAAAAGTTACTGGTTGTAAATAAACGATATTGTTTAATTTAAAAAATCGTCTTTAATCTTATGGGATTATCTTGGAAATTTTAAAAAGTTAGGCCGATTTAGGTGCGTATTTGAAAATTAACCGCGCTATCGTATCGGCTTAAATCAATAACTATGCGTTCCACCAAAACAAAAGAATATACAAGTAAATGAGGGAAACGCACAAATTGGCGAGGAAATTTAACCATAATCATCTATTTAGATTATTTTTATTAAATTTGGACGTACTATCGTATGGGTATTTGTTTATATAGCGCCTGAAGAATCCATATGTATTCTCTATATAAAATTTACGCACTTTTTTCAAGTAATGTAGTGATCACAAACCATCGTATAAAAATGAGCAATTTGTTTAACCTTCCTATACTCACGCATACGGTCTGTGAAACCGATTTATATAGTATAGTATACGTCTTTCATTTTGACGTGAGTATAGGAAGGTTAAGTTAGCTTCTTTGGGAATGTAAATAGAAAAAAGCCAATTTCTATCCAGTATGTTTGGTGTTGGCAATAACAACTGGTACAATTTTTGGTCTAATATTGAATAAATTTTGTTTCATACCTACGATATGTCCCGACGTAAATCTATACCCCCAGGAACCCTGGGCAAAATAAGTTCTAAAACTAATCTAGAAACAGATCAATTTTGATATCGAATGCGAGCAATTTTAATGCAAACATTATTCTTGTGCAAGGGGTAAGAATCCCCGCACACAAATGTTTAAAGAGCAAAAGTAGTGGTTAATTGTCCCCTCATTTGAATGGCGTCGTCATTTTTAACACAACTGAACTCCACGCCTGAATAAGCAAAGCGGGTGAGGAACAGGAGAATAAATTATAATGATAATAATATAATTCATCCGATAACACTTGATACTTGTAAAGGGCTTTACCACGATTAATATAGTTTGAATCCCGAGAATTGGATGAACTATATACAGACGAGTTCCCACCATCTGGTCTCTCATCTCTTCAACCAAGTAAATGATGGTAACCCTGTTGCAACGCCATGCAAGTAAATAAGTACGTAATCTTCAGTTACCAATCTTTCCAAAGCCCAAAGGAGATATAGAAATAGATTATCCATTACCTTTTCGATAATCTTCACCACTTCTTTGAGGTCAATCAAAGACAAAATTGAATTTAAGTGCATGCATGTATTTCAATAGTATATGATATATTCACTGACCTAAAAGCAGTGGTGGAGATTATCCAAAAAATAAGTATTTAGGTCACGAGTTATATATACTACATTACTTATCCATTACGTATTCATACGAGGGTAGATTGACAAGTTTCCGGAATCACTGCTAGGGGGTGGCGATTTTTCCAAATACTTTATATCGTTGTGTTGGCAACTCCTTTCTATCCATTGACTACAAATGTCAAATCGATCTGTCAAATAATCTGGTTTCGACGAACATTTAAGTCAAGTACCTGTTTGTGAATTCAATTATGGATAAATACTAAGTTCGAGCGGTCATCAAATTTTTATATTTGGAAGGGAAACCTGCAACGGAAATCAAATAAATCAGTTATTGTTACTCCTACAATCTCATTTAGCAAGAGGCTCTAGTTGTGTATTTTTAAAATGAATGTAAATCTCTTCAGTTCATGTCCGTATCTGATGTTCCGCAAGGCTCGCATGTGGGACCTCTTCTATTCGTTCTTTTCTTAAATGACTTAACATTTTCTTTATCGTGCCCTGCACTCGCCTACGCAGATGATTTGAAAATTTATTGATCCATTAAAACATGGGATGATATCTTTCAACTACAACATAATCCGAAACTGGTTATTGATTTCTATCTAGAAATTAAAATAAAATATTAAGAAATGCTGTTGCGTCTCTTGCTCGCGAATTTCTATCTTCATTAAATCCAATTACATCATTCATAACGCAGTTTTAACCAAAGTCGATAATGTAAAGGATCTTGGTATTTTGTTTGATTCTCGTTTAAGTTTTGCTTCTCAGGTTATCAACGTTAGCATTTCTTCACGCAGAACGCTGGATTTTGTTTTGCGCCCTTGCAAATGGTTTCAAATCTTTATCTCTGCTCGAAACCATGTTCTACATTTTTGTTATCAGTAAACTAGAGCATGCTTCATCTGTCTGGTCGCCTCATTATCTTTATCTTCCATTATCCATCGAGAAAATGCAACGTCGCTTTCTGAAATATTTATCTTTGTGGTCGGGAAACTCTTGGAACTAGATTTATGTGAAAGCTAATTCATGGTTTTATTGAGTCCCCTCACTTGCTTTTCTGTACCAATTGACCTAAAAAGAAATGGTGGAGTTTATCTAATGAAAGAATTCTGTGTAATTTATTGCTTCTTCCATGTGCTGGGAAGTTAAGACTGCCTTCTTTTCCAATCACAATCAGAAACAATTTGTAAATTGCAACTCAAAAAAATATAGTCTAATCCCCGGTTGGAAAGGTTTTTTTTTTCGTTCCTTTATTAGATGTCTCCGCTTTTTCCCAGGTTAGTTGCTTGTCTTTTAAGATGATACCAATTTCTCTTTCTCCCCACTTCCTCTTCCTTGGAGGGTAGCCTCCAAGTCTGTCTAAATCTACCTCTACAATTTTAACCTTTCGTTTTTACTATCCAAACTTTATTGTTATTGTCTATCATTCCTCATTCTGTTCATGCGTCCCCGCCATTTAAGTTGTACTTATTTTCTATTTTTGTTGATAGTACCATATCCCTGATGTATTAATTTTCAATTGTCTCCATTATCTTTATGTTTGTAACTTGTTTTAAATACTTCTTTTTTGGCTAGTTGTTATTTATTTCTCAGCTTGTCTGGGTGTACTTTTGATTAGCTGCCACATAACAGGCTGGGTAAATAAATTTGGTATACACTTATTGTTAGTTTTGTTTGCTTGGATATCTCCTTTTTATTAATAAATCAACCTCCTAGTGAATGGTATAATTGGTCAGTTGCATTTGTATGTGTCTTCATTATACTTTTCTGCTCGATCTATTACTGGCCCAAAACATTTAGAACTAAGAATCCACTTGTTTTACACATTCTTCTTTTATTTTTATTTAGTTATTTATCTTTATCTGCTTTTCCCCTCTTCCTATTATCAAAACCTCTGTTTTCTTAATGTTGTCTTCCACCCTTCTTTGTTGCATAGATTGCATCCCTATTGTGAAGTTTTGCTACAACCTTGTTTCATTGATTACTATGAATACGATGTTGTTTGCATGCAAGTACTCACTCATAATAATAATGCTAATAAAATACTCTATAGTTGAAGTTGCGCCAAGGTGCATGCCAAATAGCTTCTATACAATATATAACACAAATGCAATAGAATCCATAAGATAAATTAGCACATCACAAATTCATGTGAAGAATAGCAATTCCTTTCCAACGGATCGTGTCTAATAGCTTTTCTAAAATCTTTATAATTGGTGATTGCTTAAAAGCAATCACCAACAACATAAAGTAATTAATTGAATAATTTGCAAGCTAAGTACAAGAGATTTCTTTGAATAGGGATGACCTATGAGGTGAAGGTAACAGAATATTAGTATTCCTTGTCAAATAATTGTGAGACGTATAACCGATAAAGCGCAATCTGTACCTAAACACAAATGCCAAGACCTTAAACATGTATGCATCGTAGAACGTTAGCATTTTTTGTGTTCTGAAAACAATTCTGCACGACTCAGGCGAAGATCGCCCGAACGTAACTCTTATGACCCCGTTTTGTAAGAGAAATATTCTAATAGCATCACGACTAGATCTCCAAAATATTTACGGAGTATCATTTTCGAGTAAAAGTAGGATTAATACTACATGGCTACATTCGATTTTGTTTTAAGTACCAGTTTGACGGTTTCGTTCGTGCAATTTTTAAATATTTCGTTTATGCATGACATAAAAAGCAATGCGTTCAGCACTCCCCAGGGGATAAGTTGAATGAAAAATTAATAAAACGCCAAAACACCTAACAAATATATCGGCAGAGATTTCCCTTAGATGTTGTGATATATATCGCTATTTAATATCGACGTTTTGGTCCATTCATACGGTTTCTTCAGCAATACTAAAATCCGGCCATTTTTGTAAAAGAAACACTACCTAATTTCAACGGGCGTCAAAGACTACGAGAGTATACATGGAACGTATTGCTTGAAATGACCATTAACTTCTACACAGGAGCTAGATTTTACTTAAATTTAAAATTTAATTAAATTTTAGTTTAACAATCCTTCGTATTCCTCGTTTTCGGGTGTGAATTTTTGAGTTGAGATGATAAGGTGTTGGCGCAGACATGATATTATCAATTTTTTTTTACATTTTTTGATTTCAAGAAATAATTTCTGCAGTAACAAGTTAGTCTATTCAACAGGATCCAAAAACGAGTTGTTTTTTGGCAAATCCCATTTCTGCCGTTCCGGTATGTCTTCCGTAAATTATCTGATCTTGTAATTAGGTGATGGGCAATTCTCGTCTAGAAAGCAACTACTATCAAACACCTAAATAATGGATTGTTGTTTGGTTTCTGGTTTTGGGCGAGAAGATCCAAATTTCACCACCAGTACCAATGGCGTACAACAAATTTGAAAGGCCTCGGTTGAATTTCTTTACCATTACGTTGTACCAATCCACACGACCACTTTTTCTTAATCCTCAGCCAAATGTAGGATAGACCGCCTGAAAAGCTTCCTTACTTTTAAGCGATGTTACAAAATGATATTATAGTATATTGCTTTCGTGTATTTAACATGCTACTTCTTACTTTCTCACTTCCTACAAGTCCTTAAGTAATTTTGTTTTTAAATTCTTAATTTCGTGCACATAAATAGGTAACTGTTACCTAAGTTAGGTTCCAGAGGATGTTGAAATTAATAGTTTTACTCATTAAACTACGAAACTTTTAATTTGGGCCCCGTACAATTTCAGCAAAACTGCACAACAATATAAAACTTACTGACGCCGATGACGTCCGTCCTCGTTCACAATTATTTATTATAA
Source organism: Chrysina gloriosa (assembly GCA_038088585.1). NCBI lineage: Eukaryota > Metazoa > Arthropoda > Insecta > Coleoptera > Scarabaeidae > Chrysina > Chrysina gloriosa. The sequence continues at coordinate 10,161,160 of CM076089.1, read as the reverse complement.
AATACCTCCTTGATTTCCTCTTTTTTTGCTTTCGCTGATTTAACGATCTATTCTGAGATTTTCAGGTTAGAATGAACTCATCTTATCCGGGATATTTTACGACGATTGTATACGTAGAGATATAACATCATTCGTCACTAAATGGTTTTATAACAGTCTTGCATTCTTCATATCTTTTATCCAATAGCCTTGAACGTTGATTAGATTCGTTAATTTCTGTCTCGTTAGTCCGATCATCGTAATAATTTTATCGTTTCATGCTAAAAACGTTTATGACTAATTTGTTCTCAGAAGATCTCGGCTTATCTTTTATTAACTTCAGGTTTGAAAAGTCTATGTACGAGTACTTACAAGCAATTCGAGCAAAAGTATCGGAATCTTCATAATAAGTCGTGTTATACGAATACGTGCGTTATTTTGATGGAAAATGCAATCTTTAAAGGTAGGCAAGGGTAACAAACTGCAGTTGTTTCGTACGTATTTGCATTTAAACTGTAATTAGCAGAAACCAAAGCTGATCTGATATCATACAGGCTTGGCCAAATGTGCTCCTGCAGAACTGTGCTTATACAAATGTTGTAGGCAATTTCTAAATAAAACAAATAACAAGAAATTTCGAGAATCATGGGATGATAACGGTCTCCTTCTTCGTGGAAACACCGTACGTCATCTACTCCTACTTAGAAATTGTCGAGGTACTCACAATTCTGTACTGGTACAGATAACATATGATCAAGGATGTACGTCATTGTTGGAAGTGATGCAAAAGCATTATACGATAATTATAATTTAATCAGATGTGAACATATCTTATTTGTAATAACAGATAATCAATCTCGAATTTTTTAATTTCTCCATTCATACGAGCAGGGGCGTCGTAAGGCATTTGGGCTACTATCAGCGGATGGACCAGCGAAGTTTTACAAAAAAGTCAAACTGATCTGAGGACAAGCAAAACTGCCGCCCCGCCCATTTAGCCATGTGGTTAAAGTAATCCTGCATATGAAGGCAGCTGGAAAAATTTCTGTAAACGGTTAAAAGAAGCGCATAAACTTTGCCTTAGTACATGGCTTTATTTTTTCAAAGTAAACGGTTAAAAGAAGCGCATAAACTTTGCCTTAGTTCATGGCTTTATTTTTTTTTCAAAGTATTCGCTTTTAGCATCAACCCATTTTGCATACGCTTAAACCAATTTTCTTCAATTTGGAACTAGTAGCTGAGAAACCAGTTGTTCAAATGACTCGACGGTTACCTCAGGCGAAGAGAAATGCTCACCACGCAGCTTATTTTAATGATTGGGAACACAGAGGAATCACTTGGGCCAAAATCCGGGGAATACGAAGAATGCAACCATCAATTTTAATCTTGTACTAGCTAAAAAGTCGAAAATTTGTGATGCTGAGTGCTTACTCGCATTATGCTTGGGACTTCTCTCTGTAGCTTCTTTGAGGTCGGTTCGAGTTGAACCTTAGACCTCTTTGTCCTAGCTCCGATATTGGGTCCATTCATTTCTTGCTGTTTGCGAGTTGTCGGCTCGCTGTATTTACTGCCTTTTGGAGATCTAATCTTGCTGACCGCCCTTGTAAATTTATGGACCAGTTCCCAGATAACCCAGATTAGGTTTGTCTTGCGTCTGTTTTCTCACGGTGGTCCTTTTCACCGCTTGGCCGAATGGGATTTATGGGATTCACTTCCAAAAGTTTTTAGAAAAAAAGAAGTAGCAAAATACATTACAACAACATATACGAGCTGTTAAAATAAGAGGTTTCGATATGATTTAATAATAAAACTGATAAATATTTTGAAAATTGTTGATATTATTATTTCAGTATAAAGTGCAAACGTTAGGCTTAAACATAGAATACAATATCAGCCAAATGTGCTCCTGGGTTTTGCTTGCACGATACCATTCTTTTGTTGAAATTTTCAATGACATTTTGGTATAACTGGGACTGTACCAATACGCCGGATTACCTTGTTCTTTAGTTCTAACGGTATCAAGTCGCAAGATCTTGACGGCCAATTCTTGTCTCCGCTTCGAGAAATTATCAGATCTCTGAAGTTCGCTCGCAATAAACCCATTGTTTCATTCGGTATGTTGCAAGTGACTGAAGATGATTTTCTTCGAAAAATCAGCAATAACTTCTGGTGCTAATTCTGTTTGAATCCTTCTGTGTCCAGAGGCTCGCAACGGTCATTCTTGAGGATATACCTCAACAGGTCCAACATCATCTTCTCTCTTGTAGCCATCGGACTTTTTTTTAATATTACAGTGTGATGATCTCCAATAGAAAACGATTAATGAGCGCATATAAGGAAGAAAACGAAAACCACATCACTTTGACGTTAGGGTACATGAATGTCACAGGAGATATCTTGTTAATATAGTGAATGTTCCTTCGCTGTTCTTCGATTCCTGAAAGCTACGGCTACCACATATTCATCGATGGATGAGAAACAAACTGTGTAGGTGGAAAATCATGGACACACCTTTGAACACTCAAATAGTGGTTTGCTGTTTTTAATTTCTGAGTTGGCGTACATCAAATTTGAAAAGCCTCGTTTGAATTTCTGTAGTATTCCTTTCTGCCAATGCACAAGACCCTTTTTATGATCTTCAGCCAAATTTTGTGATGTGTATTTCTTTCGTGTCAATATCCCGCGATATGCTAGATGCCGATCTCATTCAATCATCAATGTAAGAGGTCTGTGAAGTTGGTACCGCAAAATAGAAAAAGACCATGAAAATGACCATTTTTTGACCATGTTTGACCACAAAATAGTTTTGTTTGACCATCCTTCATTATCGAGAAAATTTAGTTTTTCAAACATCAATAATCGATGATAAAATATCCCTTGCGTGTAGGAAATCGTGTAACCATATTTGACCACTGCTTACAATTTTGATAAAATGCAATAAACATTATTTATTCATAAAAATTGTTTGGGCAAAATGGATATCTTTAGATTGGTAGTCAAACCAGACCATGTTTGACCACCTCATGAATTTTTAGTTAAGTTAAGCCTTGTTCCGCTCAATGTCGACAATTCTGAAAGAAACAACTTTGGTAAAAAATGTTGGTATATAAATAATTTTTGTTAATGAAATTTAAAGCGATGGTCAAACGTTGTCAAACGATTTTCTGGACGGTTTTGACCTTAAATCCTTGAATATCTACATTGAATAACCTTTCTTTTTTCTATTTTGTGGTGGCAATTTCACAGACCTAATGTAAATGGCAGCAACATACACGTTTGTTGCTGGATGACCTTCACGAAATTCAGCAGTGAGCAAAATTGTCCGTACTGGAACTCAGGAAATTTGGTACTTTCTCGCCAAAATCCCATCAAGCCCTTTATTTTATTGTTCGCGTGTTAAATTGCCTCGACAATTGTAAGAGGTCATATTGAAGCGGACGTCCCATTTCTTGCACGAAACAATTTTTTCAAAGCGTTATATAAACAGAATTGATTTAATTTAAGCTTGAACTGTTCAGATAGAAATGTGAAATTTTCCAAATTTAAGCTTCCTATACTCACGTCAAAATGAAAGACGTATACTATACTATATAAATCGGTCTCACAGACCGTATGCGTGAGTATAGGAAGATTAAAAATGGTTTACCGCTGACATCAGCGCACCACTGGGGAAACATTTCGAGCAAGCCTCGTGTAATCAAATTAATATAATGAAATATTCTAACGTCAAATACCAAAGATTTTTCTCATTCTCCCGTTACATACTATGTTTTATACCAAAATATCTCGTCGTTATTGATGATGCCGTAGATGGCTAGTGACGATGAAATAAGAACACAGTCGCTTTTAATTATTATTAACGGGTGTGTTGTTGACATTAATTTATGTTTTCAAAGTCTTCCTCCGTATCGAACGGCACGATAAGGACCCACAATAGACCTCATACGCTTAATCAAATCGGGCACATTCGAAACTGGCACCTTCATAATGACTAGCGAAATTCATTGCGCGAATTACGACACCCGTTACGACTTATGTAGAGTGTATCAGGAGACAAATTGGTTCACGGCAACACCAATTGAGACCTATTTGACTTCTCGCGTAGCTCCAGCTGCGTGTCAATTATATCCATCTAATGGATTCCAATTGTCGAAGGGAAAAATCGTGCATTGAATCGTTATTAATGTTCTTTCTGCGGTCCCTTTTGTTCGTTAAAGGGTTGTGCAGGTAATACGTAATTTATGGTCGTATTGTAATAACGCGACATGTACTTTACTATTAATTTAACGATCGCGTTATAAGTAATTGCGAATCGCTACCAACAATTACCTACTGCGGCAGCGTGCGGTATAACAACCCCTAGATCTCATAACATTAATCGGAAATGTATGCGAGCTATGGAAACAATGCTTGCATGTTAAGGCCATACTAACTTTAATCGTGGACTTGTCAAAGTAATAAACGTTATAAAATGAACATGTAGCAATTCCATACTACGCATAAATACACGCAATTAAAGTATGTATTCATTTGGCTTTTCCTACTTGCTTAATTATTCATCCTACTTTAGTTTATTATTAGATGACTGTCGAATGTATTATAAGCAAATAAAAGCATGAACAAAGTGATGTGAAATGTAAGTACGTACAAGCTTGCCCAAACGTGCCCTGCTTTATCAAGAAATTCCGTCTTCATCAAATTCGTCTGCCCAAACTATTAAGTCGCTTAGGCAGCTAATCAGCAACAAGAACAAGGATGTTTATGCAGAATCAAAGGTCCGAGATTGTCTGGACCTTGCTAGACAAGAATCTGCAGCCCCATTTTTTCTGACCAGAACCATTTGATGGCATTACTAAAGCCCATATAATAGCGAGAATAAGAGGACGGGAAGAAGGAGGAATATTCCAGGACTTACGCAGGCAAAACAGTTCATTACCTTTCTTTGTCGGTAAAGATGAGAAATTCCTCCAACTATGGAAAGAAGGCCTGAAACTAGTTACGGGTCTTCCCACGGGTCACTATCACTTGACGTACCATCCCAAGATCACAGGATAGGCGATGATTGTAGGTTTTGTAACAGTGCAACGGCAACTTTGGAAAACAAAGTATTCAATCGCTTAGTCAGCTGGGCAACAACAAGAACGAGCATGTCGATGCCAGAACAAGAGGGAATTAAAGGTACTCGACATCGCAGCCCCGTTTTTCTGACCAAAATCGTTTAATGCCATTGGTAAAGCCAATATAATGGGAAGGATACGAGAAGGCGAAGGAGCAACAAACTCCTACTGGAGGAATATTCCAGGACCTAGGCAAGCGAAAAGGTCCATCACCTTTTCTGCCGGGAAATCTAGCAAGGGGACCATCAAACCTGTAAATCACGGATTCTAATGTGCGTCAAATATGTTGTAGGGGTACCTACCCTGAGTACCTGGTTATCCGCTTTTCATGCGACGGGCCTTGGTTTTCGAGAAAATCGATTTTGAAATTTTGGAAGCACTTTCTATACTTGTAACTTTAGGTATGTTCCAAGGAAGCAAGAGTAGCGCAACGGTTAAGGTTCACGGCTACCACGCTGGAGGTATCGTGTTCGATTCCTGCCCGTGACTTTTTTCTTCAATTTTGTTTTACAGAATATCAACGAATAGTTAAGGTTATAGAAAATTATTGAGGAATATTCAATTTTGTTGAAGTAATTTCATTTTTAAATCAATTATTACAAAATCATCTTACTCGCTAACAGAACAGAACTAAACTAGTGTTTCGTTCGTTTTTACGATAAATACCATCTGGAGTTCTGTTCTGCTGAAATTTGTTCATGAATAAATGTAAATAATTTAGTACAACAAATTAACAAAAAAAGAAACTAATGTAACGTGTTGAAGCGCTTTACATCGCCTATTATTTTCTTAATATCTGGCTCTATACTTTTAGTAGCTATTCTTAATACAATCTCCAAATGTAAGTGATTCAATCTTGACCTTGTACTTCTATTTAGATTCATTAAAGAAAAAGTTTATTCACAAACATCAGTTGAGTTGAAGATTATTATTTATTTATTATTTATTATTTATTATTTATTATTATTATTATTGTTCAATTTCCGTATTTTCCATTATTCAATGGCTTATTTCGATTTTTTATAGTCTGGCACTATCACACAGGCAAGTACAAAAGTAGTAAATCTCTACACTGGAATTTAAAAAATAACAATAAATAAGCATTGCGAATTCATTCGACCAATTATTTGAAGTTAAATAGCTTATATTGAAAGATTAATTACTAGCCGCATTAATTCATTACGCTTGCCAACAACTGGAATAGGGATGTGGCTGTCAGGGCAAAAGCGAATTAAGGGTAGTGGCATGTCCTTAACCCCGCTAGACTAAAATATGCAGGTCCGTTTTTCTGACCAGCGCTATTTAATAGCATTAATGAAGTCTATATTATGGGGACGATACGAGAATGCGAAGAAAAAGCAAGGAACTCGTATTGGATTAATATCCCAAAACTTAGGCAGGCGAAAAGTTTCATCACCTTTTCTGCCTCATTCCTCAAACTATAGAAACAGGACTTAAAACTAGTTACGGGTCATTCCACCAGTCACAGTCAGTTGAAATACCATCCCAAAATCAGGGGAAAGATGTAATTGTTGATTTTGCAATGCTGCAACAGAAGTTTCGGGGCATATACTATTTCATTTCAACTGTTTTCATTTCACTGTTAATTAGTATGGCAATGTGTAGGCGGGCTTCGCTAAAGGAGAAAACATTTAATAAAGGCTACAATCAAGTCGACTGAAGTGTGCAGTTTTCCTCCCCAAAACTTATAGCCTTTGCAAAAGGTCTACGAATACAGGGCCGAATATAGATTAGAGTACATTATAAAAGAGCTTGTGAAGATCGAAGTAATCGGAAGGCAAAGTGGCCAATCGATCCAGCTTACAATCTGCAAGGTGTTGAAGCAAGGCGTTGTTAAGTACCTAATGGTGTTTTAAATCTGTAAGGATTTCTTCAAAATAAATGTAAATTTTTATTAATGCTGACTATTTCCGATTTTTATCATACAACTTACTCGAGTCCATCAAATCGAGATTTTTAGATTCATCCGATAGTTTAGTTAAATAGTGTACCACATATGAAAAGCTTATCTGAGTTTTCGGTGTGTTGGTGCCCAGGTCATTCAATCCAAGACAACACTAAGTTGATGCGTAAGCATCAGGTAATTGTTTTTCAATTGTTTAAGAAGGATTCAACAATTTCTTTCTGTGATTTTAACTACGGCGTAGGTTGGATTCATTATCGCATGTCCAAGCACGATTAAATATGTTGAGGTACATAGAGAACATCCAAATATTAACAAAGAAATGGGAGTATTTGGCAAGATTAACAAAAGAAAAAGAAAAAATCGAAAACGACCTCTCCATATACTGTCATAGTTATAGAAATTACCTATTTCTGCACGAACATGTATCGCGCCAATGAAAAATCAATACAAAATATTTGCCGCCGTTTTCTAAACGTCACAGGCCTTAATCCCTGTCCATCACCGCTGACATTTTTTCCAATTTTATTAAATCTAAAACACATACCCAGCTTTCAGGGATTATGAATTTTATTACAGCTTCACACCGTACCTATAGAGGTTGTATATTGAATCGAGCTAATTTCGAAACATTTTCATACATATCGTTAGTCGTTACATATAAAATGTTCTATATTTACTTATACAGCTAACACTCGATAACGTAAATACCCGACTTGGAAACATTGCGCTAATGTGAACAAAAAATTCGTAGTATAGGATTATACGGAACGCTCGATAACGTAAAATTATTGTAAGTTTGATAGCTCGATAACTCATTGCTATAGCAAACACAGATAGCTTTTAGTTGCGTATATGTACATATGTAGTTTTGATTTTGCAAAAGTAGTCTTAATTAACAACTTTATTGACCGAGGTTCGTTCTTTAATACACGATTATAAAACGTTATTTTGATTTATTGTTATCCTTAGTGCTTACAAAAGGTTCTTCGAATATTTTTTGTATTTTATTTTGACGTATTAAAAGTTTCTTTTGATAATTTGCTTGTTAATAAACACCTTCGCTAATGTAAATATTTCGATAATGTGAAACACCCTTGGTCTGAATTAGTTCACGTTATCGAACATCTGCTGTATTTACTTTTCGAATTTATTACTTTCCTCTGCATACAATCACTCGGCTTTTTTAAATACTACGTTTAATAGTGGGTGAACGTTCCATTATCTTATCATCACTTATCAGTCTTATCACGCTTATTCGTTTTCAACATCTGCATGCGTTTTTGTCATCCATCTGGTGTGCATAACTTTTGAAGAAAGTTTAACAGGAAAGCGATTTATCTCACCGTGAGAGGCTTCAATGATAAGATATTGTTTGATTGATGATTGTGCATGCGTAAAATTATCGTTTTCCCACCGCAAACAGCTAATCGAAATGTATTTTCACATATTGACAAAAAGAAATGTAAAATGCTGAATGTTGAATGATCACAGGAGCAAAATGTTAAATAACAAATTATTTAGACCAAGAAATAGATGAGAACATCAAGTTGTGTAGCGGAGAGAAGGGGTATTAAATGGAATGAGCTGAAGAAGGCAGCATGTAGAGAAGTGCGGGATGATTTTAGAAGAAAATGCTATTGAGATGAAATTGTAGTAAATTTTGTAATATAATTTGCGAGCTCCTGGCCCGATTTTGAACTTGAGAACGAGCCCGATTACGAGCGTACGAGTAGTAATCGCGAAAAAAGACTCTGAATCGAGCCACATTCTCCAATTATAGAATTGCAAAATGGAAATATTCTGGCTAACAAGTCGATTCAAAAGCAATTTTTGGTCGATCGTGTATTAAATGTCAAATTTTTAGTAGGTAGCTACACATTTATAAGAAAAAGTCGATTCCAGATATATAGAAGTTAGCCACCCTTCTAGTCCATATAACGAAAACCGATAAACTGAATGTTTCCTACACATCAAATTCACGCAATAAATTAACACACATTCAATCTATAACGCATTGATTTCTGTATTGCTTACATATTTTATTACTTTGGGACAATCACTTCTATCACAGATTAGAAGCATACGAAACAGTTATTATGCCTTATGTTCAATTCAAAATTCATAATACGTACTCAGTCGTATTCATGTTGCACGGAGTGTATGTAATACCCCAAAACGACTTATAGCCTACTTATAAAATACAAGTTGAATGTCGCGATAAGTGATAAGCTATGTATATCAAAGGTTCTTATCGGTTTCGATAAAAGAACTTCGCCGTACGAAAAATCGAAATTCTCAGCTCGCATATCCGGTTTTCAAACGAGAATCCGTGGATAGGTTCGGCCGGAATTTAGCTTATTTGCATTTCGTTATGTGTCCATGGTATTTATACGTAATACATAACATACATATGTACATAGGTACACAAGCGTATTGTAAGAACATGCTGCAACACGTTGCGAATATATGTGGCAATAAGGAGAACTAATGAATTTCATAAAGACTTTGCGCACACACACACCCAGTCTCATTTTCCCTGCAACAACGTTCTGTCACCATTGTCTTTGGTTCCATTAAAGTGTCAGTTAAGAAACGAACGATTATTTATCGCTAATGTACTGTTTAAGAAATTAGAATGCACCGGGCACGCGATAAATATAGAACAATTTGAACGAATACGCAATTAAAATGCTAATACGAAAAGAAAATCTATTCAAGTATGCAGACAATTGTTTTTGCGTCTCTTGCGGATTGCAGATTTCGCAAGATAATTTCAGTCTTTTAATGATTTCAGATATCTATGATGTCTCGGGAAGATGTGTTAACAGGATTGTCGTAAACTTTAGTCGGGAAAATTAAACAGCGTTCTATTTCGTATATGCACTCTAATTTTGATAAATAAAAGATTGGTTACATGTAAACACAAAATATACAGGTAAATAAAATTATGATTTCAATACCTGTGACTCTTCATATATGGTAAAAAATACATAATTATAATAAGCTAATGAGTGGTATTGGGGTAGGGCAACAAAAAATGATAAATAATTTTGTTTGTTATCAAGTCGATTCTGCATGAGGAAGATATGTCCGTTTGCAAGACGCTCAAGGTATGTGTGAGACATCGACAAGTCTTGCTTGCATCGGCCTTTATTTTTATCTCAAGAAAAAAACAGTTCAGCTTTCACTATAAATAAAAAATAAATAAAAAACAACCGAAGAAACAAGCGACCATTTTCTTGGAAATGCTTCGTGAGCTAACGAATTTTGTGGAATTCAGTTCATCTTGGAACACCCAAACAGTGGATTGTTGTTGCTTAGTTTTCGGTTCATATGAATATATCCAAGTTTCGTCACCTTTTTCGATAGAATTTTTTGAGCATTCTCTTACACCCATTGGCAACAGGCTTTTTGGAAAAACAATCGATTTTGGTCGATTTTCACGCAATTCGTTACTGACGAACTACAGACCCACGACAAAATTCTGTACACAAATTGGAAACAGGCCTTCTTAATGGTGGGTCATTACCTAAAATTGAACGAAGCGATTCTCTGTATTGTTATTGAGTTAGGCCTTTACTATAGTTGTAAAAGATCATTCAACAAAAACCTTCACGTAAAATTTCCGTTCTTCCACTAAAATTGCTGTTTTAAGCGTTCACTGTATACAAACTGCTCTGTCAATGTCGAAGCTGCCACTGTTTCCACAATAACAAATGTCAATTTTTCGACAATAGTAACGACACATCTCAATTGCGCCAGTATAAAAGGCGCCCCCGTATATATTTTTTTGTAAATGAATATCAAATTGATTGATTTTCAAAAAGATACGTCAAAAATATACCAACTTTGCATTCATTTGAGCCATAAATTTGAAAAGAAATTCGAAGAAATTTTCTATTTCACTTTGTTTAAAACTTCTTGTTTCAATGCTTTGCATAATTTTTGTCCCCGTAAACTTAGATTTAAAGAAAACATTAAAGTTTTTCCGATTTTTAATATTACAGGTTATGTATAATTTTGATCTATCACAGAATCCAAGCAAGGAACTGTAGTCAGTCATTAAATGCTATGATATTCATTCTAAAAACAGTACTTACTTCTTGAATAATTGATGTCTGTTTGTTATTGCCGTCATGTAATTGCGGAACCGCGATTTTCAATTATAAGACCGCTTTAACCATACAAGATACGTCAATGTCAAATAATAGCAATACATTTCGGAATTAAATGAAAATATTAAAACAGATTTCAACCAAAACCAAATTGGTATTATCATTCAATTTTCAAGGTAACTAAGCTAGTTTTCATAACAATAGTCAATCAGATGTACAAATATGAAGTAAAATTATTTATCAAACGGATCTTAAGGTATGTAAAGCTATTGACAAAATGGAGCAACTACCTGTTGTATGTTCAAGGAGATTATTTTGTTTTTCTTGCAAAAGAAAAAACTGAAAAAACCAATCAGCACCTCAAGAAGCTGTCGAAGCCTTCAAAAACCATGTTTTCTCATCATACTAAAAGAAAATGTTTCAAGAATTAGTTTGAACGCATGCAAAAGTGTATAATTTTTCAAGGCGGATATTTTAATAAACCAGAAAAGACAGTCTGTTCAGAAAAGAAATTTCCTAGTTCATTTAACAACCTAAAGGCGCGTTTCGTATTAATGTATTCACTGATAGAGCAGCCAAATAAATCAAGAAGAACTACTTTTAAGATCTATGTAAGAAGGGTAAGTAATAATCCTTCAGGGGCTCACTGTTAACAAGTTTAACAAGTAAGTTCGCGAATTTAGCGCTCCCGATGTACCCGAGCTAAAACCCAAACTAAGGTGTAAGGTAACGTGCGGAGAATTGCGTGGCCGCAGGGGTGTGCGGTATTTAACGTTCCCCTGGGGGCACCAGGCAAAACCCACTTGTAATTAGCCTTACCCGATCGAGTGGGGCTTTGATCGGGCGGACAAATGCTTCCCTAGCGACTCCTCGTATAGCTTCGCTATTCAGAATTTCCAAGGCTAAAGTGCAAAAGCTTGTGAAACAGGGCCAAGATTTCATACAGGTTAAAAGAGCCATGATCAAGGCCAACTTCACTAGGCATGCCCAAGGATCAGGTTAGTCTAGATAAGGAAGTTAGGCCTCAACAGACGGCGGAGGCTACTAAACGTAAAGGACGGAAGTCCAAAAAGCGAGGTCGGAGGGCAGTACTGCCGCAGGTCTTCCGAAAAGCAAGGGGTCACAAGGTTTAACCTTCAAGGAGGCTGCTTTGGAGAGGATCGTGATAGTATGCAACGACTATCCAGCCACCCAGATGGAGCCGGCAAAGCTTAAAGCAAACCAAGACTCTATTATGGAGGCATATAACAGCATTACGGGGCAAGGCTTCAAGTCCGCTTTTAAAAATATATGTATATGCGGAAGAACCGCTCTCAAAGCTGTCAAGTCTACTTAAGGAAATAAAACTAGAGAACGTACTCTAAGGAAGCACGAGGACCACAATAGAGCTGGAAAGGCCGCAGTAGAATAGGCATCAGTGCCACCTCAAGTAATCTAACATCTAAGGGTAAGTAAGAAAGAGAAAGTACTAAAAGTGTACTAAATAATCACAGGCTTTGTCATCATTGTCATCAATGCTTGACAAAATTACCTCCGGATGCAAATGCTGTCCGTTATATAAGGTTGTCATGGAAGAAGCATCTACTGGGGGCTTAGGGCTGCAAAGAGTTGACCATAACGTTTGTTCTTGTGGAAGATTATAAAGTAGTCTATACAGCGAGGATTTTGAAGAGTTCATTACAGGCGAATTATCATTGCAACATAATCCATTTGAGGTGGATTTCACTGTATTATTTTGGAAAATAGGTAATACTAACTTGATTTTCAACTAAATTAACTAAAGTAAACTACCTTTCATTTCGATGATAGTTTTCTATATAACATCTCGTCGTATGTCTTTTAATCAATGCATCAGCACGTTTGCGTTTTAACGATGCTCTTTATGTAGTGATTCCAAACAGACAATCAATGGTTTTCGATAAAGGCACGTTTCAATTTAACCATTCCGTATTCGCCAAACGTTCTTCGGTTTCAAAATTATAAACACGTTAAATAGGAAACGTGACACATGTGTAATTTATCCTTTCAAGAATTAACGTAACAAATATGGCACCTATAACGATAGCTCGAAAAGAGATGCTGCACGGTTAAAAATTAAACGTTCGTTGACACGTCTGTCTAGCTGCATCATGTCGGCCATTGGTAGGCACGTACTTTATTTTAACGTGGAAAATTGGAAGAAATTTCGCGGTTCAACTGTATGTTTTCAACTGTGTTTTTCATAAAAAAATGTATTTCAAAATGACGAAACTGTAGTGGTCACGATGGACATTTGGCGAGTGGTTTTAGGAAATCGGAATTATACAGGGTTCGTAAAATATTTTACAACATTAATCGGAAAGTAACAGTCCAAAATTTGTTGCAAATTATGATGGGCTTCTAGACATATTATTTATGTTTCAGGAAGAACTAATAACCTCCATTCCGAGCAATGGTTAAAGAAACCTGTTCTTTCTCCAAAATGTTCAGGGGATTTTATTCTATAAGATTGGACAGAAACACATTAATTTGATTTAACGGTACCATAACGTTTTAAAATGCTACCCGGCAAAATAAACTAAATTGCAACTTTTCCAATGCTCATTATAGTAGTTCCTTCGAAGTAACTATCAACTAGATTCTCGGAGAGGAAAACTGTAATTATCATCTGCAAGTTTCTCTTAGAAATCACAATTATTTCACTTCTACCGTTGCAGCCGTTTAAGATAAAGCCTTCGACATTCTACGTATGTACTTTTAAACGCATTGCGACTTTTCCAGTTAATTACATTTTGCTATACCAATTAGTATCTCACACCTTGCGGTATAAACCTAAATACTAGCCTTCCATTTACAGAGATGCGCTTTCTAAAATTTGCTATAATTTCAAGCTAGGAATCGAAGAGAAACCTCCGCCACAGAGACATATACGTACAAATGCATGCATGTATTTGTATGTTCGTACTTAATTTACATTAAATACCGATGTTAGGGGCCTTTGGGCCCGCATTTCCATGAAAGTTATTGCCAGTGTATTATAGCATAGTGTTATTGCGAAGTCGAAATAATTCAGCGCATAAGTTGTCAGTGTTCGTATAAAATAAGAACTAGAACTATTCGTATCACGAAAATATTCCAAAGCTTAATTTAGCCACCGTTGACCTAGAAGTGTCGTATTAATAATGTTGACATCGTTAATGTAAATGTTAATTTACGATATTATAGAAACAATTATATTGGCAGAACATTCTTTACATCGAAATCTGAACCGATCGGAAATTAATATGTTAAGTTGTTCCATTTATAAAGTTGAACTTAACGAAATAATTTTTTCGTGTGAATTCGAATGAATACAGTACCTAGTAATCGAAATAGCATCACTATGTATTTTGTGAGCATCTATCGCGAAGAATGGTTTGTTTATGGTGGCCTTTGGAAATTTTGGTTTATCATATCTTCATTTATAAACTACATATTATTGCTTTATAAACAATATTTGAAATGTGTTATATTTAGCCCAGGCAAACAGCGGTAACAGCGTACAATTACGAAATAAGTTACGACAGCATCGCCGACTCCCCACTCTAGTCAGTACTAAATCGATGCTGCATGCAGGTAGTTCTGTGTATATGTAGGCTGTCGTAACTTATTTCGTAAATACCGCAGTTTTCCCAGGCTACTTATGATTCACACTCCCCTTCTAGCAACACGGAATCTCGAACTATCTCGAGCGCTGTAGAATGGTCCAGAAACCATGGCGATAGAACGTATGAAAAGTTAGGTTAGTTTAGTAGAGAATGGGACCTTTCATAGAAATTTCGTTAAATTTTCTTTAACCATTTAAGAATTGCTTCCTTCATTTTATCTTTACCAGGTATGGGCAACCCCGGCCCACAGACCACATGCGCTTCTCGAGTAAGATTTATCCGGCCCGCAATTGAATTTTTCGATTGCATATTAGCACGACCCGTCAAACTTGCTGCATAAGGATACTACAAAAAAGTATATTTTTCAAGATTACTCGCAGCATAAAACTTCTAGCTTCTTTTTATTTGACCCCTTACAAAAAAGGTTGTCCATGTGTAATTTAGAGCGTGCAAGTACATCTGCGTCTGCAGATAAAGAAGCTCCCAGCACTCCCACAGCAAAAGCTAGGAAATATTGTGACGAATATTTGAATTTTGGTTTTGTAAGTATAGTCGTTCATGGTCAAGAGCGATCACAGTGTGTAATATGTTGAAATTTTTTGATAACTAGTAGTGTAAAACCAAATAAACTAAAGGAGCATTTGCAACTAAAACAAACAACATGGAACCCTACGATTACTTTGTGAAGAAGCTGAAAGAGTTTAGCAATGAAAGATTTGAATTTATAACAGTTTTGTCGTTGCCTTAAAAAGCTCGGCTTGCATCTTATAAAATGCAAGAAACCTCACAATATCGCGGAAGATCTGATTCCGACTGCAGTCGTTGATATAACAGCAACAATGCTTGGTATCAAATAATATCATTACTAGGCGTATTGATGATATGTCAGAGGATCTGCAGGAGCAGCTACTTTCGACACTTAGAAACAATTTATTTGCTATTCAGCTAGACGAGGAAACGCATAGTATCAATGTTGCACATTTGATAGCCTACGTTTGCTACTGCGATAATGCATCTATAAGCGAGGACTTACATTTTGCAACGAAATTCAGAAAAAAGGCTACAGGTGCGGATCGGTTTGAAATTACTCATAATTATATAGTAAACTTTGGCACGGAGTGGACAAACTGTGGTTGTTGGTGTTTGTACTGACGGGGCACTGACAATGAAAAGAAAATATAAAGCCATATGCGTACAGAATCAAAATGTTACTTGGCATGATACACGGGGAATCACTCGCTGTGAAGGAAATTAGTCCAAGACTTCAATTGGTATTGTGCATTGTAATTTCTGTTGTAAATTATATAAAATAGGAACTTTGAAGCCAAGACTATTTTCTTCAATGTGCAATGACAGGAGCGCTGACCATTCAGCACTATTGTTTTATTGCGAATCTTGGTGGTTATTACGTGGAAAAATTATACAACGGGTTCTTGAGCTTACGCAGCTGATATATGAGTTTTGGAATGAATAAAATTATATCGATGCCGAGACACAGAAATGTTAATTAATTTAAAAGCACTTAACGGTAAAAAGGCATTAACGATAACCAAGCCATAACAATATAATGTTTAATTAATAGACGCTATCTAAGGATTTTAAACAGTATTTCTTTGAAGATGATAGTCTTCTGACCAAATATGAGTAAATAACACTATTTGAAGTTATACCTACAGACTTATCGCTGGAAGAGGAGGATCAATTTATTTATGTAACATCAAATACAGTAAAGAGGAAACAATTTACGTCGAGAACCATTGTCGAGTTTGGGGATTAAGTCCCAAGAGGAATTTCCAGCGTTACTCAAGAGAGCGGTGCAGATTCCCTACTACATTATATCTGTGCGAAGTTGGTTTCTCTGCCGTAGTTTGTATAAAATCTAAATACAGAAACCGGCTCAACATCGAACTTCAACTAAGGGTAGCGATTACTCATTTAGAACCAAGCTTGAACAAGCCATGTAGTTAACAACACAATACAATACAGTATACTAATTTGCGTTCGACTTTTTAATTTATTCTGCTGTGCCCCCCTCTCTCCCCTCCGCTTGAGGACTTGTGCACCCCCTCCTTCCTTCCCTCCACAGGACGACGCGCCCTATAGTTTGGGAAACGCTGCTTTATGGGGATTAACAAGAAATCTTCGTTAATTGAATGCGTACGAAGGCTAGTGACAGTAAAATTCAAATAACTTGTTGAATTTTTTTAATTGTTTTCTTTTTTGTGTGTGGTATATAAACGCAAGAAATTTTAATTAAACATCTATTACGTTTCATTCTTAGTGTCAACTTTGAAACAGTATAGGAAAAATTCGGATAGGAACCTTGTTGCAAAGCGTTATGTATATTCTCGACAAGGTATTTGTAAGAAAAAATGTGTCACGTTCAACGTATAGCCAATTTAATCAACATCAAAACCACAATAAGGAAAGATAGGAAAATTGTAGGGCCATCATTAGACAATAAACAGAAGTGGACGTACTTCTGAATAGCAACAAATGGTAGCAGAAATAAGAATAACGGGAAGAGCATTGCGATTTAAAATCTCATTGTCCAGGAAAGAAACGAAGAAAATGAAGAAAACACGTCCTCAGTGGGCAAAAATGCATAAACAGGTTGCTGTTGAGAACTCAAGAAGGGTATGTTACGGTAAATATTAATAAGTTCATATTTTTAACTTATCTTAATTCTTACGTTTTTGCTGTTCTTTGAAGTTTGTCTTTGGTGACGAATAACGTTTAAAGGCTGTGACAAAGAATATTTCGTTTTATGCGAAGAAGGGTTCTTCTTCCAAACGTTAAATCAAGCTTGTGTTGCACCACAAGAGAAACATCCTTTGTTATGATTTGATGATGCAATTACATATATGGAAAGCTTTATTTTGTGAAGGATTTAATACAGAAATGTTATGAAAAATATTCCGGTGTCATTTATTGATTTTCTTTTTCTTCTTCTTCTTCTTCTTCTCGTCAATCCTTATGCCTTTCAGCGTCGGATTATTTTTGGATCTTACGACGATTTAATCCATTCTTTCCATCGTGTCCGGTTTGTACTCATTCTTCTCATTTCTGCTATGGTCTTCCCTCGCTTTCGTCCCATTTCGTTGACTCTGTCAATCCATTGTTTCGTTAGTCTTCCCTTTCTTCTCCCGTTATTTTTGGCTTCTATTATTTTCTTTGTTAAACTCTTTTGTTCCATTCTAATTATGTGGCCGTACCAATTCAATTGACATTTTTCAATTCTTTTTAGTATATCTTCTTGATTTATCATATTCCTTATCTGTTCGTTTTCTATTCTGTCCATTTTTGTTTTCCCCACGATCTTTCTCAAAAATTTCATTTCCATAGCTGTTATTTTGCTTTCGTGTTTTTGCTGTATTATCCAGGACTCACTTGCGTACATTATTGTGGGGGCTACTACTGCATTGTATACTATCTGTTTGATCTTGGGTTCTATTTCTTTTTTCCAAAGATGGTTTGATTCAGAGCGTAGTATATGTTTGTGGCTTTCCGTCCTCTTTTTGCTATATCTAGATCAATTTTTCCATCCTTCGATATAATAGTACCTAAATATTCGTATGCGTCGACAATTGCTTCTTGTTTATCGTTGATTTTAATTATTAGATTACTGGTTGGCTCTTTATTATTTATCACCATTAGTTTGCTTTTTTCTACGTTTATTTCCATCTTCATCTTTTCTATTTCTTCTGTCCATATTTTTGTTAATTTTTCCATTTTCACATAACTGTCAGCTATTAGTGCCAGATCATCGGCGTACAGTAATGCATCCACAGCTACAGGTTCCAGTATGTTATATCCTAACAGTGTCTTCACAGTTTCGGTGCGTTTCCTCGTATTTTGCAGGATTCTGTCCATTACTATAATAAATATTAATGGACTGAAGCTGTCCCCTTGTTTTATTCCCACTTGCATTTCAAAATTTGCTGATCTCTTTCCATTCACTTGTACTATCCCCCTAACCTGACCATATAGACTATTGATTATTTGGCGCATTTTTCTTGGAACCTCTATTTTCTCTAGACAGATATCTATACTCCCTCTATTTACTGTATCGAAGGCTGCTATGTGGATATTATCGTTCGTTTGTTCCCCTTTTCTATAGGCTGCTTGTTCTTCTCCCAGTTTGTCTCCTACTAAATGTGTAAGTGGTTCCGCTATTATTTTGGTATAGACCTTAAAACATACTGTCGATAGGCATATTGCCCTATAGTTTTCGCACTGACTCTGATCGCCTTGCTTATATATGGGAGTGATGAGGTTATTTTCCCAATCCGCGATTTTCTAAATGAAAGAAGTGACCTTTATGCAAGGTAATGCCCTTTGCAAAGCTGCGAAATCGGTCAAAAGTATGTTTAGGGAATGCAATTTATGGATACTCCCTTGGCCCGGAAACTTTCCGCATCTAAACCCAAAAGAAAATGTGTGGAGTAGTCTACGAAACATTTTTACTTATTGTAAAACCCCACTCCCCAAAAAGTTCTTAAAAGGATAACGAGGGAAGAAAATCTGAAATTATAAGGAGGTCGTGAAATCGTATACTTGACTTATTAGTAGCATGCCTGAGACAGAATTAAAGCTGTCATTAACCTTCCTATACTTCACGCATACGGTCTGTGAGACCGATTTATATAGTATAGTATACGTATTTCATTTTGACGTGAGTATAGGAAGGTTAAGAACAATGAAGTAATAAGTATTAAAGTATTGTAAATTAAATGATGAGAAGATAAATTAGTAATTCTTACAATTTTACTGTTTTACTTGATAAAATAGTCTTCAAAACTACAAAATCAAGAGGTGGGCATAATTCCATTACCGGGTACTGTAGAATAGATGTGATTGGATTAAAAATGAGAATGAAGATATAATACTTAATTCCCCAAGTTTTCCACTGAGGATGGCACATTTTTACGTACAGATCGTTATTCGTTAAGGCAACTAAATTAAAACTAATTAAAAAACGATAATAATTTGACCTCCAACAAGAAAAAGAAAATGTGTCCAGACGTAAACATTGCATGTCCACATTCTGATTATTAACAAGTTAATTCTTATTCATACACACAAGGTTATCTGTATATATATAGGCGATTACGTAAATATGGATACATGAATCTATCATTATTATTTATTATTAAAAAAGATATGAAACAAGTTCAATTACGAGCGCAATGTTTACAGAAATGCAATGACACAATAATAGAAATATAAAACAGATTATTTCGCAAATTTTTGGTACCGCTTCAATTACAGTAGAACCCCAATTATCCGGATTAATTGGGACCGGACCCGAACCGGATAACCAAATATTCATATAACTGGATAATAATGGAAAAAAGTAATTTTTCAAAAAAGAGACACAAAAGTAATACAGAATGTATTAATTGGAATTTCTACAATATGTATATACATGAAGTACAATACATACGTATATATATATATATATTTATTTAACATGTATGCATATATGTACTATATAATTGTACTAGCAGATACCCATCATGTTTGGGTTTTTTCGGTAGGTGTGTAAACAAAAGATTTTTCGACGTTCCAACTCTGGAGCAAGCAACATATAATTGGCCGTGCGAAAAACAGGAATTTGAAGTTCAAACCAGCAACACTTACCATCTTGTTCCGTTGCACAATTTTGGTGGGTCTAACAATAAGTTGCGAATGGCCATCAACGGTGAACCAACTTTTAAAGTTAAGATATGTGGTGGCATTCCAGATGGTTCCGAAGAGTTAAGAAACTCTATTAGAAAGTTTCCAGCTTGTTCCTCATCTATAACTGTGTCAATTGATTTGTACGTGACAACTTCACCGGGTAGCTTCAATTAAATTTGATGATTTATTTTGTTGACGTCATCATTCTTCTGAGCCAAAATTACTCGTTTTTACTGTCTATGAAATTTTTAATATTTTCTAATTCGATTATTTGACATGATCGACGCGATAACCACAAATGATAAAACTTTCTGATGACAGTGACAGATCAATGTTTTTGTGTTGACAGTCTGTATTCGCAAAAATTATTGTATGGGAAAAGTCGAAAATCCACTTCATGAATGGACCGAATGCATTTTTTTAGTGGTCTAAAGTCACCCTCGCGTTATTGCCTTTCTAATGAAACCGGTTTGGGGCACATCGGTTGGATAGTTTCGAAGTCTATAACGGACATAGAAACATTTTTTGTATTTTATATATATATATAGATAGGTAATAGATAGTTTTTGATAATTTATATAAAATAACATAGTACAATACAACATAAATGATCATTTCTTGAACATTTCGGTTAGAGTCAGCTGTTTTAAATCGTTTCCGTGCGGCCAAGGCCCGCAACCGAATAATTGGCGTTTCGGATAGCCGAAGTTACACTGTATATACAAATTGCAATCTTATGGGAGGGGGAAGGGAACAAAGAAATAAGTGAAAACCTGATATAATATTAACGAAAATCGTCGTTTTGGGGAAATGGAAAGATGTAACAAAGAACTCTTTCAACTTCGTATGGTTTTGAAAAGATAAGAGTTAGAATGATTACGTAAAACAAGACGTTCTTACTAGACTAGATAACAAACGTTTCTTACTGGTATTGCGTAAAAGTCGACATCTTAGAAAAATTAATCAGAATGTGTAATGTTATGTTGTACAATTGATCTTATCCTGAGAGTGGTATGTTTGCAATTATGTAACGTTGCAAAGTAATACTGGTGTTGTATTTTCTAACATACTTTAGATGTAAGTATATCTCTCATTGACCTATCTGATTAAATACCAATAGATTTATTGCAATTTTATTCGCGAATCGAATGTGTAACAAATTTGTTATAAAATCTATTTTTCCTTGACTGTCATTTAATAAATCAGTGGAATGAAATCGATCGATTCAACCTTGAACTAGTATTTAAGTAGAGTTTCAGGAATGTGTATTTTACGATGTCTGTGTGGTCTGTATTAACACATTAACATTCACACGTGCATGTTGATATATCCGAATTGCTAAATGAGAAATCGAGTCCTAGTTTCCCTAGAAACTTGATAATTTTCAAAAATTCGACTAAAATCTTAACGTCAATATACATATCGGGCTGGGACAAAAGCCTGTTTTATTTTTGTGTGTAAAGTAAATGTGCAACAATGATAGGACGGCAAGATTTTATTCATCGAAGTAAATTACATTGTGAAGTATGGTTTATGACCGGCTCTATGCTAAAAGTTAGGTACATTCTGCCAGTTTAGACGCAAAGAATTCGCGACAGTCGTTCTTGGCATCATTCACATTGAGTCAAGAACCGAAAAAACTGGTAATTGCGTCTCAGCTGTGTGTAGGATGGGGCAACACTTCGATACCTTCGAAACCTTTGAGTTCGAGGAGTTTTGCCCTGCTTGATCCGGTTGTGTGCTGAAACGTTGTTATACTACAGGAGTATTTTCCATTGTATACATTTATTTCAGAAATAAATCTAGTTTTCATCCCCTCTCATAATTCCGTACAAACATCGAATATCGGGATGACAAGCAATAATTGTGGGCAAACAGGTCGCTGAGATCTTGCTTTGTCTTCAAGTCTGGTATCACTTCCCTGCAAACACTTAAACTCACCGTTGAACCGGGACCCCCACATCGTCTCATTTCTTTAGCCGCTGCCCTTGCATTTAACAGAGAAATTGTAAAAGATCGATTTTTCGTCCATCATTGTAGCGAGTTTACACGCGTGAGTGAAATCACTGATAACGAATGTAAAGTCTCCACGCTGTATTACCAGGTGAGTGCTCAATTCCTGCATATTGATTTACACATATGTGAGAGTTACGAGTTTTCAAGGGACCAAAAATATCAAAGAGATTTTGAATTAAAAGTTCTTTGGTATTTTTGGTATTTGGATTTCTAGTATGGAAATTTTGTTGTTCGTGCGAATAAAGCACGCCAAGGCTGAACACATGTTGGGTACCTTCTAGTTTTGTATTTATCTGCGGATAAGCATCAACGTTCTATAGCGAATTAGCTTCGTGACCTATTTCCAACCTTTTCGCTTCTGAAATTTAATTAACCGTGTTGAACACAAAATTTACAACTTTACTCATATTAAAATGCAACGCACATATTCGACTAAAGAATTAAATTAAACAGAATAAATCCATAGCGATAAATTAATTCACACACACGAACTTGCAAATTCGCTATGAATATCTTCCTGCGGGCAAACACTGTTCCAAACTTTCGACTTGTATGTACATATATGTAAATAATGATGGAACGTGGAACCATCAGCAAAAGGCCTTTCTAATATAATCTGTAAATAAAACTCGATAATTGTTCCTCTCATTCCTAAAATTTAAGCCGTTTATTTATGAATAGAATTATTTCTTGTTCGATGTTTACTAACGACCTTCACTCTAAGTATTGTAAACGTATTATTACGTAAACTCGACTACAATAGCGCTTCTATTATTGGTGCAGTCGCTTCCACTTCGGAGTAATTAAATCCATTTATTTACACCATTATATGATCGTTTTGAAACAGTTTTTGACGTAATCTCGACAGGTCAAGGTTTTCCGGTTGTTATGTCGAAAATTACGACTTTTAGACGTTTGCGGTTCCTCTAATTCCAGCTAGCGTGTGTTAGATAATGAAATTAATTTAAGAGAATGCTTTGTGTAAACGAGATGTGTATCGAGCAAGGATGTATAATTTGTGGTTTTATGAAACAGGAGTAGTTTTAATAGATAGTCGTAGCATCGAGCAAACATTTGATTAAATTTCAGAAACAACCGTAACAATAAAGAGTTTCCGTTAAATAATCTGTGTTTTACTAGTTTAGACTGCTTCTGTGAATATACCAGTATTTCACTTAAGTTTAGTAGTAAAATATACAAAAGCGTTTCGTCGCATTTCCCAGTGCCACTTCCGAAATTATCACCTCTTTGTATCGTGGTATTATTAGTGTTTTCTATGAATAGAAGTCAACAATGGAGTGGCATCATGAGTTCTTTGAATCATAGGCTTGCAGAGTTATAGGCCAGCTCGCAGGTGGACGTATCCAATAAGTAGCGGCTCAATTTGTTGGACTTAACTGAAATGTGAGTTCACGGCTAGATCATCGCTTTTTCGAAACCGCAGATATTTGACGACGACGCAAGCAAGGTTTACCGTCACGAGCAACGCCACGGAAAGTTCGGTATTCAATGCAATTGCTCTCGAGAAATCCCTTCTCAGCTCCACAGTGAATTTGCTGCTGCTACTAAAAGGCCGAATGTCAACGCAAGTCGTAACAAATCAGTTACATTACGTGAACGTGTGTGCACGAAAACGTATGGTATGTCTTCTACAGGAAACTACAATGTGAATACAAAAAGTACGAACGTAATACTCCTGTTAATGCCCAAAGGTAAAAAGATAGAAAGAACTACTTTGAATCCCTGTTTCTGAAGCCAAAAGAGATAAAACAGAGTCCCAGTAGCAAGGTGGTAGGTTTCATTGAGGACACCGACCTAAGGATCTAAATCTACATGTGCAATTCTTTCTCAAACGTTAACTGAAATGGAGAACTTGCTGAAGGAGCAGTATGATACACACTAAGGCATGTTCATTGCTGAACTTCCAAAGGGGCAAAACACTACAATTGCTGCGAATGAGCAGGAACCAAATCTGGAAGACAGTGGGTATGTTGACGCGACACTGCCGGCTTAAAAACATCTCCACATCATAGGAATGGTAGAGGATTCTATCTCCAGGAGTTGTTGTGAAGAAGAAGAAACTTTATAATGTATCCTCTGTGAACGAGTATCGTACCTGGACTAAGACAATCTCGCATGTTCATAGAATGCCCGTCAGAAGAGAGAGAGTGTGTTATGAAGGCGAGGAAGTTTTGTAACATATCTTATGTAAATGCCAGTGGCTGACCAGGATTAGACTTAAACACATTGGATCGTGGTTCCTGCATCCAGAATAGGTAAAAAGGAGTGTCATTGGCAAAGTAGTAGGTTTCATTGAGAACACCGACCTAATGGAGTAGATTAGCTGGGGGTTCTGTAAGCCAGAAAGGTTGAATGCAATGGAGTAAAGCCCGTTTTACATTATCATATTAAATTGTACCAAACAATTGAATACTATTTTGTAGTACAATGTAAAACGCTTTACCAGTCCCTTGTACAAGATTATTGTCTGAATTTAGACTGCATCATTCGTCAGGGCTATTACATATACATATATTATGAACTTCTGTGCCATACTACATCCTCGTTTCAAATTGTACACCAGTATCACATAGTATTTACAAATATTTCTCATAATCTCCAAAAAGATTGATTTTATGCTTAGCTAATAAAACTAAAATTTGTAGTAAAACGCTCTATAAAAACATTTGCTGACACGACCACAATATAATGTATAAACCCACGTTTATTTTATACTCTAACAGGACTGGATAAGACGTAAACATAAGAAAATGAGGTTAGGTTGGAATACGTGCAATGCAGACTAGTGAGCAGGCAGGCAGGCAGGCGAAACATTTAATATGAAAATAGGATAGGTTCTATTTTCATACAATGATTTTGCACAGAAAAATAGTACAGTATTTTATATTGTACTATAAAATAGTATTCAATTTTTACGTATAATTTAATATGATAATGTAAAACGGGCTTAACGACCACATTCTAGAGAAGTAAAGAAAATGATCTATACAATACACTATAACCATGCGTTGTTGTCCGAAATATAGCCCCACACACGATTCCAGGATTTCACTTTGCTTTACTGAAAGAATGGATTCAAACTCCGCAAGAGTTGTTTGATGCTTGAGTGATTTTACGCCTGAAAGTTGCATAGTCTTTTCAGCGACCCGTGGCGATCACGCGTATTGGTAAGATCTTTGTTTCATATTTCTGTGTTTATTCTTAAATTGGAATAAATCTTGGAACTATTGTAGTTTATAAATCAAATTTTGCACTTTTACCTCAATGTTGACGTTCAAACAGGCATCCAAAGTATCACCAGAGCAAATTAATAATGAAAACGTACAATATAGAGTAATTATTGTGGGCAGCGTGTAATCATTGATAAAAGAATGGATGACGTGTTATCATTAAGTAGTGTAAACCGGACTCACGCTTAGTAATCAAGTTAACCCGGAAATTATTCTTAATGTTAGACTTTTGAAACTGGTCGAACTGACAGACGGATAAACTTAAGCACATTCCCATTCCTTTATCGATATTATCATTCGCCAAGAAGTCGAGTGAAGCTTTGTTTAGATTACTTCGCACCAGGTGGGGTTAAAATTTAAATTCTGGTCGTAGATATAAAAGAAACATCTACCGCTGAAACCATGAATATTTACCGTTGTGTCATCGTTGTGCCAACAAGATAAAGATAAACTTAAGAACTTCTGACGAACGCTTTCCACGTGCGGTAAAATAAACATAAGCTCATTCTGTATGCACGGACGTACGACTTTGTAGATTTCAATTCAATGTCCCGTTTTCCCAAATTCTTTATCTACTAGTTAGATAGATACAGACATATTTCATCTTGTTCTTTCCTTACCATTGTGGTTTATAAATATTTAATTGCATATCTGAATGATATTGAAAAATTCTTGATAAAAGTATTAGCAGTTTGTAAAAGGAGAAATCTTAAAGCTTAACATCAATGGTATCAAAAGCTCTAAAGTTAAATGAAGTACAGATCCTCTCAAAAGGAATTTTGTTTGTTGCGTAAGATTATGTTTTAAAATATCTTTTTAACCAAGTAATGATTCCTTTTAAGATCCCAGATTTCATTAGATTAGTGGAGAATTTATAAAATAAATAAAATTATCCTTACCACACCTTTCGAAAAAAATCCATTGGTGTTTTTCCCGAAATCTGTGGTAAGGGTAATTTTATTTATTTTTATATTTTATTTTAGCCACAGTCCCCTTGTTCTTATTTGCAATGGAGAATTTGATTTAGTTTAATTCCTTTAGTTTAGCTTTCTTAACGCTGTTAATTAGATCAATTACTGGACTACGTAAAAGAGAAAGCACTTTTCATACCATTTTGAAAATGGTTAGAAACTTGACACGGTTTATTAGTATTTATTGACACTATCACATCGATAAACTTCACGACACAACGCTTCTTCGTCGAATCATTTCATTTCAAACGTATTATCCCAGATTTGCAATTCGAATTTTATAGGAAATAATCAACCATTCAACAGGTCATCGGATAACGAAAGTAGCCAACGAGGTACTCTAGACGAAAAGAGGTACTACACAATCGCGTTCACAGACGTGAGTCAAGCATTCGACAAAGATTAATATGAAGGTCTCTTTTACAAAATCAACCATTTGCTCCTTTCATCACACTATAACCAGTTGAAATTTGAAATCATACCCTTACAAACAGACAATTCAGAACTAGAGTCAATGGTGGACTTATTGCATTGAGCTGTAGGGGTGTGTCAGTAGGTCAAGCATTTGCAATTATTAAGCGATTACAGTCAAGAAATGCACCTCGGTATGTTATCAACCAGGATCCAGGATGCAATGGAAGAAAGAAACAAAAACTTATCCCCGCAAGCTAGGAAACCACACAACTTTTCCTCGCTCCCCACTACAGCAAAACAGAAACGACAAAAACTGAAAGGACGCTGGCCAATCGACCTACGCTTAAAGGAGAAATCCTCATCAGAATAATTAGCGAGTCTATTAGAAGTAAGGTTTGACAAACGCGCATCTATGTCTGCTCCGTCACATATATCAAATTCATATAGGTCCATCGCCCTCTTTCGACAAATGCGTGTCTTGTTCGCTGTATATAGACTGTCCTTTCAGCGAACAAGACGAACGTGTGACGAACCTTAACTATAAGTAAGATTCAGTGTTATCAAAATAGCCTATAAGACACACATTCTGATTGCTGTTCAAATGAAATGTATTTTAAAAAAATTATGAGTTTAACATTTTTGAAGACTTGAAGGCCCGATAGTTTATGTGCCTCGCAATACTCGCTGAATCTATTCTACCATAACGATAATGTGCCACATGTTCTTTGAATCGTGTAGCTATTACGCCTCTGGATTGCTTTTCCAAATACATTTTCTTTTTGCGTTTCCCAATAAAGAAGATTTAATTAAATAATGGTGTGCTGAGGAGTTTCCCGATGTAACACCGTCTTTGCAATCAGTATCAACTGGTACTTGTAGCGATAATCTGAAAAGTTCTTTAGGGGAATATTTCTCATGTATGAAGAGACAATAAAATGTTATCAAAACAAAAAATGTCTGGAAAAACGGACGCTCACAATTTTGTTTTAATATAAGTTGTGATAAATCCGCGTCTTTAGTTAACAATGTAAAATTTACTATTTTAATGTAGTTTATTTTTTTAATTCACGAGAGCGCAGCAAAGTTTATAAACTCTAATATTTATTTTTAGTAGCACTATTCACTCCTGAGAAATCGACCAGTTTCCAGAGTAGTTTGTATACAATTTCTTTTATTTGATATCAATCATTTCTCCTGAATAGGTGCATTTTTTATAGCTTACCAGATTGGAACAAATACAGCGCATGGAATTATATCGATGCGGTTATTTTCATTTAATTTCACCTTTACTGTCTAGCATGACAAGGAAATTGTAAGTAAGAGAAAGTTGATGATTCTAAAACTAATTTTCTCCCGTAATTGGTTTTGAGCCGATGTGCGTCAAGAAATTTATTTCTAAAAGAAAGTTATTAACTTTGTTTCTTTTGTTCATTTCCAGATATATCAAGTTTTTCCGAAAGAAGACTCCTCTTCGTCAACGATGTCTACAAAAATGTTCCGAAGATTCCGTACTAATGCAGAAAATTGAATTTTTCATCACGGGCATGTGCGCGCTATTCGTCTTTCTCCTTGAAGTTATGTGAAAAAGGTAGGAAGACAAACAACGTACGTCCATAAATACATTATCATTCTTTCCTAATTTAATATTCCGATAGATAGAATACGTCTCGCCTCGTATATCGTATTCGCGCCGGATTAAGAAAGAATGTTTACGTCTAAGGAAGTGGGTCAATGGCTCATCCATCAATCGAGAGTGTGTTTCCTTTTAATCGCGCGATCGGCGATGATTTTTTTTTTTGTTTTATACCGGTACGATGATCCTCTCGTCGAAATTTCGTCGCGTTCCTAGTTCTTTCGATTTCCATTAGAAACGTCTTGCCAAGAAGTATTACGATTGCGTGCTAATTTTATGCTTGTAAATATGAACGCACTTAAACGGTTCATACTGAGATACGAGCGGGATCGTTATTTTTATCGTTGAAAAATACGGCGAGGATCGTGAAAGATGAACTAAAATAAGTGTACTTACTCGAAAGTAATGGAGTCAGGATAGTGACAAATTTTGTTCACCAGTATATCTACCTTCAATCAGGAAGTTCTTTTCTTTTTCTCTTGTATGCAATTTTCTTCTAGTTGTAGTATAAATAGAAACCGGATTATATGTTCGAGATTTGACTAAAATATGTGTCTTAAATATGAGCAAAATATATTGAAAATTTTCCTAAAGTGTCTAGAATATATGTTTCAAAAATATTTTCGGAATGTCGAATATATTTTGAAGTAACAAGGAAAAGAAACAGACACTAAGAAAATTTAAACAGGTTTTATTAAATAGATACCTATCACGTACATTTCTACATTAAGCATTACATTCCTTACTACAACAACAATTTACAATCAAATGTTTTTCAATATTTTCAATAGTTAAATTAAGTCTCCTATCCGTTAGTAGCGATTTGTACGTTGAAAAACTTCGTCCGACGTCAACTGATGTGATTGGTGCATATTTTAAAACATTAACAACTGCCGGATTTAAATCGCTATTTTTTAAAATACCATTAATTTTTTTATTTATTAATTGCCCTTTTTCCAAGAATTTTCTGACGTTTTTCCTTAAATTCATCAATCAAATGAAAAGACTCTTGTAACGGGAATGATTCAGTTTCAAGAATAACAATAGTATTATGAACAAAATCATAATTTGATTTAATGAAGCAAAGTTCATGGTGCAGTGAATTATCTTTTAAAATTGATGTTTGTCTATTTATGGTTTCTTGTTTGTAATATAATATTCTTTTACTATAATCTATTGACATACACTCAGAAGAATTATACTTTTTTCTTTGTATATATAATACATATATTGTAAATGAATAATGTAATATCGATTATAAAACATTGTTGACCGCGATTGTTTTTGAAAAAATTGAAAATATTATTATCATTGTAAATACACACTTTGTAGTGTGTAGCTTTTTCTGTTCGAAAATACCATGTTTTAAACGTTAAATCTCCCTAAAAGCAAACCGGTAGCAATGCATGTCACATTAGAAATTTATGGATAGTTCGTATTCATGTTGCGATATAAATTATTTTAAAATAATAAAATGTAGGAAATTTCAAATTTAATAGGATCAAATTTTATTTAAAAAAAAAAACGATCGATAGGGATATCATGGCATATGCGTGTTCCCTGACGGGAACACAATAACTCATTTGCGTATGTATATTTTATACACGCTGAAATGAAAATCAATTATCTCCTGACAGTTACAGGATTATGTACTCCAATAATATGAACGGCACGACGCGTATTCAGTGAAACGAATTTACTAATACGATACAGGTACTAACAAAACCCAGTTTTTCACGAACACTTCAACTTTGCTAAACAATGGAATGTATTCAAAGTACTTTTATTGATTTCGTGAAACTCGATCCTCATAGTTAATCCATTTTCGGAACTAATTCGTAAATATTTATCAGAAAGCATTACTACTGTTCCTGAGAATTCTCATCTATAAAGTGCTCAAATTTGTTAGCCACGCTATTCATATCTTATATCGCCTTCTTCTAGGTAATCATTAGAGTTGACTAATACTGGACGAATACATGAGCCTTACATATGGGAGAAACTGTGGGCTTGTATTACTAATATTAAATTAACTGCTAACTTTTACTCGCATAAATATTGATGTTCGTACATATGAGAGCTCTTGCAAAGCCGTACTGATGATCGGTATAACCGTGAAACGTACGTATACGGATAGCAAGAGAAGAACACAATTTTGTAACTCGCATAAATATGTAGGTTATTTACTTTCACTGAAAATTTAATGGCGTAAAAAGCGACAGCTAATACTTAATGGTAATAGATGTGAAGTGCAAAGTCGTTATCTGTTATGGAGGTACTGCGCAGGTGCAATCTCCAAACCTGTTGTACTACGGTTAATTCTGTTAAACTGCGGCACGAAAGATGAAGAATGTTTGCCATCAATCGAGGTACGATTTTCAAATGTTAAATATGGATCAATCTCACGCGAACACTCACTAACAACTTTTCCGGAAATCCGAACATAGTTTTTCCCTTATTTGTGGGCCTATAGATCCAATTAGTTGATTTAACGTGGTTTCGGGCGTTCGTACAAGTGTTATTGATTGTTCCAATTACAAAGAGGGGTCCTTCAAACTCTTAATGTAGTCGAAAATAACGGCGTAACGTTGGGCAATAAGTTGTACATCTGCTGCAATTTGGGAATCGTTAAGCTGTTGCTGACTTTCTTTAACTATTGAATAGAAGTGGCTTTTACTTGGTGAAGATCAATAATAATAATGAATAAAACTCGTAGAGTAAAATCACTTCGCTATATTTAACACAAAACAAAATGGAGCGTTCGTTTCGCCGACTCAGTGGCTTCGTCAGACTATACCATCAACTAAACTAAAGTCCCTTTGAAATGCTATATAATATATATAATAATGCTATAATATCCGCAAATATGCTATAGTAAGAAACCCGTATGAAGTAACGTTCCCCATGCTCGTTATAAAAGGATGCGATGGTATCGGAATTCCTGGACATAACGCGTAAAATTCCCGAATTTTCCTCTTTTCATCTAACTGCTATGTTAACACTCTTAAGGGTTTGGTGAAGACCGTCTTTTTATCGGAGTCATTGACCTGTTTGATTTCGTTCATCTTCTTAACACAATTTGCGCATGTGAGTTCAGTTGCTGCTGTATCAACTTTGGCGCCGTAACGACGAAGTTGTTCAACGGCACAAAGGGATGTATGACAAGTTGGCCTTTTTCCTTTGTTTTAGCATCGCAACTGTTATTTTCTGCACCTATCTTCGAAAATTGTTTTTCTTAGCTCACGGAATTCATACACTTTATTGTAAATCTGGCGCTCACAAAGTTGTCCAAATCGCCTGTGCTTGCGGGTTTAATTTTTAGCTCATCTTTCCATACTTCAATTGGTTGTGCATTTGGTTTAATCCCTCCCCATGTAATTTCTCCTTTCTTTCGCATTTTCACTTTACAGTGTCTCTGATTCTTTCTTCTAACGTTTACAGACACTTGTTTCATTCATTTCATTGTCAATGATTTCAAATCACGATTGTTAGCTTGTCTTTTATAGATTTAATTTTCAATTATTTTGGATGTATAATTTGGTGGTACATGTGTTCATACATAGATATAAAGAGTTTGGGAGAGGAGTTGGCGGGATTATGGGAATTAGAAGGACGGGCTGGTGGGTTCTTGGAGTTTCAGGGAACTTTAACAACTAATAGTTTGCCAGATAGCCGGTATATCAGTTATGAATTATGCTCGATTTCTTATTTCTATCGTAAAGATCTTTTGTTCATAAGCATGCATGTACGCGAATCACATGTTAAAAGAGATTTTTGGAAGAACTACTTGAAATTATAGGAGAAGTAACTTCTTGTTCTTAGATGTCGCATGCTTAGACCAAACAAAAGAAAGCAAAACTACGGAATAAAAGATAAGAAATCAATGCATTTCGTGCTTTTCTAAAGCTTCTTAAGATCGAGTTACAAACAATGCTTTGAAAGTATCGCATTCGCTTTTTCTAGAAAACGACAAGGGTATTTCCAGCAACTAATAACCGTTGCAATTAACGAGTTCATTGAATCTTACCAACCTTCCCATACGCGTTCAATATTGACAACAACATGACAGGTATTATGGTTAATAATTTAATACCCTCCTTGACCTGACAACCCTAATCATATCAAGTGCGAGCGGCGATTCGATATTAACAACGCTTTGTCCACCACGTGCACAGATGAACGATGTAAATGCTGTCGTTTCATGGAACTAAAGCAGAAAAGAAAACGCAAACGTGTAAAACATACACACGGAGAGCGCCCGGTGCATTGACTCTAGACTCTATCGTGTCGTGTGTCCTGTATATACAACCTGACTTCTTTTTTTCCTTCGCGGACGACCGGCGTTACGCTCCTAGCGCCAGGTTTCTTTGAACTTTGCGTTAGTCACTGTAATTTTATATTAGTCTGGATGTTCTGATGACATCCACTCTTTGAGATCAGCGCTATCCACACTTTTTCTTTATCTTTCTATCGTAATTCTATACGCTCTGTACGGACCAGTAATAATGCAGTGGTACCTCTTTGTTAGATGAGATTTATAAGAGGTTTATCGACGCAAAAGGCCTCACGTACGGCTGCATTTTAATTTAACGCGATCAACCACTTTTTCTATACGAAGCATCATCTCTTACGCTATGGATTACTATTATTATTGTTAATATGTATCTTACACTATAATCACTTCCTTGCATCAACAGTGACCCAAATCAACGATATTCGAGGAGAAGTTGTAATAATTTGGAAAACCATTTAAATTTGCTCAACTCTTCAATTTTTGAAACATAGAGTTATAAAGAAACAAGTGATTGTGAACTATCTAAACACAAGAAGACCCAGAAAGAATTTACTGAATTTTAATCAAATTTTTGGGGAATGTATATTCAATTGATTTCAAAAATGATCGTATTATCGGCCCAAGATAAAATGTAAACAAAATCATTCTTTCATAATGAGTGAATACACCCCAGTTCCTTACACATTTATTCTACGAAAAAGTCCCAAACCTTTTCACAATTTTTAAAATATTTTCTTTTGAGTTTTCCGTCGTTGGCAAGTGATTCTTTTGTAAAATTATCCTGCTTTTTAGAACTTTTGATAAACTCTTATTGACTTTTTTCGTTTAGAGACTGACACACACATTTTGTTTTCCAATAAATCATGACATTTTGTCCTAAATACTTGATGGTATAAGAGGGCGAACGGAAGAAAGAAAGATAAAATCATGAACCTTTCTAGAAGTATGATCATAATGATGCAATAATTGCCAATAACCACAACAATAACATTTTATATTTAATTTTCGCGTTGGCTTTTTCCAATTTTTTCCAAGATTTTATTAACTTCGTTGAGTTTTTCGTCATCATAAATTTGATATACAAATTTTGATGATGCTTTTTGTAAAATCGTAAAACTTCACCGAAACTTTAAGGAATATTTGATAATGTTTCCTATTTTTGTATTATATTTCCAAAATGAGAAAACTTTTCAGGGAAATTTTATTGATTTTACGTTGTTCTGTGTTTGATATGTATATTTTGTTGTGGTGTGATGTTTTTAGAAAGATCGTAAATATTTTTAGAATTCTGTTGAGCCAAAGCAGTAGTGGCTTGTCATAAAATTTTGAAAAGCTATTTCGGAATCACTTTCTTGCTGTGGAGTAATTCTTCTTGATAGACTTTTCGAAGCTTTTGGTTTGTTTCGTTTTATTGACTTTTTGAGCTTTTTATTTCCAACCAACAGCAGAAGTAACACTATTTCAGCTTCTCGTATTTTTGGTTTGCACCCAATCGCATACTACCTTACCAATTGATTTACTCGCAATAATTTGTGCCACAACACCGTTATTATTTTCCAGTGTTTTTTTTTCTTTAGATCGATGAATGAAACTTTACATTGTAACAAAGCAGATTCGGAGACATTTATGGTTTGTTTTTTATTTAGAAGTGGGCGGTTTGCAGAAGCCCTGCGAAAAACTTGAAATTAATTATGAAGACTGATACGTTGAAAAAATGTATAATATTCTTTTATCGCGATCCCTCGATAGGGAGATGTTCACAAGAAAAACATTTTTTTGGAATTTTTTCTTCAAACCTCCATAACTATTCAGATTTGGTCCAAAAAAATATATGTACGAAGAAAGATCAGAAACTAAGTTACACTCGTTGGCTATGAAACGAGCATAATTTACAGGAAAAATGTTTTTATTGAACAAAAGAAAAGCATGCATTAATTTATTCTTCAACAGAATTACCAAGCATTTCTAAACGCTTTTCATACTATTTTTCTATTGCATTTTCATAGAAATTTCGTTCAATTTTCTTTAACCATTTAAGAACTGCTTCCTTCATTTCATCTTCACTATCGTTGATCTATCACTTCGAAGAGCCTTTTAGTTTGGGGACGGGGAATAGGGGCAACTTAGTTTTTGACCCTTCCTCATATCATGCTTGCTTAAACGTCGATGTACTTACATCCAGAAATTTCTGCGGCAAATCGCCTATGCTTATCTGGCAAAATCTTTTGATCAGTTTTTTTATATCCAGAATCTTTTTTCCAAATCAGCATATTTCGGTAGAACAACATTGAAGATTTATAGAGTAATAGCTTGGAATATCATTTAAAACATAGGATCAGTTCAAAATAATTTCAAAACGTGCCAGTTGCAAAAATTTAGATGTTAAGTGAAACGAAGTTTAAACTAACAGGCAATAATTATTCATTTTAACTTTCCAAAGTGATATAATTTGGGCAGTCAAGGGTAACGAGATGTCTGAAACTATGTTGTTAGAATTGAAAGAAACAGAAAATACTTATACAAAAAAAGGAGAGGTTGACTCAATATTACATTTTAATTAAACCGAAGGTTCTTGATGAAAATAAAATTCTAATCGTGAACAGAATCCATAACTTTTCGTGTTCGACGAAAATTTATTTTACAATTCAAATCGTTGCTATCCGATCTCGCATTTATATCGTACTATATTTACAAATGATGTGGTTGGCAAAAATGTTTTAATACGATACAGACTAAATGATAAAGTATGCAGAAATACCTGCAGAAATTTCAATTACTCATACTTTAGTAATAGCTTTCCAATAACGAGCAATGAAATTCTGGTCTGATGAACCCATCCGATTTACGGTTTCCTTTTCTTTTCCTTAACAAAGAAATAACAATTATCACGTATGATGAACATCATATTGTAAATATGCGCGTTTTCGACTAATTGACGTCAGACGTAGCCAATATTATACACAATAACGGAATGCGTCTTGCATATGTTTGGTTAAAAACTTTATACAGAGTAATGTGAACAACATATTTACAATTTAAACCGACGATCTGAATGTATGTTTTAGATTACGTTTCCTTTAACAACGACCGCATGTTAATCACTTTAACAAGACGAAATTTCTAATATAAAAATTACATACGTATTGCAAACAGCTTGAATACAATAACGGGCATTTGGAACTCGGTATTATTTTGTCTTTTCAGTAAAATTGTACCAGACGGTTTTTTATCTAAAGTTGATGTGTACAGGCGAAGCTCAAATCTTCTCGAATCTTTCGTTCATTGCAAAAGTTAAGAAGCAAAGAATAAAATTTGAGAAAGTGTGTTATAGTCGTCATAAATTAGATAACAGAAATATAATGTAATATAATAATAAATAGTTCTTGGTTCCGATGCACGAAAATTAAACCATGCTGAAAAGTCAACGTATTTACAATGATTTATATTTAATATAAGAACCGTAGAAACTGTGACATATAAATTTATAAAACAGATGTTTCCGTAGATTTTAATTCAAATATTTTGAAATTATGCCGAAGTTCTTTAAACATACATTTTCTTTTTCAAATGTTAATCAAGGATACGTATTGACGTACGAAACTTATTATAAGTTGAGAAACGACGAAATAAGCATTTTCAAAAGTAACATGAAACTTTGAAGCGTTAAAAAATGGAATATTATTACAACCTTTCGATATTAATAGGGTTATCGATAACATTTAGGCACATATACCGAGCGTCTATTTCTTGTCTTTCAATGGGCTGCATTTTTCTAGAAAGCCAGCGAAAATTCTCAAAATCATTTCAATAGTATGGAGGGGGACTAAAATGACCTTACAAATACGCCGTCATCCCTAATCCCCCGGACACATCGTTGGAAAGCTCTCGGAAGATGCTTTTCCTTGATACCATACAAATGTAATTCTAATTGAATCGATAACTGCATCTCTGAGAGTGCCAGCCCACAATTTAAGTTTCTGAGGATGTTATGTATCTTCTTGCCGAAAAAGACATGGGCTATGATCTGACCACTTATTCATGTGTGCATCCACACTTTGCTGGATCTTTATCTCGTGCACGATAAGAAGTTTGGTCGTCTTTTCAAATATCTCTAAAAGGACTTCTCCATTCAGATTTTGTTGAATAAGGAAACGAAATGAAACCTGTAAAAAGTCGAAAGACAATGAATACCTTACCATTCAACATTGACTGTTTGTATTTGTTAGAAGTAATCGCCGTGGTTCGAAAAACTAATCCAGAACGGATGAATCATCCTCCACCAACACGATATGATTTCACATACAGATCGGAAGATTACTCCACGTATAGGCCTAACAAAGTTCCAATGATTTTTGCGCTTGTGGAGGGATGTATAGTCTTCAATCGCCGAAAGAAGCAGACGATGCCTTCAAATTCGCAATTTTGAAGTGAAGGTATTGGAATAACTCCTTTAACACTTTATTTAAACAACTCCAAATTTAGATGAATCTGTTTTGAAAAACACCTTCAGTCGACTTACTGTTTGTTTTTTATGGCTATATGCAGGCACTATGTATTTAAATTGACATTGTACAGGAAGAACTATTTTCCCAATTTTTTCTAAACCATAAGCTTACTGTATTTTTAGCTATTGGGTAGTTTGAAATCGCGAATAAATGTTTCTGATTTATAGATCATTCGTCTACGCGACGAATTACTTATTTTTCTTTTATTAAGACACATATTACTGATAAGTAGTGAGTGTGCTTGCTGTCTTCACTTTTCTACTGTCTCCAATTTTTATCTATCGATTACAACGACATTCTTATAAGATAAGGAATATGTCTAGTCCAGCGAACGTCTATATAATTTGCCATCTAATCGCTTAGAACTTTTGTAACATTCTTTTCTCATTTCTCATGAAAGAATTCGCAACGAAAGGTTAACAAAACCTTTGGCGAAAGTTTGGAACTAGAAAGGGTTTCAGAAAGTCACTGTGGAAAGTTAAGATAGCTTTGTCATTTAAAATTCCACAGACGGTGTGAATAATTAAGCGGTATTCGAAAAGTTTTCGATGTGAATTTAGAAGAGAATTTCGTTTAAACTGCGGTGCACCGAGATTTAAGTTTGATAGATGCTGTAAGGCCACATAAATGCGAATTTAAAAATTGCATTATTTTCTTCTAATTCCTTTATTGTTTTTTTTTTTGCAATATACTGGAGTCAGACCTGTTTGCGCCTTTTACTCCTATTGGCTTCAAGGCTCCCGGAAATACATATCCCAGGTTGGGGTATACCACTTACGTGGACTTTTTCCCATTTATCGTCAATGTATCCGGCGATTCGTCAACGCCAAATATGAGGGGTAAATACTTCCAAGGTTTTTATGGGATTAACACCTTTACGTACTAAGGGCCCAAATTGTTATATTCTTTCGATTACACATTCCTGTGAGGATCAGTTACAGAACTGACAGGAAGTGAATCTTATAGATTTATTGACACGTCAGATTTTTAGAATACCGTTTGGTTCATATTCAAGAATGGTTCCAAAAATGGAAGGTCAAATTTAATGAAATAAAAGGTATCCAGATGACCCTCACACTTTTGCAGTACGAAAAACAGAATGTAACGAGGAAGTTCTAAGGAAATATTGAATGTTCGCTTCAAATTAGCAATTATTTTTGGATGGAAAATCAAAACGAGTCAATTTAAGTATCCCAAAAATAGTGTTCAAATTGACGATATCACTTTTTCCAAAATGGGATTCTCTTATGTTCTAGACTTCTTATCATTATGAATTTTAGTTTGAAATCCTCCTTCTATCAGTATCTAATCCTATGGTGTGGAGATGTTTGTGCCTTCCGAATTTGGTTCCTTCCGATTCGCAGCAATTGTTTTGTCCATTTGAATGTCATGCTGTTTCCCATCTCGTCTTTACGGTTTCCAAAAAGTCAGTCAAAACATCTTCGGAAACCAATGAAGCTAAGATAAATTACTATTGTTTAATCTCAGCTTTCATCTCTCCAATTTTGTACAGAAGAGATCTACAAGTCATCTAAATAATAACGAGAATCAGCTCGAAATCCTAGGTGCTATTAGTTCAAGAAACTCCTAGAACATCTCCTCTATTATATACTGAAGGAAATCTCTACATCTTTCCACTTCCGCTATTTCTTAAAAAAGAAAAGCTAAAACGACCAGAACGATTCTTTTCACTTACTTGTAATGGATTCAGCGCAATTTCTCTTTTTTTTTCGGACACTGCTAATTAGGTTAAGTAGAAATTATAACCCAAGGGAGATTATACATTTACGTAAGTTAGTCAAAGGCGATATGGAAATTCTCCCGATATACATTTCCCGAATCAATACTACTCGTACTACAAGCCGCTATTTCAACAGTGTTATACTTGGAAATTCCACTTGGCTCGGATGCAATAAATCACGAACTAAAAGCTTTATGCGAGCTAACTGCTGGAGTATTTTATCTGGAGTCGGTGAAAATTGATAGAGCGCTTTGGATAAGCATTAACTCATACGTCTTCGGCTGTAAAGCCAATATTTGCCGTTGAGATTTTGATGATGACGTTCGGAGGATATTTACGTACGATCGATAGATGTACTGTAAATTTATTTTTAGCTCCTAAAATACAATTTCTAACCATAATCTCTAGGGGGATTGATTTCAGACGGAAGTGCTGAAATTTCGATAATGAAATAAAAGAAACAATTCGGAACAGTCTTCTTATTGGTTTTCGCAACACATTGGTGCAACCGTAGTATCAAAAATACAAGGATTGTTTCCAGAGTTCTAGGAATTTGGCTATAACTTCTTTATTTCGCCAATTTTCATCAAAATTTAAATGTCAGTTTTCAATATGATTTCCATTGCATTAAATACACTTATCCTAATGTGAAACTATTTTTTCAAATCGTCCTGAAACAACTTTCTCGAATTCTCTGCAATTCATCTACTTATACCAACTTTTACCTGCGAGCTGCGGTTAATTAAAGAGACGTACAGAGGAACTGATGCTGATTTGGACCATTTCCCCGTGGGAGTAAAATTTGAA
Organism: Chrysina gloriosa; assembly: GCA_038088585.1. Classification (NCBI taxonomy): domain Eukaryota; kingdom Metazoa; phylum Arthropoda; class Insecta; order Coleoptera; family Scarabaeidae; genus Chrysina; species Chrysina gloriosa. Next base: position 10,121,082 of record CM076089.1, on the reverse strand, counting down.
CAAGAAAAAACGAAGAATGGGAGGATTAGAAAACAAACAAAAACCGAATATCATATAGGGAAGCTCCCAAAACAACATCAAAGACGGTTATAAGAATATGTCAAAACATGAGTACCGGAAAGACGAAGAAGGAATATGGGGATGACCGAAGGATACAACGAAAGAAGTGCAAGTTGTTTTATACCAAAAAAGAAAAAATCAATGGATGAATGATGAATGTGAAAAAGAAATTGAGAGCAACAACATGCTAAGAAAGAACAAGCTGAAAACAGAAAATGACAAGGAGAAGAAAACGAACGAAAGTAAAGAACATGTGCAGGGATCTTAAAAGAAAATAGAAGGAGGATGAGTTAAAAGGTATGGAGACCAAGTATAGGAAAATTATATGTTTTATATTCCTTACATCCCTATAAAAATTTCTGATTTTCCTATACTTAGTCTCCATACCTTTTATTTCATTCTCCTTGCATTTCCTTTCAAGATCCCTGCAATTTTGGAGGAATAGGCCCTTTTAGGTGTAATATATGAAGTTCTTACAGCACTAATAGAGCGCAGATTAGAAAGCAACACAGAGCAAATTCTTACTTATAGTCGAGAAGGATGGCTGATGAACAAAAGCAACCAGAACCAATTAGAAGTATGTGAGTGGAAAATACTAAGAAGAATATGCGAAGGAAGGATGGAAGAGAGGACACAATGAAGAGCTCTACCAACTGTATAATCGATCCACAGATTATTAAAGCAAGACGTTTGTAATAGGTACGACACCTCGAAAGGTTGGGTAGTAATAGAGTACTGAAGAATATAGGGTGAAACACACCGGAAGGAACACGGAGAAGACGTGGACAGATACTTAAGTGGAGAGAAGCAGTATTGGAAGATTTGAAGTCCAAGCAAAAATTAAAAATTGGAGACGAATCGCAAGGAACAGGGAAAAACCGAGAAGAATTACACAGCGATGGGGTTAGAAAACCTGTTAAAGCTTTTATATAAGTTCAAGTCAAACACCCCGTAGGAGTTCTTTCTAGTTTGGGAAAAATGAAAATCACTAGGAGCTGGAGCCTTTAGTTGTATTATTTACTTAATAGTTCATGGCATTGTGTATCACGTATACTGGCTTTGTTTGTATTGTTGGAGTTTCCAAAAGTTAAAAAAACACAATTGAAATAAAAGGCTTTCCACCTATTTAGTCTTTATTTTTTTAATTGTGTGACTTTTTTTTTAATCTTAATTTTTAATAATAGTAATGTATTCTTGTTCTTCTATTTGTTTTCCCTTTACTACTACTTACCCGGGTTTAAAAATTAATGAAATACTTTGCAAGTGACAGCGATGTACATATATAAAGGTAAATTCATAATCTGCGATTTTCAGATTTTGCTGGCTTGCTGTGATTTCTATTGGTTAAAATTTGAATTATATGTTAAATAATTCGGTCCCCTCAACGACGTAATAGTTTTTCCGCCATATACCCCTCCGAATTTTAGTTTTAACCGACATTGAAAACCGGGCATTAGTTGGAAGATGACATTGTGGGTCAAAACTGCATTCACATGTAAACGTTAGTATAGTGATATAGCTAAATAAATTTGTTTGGTTTTATTCAATTTTAACCATTTCTTTGATCGATAGACTGTAATTTTAGATTCTGCAGACTCTCCAAATACACCTTATAGACGTTGAACGTTTTGTAAAGGTTTCTCAACCTCCTTAAATAAAAAGGAAATTATAGCTCTTTGTGATTTAGTCGCGTCTTCCATGTGTGTTACGAAAATATGTCTGCACCAATTAAGTAACTGAAGTATACTAAGCAATATTGCACGGAATTGTGACGTAAACGTGTCAAGGCTTGTCCTTAACCGACATCCTGAGCTATAATGTATATAGACTATAAGATTTACGCAATTGCACGAGAGCTAAATTCCTGAAATATTCGAAACACCCTCGTACGTCTATCTATCTAAATTAGATCTAAAAGTATATGAATTATTACAAGCAGATTTGCATAGAGATACCCAAAGCTCCCTTCCCTACTTGTATCTTTAATCTACTACGACATCTATCATTACCCTTTTAACTCAGTATTGAACAATTCACAAGTAGTGCACGAGAACAAGACTATTTACATTGAATACGTCAACGCTTCTGGATATGCTTGCTTACAGATGCTATTTGTTATAAATACAAAGGAAAACAAGAATGGTTTAAAGAACGTTAATTCAATACTACAACCTGACAAACACGAATTTTATCTAAAACGCAATATCCTCGAAGTGAGGGGTCCCGTCAAAATTTAAATACCGAATCTGGTATGTATACATCAGGGTTCGGTTTTCTTCGCGGTGCATACAAAATGAAACCAGTTCCTTCAACCAACTGCGTTTTCAATCTCGATCCTTAACAAAAACGAACGTATCGGTGGTATCACATGGGCTTAGTGTCCGTGGACAGTCACCGTATTTGCATGTAAATCGAACTGGATACAAATCAAAAACCTAACGTTCGAACGACGCAACGCCTCTCCCTAATACGTATCTGCACGTTTGTATCTATTGCTTATTAATAAACTCGGGTACAGGGGAGAATATGCGCCTGTGTATAGTCGCGAAGCCTCCTCAAAGTTGCAGTGCAGGAAATAGCATTATTTAATTGCGCCATTACTGTCATTTCGCCAATAATAAGCGCGCGATGCCTTATTCATGATCTCGTTTCGTACTCAATACTAGAAACCATATTAGGTCAAAAACTAATAGCTGCCACCATGATCGTCAGATAAAATTTATATATAGCTAAAAAAGCTACACGGAGTTGAGTACGTATCGCTATGTTAATAAATTTTCATTTAATTTCGCTTATGAAGAAGGATAACGTGCGTAAAAAGTGGATGCTAGTAGAGGAATTTGAAGATAACATACCAACCCATTTCAATTTACCATTTGCTTAACTATATAAACAAACATAGCTATGTCAATCAGGAATGTGGTTAGTATACATATTTCATATAGCATTGCCAATTAGGTATGTCTTTTGTAAGTTCATTAAAGTGCTGTTTAAGTAATTATGATAATTGTGGGGATTTTTATATTGCATTCGTTTTTCGATTTTATTACATCCCTGTAATTCTCATCTCATCTCTGCATCCAAGAAAAGAAATGTAAAATGTTAATGCGACGCTTTTATGGAATTAAACTGAAAGTAAACATGCTTTTTAATAAGTTAGCAACAATCGATGAATACTGAAACTCGTTGGTTTATCATCCCCAATGAAACTTACCATATTCCTAATGGGAAACTTGCGACTATGAAAATTTCTATACATCAAACATGCAAGTTGATTTGGGTAAGCTTAATTTACAACTAGACTAAAATAGGTAACCTATAATATATCTATTGCTAGTAAACGAGGAAATGCGCCTGAAAAAGAATCAAGGTTTAAGGGTGGTAGTAGATATGGTACAATATTTGCCTCTAGGCCGTGGTATAACCACTGATAACTTGAGCAACCAGCACCATATAAAAGACATTCAAGCATATTCGCTTTCAAGAAAAACAGAACACTCGTATCATATGTTCCAAAATAAATAGCTGCTGTCATCTTGTTATCGAGTGAAGGTGCAATTCATGCCACAGATAAATTGGTCAATCAATATTCAAGCCAAAGAAAAGCAAATCGGTGGCCAATGGCTATATTTTATCCCCTTATAGATATAGCAGTTATAAATGCTCAGATATAAACTCTGGCTTTTTGGCTAAACCAAATTGGCTACGTAATAGATTTAATGGCTGTAAAATTTTCGTGTTGGAATTAGACAAGGAATTAATCAAAAATGTAATACATAGATACAGTAATAAACACATACAAGCAAATAGAAAGCGATGTGTGACTGATGTTTTCCCGGAGTTACTGTAGGCTTCTGAAGAGCCAGCCGAGATTGCCGACAATATCGGGAGAGAGGCCGTTGCTACATGCTTCAAACAAAGAAAGATCAAAAATGTAGAAGGAAGTGCGTGAAGTGTAAACATTTTGTGTGTTTAGAACATTCTGTTGTTGAAACTACTTGTAATCAGTGCAAAAATTAATGGTTTGTGTTGTAATAAAAATGAAATTAGATAAATTTATATTGATAGTTTGTAAAATCTCAATTACAAGTAACAAATTCATTAATTTTTATCATGGGGACCTCAGTCCGTCTGATAAGTAATTTAACAAGGCCCATCCGTTGAAGGTTAACATCATGGGCATAGCTAGCGTGAGGTAAGGGTGGCCATTTCCCACCCTAGAAAATTCGTCGCCCCCTCCCCTCCCCTCCTCCCTAGAAAAATCCTCTGACGTATATATACATATGATCAGCTGCCCGACTGCCCCCTAGGAAAATCCCTAGCTACGCCCATGGTTAACATGCTGCAGTTTCAATAAGTACCTCCTCTCTATGCTTACAGTTTGATAACTAATTACGTATATTGGTAGGTTCAGATTACAACTTCTTCTTTAGTCTCTCCTTAGGGTCAGATGTAAAATAAGTGCTTTGATTTGAAGTTCTTGCATCGTGTGAAAACAATCTTCAAATCATGAAACAAATAAGACATAAATTGGGTTTATTCGATTTTAATCCTCGTACTAATTGAACCTTTTAAGAGTACTGTTTACGGGATGCTTCCAAATTTACCGCCAAAAAAAAAAATTAACGAAAAGCCAAGCGCGGCTGATCTCTTCCATGGTGAGAATCCGGGATCTCACTGTACAAAAGTATCAATTTCACGAACTACTCTCTCGGTTCTTGTTGACTTTGGGCACTGCGTAAGCTTTTGATCGACAGTAGAACCTGTAGCCTCCAACTTTCTGATCAACAACCAAAATATCTCTTTTACCAGGCCATCTATTTAAGTCACGTAATCCGTATTCACTTCCAGCCAAATAAACGTATAATAATTCTGGCAAATGGTAATGTAATGTAATGTAATAATGGAGTGGGGTCTGGTCCAAAGTGGCCCTTTGCACTGCGACCACGTTGATCTATTGTGCTTCCCCTTGTTTTTTACTTATTTAATAGGTCTAGGAACAGGATCAGCTCCTTCAAAGGGAGTGTTAATAGGTCCTCTTCACTCAGCGTATATGCATGTAGTATTCTGTATCTCCTGGCAAATGGTAACTTTCATAGCAAAAATTATTACACAGAACGCACATTGTTCACCCGTAAAATGCTACAGTTTGATTAAATTTCCAAGAATGTACCGTACTATTCTGATAATAAATATAATAACGCATTAATTTTTTTTTATTTATATTACTATCCACACTGTAACCTAACGCAAAAGTTTTGAAGTTTCTTGTCAAAACCCAAATCACATTTCATCGTTCTCACACTGACAAGACACAAGACTTTGCCAAGAACTAATCCTAATCTCCGATGTAACATACACCAATTTACATCACAAAAGGCCGTCTGTACTACAGACTCTACAGACTAAAGTTTGAGATATGCAGCAAAAATAAACCAAAACAAAACAAACCTCCGATGATAACGATGACCTAGACATATTTTTCCGCACTACAACCGCTATGAAAAGGAATACCTAGCCGATTTACTATATAACCACCGCCTTTGATAACGAAGATCATCAATTGCAGAAAGTTTATCGAGCGTTAGGCACTTATTTCGCAATTAGGTATTCCAAGAGTTTATAGAACGTACAGAAAATACAGATGAATGGTCTTTGACCTGCTTGTTCATGGTCTCGACTATGATCGATGTATGTTCATACCTAAGAAGGTAATCGATGAATCTTGGAGTTGAGAGTGATGGAAGGGTCACGATTATCCATAATGGAGCACTAAAGGATGGCAGCCCTGCCGGTAATGCTTTCGCCTCGAAAAATTCAGATCTAAGCGTCCTTCGATAACTGGAGAATCTTTGGCTTACGTGCAGAAACTATTCAATAACAGACTTGGTGCTGGAACCTCGAAGGCCAGAGGATTCAGCACCGACGTAAGATCTTCTGGCCGATAAGAATTTCTACAATAAGAGTCGTGCGGTCTAATGGGAACTGATAGACCCAATTATTACATCTGGGTCTAAGCCAGTTACAACTAGTAATGATGAAGATATCGATCTATTCCCGTGAATTTTTGTTCATGTAACCTTTTTCTCTAACGTCATTTAATTTAATTTCATGGCGAAAATGTATGAATCTTTCTTCTTCAATACGTATAAATTCGGTATCAAATCGTACTAGGTTGTTTTATGTTGATGTTAGATATAAAACCAAAGATCATTGATAATTGTAAGCAAAATTAGAAAGAAGAAAAGTTGTCTTTTTTCCCAGTTACTTAGTTGCTAAACCAATGTGATGCTAGCGCCTAGCAAATACGTTTCGTTCTTCGATCAGACCTCAAATTATACATTGGCTTCTATGAACAAGAAAAGTTATCACATCTAATTCATTTACTATACCTTTTGATCGTACTCTATTCTACGCCCGAATCCTTTATCTTCTCCTTTATTCCGCAATTATAATTTGAATCCCGCATAAAACGTCGGTAATTGCCTGTTAAGCAAATTTCAATTTAGCTCCTATTTGTATAAAGACCCTCGGAATAGTACTATGGAAGAGGATAGGCAGAGAAGGGTGTTTTTAGACGTCTAGACGCAGCCGACGCGTCGGGATGAGCGTCCGTTTCAGATAGCAACTACGTCGTCGCGTCGCGTCGTGCCATTCACGCCTGCTATATCAACATTTTCGTTTTTTCACCAATTAACAGTACCATTACGATCATTACGATGACCTGGATGGCTGACGCGTGTTTACCCATTGTAGGCATTGTGTGCATATGTATGTTTTATTGCCTGGAAGGATATAGGATTTTATTTCGTTTATTTTGCATTTTACATGATACAGCAAAATCTGCACAAAATTTTATATTTTACACAAAATTAATGATGAAAAGAATTAAGCGTAAGAACGGAACGGGATCATTGCGTATTTTCAACTAAATTACGAAACTACCAACACAGAAAGAACCATGTTTATAATACGAGAGATGTTTCCAAAGTTCTACGAATTTGGCTATAATTTTTCATTTCGTCAATTTTCATCAAAATTGCAATGTTATTTTTCAATATAATCTCCATTTAGTTGAGTAGCGTAGCTTTCATTTCTCTGAATAAAACGGCACTAAGTTCCCATACATTTCGACCGGAAGTATACTGTACAAAGGTCCGATTGAAAGTCTGGACAAACAGCGGTAATTATGAAATAAGTTACGACAGCCTACATATACGCATAACTACTCGCATACACCTAGATTAGGGCGACGGGGAATCGGAGATGCTGTCGTAACTTATTTCGTAATTGTACGCTGTTACCGCTGCGCGCCCAGACTACTGATTGATCACCATTAGAAAACCAAAATATATGTAAGTTGTATGCAGAGCCTTTAGTTCCACAGGCTTATAATTTTCTTCCATTCTCTTCGATTTTCTGCTTCTTTTTTCTCAAGCTTTGTATCGCTATGCTCACTAGGCACTCGTCTACTAAATTCCTCCATCGCTGTCTAGAGTCGTAGGTCCATAGCCTTGTGTAATTTCCTCCCATTCCTTTCGATTCTCCACTATTCTTTTCTCGCCCAAATTCTCTTCTATTAAATCTCTCCATTACTTTCTACGATTGCTCCTTTTCCTCTTTCCTTCGGGGATTTCCCATAACATCGATTGGGTCATAGATGAATTACGAGAAAGCCTGAAAGGGTCGTTTCATGCTCTCTTGTGATCCATCTTTTGCTGGTGTCCCACCTACTGCAATAATCCTATTTCTTTAAAGTTAATTATACCAGGGGTACCTCTTTCAGTTTCTCAGAATTTTTTTGAACAGACTGTTTTATTGCCTTTCAAAATATTCGCCTTTTAAGATTTATACACTTTTACGTGCATTCAAACCAATTCTCGAAACATTTCTTTCCCTCTGAGGTTGGTATCTCAAAAACACGGTTTTTCCAAGCTTTCGACAGCTTTTTGTGGCGCTGAAAACCACTGTTCATTGACATACGGGAATAGAACGAAACCGTTAAGCGATAAATCGGGTGAGTACGAGCAATGAAACACTAATTCGATGTTTTTCTCCTCCAAATAACCAATTATTTAACGTGCTGTGTGAGAACTGGGATGGTAATGACACATCTCAATAGCGCCACGTAGTGGTCGTTTGTAAAAACATAAAAGGCGCCTCGCGTACCAGTGAAACAGGCAAGTGCTAAGTTGCTCGTTAACTTGAAGTTGTATACCACAAAGTCAAAATTAGTATTCCATAAAATTATAGTATTAGAATAAAAATGTTACAATGCTTGTTACAACAGCACCCACAGAAATAATTAAAAGAATTGAACAAATTGAATTTTACTAAAGCCAAGAAGCAGAGGGAGGATCAGGGAAAGATGTTGAGATGAAATACCCTGCGATTTTTAATGATTGTACTGATCATACATTACTTTCCACAGTTCCTACATCAATATTTACTTACAATTTTTCGATCTGAAGTTAGTCTTTTAGTAACTTCTAGTGAATTTCCTATGTCTACTGTCATGGTTGTCACTTACCCTTCATAGGTGCACCACATGTATTTTTTGGGTTTAATATGAACCAGTTTTTTACGTTTGCTAGTTTCTTTCTCAAAGCTAAACGTGTTTTCCGCCTTCTATTCCGTTACATACTTAAAATAACCCCAAAATTGCAGATTCTATAGTTGTAATATTGATACATCAAACTTTTACATGGGCGATGTGTACGATAAGTTGCATAATCATATTTTATATAAGAGACACCACGGCACTGCAAAACACTTTATTTATAAATAGAAGTAAGCATTGCGGTAAGGACTGCGGAAAGTAGTGTAGGGTCAGGACAATGAAATCACACGGTAGTAGTTGACCTAAAATCAATGAACATCAAAAACTGGAAAACAAAATTTAGGGACTTAGACCAATGGAGGAAAGTAAGTGCTGCAGCAAAAACACAAGAAAATATGATTGGTATTCGTCCAATAACACATATAAATAACGTCACCTACTGGTCGTTTGTAGATCACAAAGGGCACCCCTCGTAGGCGTGCCTTAAGACGATCCCTATATGTCTGTATTTGTTCTTCTTTCCCATCCTAATTCCGTCTGTTTCCTCCGAAAGTTTTTCCTAACATTTTCCTCTCCTTGATTACCAGCTTTAGTTTTATTTTGTTATCCATTATCCATGTCTCACACGCATACGCCGGTGTGGATCTTATTACTATTTTATGAATTCTTTTACTTGTCTGGACACCTCCTTCGACTTCAATATCGTACTTAGTCCTCCTGTATAGTTGTTATCCTTGGAAAGCCTTGGATCTATTTCGCTTTTCTTTTGGGATTTATTATTCACTAATTTTTCAACTTCTGTTATTACTTTACCCTGAATGTGTTCTTGAAAATTTTCTTTAATTTTACCACCGCGCCTATTCTTTGTTTCTAAATATTTGGTCTTGTTTATAGTTATTTGCAATCTCAGTTTTCCTATTGCTTTCATCAATTGTGCTTTATTATCTCTTCTAACACTGTTCTACTCCTTGCCGTCAACACGACATCATCAGCATATGCCAAACGCTGATGACATTTGTTGAACAATAAGTTTGTTTATGCCACGTTCCCTTACAATATTTTCGAATGCCAAATTAAAAAGGACTGTTGATAAAAAATGTTCCTGTCTCAATCCTTGTTGTACTGCAAAACTATCGTTGGTTTTACCATCAGATTTTACTCTGTTTATTGTCCCCTGTAGTGTCATTTTTTCTAACCTCACAAGATTCTCTAGTATCTGCAGTTGCTTTGATATTTAAAAGAAGTAAATCAAAATTACGAAAATTACATCCTTTCGATGGATGTCGGTATAATATCTTAATCATATAATTATGATACATCCATGCATAAGTATCATTTCGTGATGGCTTTTTAATATGATTATATTTTTTCTATCGTCGACGCACGCCTCTGAACGCAGACTCGGGGTCCTGTAACTTTAATGTCATTTAACACATTACACTTTCATTATTGTCGCATGGATGAGAGTGCTTTTTTGGTCTAAAAACTAGAAATTCCCGTTTCTTGAAACCGTGTACGACGTGAAATGTCAACGTACCTACTACGTTGCACTTTTTACTCTTCCAACTAACTTGCTACATCCTTCATAGCAGATGAGTGATGGGATGCTGCGTTGCTAGAGATTTATTCCTGTGTAATTTTAGTTAGCAACTGACGGTTTTTACTGTTTATTACAGTTATGCTTAGACGGTTGTTTTATTTATGAATTCGATCTGCGATTTTCTGAGAATTTATAAGGATCTTAATGAGAATGCGTTGCTACTGATGTTTTATGCTTTTTTAAGATATGTTTGTAGTCAATCTGAGATATGATTACGACTTGAAATACGACTAATGAGAACTACGACGAGTTGTGTCTACGATATATTTATTTAATGCTTTGGAAAGCCAAAATTGACAATATTACATTATATACACATATATATATATATATATATATATATATATATATATATAGATTAAATATCGTTTCAAATGAAAAGGAGATTTTCTCTGAAACTCGTATTTCTATTAAAGTGCAGATATAAGATTGTCGACTAGGAAGAGAGAGCTTCAAGAGTCTCCAAAAAGTTGGATGTGTAATAATGGAATTTATGTGAGAAAATCAAACTACTATTATGCATATATGTATATATTTAAAATGTCTTTGAGGTATAGGAAGTTACCATACGCAACGTGACAACTAATTCGTGTAAAATATCCACGCACGTACGCACAAACTGAGATGAATTTAAAACACTAAACCCACAACACAGAGACACGAGACACATGGGCTTTCCCGGTTATTTGCCTAACACCAGACGAATCCTCACGGATAATAGAAGCAAATATGCAGAGGCAGCACGAATTTTTTAAATCACACACAGGAATGAATGAGCAAAGGAGCCGTATTATCGGAGAAATTTTACTGCATTTATTTTTAAAATTCATACTCCCTCCGGTTTTATAGCCGTATATGTAAAAATACACAGCAACTCTAATAAATGCCTCACGATGAAGTCATCATATTTCTAGATGTTAACGGTTTACTTCAACATATACACACATATAGAAATATTGTGTCGATTATCATTCCTTTTAGGCGAAAGAACCAAAGAAAAGATTAATTATAAATCTATGATTCAAAGAGCATCAGTCAGAGAGTAATTATGTGGAAGTGCTGAATCACTCCTCTTGGTATCCGTTTATTCTTGCTGCTAGTATTACACGGTATGACGAAGAGGTTCTTCACAGACGAAGTATTAGGGTCATTAGGGTGCTAGAACTTGTTTTTCGATAATTTCACGAATGTGTAAGATAATAGCGTTGCTTAAATTAATCCATGATAACGTTCATGTACATATGTATGCATATAATGCAGAGTAGTAAGTAAGTATGCACTGAAGGACTGCAGCGAATTTGTTGAATGAAGTGCATTTCGACCATAACTTTAGAAATGAGAACATGCAAATTTATGATGTACATACATACATTGTTTAGATATTCATGAAAGCTCAAAGCACGCGAATGTTTAAATTTGCGATTGCTTTTCTGAAATAACAGTGCTGCAATGGGGAAGTTTGTTTAAAATTGCAGAACTTTCAAAAGGATGCAATACATTTACGTTTTAGTTTATAAATCTACATCTACCGTTACCGAATATGCGAACTTTACCAACTATCAAAACTATAATTAAATAATAATTTCAAATTCAAGGATTATCAGAACTGTCAACTCTTTAAATTTCGTACTTCGTAAAATATTTTATTTCCATCGGCCGTGTAGTATTACTGCATATTCTGCTTATACATATGCTGCTGTCACGGTGCAACTAATGCATCAAATTTATTTATAATATTATATGAAGGAAAAGTAAGTCCATGAATGTAAAAGAAAACAATAGGGCACGTGAAAGTATGGGTTTGGAAGCACTGAATTATATATCGTAACAGATTTGTCGATATGTAATTGAAAATCTCGACGTTAGATACAGGGCATCGAGCTGGCCGCGAAATTAAACAAGCACGTCCTAACCAAATATCCACGTGACCTTGCTAAACATATTGGCGTAATTTTACCAGCGTTTATATTTCTTTGACTAAATTGTAAATATTCACCTTTGTTTTTCAATCACATGTTGGAATTTCTTCCTGATAGTGGCATGCGATTTATCCCCGCATTACTCAAACTTCGTTCGGAAAAGCAGGCGAAACAAATAAAACAAGCACACGATCCACTTGACGTTGCTAAACATATGGCCCGAATTTTACTCGCATTACTTTCTACGTCTTAATAATATCATCATATCATATCATATCTTTCTTTATTGATGTTATGTACATTTACAATGCACTTACACAGGTTATCCATAGTAAAAATAAACATCCTAGTCGACCGCATATTGGCAGAAATTCCTAAATGTTCTTTGCAAAACTTTAAAAATTAATTTCGGCTTTCGTGTGGTAATTTGTTTCTAGAAACAAATTTTGCCTAGGAATGGAATGGAATTAAAACGAACGAACTATCTCTGATAGTTATCGAGAGTTATCGTTAGAACGAAATTATGGTAATTACAGGTAAGAAATTTCTTCAATCTCTAGAGCATTATATCTCCGGAACAGTAGGTCGTAGAGACCTCCGATTTGTTTCATTCAATCACTTCCTCGAATACTTTGAGCCTATTAGAAGTATGCGAAAAGTTGGAAAAATGTATATGCCTTGAGTTCGAAATCTTTTCGACAAAAACTTTGTTTTGCATCCTATCTCCGGAACGGTAAGTCGTGCGGATCTGCGGTTTATATCGTTAGATTCGACTCCTCGAGCAACCTGTCGAGTTTGAACCCGTTGAGATCACCGAAAGTTTCGAAGAAATAATTTGCTTTATTAGTGATTTCAAAGCAAATGGAGAAAAATATAATCTTAATTAGTTGCAGTTTTCGTACAATACCTAAAACAAGGATTTCATTCCAATAATTGATACATTATCTAAAATCGACACGACAGGTTCTAATGAGTACGACCTCTTGTAAATGTATCGACATTTTAAACGATTGACAAATAATGTCTGATATTATAAAAACAGTCGACTCGTAGTTGTAGGTATACACATTTCTGGTTTCGTCCAAATTAAGAATGAAAGCAACAAATTACAGTCTATACAGCAGTCACTACTCTATTCGCTTTAGGTATTCGATTAACCGTTAGAACACGATTTGGGTGGCAGGAAATAATTGAAAATGATATAAAACTAAAGATAACGTCTGGGAAATATCATTAGTTCAGTGCTTAATTAATTTTTCGTGAGATGTTTCCAACGTTAGAAAGAGACGTTACGGGATTTGCTGTTGGGGCGGTCAATAGTAATATATGTGGTTTAGAAAACTAATGTTTAATTGCACAATCTGTTCCTGATGAAGTACGCAATTCCTAAATTAGTTTCAAGCTCTTAAAATTAATGAAAATCATGACCGTTTCAGCACTATATTAATTAAGTGCGCTTTATTGGAGATTAACGATATGTGATTGGAAATGATGGGAAGCGACTACCGATATAAAATATACGATATATACATAGTATTTCGTCAAATTAACTGCTCCCATGATTATTTCTATGTATATCAAAATATTTACATATTCCGTCTATCAATTAAATCCGCAATTATTTATCTGTTAAATCAATATATTATATAGTTTTTTGTCCTGTATTGTAAGTAATGTAATTTCGTTTTAAACTTTATTACGGTTTATATAAATACAAATTTAGTAGATACATAGGATAACCTAAACTATTTGGCAGATCATTATTAACATTTGCACTTTTTTCAATAGTATGTAAATTGGAAATTCAATTATTATTATTACCAATCAAAAACAAAATAACCGTAAAGTAGATGTATAGACATCATATCAATAATCGAAAGTTATGGCTTGAAATCATTGGATTAGTGGGACAAACAAGTATTAGGTATACAAAATATGTTTTTGGCGAGAAAAGAAAATGTGAAATGTGCCTGTACATGTTGGAATTGTGGCTTTTAAAATAATTCAAGCTATTAATATTAGTCACCCAGTGCTTTTTCATTAATCAACCTCGCGGGAACCTCGCACGCAAAACAAGCTAGCCTTATTAGAATATCAAATTTATTTTGACACGTTTCAACTTCGCTGGGCACATTTAGACGATAGAAGAGAAAGTGGGCAGTAGATTACCTCACAATCAGTAAAAGATTAATAGTTTTATAAAATGCTAGGAGTAAAAACGAACCTCGCAAGTTTTCGTAAATGATAAATGCTTCCTTCTTGGGATACCAGAGTAAATTACTAATTTTTGCTTAATAAAATCAACGGAATGAATTTCATTAAAGAACAAATCCTTTGATGAGATAATTTTAGGCAACGTATGTTACTCTGAACGGTTGGATACAACATTATTCATTGTGTTTAAAGAAATTGAGCTTCATTAGAAGCAGTAAGGATAAGGTTTCATCCACGAGCATACATTAAATATCTAATTAATATTACACCACAGCACTTGCCATCACTTTCAATAAAATATCTAGACTAAAATATGAGGTGCGTAAATAACGTAATGAGACCTTTTTTCCTCAATCGTTTTATACCAAAAACATTACTATTCATCATTGTTCCCTTCACTCGTTGATTCACTTCTTCTTCACCTAAGTCCTATAGGAGCCGAGACGGATATGCAAAATTTTGACTTTAATTGAAGATTTGCGGTGAGTTTGGCAATAAAATTTTATCTTCTACGACCTAAACAGACTTCTTATAGTATAAATCTGTAATTTTCGGGTGTTATTAGAAGCCTAAGAATTCCGGTGACTGTACGTAAGTCTCATATCCAGCATTTGTCTAGCAGGGATTCAGCAATTCCGGAGGAAATTTCTCAATATCTATAGTGATCTCCAATAACCCGTTTCATTTTCTGGAAGTGATATCTGAATGGACAATGTCCGGTAAAAATTATTGCGATCAAGCTTAATTCCTTTCTTTCTTGCTCTGTAAAATCTCTGGCTTTTTGGACAAAGCATATACCTGGAGTTAAATATTCTTTATTTCTTCCGTCCATTCTTCAGCATTTTACTCTACATCGATTCCTGAAAATTCCACTGAATAATTTGGGTATCAACAATAGTATTATAGATCTTTTCTTAATAAGATTATTGCTAACTTCCATATCCTCTTAAGTTTTCAAGCCCGAAGAATCAATGAATATCAATATTACCGAAGGAGCAATTTTTAGTGGTAGTTATCCCAATGGGTCATTGTCAGTATAGTATTAATGTATTGATCTACAAGAAAAACCATCACTCGTCATTAGAGTTGCTTAATTTGCGTCAGAAGTACTACAACTATCTGAAACATACCTTCAGTTTCAGTGTATAGTATGAAGCCATCTGTATTCGTATAGCGCAATATTACTATCCTAGTACAGTCGTTTCAGATAGTTGTTGTACTATTGGCGCAAATTGACCAACTCTCCTCGTCATCAGTTCTTTTTGCATATGCAGTCATCCGAATGGATTCTGGTTTGCAGTTACAGATCACTTTTGATTTGGATATACAAAATTTTACAGATTTCGGTGATGCATACTTCTTTGAACATATACGACGATCTCTTCGTAAGTTTGGTTGTAAAGCTTGGAAGTGGGTGCAAATTTCTGATTCAGGAATAGTGACGAAATTAGTTGTAGATTGTGATAAACGATACCTGGTCTCAACAATATTTACTCCAACTTCTTTACTTTTTATATTTATCAGTACGAGCACATCGCTTGAAAGGTATTATTGCAATGACTGCTTCGATTCCGAATTACCTTCTCACAGGATGACTTAAACAGTTTTATGAATTTTCAGGTAACTAATTGGCTACCTGAATACTCTATCAACTGCTATCTTCTGACTTGAGAGTGCAAATGTGTTTGTAAATTTTTATGTAACAAATGAATGAATTTCTAACTTAACTGTTAAAGTTAGATACAATTATTTATATCGATAACAGACCAAATAGTTTTCGTATTTGTCCGATGGTTTGAAACGTGCAAAACTAGATAACGCCCGCATCCATCCATCTACCTATTTGTACAAAACTTTAATAATACGATAAGAATTTATCATCGCACGTTCCTGCAAAACAATGTTTTGCGAGCAATTTATAACACGTTCCAATATCGGATGAGAGTTCACAAATAACCGGTACGTTACTAACCGAACAGCGAAAAATCGAAACATCCATGACCTAGTTAACGCGATATTCGTAAACGATGGTCACACATCGACGGAAAATAATTGCAGCTGGTTTCGACGCAAGCACGTCCGTGGTTGAAATGCATCCAACGGAATTCGATCTGACTTCACTCTTTTCGTCGATTATTCGCAGGAAAATAGCGTCGACTACGTCGTCTTAGCGAGAGAATTAATCGATTTTCGACACGAGTAAGTTTGAAATTTTTGGCCGAGTTCCAGGTGTACCCGTAACATTTTCGCACGTGAGCCAGCCACCATACGACCCCTATTTCGATATGGCAGTGAAGTAATGGAGCGTACAGGGAGTGGTTCTAAGGGAAGGTTTCGACGAAAATGTATATAATCCCAGTTTCATGCCCTCGATGTGCAGCTTGGCAATATCGATGATAAATTTTGGAAACGGTAGGTTGCTTGGAGGAGCATATTTAAATTTTATTGGTGAAGAAACTGCGAAAATATGAGCCTGTAAAATATGCTTTTTTATATTATCGCCCTCAGAGGACCTTCGTACACACTTTCGTTTTTGCGAAAGATGAGAAAGTATTGGTTCAAGAAATAGCCGTAAAAGTGTCTAATAAAGTAAACGTTTACTCCTTACAATTTCGAAATTTAGATGCAACCAATGCATTTAGAATTGTTCTATAATGTATAAAAACTACTTTGTGACGGGGTACTTATCCTTATTATGACTGTCCAATACCAAAAGCAACTTCCTAATATCTAGACGTTTCAGCATCACACAGTCCTCTCAGTCAAGTCGCATACCATTCATCACAGTTTGATAATAACCGGAAACTTACTACTTCGTAAGCTGGAACGTTCGTTACCTTGGCAAGTCTGGAATGTACATACAAAAGTAGGTCACATTCATATGTAATAAGGAGCAAAATGACACAGTTCTTCAATTCTATTTTTAATGAACTGCATGTTTTGTCTTTTAATGCTTCCTGAGGACACTAGGTGTTCGATTTTGGTGTTAACTACTTTTTGAGTATTTTTCACTTTATAGAAATGATCGTATGGGTATTTATAGTACATAGTTAATGCTAGCATTTCTTATTATTAAGGTCGACAAACGAGTGCATGATAAGTTGTGTAAACCAGACTGAGGCTGTCCCCTCTCCGAATTTTAATGTCGCGCCTTGCACGTAAGTTTACACGTAGGTTTACACTACTTAATAATAACTTGTCGTTCACTCGTTCGTCGAATCTTACTTATCATGTTCGCTGTAATATGTATCTCATGGGACATGTAAAGCATGATATCGCCAAATCTAAACATTTCACTTAGCAGTCAACATGTAAAAATTTTAACTACAAGAATAACGAATGTCAATGTTAAGGTCTGATCAATGTTAGGTATACAGATAATCAGTGTAATTATAGCCCTCGCATTAAAGATTTAAATGTACTAAATTAACAGGTACCAAATCATATCTTTGTTTCTCTAGATGACAAAAAGCTTGAGCAAAAATAGTAGAAAAGCAAATTACTATAAAGAAGCCTTACAACCTGCATTGGCTAAACTCAAAAAATGGCAGAGCAATAAGAAAAGTCCATCGTGTTTCTAATATCTCAAGAACTAAGAAGCAACAGCGAATAAAACAACAACATGATTTGATTTTCCTTGACGGAACATTGTCTTCTTGGCAGATCGTGTAATACAGTTATCATAACTGTAACGGGCCTGTTAGGCTCGTCGCTGAGTAATCATTCTCCATTCCTTTCTGTTCCTTGCGATCTGTCTCCAGTTTTTAACTTATTTGGACTTCAAATCCTCCAGCATAGCCTCCCTCCACTTAATTCTTAAAGTCTGCAACTCGTCCGTTTTCCCTCTGGTGTCTTTCACCCTCCATCTTTAATCCCTCTATTATTTTCCATCCTTTCCATGAGGCGTACCCATTGTAAACACCTTGTTTTTATAAAATCTGTGTTATACAGTTGGACAATTCCTCATTACATCGTCCTTGGCCTTCATTTTTCTTTCTCCAAATATTCTTCTTAAGATTTTCCTCGCCCATATTCCTAATTTATGATGACTAAAAACAAATGAAAGACATAAAAGTAAAAGAGAACGGGGGAGGGGGCGGAAATCAGAAGTGATCACTACCTTGTAATAATGAAACTGAATAGAATGGGAAGAGGCAAAATCGATAAGAAAAGAAAGGAAATAGAGGATAAATTCAAAAGCACCAGAAGAAACTAAATGGTAGGAGTAACACAAATATTGAATAAAGATAGAAACATCCCAGGAATAGCATACTGCATGCAGCGTCGATGAGCTGCGAGAATAGGAAAATATTAATCAATAACACGAGAGAAACTGAATAGTGGACAGATGAAGAAAAAATAAAAAAAGCAAATTAAGACAAATGAAAACAACACTTAACTACAAGAAGACCTGAAGACTGCAAAGTATACAAAAACAAGAAAAGAAGTTAAGATGGCAATACAGAAGGAAAAAGAAAATAGAAATCAGGCGTAAAATGACAACAACACAACTGACAATGAATGAATTGATGTTCGCGGACGAGATGGCGTTAATGACAGATACAGAGAAACCTATAATACAACATTTACGTCAGAGAGGAGGAACTAGCGAAGATGAACATGAGAATCAATGTACAAAAGACAAAAACCATCTTAATATCAACACCCAAAAAATACATGAAATAACGCCGGATATAAAGAGATTTGCATAGGTGCACTTGGGTAAAAATATAGAAAACAATGGGAAAATGGAGAGGGAAATAAATGAAAGAGTGGGAAAAATGGGAGGCATATTCAATACGATGAAGTTGATATTTATAGAGGAAACAAATGTGAAAAAATGGTTTGGCAGACACTTATGTACAGCAGCGAGTCATGGACTCTAATAAAGAGACAAGAATCCAGAATCAATGAAGTAGGAATGAGGTTTCTTAGAAGAATAGAAAACAAAAATATAATTTATAATTGACATTCGGACGAAACCTGCAAATAGAATCTATCAAAGAGAAATCACGGAGGAATGAAATGATTTGGACATGCGTGTCCAATGCCGAAGTGCGGAAGAGGGAGACCAAGAGCGGGATGGATAGACAGAATTACAGAAGAAACAGAGAGGAAGGGCGTAGATTGGAGCGAATACAAGGCTTAACACAAGACAAGAAACAATGGAGACGAAAGTGCACAACTCAACTGCGCCAGTTTTACACCTAAAGGTAGAAAGGCTTAAGATTACTTAAGTAGAAAAGTATGCTTCTTTTCCAGGTTTCCAATCTGTGTCCTATTTGTTCTTACAAGTATTATTTTATAAAGGGGAAATGATCAATTTTATGATATACCTATAAATATTGAAGCGATAACAGCGAATTTGGAAACAAAGAACATTATCTAATTCGAGCTTTTAGTTCCCAACTCAGCCATACATTTGCCAAAATTCAAAGAAGGGTATTGTTATCTACGTCAAACTTTAACAATACCATAATGTGTAAGTAGTATACGGGGATTATGTATGTTGTAAGGCGAATTGCGAACAATTGTCATCGAATGTCCCGGCGTATACATACTAATTGAAACGCTTAATTCAAAACCACAACAATCGTCGCTTACGGTTAATTACCGGTTTCTATCTTCGGGTTGGTAACGCTGCATTTACCGGTTACGCATATCCTATCAGATAAGTGGATTCAACGCATAGCAGTGGATGAAGTTCAGCGTCGTCGCCAGGAATCGATTTTCTTTCCGACCATCACCAACCATCCATCGTCCTCATGTTATTCCCGTTCTTGCCGCAACGGGAGCTCTTTGAGTGTCTGCATATGCGTATACCTACCTTCGATATACGTAATACATCCACATACATACATGAATGTTCACATTAACGTGAACATTGGATACTGTTTGTTATTTTAGTATCGCCATTTCCCGTTCCTTTCGCAAAGAAAGTTTCCCCTTGGGTATATTTTTCTTTCTTTTTAAAGGAGGGAACTAGAAGAGTATATTAAATATAAAAAAAAATGACGAGGAAAAAATAATTTATGTATACCACGTGCAACATGAATACGTTCTAATATTTAAAATATTAAAAATATACAATAGCATTTTGAAAGTCTAACAGGAAGAAATATGAAGATGGAAAAGAATAATGTAAATAAATTACTTATTGTTATTACATATCGATACCTATCTACAAAAAAAAATACACAATAATTAGGATGTTATGATATAATTCATCAATTCGGCAACGAAAAAGGCGCAACGTTTTTAAACTGCAATGAATTTATATTGTATTACTAATTAGTTCAAAAAGACGAGGTGACATGCGAGTTCTGCAGTTTCCAAGTTTTCAAGCAAAGGTTAGACCAACTACCTTGTAATACCGTATATAAAATTAATATGTGAAACATTTCCTGTTTCAATGCTTTGCTTTGATGTAACTGATTCAACCAGGTCTCTCTAAGAAAGCAAACCAAAAATTAATAAAAGGAAGTATTACAAAAAGTTTTAGACGAACGTCGAATGGTGAATTGATAGCAAAAAAACGGGTAGGAGAAAAGAATGATCAACAATAGTGTAGCAAATGAGAATCGAGTAAAACGCCTTCAACCTATCCCTGTTTGACACTAATCAAGGGGGATATATGGGGGTGGAAGAAAAGCACTACAAGGATAAGACAGTGGTACGGAGGCCTTACACCTAAACCGACCGTTATGCCACTGTTAGATGGTCTGTTGCCAGCTGAATCATTTGCTGCATGGTCTTGTGTTACTTCCTCCTACTTCATGTTCTTGGTCAAGCCATGTAATTTTGGGCCTTTCTTTTCTCTTTTTTCCGTATGTTCTTGTCTCAAAAATTATTTTAGAGAGTCTTATCTTTCCCATTATTTATACGTGGCCATACCGATTTAACTGCTTCTTATTTATGACTGTAGTTCTCGCCTTATGTGCCTTACGTGCCTTATCTGAGATTTTTCTTTTCTTTCATTTTTGCAGCGTATATCCTATTCTCGGGCTCTTTATTTGTTGTCCATATCCCACTAACAGAAGAAAAGAGATAATAGAATAAATAATTGGTTTGAAATTTTGGACAGAATACGAGCGAAACATACGACAAAACAGCAACCAAAAAACGGCCATTATTAATAGTCTGGGCAAACAGCCGTAATTACGAAATAAGTTACGACAGCCTACATACCCACAGAAGCACTGGCATACAGCATCGATTCAGTACTGACTAGATTGGGGAGTTGACCATGCTGTCGTAACTTATTTCGTAATTGTACGCTGTTACCGCTGTTTGCCCACGCTAATTATCAAACAGAAACATCTGAGCTAATTACAACATATCGTCAGAATAAACTCTGAAAACACTTGCAAAGAGAATATCCGAAATAGAAACCTAGTTGAAGAAGAAAAGAAGAAGGCCAAGGAGAAAGTAGATAGATCGAAGACAGGATATAGAAGGAAAAAAGGGAAGAACATGGAGGAACTGAACTCTCTAACAACGAATAATGGACATTATCAAGAAAAACTAACAGAGCTAGTATTAAATATAAAAAGAAAGAAAGAAAGAGTATATAAGAACTAAATTTTGTCAAGGAACAGAGAAGTTTGGAAAAATGGATGAAAGAAGAACCGAATTCCCAATCCGACGCCGGAAAAGGTAAAAGGAGAAGGAAAAGAAGACGGTTTTGGTATCTTTCGAACTCTCCTCTTTTGATATGATGCTTATCTTACTTCAAATTTTTTAGATCGGCAGCCTTCTATAAATACACGTACTTTGGAATCTCATTCTCCCTGTTTTTTTTTGTTATAATCTATCTATCATTCCTAACGTGCAAATTTCCTTAAGTATCTCATTCCGTTTTATCGAATCGTAAGCTTAGATAAAAATATACAGACGTATCGATGATAATGATTGTCCACTACTTGACCAGTATTTTTGTTTAAATCTGGGGCTTTTTGGGTTCATAGGTTTATGGTATTTGCATATCACTAGGATCATACTAGCATTTTACATAGGCATACAATCGCTATTCACAATTTTTGCCGTCATTCTTTACGTTTTCCCTCCATTATTTTTATTATACATTTAAAGTAACAGAACTGTACTTTACAGCCATTTCATCACATTTCCACGTAAGGTAAGCTAAGTGGAATATCGTATACCATAGAATAAAAATAATTATGTGTAATACTTTACACAAAACATTGGTTACTACCAACTGCTGTTGTTTGGGTTGCCTAATTTGGTAGTCACGTGGTGGACAGGAATTGTTTATATCTCTGTATAAACTGTATTTTAAGTTATTCCACATTTCGCTCGCGAACGTAATTTATTACTTGTTTCATACCAAAAATTTCACCTTCTTAAATCCCACTTGGTATTGTGTTTTTTCTTTTTCAACACGATTGCTTCGCGTTTTTAACGGTCTGCTAGCTTTTTATCTGCGGTACATGCTGATTGAATTTGTATTCATCAATACACTTCCGGTGCTCATTTCACAATTAGGACACAAAAATATCCGCGCAAAACTCGAAAGACGACGTCTCTAGCATAAAATCAACAAATAATAAACTAGCGGAAAACTGCTAATTCGTGTTATGCGTATTTTGTTAATGCGAGTCATCGAGGGCTTGCAACGTAGATCGCTGACGTAATAGATGGAAGGTCAACCTCCCAAAACGATCAAAATGATAGTTCTGCTAAAAGCCTTCAATAATACTGGAAGTAGCAATTATAATGTTTTGGATTTTTCATACCGTTTTCCATCGTTTCTACTGGCATTTTTGGCGATGTTCTCATTCATTATGGATTGGATCATTATTTGTTGAGGGTCCAAATACGAATCTATTTTTATAAACACTCAATCGAAAAAAAAAAAGATTTAAATCAAGAAACTTAAAACGTAAATATAAAGCCTTATCTCGCGCAGCATCTTCGCCAAATGTACTACTTAAATTCTATGATTTTTAATAAAATTATATTGATTAAATTATTTGCGAGATATTAGATAACCTTTATACGTTATTTTTGTACGACTAAATTATTGTATTAGTAACCGGTATATTATGGTTTAACATATTAAAATAGCATCGTAAGCCAGTTTTAACACGAGTGCGTTTCCCCGTATTTTAAGAGCAAAGATGAAGTACCCATTCAATAATTAAAAATTTTCGTGGCCAACGTCTACACTGAAGTATGTCCTTTAAGAAGGGTAACGCGGCGCAACCCTACTACCCTTTGTAGCGAATTTTCGGAACGGCCGACTGAGTATTAGGTAAGGGCTCGGAAACAGGCAATAACAAAGAAGTAGCGATCATTAAGGGATGTTTTTGTTTCTTCTTTCGGAGACCGGTTAGAACTTCTCAAGGGGTATATTAAGTGGAAAACATTTGCCAGCGAAGAGGAAGAAAATAATTGGAGATCTGCCTTGTTTTTGGAATGATATTTGCATTGGATAGAAGCAGTGAAGGAATTAAATATTTGTCTTTAGCGATAAATGTAATAGTATTGGAGAAGAAAAGAAGTTTACTTATCAGACGCTCTTAGGACGCGTGGATAATTGAGAGAGAGAAAAGAAAAGGAAGTTCGTTCGAGGACTTCCTCAGCTAGAGTCATTAGATTAAGGCTTCCGAGTTTATGTACAAAATGTGCATATGATAAGAGGTATCTGTAACTTTGGCATATACATTTCAATATGACACGGCCGAAACTCGAAAGAAGACGGATTTTTCCAAAGATCTAACACTTCGTACTGGTTCCTTCAAATTTAGGGGACAAATAAAAATTACTAGGAGCCAGATCTGGTGTAGGGAGTGGATGTGGGAGCAATTCCCAGCGCAATTTGTGTAAAACATCCTTCGTTCTTCGTGCGGTATGGGGTTTTGCATTGTTCTATTGCAATAATGGACCCTTATGCAATCTCCCAGGTCGTTTCTTGCAATGGCCCAGATAAAATATTAGAATAATATTCTACGTACCTTTCAGTATATAATCCACAAAAAAGAATCCCTCGCAAATCCAGAATACAGTACAGAAATTCCACGTTTTCGTTGGATGATAATTTACAATTTCAGTAAGCACCTGATACAACAGCAAAGCTTCGTCCGCTTCGTTGAAGTTTAGGTAATAAACCACCATCCGAAAAGGCTTTTTGCATTTTAAATACTCTATCAAAGTCGGGTGATGAACTCCATGCTATTATTACATGTCATATTACCGAGTTGCACCCAAAATGAAGAGTCCGCAGTATGTTGGAGATGACCTCTGCCTTGAGTCAGGCACTTTATATTATAACATAACTTCATATAAGGCAAACAACAGCAGTCATAAAATCATCCACCGAGTAGAAACTCCCAAAGATTAAAAAAAGCTACAGATGAAGAAGTATCATTTAAAACTAATTGCTCGTTGAAAAATTACATCAAAAACAATAAAGACAAGACGGACAAACATTCAAACTCCGGAGCTTTTTTTACGTATGATATTCAGCAAGTTTCTTAAGATGATCAATATTTTATTTTGTTTTGAAAATTTCGAAAAGCAATAAAACAGTTTATTCCAAAAAGAAATTTCCTTTCCTAGTTTCTGTAACAACTTGAAACACGTTCCTCGTATAACAATAATATACATATAAGTGTTGGAATTGTAGTTGTGCACATAGTAGTAAGTGCTAATTTAGATATCTGTACAGAAACAAAGAAGTCTCAAACTTTTATGATCAGTAACATCCTATATTTCTAGGTAGGTTTCGTTTCTTTTATTATTAAATTGGGCGTGCCACGCTGTTCCGTTGCTGTCAGATATATGTAATTTTCCTGTCACTCTTTTGTCTTCCTCGATTATGTTTTCGTCACATCTTCGAATACGAGATATATCGCACGTTGTCACTTTTGTTTCGTGTTGCATCTGTGTTAATCCAAGACAGAAAATGTAAGGGATACCAGATTACATTAATCAAACAACGTTAGCTTTGATCTAATGTTGAGAGAACGAAACGCAATCGAAATTGTGTAAGTCTCACACTTTCACGCTTACGTTTACAAACTTTTCTCGCCAGCCCCATGTCTATAAATGTTGGGTTATTGAGAAAAATTAAAATTATTTTCTCGAGAAGGATAAACGAATAAATAAAAACCGGAGTGTGTTTTATGGATGTGGATTTGTACCTCAGTTTTCCTTATTTGACTCATCAATTAATAAAGGGCAATTCTAGTTGAGATATCTTCTGTTATATGCAGAGTATATACATAGTGAGGTACCGAAGTGTCCACCATGTAATCTAAGTATTATAGTTAAAAAAGTGATAACCCAAAATTGACACAATGGAATGACAAATCTTGGAAAACAAAAATATTCCTATTTAGGGTTATTCGTATTGCCAACTGCGTACACTTCCGATTGCTCACTCTGTCGATTGAAAATATTGTTCAGAAAACTACGAGATTCTCTACCAATTAATGAAATAATTAAATGGACCAAAGCACTTTAGGCTTGAATTCGAAACCAAAGTAATTTAAAAGAATTTAATTACATTGTTTATTTACATACGAGTTGTGTAAATAAAGTAATAAGACGGATTCCTTTTTCACTTGTTTTATTCCAATAATATTAGGTACAATTGAACATTGTCTCCTTCAAAGTAACTGCCTTGGGAAGCCATACAGCCCTTATAACGGTTCTTACGGTTGGTTACAGGCATTTGAATGTTATCCAGTGCCCCAAAACGGCTTCTCTTGAGGTGTTGTTTCAATCTTAGGAAGAGAGAGACGTCGCAAAAATTCGTGCAATTAAGGCGAATGTTCTTACAGGCCAAGGAATGGTTTATTGAAAGTTTTGTGTAAGAAGACCCATTGTCACGTGATGAAACACCTGGATTTCTTTGATGTTTGGTCTTACACGCATGACCCTCTTTCAAAATCTTTCAAGAACCTTTCGGCAAAAGCGTTGATTGGCCTGGAGGCACAAACTCTTTGTGAACTATTCCCTCTCTATCAAAAAAGCAAACCAGCGTGCTTTTGATCCTTCACTTCCTCATTCTTGCTTTTTTGCCTTAGAGAGCTTGGAGTGATCCATTCCATGCCCCATGCGTTTGTCTGGCTAATTTACACTGTTGTTCCAAATTCATGTCACTCATTATCAGAACGCATAAGCAAAGGCTGCTTCACAAACAATCGCTACAGACAAACCAATGTAACTTAAGCGAGTTCCAACTCGCACTGATGACGTGTTATACGTTGACCTCCCCCTCCCCCCGCCACCCTACCCTAATCCGACGTCACTAGTGTTGCCCGATCGAACACTACGCTGCTAGTCTCATTACTTAATTTATAGACATCGTACGTATGTTATTATTTAATGCTAGTAATGATCATTATGTAATTTCAAGATAAATACAAATTTGCAGTACCTATCATTCATACCATTACTTTTGAACAATCCGGCATTTAATCAAACGATTCCAATATTTGAAAACCCGTACATTAACTGATAAACGTTCGAAATCCATATCGAATATTAATACATAGATCTATCTACAAATGTTCCTTATTCCATAACACAATTGCCACTATTACTAGTTCTGTTCCGAACGAAACAATAAATTTTGTGCATCGACGTTGAATTAAATTCTCCAATGTTACGATCGAATGGATTTCTGGCCGATTGCCCATGGTTTTAATCAACGTGACAGACGTCGTTGCAGTGAAAACAGTTTATTATTTTCGCTCAAAATGGACTTTCGATTGCTTTTATAACGGTTCCCAAACTATATAATTTGCGGAAATTTGATTCGCTGTTTTCTTCCTGTTGTTTTCTTTTTCAAATGGACAAAAATCGTGATGAAATTAGCAACGGATCAGTTACATAGTAATCGTGACAAAGATTTCTATTTTGTAAATAATAGGAAAGTTGTAATGTGTTTTGCGATATAATTTAAAGCAGAGAGGACAAACAAACAAATATAAAAAACAGGATTTTCATTTTTGAAGTTAAAATCATGTCTATATGAAAATACACATGTATGTAGGAGTTTTGGAGATCATTGTTTACGAATCAATGATCAGCTTTTCAAAAATTCAAAATCATAAAGGACCAACATTCGAGAAAAATATTTAATTCGTATTAAATTTACCATGTGAGACTTTGTAGCATCGCTGATTACGAATCAACTGTACAGGTTATCAAAATTCAACGAGGTAGGTCCAATACAGTAGGTACACCAAATTTAAAAAGGAACAATTTATTGAATGACCTCGAAATAACTGAGAAGTTAGCTAACGCCATTTTGAAAATACGAAAAATGCGGAAATTTTGAAATTTAAAATACATGGCACGGGAGTCGGCAACAGTGCTCTGTAACGTGCAGTTGCAGTTGGCAGATAAAAAATTATTACTTCAAAGTTAATGTATGAACATTCGAAATAAAGTAGTTAAAGATAATGTAGTGTTTTGTTCCTCGGCTTTACGTTATCGGCTATCCAACAGCAATATGCACTCACTACCCCAGAATAATAACCCTAATGAAGCTATTCAAAAATAGAGCAGCACCAAATGACCGTGCATCAATCCTGTTATAAACGTATCGTCCACGTAATCCTGTCAAATGTATTTGTTTATTAGCGCTAGTTATTGTAGTGTTTAGTATATTTTTCTGTTTTCTCATTTGCTGATCTAAATATCGCTTTAATTTGATTTTATATTGTGTAATTTGGGCTTGGGGTTCGTTCAGCAATTCGTCTCTCTCTTTTTGAAACAAGGTATAGTCAAATTTAGAACTGTCATCGTATTTAAAACATGGCTGCCGGACATGCGCATACAATTCTGTGGTTTTAATTATTAATCATTAATGTTATACAACAAAGTTTAGTGAATGTATTAATATTTACATCAAAAATTTTGAAATATAATTGACTATGGAATTGATTATAGATGTTGGTCACTAAATTTGTATTGTAATTACCGAAAATGGTTCATAATAATAAATGTATGATAGACAATGATAAATTTTCCATATAGTTCCTGATTCGGATGATGATTCCCAGTAAACATTTTTTAAATTTCGCGGACAGTTTAAGTTGGTAGGTCCGGCAATAGTGGACATAATTTTTAAATACAATGCATGCGAATATGTTCACTATTGCCGGAACTGCCAACTTAATCTATCCGTGACATTGAAAAATGTTTACTGGGTTATAACATTAAATGATGCTTTCATATAGATTATAATCGGTTAATACATCTGCAACCTCTGTAATTGAATCGAAGTGGAATGTAAATTCTTTGTGATTTTCTAATATCAAATAAATATTCATGTATCGATTTTGGAACGTAATTTTTACAAATATTTGGTTGTTGTATTTGACTAACAATATTATACTTATGTAATTATTCACCAATGTTCTTAAAAGGAGAGGAAAAGCAAATGCTAATCGCTGTAGTAATAGCTAATAACATTGATACTCTAATCACGCGTGATCTGACTCACATTTGGCTGGACTATACAAGATAGAACGCACAAATCAGCCCAAATGCAAATACTGCCCATTTTCATAATGGCTGACCTTGTGGGACCAATGAGTTTCCACATGTGGCGCATGCGCATTTTAGTGAAATCGCTCATTAAAGTGAGGTGGTTAGATATTCCGCGCTCATTGTTGCTCGCGATTTTCTCTTTCAGTAAGCAATATAAGAGATAATAAATATATGATCCCAAACGAACTCGATAGATTTTAGTAGAAGTTGCAGATTATCAAATCTGTAGAAACAGTGTTCTGGGTTAGTATCACTTTTTCTTCAGGTGAGAATGGTTCTTTCCCAGTTCTGAATCGAATTGGCTTAATCGACCAGCGAAATGCTAGTTCATAATCATCCGAGATTTTCGCGAATAATGCACGAACTTGACTTGTCCTCCTTCAATAGACACAATTACTATTTCATCCTCAATACGACTTTAATGAAATTTATTGGCCCAATATCTCTCAATTGTTGGCGAAAACTTGAACATTTCCATTTTCAACGATTCTGAAAATCAAAATTATCCATGAAACCATCCAAAATTTTGTGCGGTGTTCTGCAAACGAGACTAATATCCCTTAAATTAAATCGGGTACCTATTTTATGTTGTTACAAATTTATTTCCCGAGAAATAATCCAATGCTTTATCTAATTCTAAGTACAAATTTCATCCAAATTCATTCTAACAGTATTAAACAGGGGATCATAGCATGGCATTCATTTCATTTCTATAGTAATTTTTCCAAACTAGAACTCGATCTAAATTATAAGTTTCACCAAATCATAGCACACACAAATCCCCATATACGGTACCACATCAAATATTTGATGTTTAAACATTTTACGCCGTTAACTTTTACGAGCTTGTTTAAGATGTTACACGCTTTGTTTAAAAATTAAAGCAATGCTTTCCTGCTCGTTTATATCCTCGTAGCACACCTACATAACTATATGACTACAAAGCTCGAACCGAACATATGTGTCTTCATCTCATCAGTTTGAATATGCCAATATTTGAAGTGTTAGAACATTTAACTACGTGTATTTTCAACGCGTGCAGACAAAGTCCAAAATAAATTTGAGCAAATATTTACCGCTCCGGAGCGCACTCTAACAACATAACGTATGCTAAATTGCATCAGCCCGTTTGATTTAAATATTGCCTGTTATTGTTGATGTCACTGCCTTTGTTGTTATTAGGGTCACTTCCGCTCGAATACAATACAAGATTACTTGTATCTATTATGGTGCGCTATGAAAAAGACACGGGTAGGCGCGCGGTCTGGTAGAAATGTAGATTATGTTAATTGCTTTGGGGTATATGCCATAATGTGTAAATATTGATAAGATATTGAATGCAATTATTCTATACGAATGATTTATTGTGCGGCAGGTTTGTCCTGATAACCGAAGTTGAACGTATACGGTTGTATTGTGTTCATTGTTGTGGATGAGACTAAGGAAGTAGCCAGATATCAATTTATGGAGCCTGTGAATAAAATGATATATGAAATAAATGAAAGTTATCCCTACCACACCTTTCGAAAATAATTTCAGATACGTATTTCGGCAACTAAGTTGCCATCCTCAGTAGATAACTGTGAGAATGAAGTGTCACCAACATACTTGGTCAACGCCCACAACAACCACGGTGCACCTAAGACTGCACGACGAACATTACACTGAGCACTTGCAATTCACCCAAAGCACTGTGTGTCAATGGTATTTTTGGTGAAATGCGTGCAAGTGCTCAGTGTGTGACGTTCATTGTGCAGGGCTTTACAGTTGACCAGATATCCCCCAAGTTTTCTACTTATGACGGGAATTTCTATTTATTTTATATATTACTTAGTCACTTTCTAGCAAATGAGATTTTACTTTCATTACACACTATACCCTGCCCAAAACACATATTTTGTAACAATCACGTTTGATCGTCTGGGAGAATTTCCAACATCCTTAAACTTTATTGAACATGAAGCAGATTTTAAGGATCAAAAAAGTTGAACGAGAACAGCAATTCAGTAAAAGGTATAAACCATTCTGCAGCCACAAGAAAACGAAGTTTTTGAAAATAGAAAAATAGTGAACAGTACCAGTAGTTAGTACTCTATAGACCAGTAAAGTTGGTCCTCTTCAATCTCCTTAATCTGTCATGATGATCAAGTAGTCGAAACATCTCTTCATTGACATGGTCGTGCAGTTGGACCTCATAGATCTTGGCGAATCTTCATATTTGTTAAATATGGATTTACTAATGGTCATAATTAACGGAGAATGGTCCGAAGATAGATCAACATTTTCTTCAATTTGATGTATGCAGCATTTATATTTTTCGTAATTAAGAGATCGAGTAGGCATGTTGAGTTGTATGCGGAATACTGTGTAATCTTCTTCTTAGTATTAGATAATCTTGATCCCAGCCTACCACTTTCTGCGTTGGAGTCAACTCCTACATGACTTGACTTTCGCATGATCCGTGGGCCAATATGTTGGCTTGCAAACAGACTGCACATCATATAATCTTTTACCTTTACTATTAGTTAATATTGATTCCCACCTACCACTTTCTGCGTTGGAGTCTCCTTCTACTATGACTCTATCTTTGAATGTTTTTAAGAAGTTAACGTAAATCTCCCTTTCAACAAGACGTAGAGTTGTCTGGCTGTTGAGTATATAGCAGGTACAGTAATATAGCCTATTTTGGTATTCATCGTGATTGTTGTGACTTGCATAGTAATCCTTACTTCTTCAAAATGAATTATACTTTATTTTATCAGAATTTCGTATGGTTTTTGTCGAGTGAAAACACGTTCGTCTACTATCGAGTTGTTAAGGGATAATTTTTTCGTGAAAAACCTTCGACGGCTACTTACGGTCTCTTATACAGTCTCGAAAGAAATCTGAACAATCTGTACAAGTAAAGAGCGATAACGTGAAAAAGTTGAAGATAAAGAAAGATAAAGAAACAAGAGATGTTAAAAGTAATACGAGTTCCCTTGGGGACAATAATGTTAACCATATGAAAATGGTCAACCGATAACGTAAATGGTCCAACCGGGAGAAATTCTGTCTTCGAAATAAACAATATGGCTACCAGCGGCATCCAAAATGAGATAACCAATGTTAATTATTGTGATGCATGGTCAAGCATCTTCTTTTCCATCCACATTCTTCGTATTAGAAGTTGTATCTCTTTGTCTAGCGCATCTCCTTCGTGCTTTATAACCTCCGCCATTATTTTGTTACTTCTGCTAATCTATTTTTCAAATTTTTTATTGCTCTGTGTGTACTCCCCGTACGTCTGGGGCTTGCCTTCTACTTTATCGTCATTTCTTTCTTGCATGCCAGTTCGGGTTTGTATTTCTTCCTGACTATCCT
Source organism: Chrysina gloriosa (assembly GCA_038088585.1). Taxonomy (NCBI): domain Eukaryota; kingdom Metazoa; phylum Arthropoda; class Insecta; order Coleoptera; family Scarabaeidae; genus Chrysina; species Chrysina gloriosa. Next base: position 10,088,837 of record CM076089.1, on the reverse strand, counting down.
CCTCCCCATTTCATAATTTCCTAAAGTGATCTTCCCATATTCTGTCCACATTGTAATCAATCACTATCAAGTTATAGACGTCTAAAAATTATGAAGCAGTAGCACGACAAATATCTCGAAGAAATTATATTTAAAAGAAATTCATTTAACAAACTAATCAACTGTTTTATTGTCCATCAAAACTATCGGATCAACTATAAATCCTTGTCGGAGATCTAGAAGAAGGAAAGATCTAAGGAAACTTCAATTCATATCACACATAATGATGAATCAAAGCAGTCACCTATTTTGGCAGTCGACACCTTAATGATGAATAAACAAATTGACTTTGATAAATGGCTTTTTTATTTAAAATAGCTAAACCAGCTAATTAATATTCAGTGAAAGTTTCATCAACAGTTATCTACGATTCCTTCTCGGGTAATTCACATTCCCCTCTTCATTTCGTTTTGAAGAACTATGCACTTCGTTGCACTAAGACAAATTGTATTCGAATATGAATGTTTAAATGCATTAAAATACAAAGAAACTGTAATCGTTACTGAGAAGTAATTACAACGACACCTACTTCGCTATATAATTGTCGATACGTGACATCAGGAATAAAAAGAAGCAGTTCCGTATGTCGAGGGTAAAATAAGAAAGGCGGGGATTGTTTATTGAAATTGTTCATCCAATCTAATTAGAAGAAAAAAATTATGTTAGTGTAGATTCTTGAGGGATAACGTTTTGTATTAACTGCAGATCGCTTAAAATTATCAATTTCATCGCGATAGCAAGTGTCTCGTTTAAATCCGTGCCTTGAGATGAAATAACTTCTCCCGTTTGTATTACAATATTTACATCGTACTCTCATATTTGCTTAAGTTAACGAAAACCTGCACGCAGACGTTCTAATGAGAGCCGGCACGATTCGTATCTTACATTTAATGAAACCGAGTTTATTTGCTGAACGGAACATATTCCTTCAAATCGATTATTTTGATAATGACGTTGCTTCCGGTTCTACAGTAAATGGCTGTTAACTTCAGTGTTTGAAGTATCGATTTTATGACTTTATTTTCATCATTTAGTTGCCCACGATCCATTAGTATTTCCTGGATTGCAAACGCGCTGCGTTTTTCTAAAATCTTAATTGGTACAAATCTCTACATAAGCTAACCTAAGCTAAGCAAAATCCTTGGACAAATTCGACATTTTTGACAGCAATTCGTATACAATTCTAAACATTAACAATAAGAGATAAAACCATGGATATTATCTTTCTTAAGATTAATAAGTATAATACCTTTATATGACTAACTTATATGAATAAAAGAAAATTATTGATTTCTACTTCTATTGCAATTCAGAGTTATACTGAAAAATTAACGTAGAGCGCTTATTTAATTTGAAACCGTTTGGGTCGTATTCTATTGGTAAGGAAAATAACGAAACCTGTGATTTAGCATGAAATTCAGATGACATGAATCTTATTGTTACCACACCAATTTGGACATCCGTAACCATTTGGGACCCAACTTGTTCTTTTCTTGATCAGCACTTTGGACAATTTGTACTTATCAGTTATCAGCGATCTGTAGGTGTCCATAAGCTTACAAGGTTTACAAGCTAAAAATATATCTAACCTATATGAGACTAAGCTGGTAAGTATGTTTACCTACCGTTTTCAATCCATATACCACTTGAAAATGGGTCATAACAATGAAGGTGTCTTGCTCAGTGGTAAACGGCATTCCTTCAAACGTGGGCGAAAGTTAGACCACTAATTTGAAGAAAGAAGCGAATGGCAGGATCGATCATCTTTAAAAAGGAAACAAAAATTTTCATATTTAAGATCTTTTGGTAATGGCAATCCAGGAGACTCACTTTTTAATGCGGCAATAAACTTTCTGTCGTTGGAAGTAGAAAACTTACAATAACATCACCTTTCATCATACTCTCTTTCCTCTTAAAAATGATAACTGAAGTGTACAACAAGTCACCCATGAAATCTACAATTTCTTAATGTCTTATGGAGTGTACCCAACACTTATGGGTTGGAAGGGGCATAATCGGCATGGCGTGAAGAGTGAGTCAATATTTCAAATTTGACTTGCTGAAAGGTTTCGACACTATGGGCAGCTCCAGCTCCATTTATTAAAGACGGGAAATGTTAAAAATGTCTTTCGGCAGTAGTCTTCGGCGTTTTCAGTTCTATAATCGGGTGTAAACGCCCTAGACTGCTATCGAAATGTATTTTGCTTCTGCGTGACAATGCCAGTTTACATATATACTGTTACCCACACCGAAGTTAAAGATATTGCCTTACCCTCCGTATACTCCAGATTTCATCTCGAAGTAAAAATTAAAGGACACGGTGCATGCGTGGTTCGCTACGAACACTAAGCATAAAAGTACTTTCTTTAATAACACATAAAAGCTTTATACAATAATACAAGAAGTGAACTGAGAAATAAAGATGCTACTTGAAAGATATAAATTTTCAATTTTTATTGAAATAAAGTTTATAGCCGTGTTGCAAAAAAATATCTATTCATTTCTATAGCAAGGAAATCAACAAAAACCGCTTTATAGTCGCGTTATTTTGAATGAAAAATAACATATGTAATTCATGCTAGAACAGAAAGAAAATTGAGAGAAATGGCTGAAAGGGAAGCATATGAAGGAAGTGACTAACGACAGAATTAAATGGAGGAAAATATATGAAAGTAAACGAACTCAACTCGTACAGTGGTGGAGAGGTTTACGATTAAGAAGGGAGAAGAGGAAAAAGGAAATAATCTAGACAACAGACTAAACGTTAATATTTAATTTTGCAGCGTATTGGATTCTATCACTGTCATTATCTTCCTGGTTGTTATTGATACTTAAGGTGATGCAACCTTTGAATCATCGCTTATTGAGGTTAAATTTGTTGTTCTACTAACAAACAAAAATTTAAATGTAGAAAAAGCAGACTCAAAGAAAAATATCGCTGAATATGACGGCGTTCCACCAAAATCAGAATAGATAAAATGACGTTAATGCCTAAAACTTGCCAACCATGAAAACTTGTTAAAATATCTTTTCATAGTTCCATCTCATATTTAAAATATCTTAAAGGATAATTTACAAGTAAAAGTTAAAGGTCAGTATTTTAGTATGGAACTTTTTACGAAATCCCAAAAGTAAGATTATGACCAGAACAAAAACAGAAATCAGAGACACATAAAATTAGTCGTGTGTCAAATTAGAGAATCTAGAAAGAACACAATGCTCAATACTGCTTCAAAAGGCTAAAGAAATCTGGTTGCTCTGCATATTAGTTATTAGACAGTCTGAAATTTCTTAAATCAAGAAATGAAGATGCTGAGGGTGATTACTGGGTTAATCTGAGGGATAGGGTAAGGAACTGAAGAATACGTGAGGCATGTTCAGTGAAGGATATTGTGAAATGGATACGAAGTCGGCGAAGACATTGGAGAGACCACTTGGAGCAAGCGAACGATTGGATAACCAGAAAGATCCCCAAAAGATGGAGAGACAGCTGGAACTAATCACCAGACGAGGCTTTATGAGGCTTAATACATCAGACAGGGATTTTAGTTCTAATAAAAAGAAGGGGTTACATATTAACGTAATTATTATTATGTTATGTTTAAATTTATCCATTTATTGCCCTTTCTGTATCCATCCCCATCACTCCTATTGGCTAAATCTGGGAATCCTCTTCATGTTTGTTCCTTCTGTAATCTTATCCACTAGTTTCCTCCATTCTTCTTTGTTTCTCTCTCTCTATGTTTGATTTCACCCCAATTTACACCAATCGTTTTATGTTCCCTTGTAATTTGTTTTGCTCCAGTTATTGTTCGGTCGTCGTTTACTTCGCTTTCGCTCTAACTGAAATTCCAGAGCTTGCCTGGTTATATTACTTTGTTCTTTCTTCAAAGTATGGTCAACCCATTTCCACTTCTTCCTTCTGATTTTGACTGATATTTGTTCCGGCCTTATTCTTTCCCATAGCTCAATGTTTGTTATTATTTTGTTGGGCCAAAGGTTTGTCCATTTGTTGCACCGTCATACTTCCAGGTCTCTGCAGGATGTAGTAGTATACTCTTAATTCAACTGTCAAATATTTTGATTTTTGTTGTTGTTTGTTGTTTCTCTAATTTCATTTTTATTTTCCCTTTATAGAAACCAATGTAAATTCGAAGATACGCGTTATTTTCCATTTTTCTGCTCGTATAAATAAATCTAAGAACGGGGGATAAATTCGCAGCTATCTTCTCTTCCTAATTCAATTTGATTTATATTCCATCCTGAAGACTCTATTTTTGTGTTTTTTTTTGGAAAACATCGGTTTCGGAACAGACTGTAAAAGGAAGTACGTAGCAAAGTACGTAGTAATACACATTAAATCAAGAAAAGAGTTTTGAGGGTTAACGGATGACCAATTCCAAATGCTAAATTGTCGAACTTTGTACTACGTACGGTAATCGTATTGCCTAATGGCAAAGTTGTCCCAGAAACTTCCAACCAGAAATAAAAGTAGGAATTTTATAAAGGGAATTCATGTATAAAAGCAGCCACCGGGCTGGGCTTTTGGTAATCAGCTTTATGATGATAGAAAAAATTGAAAGGGTTTGCAAATTTTCATTACGAAGTATTACGTCGTGGGCTTAATGTTTTCTACGGTGACTTATAATCCCCGTTTCCACTTATTGTTAGCGAAATGCTCCAATCTAATTTGCGGTTTCAATCTGTTATTCTTTCTTAAATAATCAGATATACCCTGACAACACATAATTCCCATTTAATAAGCTAGCTGATTGATTTCGTAAATAAAAAGGTATTAACCAAATAGTTGAAAATTAGATTAGTTGAAATTTCCCGTGAAGTTTATTATTACAAACTGATTTAACACATCGTCTATATTCCGTAACGATTGTTTTGGCAACTCTACATAAATAAATACATTAAATTCGACACATATTCACGGCTAATATGATTAGCGAAAACAAATACACATAGATATTACTAATAGTGCCAATGTGACCTAGTTCGGTTTCGCCCTCGTAAATATTATTTTAACGCTTCGGAAGAGTTAATTCGAGATATTATGGGTCGACTTCATTGAATTCAACGACTGCATGCGGTCCTAATTTGCGGGTTGCGTGCGCCGGTTCTTTAATCAAATTATTCTGTTTGTAAAAGTATGTGATGGTTTCTATACAATGCCATATAAAAGGGAGTACTTGCAGTTATTAATGTGAACTTTTCGTGTTCGTCTTTTTATCTACGTTGCCACTTGGACAATGTAGCTTTCTCATTTATATCCCTCTTTCCAACTGGTAATTGCGAAGCGGTGCTTTTTCTTTCGTGGCGAGTGAGCAGTATTTGCATTTAAAACTGGGGCGTACATTTTGATAAAGTACTGCCCGACCTTCAGTTTGAATATTTAAATTCATATCGCATCTAGTAGTACGTAGTAGGATTTTCTGTGTACGGTTTAAAAACCAGAAAATACTACTAATTGTCAGTAATAAATTTGAGTTGGTCATTAATATGCAGTATTTAATTTTACTCTTTTACCCTAATTCATTCCATGTGAAATACATACCTATGAAGATGTGTTCATACTGCGAGAATCTATTCAACAATGACTTTGAAATGAAAACGTTAAATTTCGTTGGATTAGTTGGATTACGTTGAACGACCAGCCGTGGTTCTCAAAGATGTGGTGGGATGCCCTAAAATATCTAAAGAATGGTAAATCTCTAGCTAGACTTGGATGCCATACCATCCCAGTTTATTAAAACAGTGGATGAAATTGGAGTCAATATTATCTAAATAAAATACGCCAAAAGATCTGGAATAGTTCCGTTCTTTCAGTGCTACATGCTTGCAGCCTCTATGCTTTAATAGTGGTAGCTAACTACACAAGATTTCTTCTGAAAGTTTGTGGACAGCAGAGATATCACACCAATTTCACATACATATCTCAGCGCCGTGAATATCGGTTTATCGGGTACTCTGTGATTTTCAGTTTTGTTCATTAAAATTACCTTAAGATGTAAGCTCCAACAGAAACATCAAAGGATGCAGACAAAGAAAAATTTTAATTACTCGAATAGATAGACTAGAATAAATGAAATATGCGATTTGATAGAGATAAAGAGGCAAAATGGAACAAAATAAAAACATCTGTAAATGAAGCAGGAAAGGAAAATCGAGGAGTAGAAAAGCGACAAAAAAAAAAACAAGATAATGGTGCAACGAGGAATGCAGAAACATTATGCAAACAGGAAAAGATATGACTCACGTGGTTAAATAGCGATAGAGAAAAGGATACGAAGAAATATGAAAACGTAATTTAACAATGTAAAAAATAAGGAAAACGCAAAGAAATGGATGGACAACAAAATAAAATCATAGACGAAACAGTGAAGCCATTCGTGCAATGGCAGGTCCCGTTAGAATAAGCAGTTGTTCGATGTAACGTGAGCACATTGAGAATATCAGTTGTCATTGAATAATAGTTGTAAAGAATCGAGAGTTTAAGAGCCCTAGCCACCTAATCTTACTAACACAGTGGCTTTATGAAACCAACAAACAGACAATCCAGATTGAACTTTTTGTCCGGAGGAAAGGTATGGGGCGTGAAGATAGATTTTCTCTGCTCTGCTCTTCAACACATACTGGTCAAAAAGGCATCTCGATTGGTGGGGTCATAGTGAATAATTTGCGTTAGGCTGATGAAGTAGCCCTGCTTCATAAAGATGCTGATGAAATGGGACAAATAACTGAAAAATTTGAGAGAAAAAGTGGAAACTACTTGAACTACAAGTGAATTGTGAGAAACAGTAAAATCATGATTATAGACAGGCGAAACAACGACAAACCACACATGGGCGGGTGGGGCAGGTGGGACGGTGTCGGGTGATCTATTGGTTGATCCACTAAAACTCACTTGCAAGGAACGATGGAGGCTGCACGCATAAAATCAAGTGTCATTGTGTAATGGCTAAAACAACAGCCAAAAGTAATTACAAAACCTGGGAGGATATAACAACGAAAACAAAGAAACAAGTAATAAAAAGGCTGATATTTGCCATAACACTCTATGGGGCCTCCTGGGCCTTGAAGGCCGTGGACAAAAGAAGGATAAACGTCCTGGTAATATGGGGCTGCTGTAGAATTCTCCGCATGGCCGACCAAGCAATCTGACAAATCTGCCTTATTATTAGAGATACAAGAGTTCTATCGATTATCACAAATAGTAAATGCACGTATCCTCAAGAATTTCGAGCACATCTCCAAAAAAAGAATGATAATCTGGTAAAGCTGGTCGCTTATGGAAGAGTGGTAGGCTCACGAGCAAGAGGTCGATCATCACGTTGATTCTCAGACCAATTCAAAGAACCTGCAAATACCACTATTTTTAGGAAGAAAGAGGAGGGGAACAAAAAGAAGAAGAAAACGAAGTACAAGTAGAAGACGAAGTACAAGTAGAAGACAAAATACAAGTAGCAGACGAAGTAGAAGAGGGGGACAAAGTAGAAAGAGAAGACGAACTAAAAGAAGAAGACGAAGTAGAAGGAGAAGAAGGAGAAATATGAAGATTGCTATTTTTGACATGCCTCGTCCTGTTCAATATCCGAATCATCTACAATAAGCGAAATGTCTTCACCTTATACTGCTTGCTGCATACTTTTAGTGAACTGTATCCCGAACTTAAAATCTGTGGGTTTCTGATGAGATAGTAATTGTGAATAATGCAATCAGCAGTTTATAATCCATAGTTAATTTATTAATGAAAACACTTTGATATTTCACATAAACATCGTTAGCATTTATATCTGCTATCCAAGAAAGAGAACGAAGCTGTTCCTGCTGCTGGATAAGACAAATTATATAATACCATAAAAGACACGACATTTGTCAGGATATTACATACGTTCAGGATCTGCAGGAGCCGTAATAATAATAGAGTTGTATTACTAAAGGCGTTCTTTGTTAACTTTCGACTTCCAGCACGATTAGCCCACAATCTGACATGAGATATGTATATCTACCTGCAGAAGCATCTTATGAGAGCCCTGTACTTGTACACACTCGATGTGGCGTGTGGATTGCACTTATACGTAATTATCTGCCAACATATCCGGTGCTTACGTTTTGTTTTTGTTTTAAATAGATTCACAACAAAACCAAAAGACCCATCGCATGCTTTAATACGTTTGGGAATTGACGTTTTTAAAATCAAATTCTAAAAGCTCAACGTATTGGAAATATTGCTATATCAATCGTAATGGTATTCGAATAGCCGGTACGTTAATAGGCTTATACAATAAATTATTTAATTTCACGATATTCAATGTCCAATTACGAGAATTTATACGTACCGTTAAGATTATCACGAAGAAAGTTAACTTTCAAAGCGAGTGTGAAATGTTAAACATGTATGCGTTACACAACAATACCGAGTATGGTTGTTGTGCGGTTCGATAATGACTTTAAAACTGGTATAAATGTTACTTTCATTGTTAAGCGTAAATACATGTCAGTTGATTATTTACGGAATGGGTTGTATAAGAATAAGAAATTGATCGGCGGTTTTAGGCCGGGGAGATTTAGGATGTACCGAAAGAAGTTCATTAAACTTTTCAAATTGGTTTTAGACATCATAATTTGTACGTGGGTGATGTAACGCCGGAAATCCATTTGGGATTTTAATAGGATGCTAGACGCACTTAGATTATGCTAAAATATTTTCTTGTATAAGGAATCGATTATTTAGAATTTACCAAGGTTTCCTGTATTAATACTTTTGGAAGTGCTTTTCTTTTGAAAATCTTTTGCTTAAAGACGGTGACGATTTAGAATGGCAATGAATTTGATTAGATTTGAAACAGAACAAGTTTCTAATTATAATTTTTCACCGACATTAAATACCTTAAAATAAGTAATTAGTAAGACGAAAGGAAATATTTTCCTATCCATTCATATTTTCATAAAATCTTGGCGAACCATCATCCCGCTGTCTGTTTCGGGTTTCCTTTCTGAATTCCGGAACTGCATTTTTAGAGCAGTTTCTTCCGAAAATGTGAAAGCTTATTGTATTTCTGATAAAGAAGAACCGTCACGTAATGGATCTCTCTTATAAAAAGTACTGTTTTTGCGCGATTAATTAACCGAAGGACGTACGACAAGATGGTCATCATTTGAGTCATATTTAAGTATGTTTAAAATGGGATCCATTATTTGTATTCCATAATTGCAAAAAACTACATTTTCCTTCCCAGAGTGGAAACAATACAAACTATACTTCTGCGGTATGATTGGCGTTTCCATTAACTTTACATTTATTATACAATCCGAGCCCTCTTCTTATTTGCCACTTCAAATTCTTCAACTTAGGGAGAGTTCTACTTATTGTTAAACAGAGTCATTAAAAATTATTTGATAGCACAAACAACATGATTAACGGAAGAAAATATTATTTTGAACTGGATTTAAACCGAAAATAAAGCAATTTGTGAAAAAATAAGCTTATAATTTATGTAGAAAACTGCTTTGAATATCCACAAGACGACGTTATTTCATTTATAAATTGAATGTATTGTAAAAAAATATATATTATGTTACATAAGAAAAGTTCTTGATTTGAAAAACTGTTTGTGTCAGTGTTAAAACTATTACTGTTTCCAAAAACACTGCGACGCACCAAATCAAGAACGCAGAAATTCAACTAGCGAATTGCACGTGCTTGGTTTATGCGGAATAAATACAATATGGCGTTTGTTTGGATGCAAAAATGCAACCCATTCAACATTTGCTGCCACACCAGCAAAGCTAATAGGCTTTGCCTCCACATGATTCAAAGTTACTCCTACAAGAAAACATTTGTCTTCAAACTAAGCAACATCTATAATATGATCTCGTCGATATCTAATCAGCGAATGTTTCCAAACTGTTCGCCAATATTTCGCATTTTGGTTTGGGCACTGCTTGAGAATCGCTTACATATATTGAAGTGATTTTTTCCAAGTTTTGCCGTGTTTGTCGCTCTGAGTTACTTGACGTTTCGTCAATCAAACTCTCAGCTTCTTTTGAAGTTTTCTAAAGACTGATGTAATCCTCTTCTGCTACTATGATGGCATAATGAGAGTAGCAAAAGGCGATTACACCGATCTTTAAAAAACTTCTGAAGAAGCAGAGAACATGATCAGCAAAACGTCAGGTAGTTCACTGCAACAAACACGACAAAACCCGGAGGATATTACTTCAATGGAAAACCGCCGCGAAAGCCTGCATGCAACTTACATGTATTTTGAATACAACTGTCACAAAACTAATTCGACTTAAGAGAGTTCAACTTAGAAAATTCCAATTATAGAGCGGGATTTTAAAAGAAAATTACATGCCAGCACGCCAGCCAATTTAAGAGTTCAACTTGGGCGGAAATTCGTATTATGATAGTGTTGACTTAACCCATTAGTTCCCGCGATCCTCATTTTATCACGGTAAACGTACCCAAATGAGTACAGCGGGTACTAATGGGTTAAGGAAATTCGACTGTATTTAGAATAAATGGAGAAAAAATCTGTGATGATTCCTTCAATTTCCTCTAAAAATCAGTCCATATGGAAATCTACTTTAAGCACGTACGTAATAAGCAGTCAATGCAGACTCAATGACAAATCGTGAGATGGTTCGTAAACAGTAACAGAAAACGACCAACTTTGATTTAAGATCATCCACATAGTCGATTTTAACTCCTAGAAAACAAGACAAACTTGCACAATTCAATACATTCCATTTGTAACAAATTATGGTATCTTCAGCACTGTTATTGAATTTCAAAAGTTATGTTTTGTCAGCGCTTAACTGAAAATTGAGGAACTACAACCATTCGTTCAGACAGCCCACGCTATCCTCCACTTTTTGGGTCATGTCTTCAACACCATTCGCACACACAATATATCCTGTATCATCAGCATATAAAACTTGGTCGGGAAGTCATTGATATACTAGAAGAAAACAGTGGATCAAGGATGGACCCCTGTGGCACCCCAAAAGAATATTCTCCCAACTTCAACTTATTTTGGAACCTAATGAACCTCACACCAGAACACACTGCCTCCTGTTAGTCCAGTAGGATTTGATTACTCATCCTCAACCCCTCGGAAACCAATTTTTTCGATTTTGTTTTCAAAAAACTTCGCCACGGACATTGTCCAATACTTTACTGAGGTCCATAAAAGTTCATGTAGTAATCAAGTGTCTTATTCAGGAAAGTAAACATCAGAGACTTAGAAAACAACATAATTGTATTTCCTTGACCATTCTTATAAAAAAAAAAAAGAAAACAATATTGTTACAGTAACAATACATAACACTGTACTGTTGTTGGTCGCATCTTTACTTAATTGTTTCCATTTTATCAACGATTTCTGTAAATTCATTTATGTACTGAAATTGTAAACGGAATTTCATATTTCCTTTAAAATTTGTAAAACTGACACAATTACTTTAGGAAAAATAAAGAGGATATCAAGAGATGCTGCGAATTTTATATTACACTGCAAATGCATCTCAGGACGGAAAGATGAGCACAGATTTGAATTGCGACCCAGTTCTCCCAATTTAAAGCATAAAGTGGGTGGAATGGAATGATTTCCAGACAACTTTATGAACGTCAAATCGAGAAAGAAAATTAAGGAAGTTTATCTGAGTGAAAATCTAGCGGAATGCGGAAGATGGCAATTTTAATCCAGACGAAGAATAAGAATTTATAATCATACACAATGTCACAGTAACTGCGCATGAGTGTACTAGCGAGGAAAATTACCTATAAATTTGGAATAAGAAACGAGAAAAAGGTTAATGTTACAGCATGAAATTAGTGTTTTGAATTGTATTTTGCTCTGTACTTTTCACATTCGAAAAATTATTAATAAGTTTCGGAACGGAGATGATAAAATGCGGAAACCACCAAACGGATCCAAAAGTAGTGATATAGGTCAAACATTTAGGTTAGACTTGGCCATTACTGGAAGTATTATGCTATATAATCGCACATTAAAGAAAAATGTACTTACATAAAAGTACGATTTGCTTGCGCTGTTGCGCATTATTTATAACGCTTTTTAATTAAGAATTTTAATTGTTTGCTGATGCTGTTAGAGATAATTTGTACGCAATTAAAATATCTTCGAAAGGGAAACCGAACTTTTAACGCAAAATTCTTATTTCAACGGACAAAATCGATGTAACACTTGGTTCGATCAATTAAATTTGTTATAAATTAATTTTCTAAAGTCGGTTTTGGAGGTGCTCTGAAAGACTTTAGTTACTTCCTCCTGAACGTTTTCAGTGGTATGTTATGGCTTCCCTTTCTTCGGAAAATGGAGCCGGAAGAAAAGAAGGAAGCCACATAGTACGAAATTGAATCAATGCGACGAGTAATCTAACACGCAAAGACTTGATTTTTACTCTAAATCTGTATTAAAATGACTAAACCGTTTTTGGTCTAGGATACGTTAAGTTGTATATAATTACTTTGCAATAAGGATTTACTTTACTTCACGTTACTTTACTTTATGAAAGGAACAAATCCTGAATTTAATTGATTAGTATGAAAATTTTATTTATTTATTTGAATATCCTATTCATTCCCAATCAATCTGATGGACTTTATGCCTTTTCTAAATATCAACTCTTCAATAACTCAACATTTCATCAGATGATCAATCGTTGCAAACTGTTTTCAACCGACGAGCTTAATTTTCATACACAGTTTAATTGTCTCGTGGTTTACATAAAAATCGTGATAGATACGTGGCAGGTTCGTTTTGACATCGTGTACCCTTACCCCTAAATCAGTAATGCTTGTGTCATTAACATGAATATGAAAAAGAAATCCTACTAAACTTCAACAATTTTGTGTATGGATGGTTGAGCCAAATTACCCATTTTTCGCAATTTAAATATAAAAAAGAAATCATAATAGTTGTACAATTTTTTATTTAATTTCTTCATCTAGAATCCGCCATATTTCATTTTCTGGCAGAAAAACTTCAATTCTGCGCCGGAATTTCGAAAGGGCACACCCAGAAATACTCGAGAACATGGAAATGAAGTTTGAAAACAAGATAAAAATCAACTATCTTCGGCGGTAATAGATTACTGAGAAAAATCCTGTTTTACTACTTCCTTTCTTCATTTTATATGTTGCTCCTGCTACATTTGCCGGTAAACGAACCCCAGAAAGTTATGCGAGTCTAATAGAATTTACCAAATTTGGATACCAACTCATCGAAGCATTGAAAGCAACGATAGGGCGGATGAGTTGGTTGAAGAAGACACTAACACTGCCCTCATAGAGGACTTGAACCTGCTCTCGAAATTGCCTCATCCAACATAAAGGCGAGAATATGACATTGGGCTTAGCACCACTTCCAATCCGAAAGGCAACAACTGACTTTAGCAATTAATGGCCTTAATAGAAGTGATCTTGAGTTGCTTCTAAAGCTAAAGAGAAGTCAGCTAGGGGCCATAATTGTCCCTTACCAGACTTTGGATGTACAATTGTCTGCATGAAATCGGACTCGGCAATCGACTAAGCGCAAATTCTGTAGCGAAGTACCAGACGAAATGACAGCGTACATAGGAAGCTCCTGCAAGCCTGTACTTATTTCTTATTTCAAGCCTTCTATGCTTACGAGACGGATATTTGGAATCTAGGGATGTAAAACGTGTCCGACCAAAGAAAATCCAATCCTTTTAAGCGGCTTTGACGCCAGGAGGCCAAACACTTTTCTTTAAAAATATATACATATATCATACGTTTTTCACTTTATAAAACCTCAAAAAATTATCCTAGAGCAATGAGTGCTTTTGAAACATTTTCAGTTACAATCACTCAGTGTCGTACATAAAAGAACGACATGGCTCTAAAAATAAACAATTGTTAACAACAATCGCTGTCGTACGGAAACGTACGACGTGGCACTCTACGACGGGATGGGTGTCGTACGAAAACGTACGACGTGGCACCCAATGTGTTAAGGGAGGAAATCGTGAAAAAGACGAATAGAAAAACAAATGACAGACAGGCCACTCATCATTATTTGATAAATCACAAGGGAAAGAAACTATTACGCCTCGATTTTGGCTAATACTTACTGTACATATGCCCCCATTTCATTACTACCAACGGTAGAAATTGGTAATATGTAGGCTTTCGCGGCTGGTTCCTATTGAAGTGATATCTAGAGACTCAGAACTAAATCAGCTGGGAAGAGATACGACTGCAATAGTAGCAGAAACGGTCCATCAAACCGGAACGGATACAGTTGAACAGAGAGAGACAACGCCAAAATAGCAGCAACAACACAAACGACTTCTACTTCTTTTAGATGGGTCATTTTGAAGTCACTGGTGTCAAAATTAAGAATTTATAGTCAACTGCCAACATTATATAGTGGAAACTGTAAACATTATATAGTGGCAGATAACGAGGAGCAGCAAACGATTACACCAGTCTTTAGAAAATTGCTGAAGAAACTGACAGCATGATCAGTGAAACGTCAAGTAACTCAAGTAACCGGAAGATATCACTTCAACTGTAGTAATAGTACAATTAAAGATTTGGCATTGATCTTTCGTCCGCATTCATATATTTATTCCTACTTTCACGAATGAGAGTAATTTTTTTTTCTAGAATGCCAAAATGTACATAATTCAGTCTAATCTCCTCCGATAGAAAGTTTGTTGAGTGCTCGGGCATTCTCTTGCATTCAGTCACATAAATTTTATACCATTTAGACTTTACCATCGAGCCACCAGTTTTATCAACTATTAGAATTTATGTTTTCTTCTCTTCTTCTGCGGCATATTCTCAGTATGAGTTTGCCATTTTCTGTTTCCACAGACGTCTATCTTTCCAATCTCCTGTCACCAGGTCTCTTTCTGCCATTGCTTGCGTGATATACGTTTCCCATTCCAAGGCAGGTCTTCCTCCCTTCCTATTTCCGCCAGGATACCGCTCCAAAATTTTTTGGGGCCATCTAGTTATTGAGCTGGTTACTTCCATTCTTCTCCAAATCTCTTCAGTTCTCAGTTTATCCCGTCTAGTTGTTTGTAGGCATTGTCGCATATAGTCCAACTCTACTGTGCGGATTTTATCTCTAAAGTTTCTAAAGAGAGAGGCCGCGTTTCAGCCCCAAACTACTGCTATATTTTCAATTATACTGACAAGAGAAAAATTTCTCTTTATATCACACGTTGTCCAATATTGCCATTCCACAGGAAACCATGGAAAGTTTGTGTTGCCCTTTTTCCATGTGTTATTCTAGTTTATATGTCAGCTTCGCAGGTACAGGTTGTATCAATGATTCGTGTTTTTAGTTGTGTAGAAAGGAAACTACAAAATGGTGATCTGATCTATGTACATAAATAAATAAATAAATATACGAGTAAGGAAGGAATAACCATCAATTGAAGAAGGTGCTTTCTATGAAAACGGAAAAACAAATCTGCCGTCTGAATTTTTTCAAAGATTTCAGAATCAAAGGCGCTTTCAAATAAGGGAGTAGTCTGTCGGAATCGATACGTTGTTAAAACCATCAACAGATGTGAGCTTAAATTTCATTACGCTTTATTTACCAAAACGAATTCTCTTTAAAAGCGCCTAAAATAGGCGCTTTTCAAAGTGCCGTTTCCGAGGTGATGATTTCACTTGCAAAACGGCTTTTTTCCGTTTGAGATAAAACTATTTATACATCACACGGTGTTGGTCGATATGAAGGTAGGGCAGGGTTAGTGAACTTGAAATGATTAGGATCGGGCGTTTATGGTTTGTGAGCTTCATGAACAAAATGAAAACGTAATCAACATCCCATAACTTACACGTAGGTACTTGTGTCACGTGCAATTTACGATATTATAGGTATATTTCATTTGTAAATTTAAAAGCTCTCGCGTTACTGATATGCGTGCATTTCTACGTATTTTGAACGACAATCTGCGATATTTGTAGGGAAATCCGCGCAAAACGCGTTCTGATTTTACCATATGCAAGTTGCTATAGTAAGGGTTGTTTATAAATATACCCGTTTCTATGAATAGCGTCCATATTTACGACATCTGCAGTTAATAGCACCTGTTTCGCGACGTTAGCGAGGGTGAAATAGAAGTTATAACTTATAACGCTACGCGCAATGTTCGACCAGAACCAGGTAGAAATAAACTGGTGTTAATATAAAATACTGAATGATTCATATTTTAGTTAAACACTTTTTTCTGTTTCGTGAAGCTCATATTAGTTTTTCCGGTTTCAGGCTAACAATGGCAAGTGGAGCGCAACCAGGCTCCTTGGTGCCACCACGTACCAATTCCACCTTGGGCGTAATACCTGGATTACGAATACCGGATGATCCGAAAGTGGAGCGATGCGCCCATGTAGATACACATTATAACCTCACCGTTGCAGGAGTTTGGTCGGTTTATATCATCTTTGGTCTTCTGTATACATTTTTTGGTGAGTAATTAGGTGCTCAATGTCATGTATTCCAAGTAATTTGAAGAAAGTAATTTTCATTTAAGTGAAATATCATTTGTAATTAAGTTAACTAACATCGTATTCCATGAGAAAAATATACTTCGTATATGTGCACTCATGGAAACACTAAATGTCCGCCTCCTGAGCGCATACGCCTCGATTATCACAATCTAAACGGCCGTTTAAAAGCCATCTACCTGCGAGGTTACTATTAGTTGGTCCGTACGAAACAGTTCTTTAATGTAGGAAATGTTATTATTTAATTTCTGTTATAAAAAGAGTTTGTAAATTGTTAAAAGAAAACCAATAAATAACATAATATACATGTGTAGTAGTGAATGAATGGGTCACTTATTCTTCGTATTATTGCCTCTTATTTGCTGTTTTTCTAGAATTTAGAGTTAATAGTTAAATAAATATAATGTTTTAGCAATTAAAATTATGTTTCAGTAATTGAAATATTTTGTTACGATAGTTTAATTAGAGTGTGGAATATAAATAATACATATGTGCAAATAAATTTGCTGTACCATATTAAAAAATATGACATTTAGTACGAAATTTTTGTATCTAGAAACAGTTAAATACATACAAATTTTTACTACAAAATTAACTTCATTAATAGCGTGATAAATGATGTAAAATTCAGACGCTAAACAGTAGTAGGTTTAAGAACCTAAACCTGAATGTAAGCAGAACTGAACCAAACAATTGTGCTATGTATGTCCACGTATCAAAATACAACAGTTTTGGAAAATCTATTTCTAAAATCTGGAAGGCGTTGTCGATGGTGATCAAATACAGTATGTTATGTTATGGTATACCTACGTTTTATTTTGCCGTTGTACTACTCTCATCTAATTGAGATGATTTTTCAAAATTTCAATATGTAATAAATCGGCGAATGAATCTTACAAAAAATGTATTGAAATAAAAGTTATTCCTAAAAAAAAAATAAAAGCAGAAAAACAGTGTAACAAACTAATAAATTGATAAAAGAGAAAATATATGAAAATTTGACGCGAAATAACAAAATATTTTAATGAAATAAAGAAATTAATTCTGAATGCAAACAACAATGAAATGATATAACACAAATAAACAACAAATTGACGCAAATATAAATAAATAAAGCAAACAAATAAGAACCAAATAACACTCGAATTTTGTAATATTTTAATTACATTACACAAATTACTGTGAGATTGACTTCTCTTTCTTTTTAAATTTATCTTTTTAGTGTTAATATAAAATATGTAATGTTTTATTTTATATCTACATACACTGTTTTATTAAAGCACATGTTGGTAAATTTATAAGATATTCTTAAACTTACTACTGTTTAGAACCTTAGCTTTACATCATTTATTACTGTATTAATGAAATATTTTTTCTCATATAAATTAATAGTTATTAAACTTCAAATTTTCTAGATACGAAAACTTCGTATTGTACAACATATTTTTTAATATCAACACATTTTGATTTGCAGATATGAATCATTTATATTCTATTTAAATTATTTTGTGTAGTAGTTATAAAAAAATAATTTCAATTAACCTTCCTATACTCACGCATACGGTCTGTGAGACCGACTTATACAGTATAGTATACGTCTTTCATTTTGACGTGAGTATAGGAAGGTTAAGGTAACCGTAATTCTAATTATATTTCCTTATTCATAAATCGAAGAAAATAACAATTCAATAATAATAAAAAGAACAATACGTGGAAGAAGGGAACAAGCAACACACCACGTTGTTTTGTCGTACTAATATCAAATCGCTTAAAGAAATACTAACAATTTCGATTAAAATAATATGAAAAAGATTATAACATGAATGTTGTACAAAGCTCCTTAATACGATTGGTCTGTAGCTTTCACGCAAGACAAAATAAATGCTAGTGAAAGTGCACCCTCCTCGTATTAGAAATTCATTGATGTAATTATTGATCGCGTTGACTCATGCAAAATTTTGCTGTAAATAATTAATAATACTAGTTTCGGTTTGTGATTACCAATGATTTAACTTCGGACAGGTAAGTAAGAACTCGTATATTATTACATACAAATGGTAAAAAACGCTTCACATCAATAATAAATGGCATACACTTCGCGTACATGAACATGCTCGATGAGTTTTCCTAATGTGCTGTGAATTTAAAAATAAACTCTTTATTCAACCTTAAAGTGGTTATCAGTTTAAAGAAAGTGTGGTTAAAATGATATATTGGATTGGAAAGCAAAGTAATTTCGGTTTTATAGCCTGAAATATAACTCGCTTTTATACAAAGAATAAACTTTAATCAATTCTGTGTTTTCTCTCTTGTTCAATGATCTTTTATCATCTTTCTTGCAGGTTCATGATTGCGTGCTCATAGCAATTTCGGTCCTGATCATTAAGAAACCGAACCAAGTTCGATTTAAGGTTATCTGTGAAAGTTTTGCCATTCAAAGAGTTTTTAAAGCTTCGAAATAAATGGTGCTAAATCAGGGCTGTATGAGGGATACGACATCAATTCCCAACCAAGCTCCAATAATTTCCCACAAGTTACTAAAGATGTTTGAGATCTTGCATTATCATGAAGGAACACAATTCCCTTGGGGTTTGCCAATTTTGGCCGCGTTTCTTTGGTTGCTTCATCAAGTTTCATTAGTTGTTGACAATAAATATTCGAATTGATCGTCTGGTTTCTTGAAAACTGCTCAAAATACACAACACCTTTATAATCCTACCAAATTGAGAGCATGGTCCTTTTTGATGCAATTTCTCTTTAGATGTGGTTTGTGCTGGTTCATAGCTCTTACACCATGATCGTCTTCGAATGAGGTTACTGTACATGACTCATTTCTCATCACCCCTGATGATTCTTTAAACAAAAGGGTCGATTTGGTTGCGCTTGAGATGCATATTGCAAATATTGATTCGTTGTGTTAAGTGAATTTCATTCAATTCATACGGAACCCAAATATCGAGCTTCTTAGCGAGTTCAAGACATTTTAAGTGATTTGCAATTATCGTGTGCGATACATTTAACCTCTCTGCCACCTCTCAGATAGTTATATAGCGAGTCTCTTCAATTAAGGCATTGATTTGGTCATCATCATCTTCAGTAGGTCGGCCAAAACATTGGCCATCTTTGAGTGAAAATCTCCGGAATTGAATTTTTTAAACCAATTCTGACACGTGCGTTCTGTTATGCATCGACACCATATACTTCCCATATCTCTTTGTGAGCATCGGCAGCTTTGTTTTCTTTACAGAAGTAGAAAAGTAAAATATGCCGAAAATGTTCGTTCTTGCACTCCATGTTAAGATTGACCCCAAATTAACAGCTACAAAGAAAATTACGCACAACTAGGTTCTAAAGTAACCTAATAATCACTGATATAAAATGTCAAAAGGAGAAAGCCATAACCACAATATAAAATAAATAAAAATTACCCTTACCACACACTTTAGTAATAATTCCAGATGCGTATTTCGACAACTAAGTTGGCATCGACACAAATATCACATCGGTATACTCCTCACCACACAATTGTTTATATGTTTACAATATATTGTGTAGTGAGGAGTTTACTGATGTGATATTTGTGTCAGCAAATTATACCACAGTCCTTGCAATCACCTTCATTAAGTTGGCATCCTCAACTTTCTCGCGTAGTTAAAACTTAAAAGGCGCTCCTCATAATGCCCCACGTGAAGTTTCTCGGAAAGTATGTATCGATAGTTAAAGAAAATGACATCTTTCTTATATTTACTAAATCTTTGTTTAAAGTATCACACATCTCTATTAAGAGAAGTAAATCTAGGCCATTATATTTACTCCAAACTATAAATATTCAATTTTATTGACAAACCAGACAGTTTCATTATTTTTAGTGTACATTAAATCCTATATCTCAGCTATAAAATTTCGTTCTCCTATTCATTTTAATCGATAGAAATGGCATTATCATTTCAGAAGGAATTCTTCGCGCAATATATCATCTTTAATACAAATGATTTTTGACAGCTTGATGTATCGCCTAATATGTTTGTAGCAGGTACAGATAGAAATTTATGTTGACTTCAGCTCTAGGCACGGGTCTAGGTGGAACGGGACACCAACGAAAACAATGTACACATGTACAATATCGAATAACAATGTTAGATGTTAGGATAACCCGCGTCAAACGAGTAATATATCGAATTTTATAGCTTCGTAAAGGAAACTTTTTCGAAATATCAATTTCTAATTAAGAGTATAATAACCGCTAGTAAAATGTGTAAACAACACCGTAGTATTCAAACTGTTCTTTTGTTTAGTAATTCCAACATCCGTGGGCGTATCAATTTTAACTTACGAAGCTCCATGCTGTAGGCAAATCTGGTAATATTGTGAATTGTAAATGCGCCTTAATGTAATTAAGTCGACTCCGAATGCAAATGAAATCCGTTAGGAAAAGAAAACGCTACCAATTACATTTCATTAGGTAACTCGGAAACTAAATGAGCGAATTAATATTAACTTACAATTGCGGTAGTCCCGTTAGGAAGCAAAGTTGTTAAACTTGACCGGTTGCGTATCCATTTTAGATGATTCAATTTGCAAAATTTCGCCAGGAACGTTTCCTGAATCTGATTACTACTAGCAGTATTAAATATTTAACTAGTCAAACCTCGTAATCTGCTAACAAATTTTTTCGTCCGATTACCTTATTATTGGCGATCTTAATTATTCTGTCAAGTTGGACTACTAAAAGCAAAGGGGACCACATCAGCATTTCTACATTCATAATATGCTTTGCTGTGGGAGCATCCGATCTTTAGGACTTATTTCCATTTCCTAGCGCGAAAATATTCTTCTTTCATCGGTGGAGTAGGCGGGTAGGCTATGTATAAAATACATTACCATAAAAATATAAATCTCGTTTTCTGCGATCTATAACAATATTTTATTCAGTACCACCGTGGAGCGCTGCTTAATATGCTAATGCAAGCAATTGCATTTATCATTTAGCAAGAAGTTGGTTGGTTATACGAGTTAAGTGAGAGCAATAAATCAATATTCTTGCTGCATTCGTACGATATAAATCATTTAGGTACTGGCTAATTTAGACTAATAAACGTGCGTTAAGAAAACCGTAATGGAATCTCGGTTCCTGCGGAGGGGAGAAGAAAGTCAATGACTATCAAACGGTCTGACCAGAATAAGCAATGTATATTATAGTGATATTTTGATAACATCATATAATTTTAAAGACAGATTCAATGAAATTATGTGTTGTTCTTGAGAAGTTTATTCTTGATACAGTGAGTCACAGCTTATTTGATAGAGTGCCTGTCAATTCCTGTAACTTCAAAACTTAGAGGTATATCGACAAAATTGAAATATAGGTTTGTAGGCGCATGTTCAACGAACACAATGTGCAAAATGAAATTCACAAAAGCCAAAGCAATTGTGCCCAAAATTGTTGGTCGCAGCTTATTTGATACAATTAATCCTACGGGTCTAGGCGCCAGATTACTGCTGTATTCGTTGTGTTCACAATGAGTTTTAGATAGTTTTTAACCTGATTTCGGAAACCCAAATTTCAAAGCCATGTTTTAAGAAAATGGGTCGTCATACAACAATTGACCAGCGGGAACTGGTCATTACCCATTATAGATATGGGCAATCGATCCCAAAAACTGCTCAAATAATAAATTTGAATGCATGTAGGGTACAATACACACTTAAGTCTTTTTACACGGGAATCAGGTAAAAGATCAAGGCAAAAGTGCACCAAATAAAATGTTCATTGTTTGTGAAGAGCGGTATACATTATATATAATATACTCCAAAAACAATTTGCTTTGAAGTGTCGAGAAGTCTGAAATTGTGCAGTCTTGGCTCATATGAAACTATCCCCACTTGTTGACACCGTCACCAGAGCCATGATACGAACGTAATTGAAATTCTGTGGGCTTTTTTGGACCAGAAAATTCGTAAATGCAAAATCCCCAACAAGGATGAATTGAAGAAAGCGCGAGGGAAAAAGAGCAAAAAGTCGCACCGGACGTTACACAAGAGCTTGATTGAGTGCCAATCGGGGTCCAGGCTCTTTAAAGGCAAAATACTATCACACCAAAACACTAAAATTGGCCCAAAAGCAAGTCCGTTTCAATATTCTTAAGTTACAAATTAATTGAACACATAAGCTGTCTCATGAAATTTAACAGTATTTTTTGCTTCAAAATTTAATGAAATAAATGAAGTCCCCTGGTTAAACTAGATACATTCAATATTATTATGCAAAATGGCATTCAAGTTGTCTCGGTATTGTTTTTACTGTTTGAATTATATATATATATATATATCTCATTGGTTTCCCCTTCTACCCTAAGGTGTAGAGATGCTATTTGAGATCTGTTTGAATTATACCAACTTCAATTTGAAATTGAGAACTACATGAAATAAACTCTGAGTAAAAACTTTATCGGTGAAATAAGATGCTGTATGCACATAACATTTATACAGCAAATTCAAGATTATTAGCAAGGCACGTACTTATGTAATATTGGTTGCATAACCTATTGGTTGGTAGCACTTCAAATAGTTATTAGCAAATGCTTCACTTATTTAAAGGTTAAAGCGGATTTGGAGGTTACAAATGAAATTTATTTAACCGTTTATTTTTCAACAGATAGAACTCAAGAGAATTTATAAAAAAATTCATTCAACTAATTACAATAACATGTTTCGGATTTTTACTAAAACAGTACAGGCAACAGTGCAAGTTTGGTTGCATATATTCTTTGGTCACGGAGCTTGCAAACATATTTGAAGACCCGGTAAAATAAGATCTAAATGGTTGTAAACATTTGAAGTCATACAGATTGAACTAAATTTGAATTTACAAAAGAAGATTATAAACATTTTAGGGGCATATATAATGATATAGGAGGATTGTCTATATGCCACGTCACGAAAACAACACTTTCAACAAGATAGCGTTTTAATAAGAATTTAATAAAATACAAGCTTCAATGCGTTTTTAACACCCGACCAAACCAACCCGTTCTCCCCCTTTCGACGCGTACATCACTAGTCGGGAAACGGCGGTAATTACGAAATAAGTTACGACAATCTATGTACATATACACGGAACTACTCGCATACAGTGTACTGACTAGAGTGGGGAGTCGGCGATACAGTCGTAACTTATTTCGTAGTGGTACGCTGTTACCGCTGTTTACCCAGACTATACATCATCCCGGGTCGTCCTGTATCGGGCGGGAAACTCAAATTTCAAATTCTATATACTACAACATTAATATTTACAGTATTTACTGTAAAGAGGAACACTGAAAAATTGAAATGGAAAGACAGCAACCGCCATTAGAAACTTAGAAAATATTTGTAGCTACTTATTGTTAGTGAAATTACGCTCGTCTACTACCTTTCCATCAGGAAAGCTTCGTCAGTAATAACATCAAGTACCGCGAATTTCCCTTTTCTAATTATATGAATCATATAACGATCGATACCTATTAAATATTATACATCCCCTAAGCAATTACACCGTTTACGTTTTTACGCGCCGCATCGTCGACTTGACGTTGTCTGCACCATCTACAAGATTGATGGAAAATTAATTTTCATCGTTAGTGGTGTACGGTCCTAATCTGACGTTGATTATCTGAGGGGGCGTTCGAGAGTGCTTTAAGGTGGAAATTAATTCAGACGAACATCGAAACGTAGCGCAAAACGGCGTTGTAAAATTTAGGTTAATCTATTTTAATTATTTTAATATTTTATTTCAATTTTCATCACGGTAACGAAATTAGAAGTTTCTATTTGACTGGAACGGGGGCGCGGTTTCCAAAAAGTTAATGAAAACGACGAACTGAAAACTACGGCCCTGACAAGCAATTTTATTAAAATCACATTCGTGGAAGCCTAAAAAGCGGACATATTTTTTGATCTAGTATCAAGCAATATAGATAAATTCTTATATTCTTTGTCTATTTTAGGTTTTTACCTACGTCATTGTTTTGTCATAGGAATAAAGACCATCTATTCATTCGAACACCGGATTTGGCCGGATCTAAGAACAGAAATTGATGACGTAGGTAAAAACTCTAAATAGACAAAGTGGTAACTATTGTAACTATTAATGGGGCCAGTAACTAAATTATGTGAAAATTATATACATCATCGCTTTAGCAGGTCTTATAGAAGTAATCCTTTTCCACTTCTTTCTATTCCTTGCCATCAGTCTCCAGTTTTTAACTTGTCGGGGCTTAAATACCCTCTCTTCCGTTTTCCTTCTGGTGCCTTCCACCCTATGTATTTAACCATTCTATATTTTTTCTGCTCAGCCTTTAAAATTGTTCATTGCGTGTATAATATCTTCTATTTCGAGTTTATCCCCCCCTCCCCCCGTCCCAAACTTGTTACTTCATTTTCTATTTCCTATCCCTCTTCTAATTCCTCATTCAAGAGCAATATTCTTTCCACCTGCTCAATACACTTTATTCATCTCCCGACAAGTTTTCCTCTTTATCAAAACAATAATTTGTTCTTCCCTGATGGCGTGTTTTTATATGTTTTACATCCTTATGAAAATTTCTGATTTACTTTTTCGTACACTTGGTCTCCGTGACGTGTATCTCATCCTCCTTAGGGTTAGGATGTTACAAGCAGGAAAGGAGGCCAGAAAATGTATGATGAACAAAGAAAAATCCTGTCAACATCGCTACATACGTTTTTCACTTCTCTTCTTTGCTCATTTTAAATTTTTCCATCCTTCTCCTTTCCTGTTCGTTGCATCCTATTCCTTACCATATTTTTCTCTTCAATTTCCTTTTTATATTTATCGTTCATGCAATTGCTCTTTTTAATTTTCTCCTTATTCGGTTTCCTTTAGCTTTCCCCACATTCCTTCTACGTTTTAATGGACCTTGTGTTCGAGCATATTGTTATAGTTGCCCTTTATGTTTTTCCTGTACTTTTTCCTCCATATTATCGATTTGATACTTGGATGTTTTCTTATTTGTCCTTTTTCTACATTTGTCTGCTTAAATTTAAATGGCGCCGGTAACTAAATTATGTAGAATTTAATATAGACCAGACTGCACAGATGCAACTTGGAATTAACAGGACATCATGATGTGTACTTGCAATCATCAATTAATCGAACAATCACTAAGTAATTAATTATTAAATTAGAAGTTTTAAACAGTGCGCCCTACATTTATGCAATAATTTTTTAATTTGCAACTTTTAGATAGAAATGAGTTACATCTATAGTTGAAACACTTTGTTGTGAATAAATCTTTATAAAATTTAGACATTAACAATGATCAATGACAGTGATTTATAACTGTAAAAGGAAAACTATTTCGTAATCTGAATTTACGATTGAGTTATGCACGTTTAGTAAGAAGTAACAACCTCGTCTTCTTTAAATAGGTAGATATTGACTTAATGCCAGTGCTGGAAGACGAAGTGATCCATTAATCACGTTTTAATTTCGTTCAGACTAAATTGATCACGACAGCGCATTAGAAACGCGAAGTATTTAAATTAGTAATTTATAGAACTGCAGTTAACATACCATTTGTGGGTTCAATTTCAAGTTTACTAATTATTGTTTTGGAGTGGCTTTGAGTACTTAAATGATAAAGGGACGGTCTTTTCGCCTCCTTGCAAACTTGGTTTTAATTAAAGGGCTAACTAACTAATATTTTCTTTCTAGTAGGATTTTAGAGTTACAAGCTAGATAAAGTTGTAAAGAAATTTGCAAGGAGGTGATAAGATCGTCACTAAGGCCGACATATTTAACAAATATGTAACAAAATTTTGCGAATTACTGCTGGGTAAAATTTCGACAACGGCGTACAATTTTCCCCAAGTAATACTTGAAAACAAACTAATTGAACTATGTCTACCTTTTTTAAATTCGCGAGATTTTCTTATTTGATAAAAATATCCGGAAGACCATAAACAGAAAATTCTTGAATCTCGAACTTAAGTACATACACACATGTGTTTTGAACGGAAGTGGTACAAAAATAATTCGATTTACGGAGAGTTTGACTTTAAGAAATCGAATTATGGAGTTGTATTTTAAAAGAAAATTGTATGCTGGCGCTCCAGCCAACTAAAGAGTTTGACTTACCGAGAAATTTAAGTTATGGCAGTGTCAAGGTAGGGAAGTTTGAGTGTACATATAATAGAAAGTTGATTAACATTTAATTCATATATTGAATCAAATTGCTCAATTGCAAATGGAACGTATAAATATATGGAACGCTGCTGTCAATTATTGTTCTCTTTTTTGTTATTTATAAAATTATATATTAGCGCAATGAGACGAGTGGCGGCTTCTTTTGTATCAGTAAACAGAAAGAATCGATTATAGAATTTGTAGCTCGGTGTATTGTCGATATAAAAGCGGATGCAGATGGCAAGAGGAAGCAGGTAACGGACGATTATCCGAGAAAGTAATTTATTAACTGAGCAGGATATCGATAATATTGAATATATGTAATTCAATATTAATGAAATATGACAAATTGTATGCGTGTAGCTTATTGCAAACTGAACCATAATAATCATTGTATCTACATCACAATTAAATGCTGCAATTAAAGTTATTTATAATTTTGGGAAAAGGTGTTGATTATTAATGGTTTAAAATGTAACCTATATGATATGAAATAGTATTATTTTTAAATCAAACACCCAAGGGAAGGATCCTTCAATGGAGCGATATATAATAGTTTGCCAATACAATAAATATGAAAGAGTTATAACTAGAGTAAGGATAATTTAATACGTTCGTATAGGAGGTACGAAGCAGATGAAAACGCCATCCCTTAGACGGATGAATAACTGTTGACCGTTTCGACTTTGCCAGTAGAAGCAATCCAATAATACGCGTGAAGATTGCCTGCAATTATGTTAGCCCGCATTTATTTTACGTGTAGTAACGTGCAGGTCAACTGAAGGCATAGATAACATTAAGTTTAATTGACAGTTGGGTAACACGAACCACAGTGACGAGTGGGTGTTTTTTTAAATTTTCGAATACTTGCGAGGAACGTTTGTTTGTGTTTTTTTAAATGAGATGGTTATGGAAAGCATGAAATAATATTCGATCGCACTTTATAGTTAGAACACAAAAAGCTCGATCAAGAAATCTTATTACTTTTATAAGAAGAAGCGTATTATATTATTATTTTTCTTTGCTTAGCTTAGGTGGATTTTATTATTTATTATATTGTTAGTTTTCATTGAAATATTCGTTCAAAATTTAATCAAAGGAAGTTAAATTTTCAATTATAAATCTTCACTAATTCTCAACATTTAGCTTGAGTCTAAAATTACAGCGTTACATCAAGCGAATAGCATAGTAAATAACCATGCATAATTAGGCAGAGCAAACATAAAATCACCGAGTATTAATGGATGGTGTGGTATTTTATTTGCATATATTTTATACTCTGTTGATTGAAAATGAATTGTGTGAAATTAATTTGCATACTGTGTAGTCTTTTGGAATTCTAATGAGATGAATATGGAAATAATTTATGTGAGCGTGTATTAGTCGAATCAAAATTTCACGATTTTTAAACTTAATGTGGCGTTTTAAGAAGTATACTATGTGATAAAAACACCAATGTACAGGATGTTGTGAATAAGAAATGATTAAATTAACAAGTAAACAACACATCTTTGTGTGTTTCTTTGCTTAACTCCAACGACAATATTAATTTTTGTTTTCTTGGATCAGTTTAACCGAAGTAAACTGCTTCAGTTACTCGTCTCGACAAGTATATAGTTGTAAATTAATTTGTGAATTGGTGTATTAAAATGCCAAGACTTTAAAGACAACCAAATTATCGGCACCTAAGCAATTTTGAACGGAGATCGTATTGTTTGACTACACGAGGCATTGCATTTCGTAAAGTCCATAGAGGGCGGTTTAAAAAATATTGCTACAGTTTTTCATTCCTTGTTGGAGAGATTGGTCTGAAGAAGGTTGACAACATCCTGGAAGAGCCCTGAATTAGCATAAGAAGTAGGACGCCTTTAGTATTCCTTCGAAGCAGCTTTAAAACACTACTGTGGTATTTAGAATCTCTGCCCAAATTACGTGGAATACTCTTTTATCTGGAAATCTCGGCTCCTAGATATTTAAATTTTTGTGTACCTACACCCAATTGTAAAGGGGTTATATTATTATTCTAAGAGAATTAGTTTCGGTCTGTGTATTAGAGCAGCGATGGCAATTCGTCCGCACACGACGTGGTGAACGACTCACGCCTGCAGGATTCTTCCAACTGTCAAACACCTACCACAAATAATGGTATAGAGCGTCGTTAGCGGAGACGGATCTGGCACTTTATATTTTGTTGAAGGTGTAAAAGCAATACTCAAATGTCCCCAAAAAAAAAAGATTTATCGCCATACTTTAAGCCCCGACGTTGCATACCGACGCATATCTATGCAGGAGAATGTCCGGTGTTATGTGACAAAAAGAAATTCTTCGAAGACAGACCTATAACTGTTTTAAGTTGTTCCGAAAATTCACCTGAAATCTGCTTAAAAGTGAGGTATAAGTAAGTGGGAACACTGGAAATGAGATATTAATAAATGATATGCAGGATGTATAGGAAAACGGTGACATAAACGCAACAATTACTTCGATTAATGATATGCCCTACAGAATTGAGGACGGTATAGGAAAACAGGAATTTATTTAATATTCAGTATTCCTTTTAAACATCGTTTATACACTATCCTTACATCATGGACATTTACATTTTACTTATTTAATATTAATGTAAGTCACGTATTATTACGATATTTTTGAAATAAAAAACGGCTATCAGATGTTAAGTGCCCCAAGTCATTTGGCCTGGGAATGTATATTATTGTCAGTAAGTGTAGGAAGCATTCTCCAATGATTCTCAAAACTTTATGGTAGTTGTGATTACCCATAAGTCGCAAAGGGTCAAATTGAGACCATAAAATCACCACATTCATTGGAGCCTTTCAGAGAAGATACGAAAAATTATAGAAAATAAAATAGAAACTTTAAGGCTTTAGGTTTAGTGCCTTTGACGTTAATTTCTTTAAATTTTAAATTAGCACCTAATTGTGTGTGTGTGGATAAATGTAAAAGCCTACACCCATTTAAGGAAGTGTGTATCTAATAGAACGTATTACAACTATTAAATAATGAATAAACATTTATCAGTATACAGTCTAATAATTTACTCGTGAGGGATGGGAATCGTTACTGCGACGAGCGTGACAGCATTGAAAAAGTGAGGAAGAAATAGTGTAGGGAGTTTTTAGTTGTAGGACATTTACTACGGACAGACTCCTCCTCCACTTTCTCTTAAGTTACTATCACTCCATTCCTCACGAGTAAATGGTTAGACTGTATTCGAAAACAATTTCAACACTTGGTTTTATAGATATTTTACGTTCAAACTCGAAAAATATATTCATACTTAACCTTCCTATACTCACGTCAAAATGAAAGACCTATACTATACTATATAAATCGGTCTCACAGACCGTATGCGTGAGTATAGGAAGGTTAAACACCTCAAAATCTCACAAAGGAAATGTCGAGGTTGTAAAATACTTTCTACTATAAAAATTTAAACGACTGTGATCAAGTTATCAAAATTCTAATACATTAAAAAGACGAACTTTTACTTAAGATTATGTATGTTAAGACGTGAACGGTACATGTTTTCCCCCAAAGAAAATTTGCCGAACATCTCAAGCATTTCAATATTACCAAATTATCCAACTTTTCCGTTCTCATTTCTCCCATTCCTTGTCAATACGCCTAACGATGTGCTTTGTCTGTCTCTCAATATTACTTCAGAGAAGTTTTCATTCTGGAAATTGAAATTTCGACGCTGTAATTGTTTGCTCCGTTCTATTGCATTTTACATAGCTGAAGGACCAGTTGCTTGAACTTCCAATTTTTACTATTTGACTTTTCGGGAGCAATTTTTCAATATTGTTAATATTTTCTTTTTACTTATATCTACAATTACATCGAAGAACTTTTTAGGTACTAGTAGACTAGTTCTCCATAAGTTTGAAAAAGCAAAGAAAGTTTGGACTTTTACAAATAAGAATTTGTAATATTATGGAACAAGTTTTACAGATTTTATTATAATGATGCACTTTCTGGTATATAGGTAACGAGTTTATCCATAAAGCATCATATAAAATTAATGAAATGACCGATCACGAAATAATAAATCTTTTCCGCAGGGCTATTCAGTTATCAAAATTATTTATTACGTACATTTCTCAAATTATTAAACGATATTGGCGATCGGAAAAAACATGCATAAAATGAGAAAAATCCTGACCTTTCAACGAGTCAATCTTCAGCTCCAAGTGATGCATAGATCCTATAAACAAAAGATAGCATTACTTATATAGCTTACTCAAAACTCTAATCAAGTTAGATCTTATTTGTAGACTGGGCAAATATGCGGTATGATGAGTCATCTCTCCTTTGTCCTCTGTAATATATTACATTGTGGAAAGGACAGATGACTCATCATACCGCATATTTGCCCAGTTTACTTAAATGGTTATTAGTTCTTAAAATGTTCCTACATAGATACTATTTATATATATACGAGGAATGTTCCGAATGTTGCAGAAATTGCAGACAAGTCTTGGCACGTTTATAAAGCCATTCCGTGCAATTTTGTTGCATATTTTAAGTACTTGACTAATACAGACGTATTTTCGTGTCGCTGATTTTGCAATCATAGAAAACGAAACGAAATCACAAATAGCTATCATTTTCTTTTTTGTTTCAAGAGGCTGTGAAAGATTCAGAAATCGTTTGAAGATTGTAGAATGTGTATTTGGACAGTTTGCAGAATCTAAAGGTACAGTCTATCGATGCTTCGATCATGTTAAAGCTGGCACCACCTCCGTAAATCAAAGAAACATTGCTGCCGTAGAAAACCTACTGAAAGACGATGAGCTAATAACTATTCGTGAAATTAGTGTTAATCTAGGAATACGACAGGTTCGTGAGATTTTACGCTGAGTACCAACATTGTTGGGACTAAAACAGAAAATACCGCACGAAGAACGAAGGATGTTTGCGCCGGCTATTGCTTCCATTTCCATCCTTCTCCAGATGTGGTTCCTAGTGATTTTGATCTGTTCCAAAGCTTGTAAAAACCAGTACGGGGTGTTCGATTTGACACCTTTAACTGAACTAAAACTTGATATAAATAGGTAAATAGGTAAATTAGGTAAATTGCAGAGTATCCGAAAAAGTTCTTTGAGGACGGTCTAAAAGAATTACTTTCACGTTGGCGGAAATGCATTTAATTAAATGGAGATTATATTAAAAAGTACATTGTACTTTCGGCGGAAATTGACGAAATAATAAAATTATACCCAAGTTTCTTTCGAACTCTAGAAACAACCCTCGTACATCAACATTAAACAAAGAAAATCGAAATCTTTAGTTTTCTAAAAGACGTTTACGCCTCACATCTTTCATCGCTATATTCCTATATTACGAGTATACCGGATATTACAAGTATCACATCTTTAAATATTGAAATTGTGCAAAGACATCAGAAGAAAACCAATTTCGTGCTTAGACTCATAGATACCTGCAAAAGTGAAAAGAACGGATACAATCAAGACATAGACTTAAAATACTTTTCATTTCCCACTTGTTGAGATGGGAGGAGTGGGCCGTTTTTAAATATTTCTTATTTAACATAATCGAACTCTTAAATTATCAAATGAAAGTTATATAAATTCTGCAAAATAACAGTGAAATGTGAATGATACTAAAAATGGGAAAAAACAGCGGAGGAGAAGCTTTAACGAAAAGTGGGACAATTTTTAAAAGCCAATGATCGAGAAGGGTATGAAAGAAAATTAATGATGGAACAACCAAGTAGAGGCAACTGGTAGAGGAAAATTCGGTGAAAGAAACATGGAAGGGCGAACGAAAGAACGTGGAAGATAGCTTTAACAAAGATACGAAGCGAAAAACAAAGAAATAAGAAGAAAAACAAAGAATCTGGTAAGTTTGGCGAAGAAAATAAATAAGAATCACACGAAATATATGATAAATACTTCTAAAATAGTTAAGGTAATAAAATTGTAAAAGTGAATGCGCGGAAGTTAGTTTCGCTTTCAAACTAGGAAAAGTTATCAACGAAATCTGTGAATAACTTCATACCGGTTAGTAAAGAAACACCGCCATGACAAATATGGCAATGAATTTTACAGGGCAAAAAGACACTAAATTAAAAAGAAAGAAGTAAAAGCAAACATTTGATACCAACAAGTACATATGTAGATCCAGTAATGGCAACCCCAACTGTCGTAAATTAAGCATATTCTCTGAAAACTTCGCATAATTACATACTTCTTCTTCTTCTTCTTCTTCTTTCGCATTATCCTTCTGCCCATCTAGAGCGTCAGGATCGCATAATTACAAATTTCATTATTGTCTAGTTAGGAATCAGAATAACGGTTAACCTTCCTATACTCACGCATACGGTCTGTGAGACCGACTTATATAGTATTATATACGTCTTTTATTTTGACGTGAGTATAGGCAGGTTAATTATCATGTTGCTATTGAGACACCAACATAGATTTTATGAATGTAAACTCTCATTGACTTATTCACAAAGTTTTAGATAAATCGAATTTGATTATCGCGTAAATTGACCAAATTTGGCTACGAGAAAATATCAATGAAATAAGCATCTTACCGTTTGGAAGCTTCTCTCAATGTAGGCTGTAGGCAGTAGTTGCGTATTTCACTTGATTTTGGGAATTTCCTAAATAAAAAATGTATCAATAATTACAAGAATTTGTTAGAAACGTTCGCATAAACATTATAACAATTTTACTCCTTACCGGTTTTCAATTTTTGATGGCATAATTTTGAGAAGAAGAGCACAAACACACGACAATTTAGACGGCGCCCATACAACTATTATCTGCGTTGTATTTCACCACTTTCGAAAATATGAGTGCAAAAAGGGATTACAAAAACGCTGTGCATGCGTCGCCGAATTAGAATCCAGCGCTCTACTTAGAAGAAAAAGTGGAGAATCGTTGCATCGCAGGTGTGCATTTATATTTAGCAATCGGAAAAATAAACGTTTAAGTAGGTACCTAAAAAGGTATTTTGTTTATCTGAAAATATTCGTAGAACATAAATTATAACTAGATTACAGTAAAAGTAGTACCTGCGTAGCTACTTAATTACTTTCGTGTCCATTGCTTATTAAGTTTATAATAAATAAAAAGTAATTGTATTTATTTATTTGTGCATTTATTAACTAGACCAACAGGACTAATCCTAATAAGGTCAAAAACAAAAGTTTACATACATAATTACACATGAAGCAAATTAAGTGTAATTATGAAGTAAAATGAAGGTTCACGAACACTTATTTACAAACAAAAATTAAATAGACAGTAGAAATTATCGTAGTACAGTCATACCAAACATAACTGCAAATAAAATGGACTAAAGTAAATACTAAATAGTTAACAAAAATACATATACAGCGTGTTCTCGAATTGACGTATGAATAAGAAAAATTCCTTCAATTTTTGAGTTAACCTTCCTATACTCGCGCATACGGTCTGTGAGACCGACTTATATAGTATAGTATACGTCTTTCATTTTGACGTGAGTATAGGAAGGTTAACAATATCATCTCGTGAGATTCAGCCCTGCTTGGATAGAAACTTAATTTTGTCATATTTTATATTATAAAAATCAAGTCCGTCTTAGAAATTAAAACAATGTATAAGCTGTAACAAAGTGCAAAATTGTAAGTGCTGATAAAGTACATTTTCTGTAGTAGATACCACAAAATATTATTAAAATAGTTATTTGTAAAGTAAACCGATCTTGTTGACATTTTGCACACTTCCATAATTTATTATTTTAAACAACCTTTATTAACGAAATTTTTCAATATCTTTGAGATGGGAGGTACTTACATCCATTAGAAATTAAGAAGTTAAATATCAAGGTGGATAGAGGTGAAATTTTGTATTGTTACTCAATTCCTTGACGTAACAACTTTGCTTAATAATATTTTGTCGCATCTACTAAAGAAAATGTACTTTATAACCTTATTACCTTTTTTTTTTTTGATTTTGACGAGGCACTATATCACAATTGTTTAGTAATACATTCGGTGACACGTGTTTCTCTAGCTCGGGGCAAGCACTACAACACAGTGTAAGTGTACATCCATTAATTTACGCTAAAAACGTAACTTACTAACTATTAAAAGTCTAGAAACATGATTCTATTCAAGGAAGTAGAATACGATAAATTTAATATATATATATCAATACAAATTGGAAGAGAGTTATAACTCTTAAATTAAGAAACCGTAAGAAGTCCGATGAAAACCCATGAAAAAGAGAAATATTGGGAATGCGTAAAGAAAATAGAGACACTAATTCCGGCCATGTTGTTAAGGCACTTAATTCCAAATTTAATCAAATAAATTCTACGCCTTGCAGTTTGATTATTTACTTGGCGTTCTCTCCATAATCGTTCTCTGAAATATTTAATTTAACAGGATATCATTCACAAATTTTCGTTGAATAGTTGGAACTCTAACAGTATCAGAAATAGTGTGTGAATCCCAAATAATGAAGCCATATCCCAAAGTAAAACGTACTAGACTTTTGCAATATACATTACACATCGCTTCGCACAAGGTATGCATGAAATTGAAAGAACTTTAAAACAAAATCAAACAAAATTTGTGTATTGATGATATTGAGTACCCTAGACCTTGTATACCTTCAAGTAATATGCTTGTTATTTAAACGTGAAAGCATAAACGCTAGTAGCAGGACCTCAAGTCAAATCTCAAGTGGGATATTACCAAAGCACCCATCGAAGTCAAGTCGAATCAAGTCATTATTAAGTCGTATGTCACATTAAATAACTCCCAATGTTTATTGCTTGGACGAAGAAATGTAAACACTAGTAAAATTAGGTCAATATATGTAATCTTAATACGAGGTCAAAAGTAATTCCTAAGTCTTTTATCTTATAAACGCATTTAACTACTTCACCTTTAATGGCATGTAGGTAGTTCAAATGGTCGTTGGTCTTTCCTGAGAAGGTAATAACATCCTCTACCACTTTCAGGTCAATCAAACAATAAATTTGGAGTTAATAGCTATGTTTTCAATGTTGAAATAGCGTTTTGGATAATCTTCGTCCGTGAAAAACATGTTCATTTTATTTTCACTGATATCTCAATTGTGCCACCTAGCGATCGTTTCCAAAAATATAAAGAGCATCCCTCGTACACTACAGAAATGAAAATACTTCAAAATTAGCATATTTTTGGTAGTTTACGTATACGTTAGGAACTACTTCTCTGTAAGCTTAAAACTGTGGAGTTGTTATGAATATTATTGGAGGTGAGATAAGTTAAGTGCCAGATGTTTGATTCGTATCTAGTAGTAAAATCGAATTACAGTGAATGTTTATGGTACAATTTGGAATAATGCGAAATTTTAAAATTCAAAATTGGCTTTTATGATTCCCAATAGCTCCAATACACCAAAACTAATTTCATTCAACTGTTAATTACTTTTATTAAAACTCAAAACGCAATATCTGGCAACTACAATGTAATTACCAATGATAATAACGTAATAGTTTTGCAAAACACCAACTAAACGCCTACGAACAACAAAATCCAATTAGCGAGGAAAACTTCCTGTCGGAATATATTAACGGGATAGTGAGCGACGAAATAGATGGCAAAGGAAACACATCAAACACGATAAATTTTTACGTATATTACGTTCAATAAATCGAATGTTGCAACATCTTGTTTATGTAAGTTTTAATAACACGTTTACATCGTCAGGGTACGTTTAACAATTATTAATTATAACCTGTTTTATGATATGCGAAAATAGACGTTATATTGTTATTTACGATAGCAATACGAAATTACGATATGAAACAGCTTTAACGAACCTTATGGAGTATGTATTACATACATATATTATTACAGTTATAAACATGCTGTTACAATTGAATGCATTTGTAGACATTTGGATGCAACATGTGCATCATCTTTCGTGTGGTAATAAGAAACTGACCGAATATAAAGTATAAAATGTTTAGCAGATGAAAATAACTTGATATAATTATGTGGTGTTTCACAGAGTGCAGAGTGGTGAACATAAGCGTCCATATACATAAAAAAGCGCTAATAAAGCTTCCACTTTTTGCTGCAAACAATCAAAGACTACTATGGGAGTTGTTCTCTTTCCGCTGAGCCCTCTTGGCAAACCATGATATTTTTCAACAAATTTTGTTTGATATTTTCGACTAGTAAAAAAATTAAAGAAAATACCTATCGTGCAGATCAAAACTCCAAATGTAGCATCGGCAACGAAATTCACGAGGAGGTATTGACTTTTTCAGATTTTGACGATTTTGTGTCATACTAAATACAAGAATTTGAGAATGATTATAAGAATTGCTACTGTCACATCCATGAAACTCATCATCGCACAATTATTTCAAGATGCTAGGCCCCTTGCTACTGCTAGTGTTTATTCTTTGCGATGGCGTGTTTCGTGGAGAAGGAAGCTAACATCCAACAACAAGTATTCTACCTAATTTTGGAATGGGGTAAAGTTCAAATTGTAGATGCTAATCTCCACATTTGAAATACAACGTAACAGGTGTCACCGAAAATAACTTGTATGGGAAGGAAATTTTATAACAATATGCTTCGATGTTTTGCGTATTTTTGATTCCACAATTTGCGGGTAATTTTAACCTTCCTATACTCACGCATACGGTCTGTGAGACCGATTTATATAGTATAGTATAGGTCTTTCATTTTGACGTGAGTATAGGAAGGTTAAGTAAATTTTTAGTAGCTCGAATTTCATCCAAAATGTAAAACTCTGTAAGTGGCGCTTCGTACCTTTCTAAACAAATTCATTGTTTGTTATAAATAATTACAGTTAGTTAATCAACTTCAGTCGTAACCACACTTGCAGGTGTAACACCTGTAGATCAATCTGAATTGTATGCTTAAGATGAGAAACGGAAGTGGATAGTCACACATAACATAAAGTATCTAAACACCTACTACTTCTTATAAAGGAAAACAACTTCCGTAGTCTTGTAAATGAGGTAATGGAGGAGGAGCAGAAACAATGTCTGGGATTTGACGAAATGCTCTTCGAGAAGTAGGAGTCGAGAACGATTTTCACGTCTGCCTCGACGAAGCGTTGGGAACAAAAGATAGGGGAACGAAATTTGCATAATTAAGTAGTCGTTGACCGAATACTAACAATGCAGAAAGATAGCCCACTATTATTGTGTCATTTAAAAAGCGAAGAAGTTGTGTTTTAAATGTATACGAATTAATGGAGTAGGAGCTCGGCTTGACGTTTGATAAACAACATACAGACGTGAAACATTTTATATCTTGTTAGTCCGCTTAGATATCCTGCGCTGAAGCTGTTATATTGATAAAACGTGTTTAAAAAGCAGGTGTAAATCATATAACACTATTCAAAAATGTTATTAAAGAAGTCGCGTTATGTAGCACCTGTACTGTGTACAAATTATAAATAAAATCGATTTTTACGCCGTAGGAGTTTAAATTTACTTTTCTTGTAGTTTAATTAAAATATCTGGCACTATGATGAAACTCACATCTTTTGTCGCACGGTTGTAAATGTTTAATTTCCACAGGCAGATACAATACAGAAAACACTTTTTCAGGCTCTTGGTATACACAGCAAAAATGATCACCAACGAGTAATTTCTTAGGACAGATTAGTTGGCTTTAAATGACTCTCACCCAGTACCAACTTTCGTGATATACAGTATTACTTACCTTTGTGCTTAAGATAATTAGACTTCCAATAAAAAGTCTATTAATACTCTAGGACGTCCAGGAGAAATACAATAGTTTATTTGAATTTAGACCGCTTCATTCATTCATTCGTTTTTTAGTGTTGGTCACCAATAGACCAACTTCTTCAGCTCTTCGTACCGGTCCCCAATAACACTGTCTCTTCCGTTCAAGCAACCTCGTATCCTCTATAAAGACCACTATGTTGCTTTAAAAAAGCCTCGTAATTCTCGTAGGCCGAGTGGCTCACATCTCCTACACGATAATAATCTTAATATCTTTTTTGCTTCTTCTAATTAGCTTAACTGAGAATTTTGCATCTATCCTACCTAACAGTATCTTAATGTGGAATTGACCTTTCAGTCAATTTCCATTTCTTTGAATGTTCTCTTTCCAACCACAATCTCCAATTTCAAATTTCCCATCTGGCGAAATCCTTTGTTATTGTGCATATAGGTTCTGGTCTTGCAAAGTTTCCTTTTGAACTCTCCTTGGCTAGTTTATCGGCAATGAAGTTGCCATTAATGTCCTCGTGTTCTAGCACCCAGATCAAGAACGCAATGTTTTCCCCGTACCAGTTCATTTAGGACCTCTTGTACAATGTTTAGCAGTTTCGATCTGGTGATAGGCTTCATAGCGACTTTAATAGTAGCCTGATTTTATCAGCCATTATGTTTATTCTTGTTTGTGCAGCATCTTCTGTGATTTCTTCAGCACAAACTGCCACTCCAAATAGCTCAACCTGAAGAAACCGTCACATGTTTTCCCAGGCTCAGTGATATCCTCTTTCTGCGTGCACATTTTACAAATACCAGCTCCTGATCCCTGGTTGTATATCTCCTTCAGTCCCTGGTCAGTAGTAAAATGTTTATTTTGGTTTTTAATTTATTCATTATAATAATTTCTGGCACCATACTATCCATAGGCATCTGTAATAACGGTTCATTTAGTACGGTTCTAATTATATTTGTGTATCTACCAATTACATCGTTGGGATACCATAAGCACCTACCTCTCAGTCTTAGGATCGCGGCCCTAACACCCACTTTCACGAGTAGTTTCATCACCGCCTCCCATGGTTCCCGTAATTTTCATCAGAGCCTCCCTCTAAAAAATAGTAACCAACTTTACTGTCTTTCTCCACTAGACTACACCTATAACTCCGGAGGTGAGCGTTGGTCTAACAATTTAGACCACAATGCCTTTTCCTTTAACTGGATTGCATTCCTTCCCACTTTTCCCTCCCTTTGATTAGACTACTCAGTTTTTATCCTTGAGGAGCTCAAAATCAGCTCGAGGTCTTAATCGGTTTTAACTCTTAATGCTCTTGGAGTACATTTTCCTCTAAAATATGATCTTAATTGATGTGTGTGGTCATAGTACTGCACCCGTAGTGGGAACCAACAGGTCGAGACGAGGCTCCGCGCGTTCCGGGCAGATTTATACAACCGGTGGCTAACAGGTCTTCAAAGATACAGATTGAGGTAATGGGATAGGTTCACTAAGTCCAAATTGATCGATTATTGGCATATGCATTTTGTGCTGACTTAGTAAGCTATTGCACACTTACTTGGTACCTGCGCATTAATATACCTATTTGATTAGATCGTTATATAGAGCGTCATCCAGAATTTATATATGAAGATGTTGGCTCTTGAAAATAGTTTACTATTATGCCGTCAGCCTATTCTGACTGCTCCGTTCAAAATTTCTTGAAATAGTGACAGGTCCCTGGAGGATAATATCGACTATACCGCCTGATTCAAGTATTATTATATAAATCATTTCGTAAAGAAATCGTTTATAGAAATTATCGAGATTATCAGCGCTGTATCCTGAAAGTAACTGAAAACATGAGAAAACATTATGCTCAGTGTGATGTAAACGTACATAATTTGGAAACAACGTAGGTATTAAACAGAGAAAAAAACAATGTGCACTTTAAGCTCTTATTTTGTCTCTCTTAAATATTGATTACCAATTTATATCATGATGTACATATATATGTAGGTCTTAGACCCAAACTTAAGTTTTCTACCGATTTCTTCCGATAATAAAAACTTTTCTAATATATGTCTCCCTTCGTATCTGATACCTCATCTCATAATCATCCAGCGAAAAGTTACAGAAAAAGACAACATATTTGGCGTTGATGGAATAGACAGATGTCTATAAGGGCGTGGCAATGCAGCATCCTTGTTGCACAGGATCCCGATCGATGTTCAACTCAACAGACTTCGAGCCTGTGCTTCTGGACGAGAACGTCGCCTCCGCCACCACATGAGCTCATATCCGAAGCAATCACAAACAGACCATGTAGCGTTAATCGTATTGCATCGTTAATTGGCGGAGATTAAAACCGCGAGTAGAATTCTCGACGGAATTGCTTTTTTGCAATCTCATAAATTGTATACGTGCTTAAAGCTCCGTTCCGGATTGTTTTCTACGGAAAAGCAGATGATCGTCCAAACGTGAATACTTGAAAATACTAAGTGTACTACTTGTGGAAAATGTACGTTACCTGTAGGATATAGTTATAGATATAGATTTCAATACAACACGGGAAAAGGGAAATATTTTGTAGGCAACAAACAAATCTGTTCCGATCTACTATATTTGTTAAATTTAGATGCTACCAAATATAAATAACTTATTTCGAAAAATGGCGTGGCAAATGGCTCCATTTATCAATAGTTAACTTAAAGACTGTATTCTTCCTCTTTACAATGAAAAACGATATTCATCTAAATATATCGGAGACTTAGTGGATCCGACAAATTAAGATTATTTTAAGTTTCTTTTAGACACCACGGATAAAAAATATGATCAGTTGAATTGTAGTGATATACCCTCGAAAAGAAATGCGTATAGAACATGTTTTGCCAATTTATAAAACCTACCAAAAATCAGATATTGAGAGTTCCAAGTAATTTTGCTCTGTGCATTGACAAACTGTCACAAGAATTTATTGCATCATCGAATATGATAAAGTTAAAAATCATCGACGTCAAGGAATTTTGAAAATTTGTTCGTAAGAAAAGACGATAGTTTGAAGTTTTATTTGAAGCAGTGATAGTGGTATTCCAGCTTCAAACATATCTTGAGACCTTTTGTCAAAGTAGATCTGAAGATTTTGATAATCCAAAATCATGAAACTTATTCTAAACGGTTTCTTGCTGATTGTTGGAAAATGAAAATCCCAGTCAATTTCCCTCGTTCTAAAATCTTCAGTTTAATATTTACCGGATAAAAAATACGAGACATCTTTCCGACAGTTCTAACATATCAGTTCGTCTTTGCCCGTCAACACCTATACGTATACAGACAAACAACTTCCGGTTCACAAACACCACAACAAGCTGATTAACGCAATGTGAATTTTCCTTTACACGACAAGAAACAAAAATACGACAGTAGTTTCCGACAGTCCTAACATTTCTGCTAGTTTTTATCCATCGTGCTTGCACATAAGCATTTATTACCAGCGAGTATTAATCGAAAAGCAAATTATCGGATTGCGAATTTAGCTTTATACGACAACGAACAAAAATACAACAGAACTTGTCGACAGTCGCAATATTCCGCTTCCTATTTAGACGAGAATTATCCGATTTTCAAATAGAAATGATTGTCGTATTATGAATTTTGCCTTGTAATCAGCTAAGAAAATACAATAGAAATTTGCGACAGTCTCGATATTTCTGCTCGTTTTTCCTTGTCGTGCTTACACGTAAACGGATTTCAGTAACAAGCACCTTCTGTTTTGCTTAAGATTTAGAAACAAACAACAAACAAATATGAACAAAAATAATAAATTAAAACCACAACTGTACATTGGACCAAACTTTTAGAGGCTATAATAAATAGTATAATACGAGGTACGTCCAGAAAGTAAGTTCCGTTTGGTAATAAAATTAAATTGTGTACAGATAAAACATATAACTGCGAAAATTTGGAGGCATTTGTCATAGCGTGGCACAAGTTTTTGTATACCTTCTTCATAGAAGTTTGCCGCCTGTGTCTTCAACCAGTTGGAAACATTTTCTTTCAGCTCTTCGTCATTGTTGAAGTGTTGACCGCCAAGGAAAGACTTGAGATGTAAGAACAGATGAAAGTCGCTAGGAGCGAGGTCAGGGCTGTACGGAGGATGGTCAAACAGGTCCCAGCCAAATCCTTGTAAGAGGTTTTCCGTCACATTTGCAGTGTGTGGTCGTGCGTTGTCGTGAAGAAAAACAACACCTTTTGACAGCAATCCTCGGCGCTTATTCATAAGCATAGCATTCAGAAAACGAATCACAGATCTGATTTCACAAGCGGCGGGATATTCAATCAACACCGACATTGTAAACAAGCACAACAAAGCATACGTGGCTGACAGCGATCTCAAAGTGGCGCACGTTTCTTCTCCTTGATACAGAGCGTCTACCGCGCATGTGCGGAACTGCGATCGCAGCGCTGCAGCGGAATTAAATTGAAACGGAAC
This sequence comes from Chrysina gloriosa, assembly GCA_038088585.1. NCBI lineage: Eukaryota > Metazoa > Arthropoda > Insecta > Coleoptera > Scarabaeidae > Chrysina > Chrysina gloriosa. The sequence goes on along the minus strand of CM076089.1, from coordinate 10,045,846 downwards.
TTACTTTCTGGACGTACCTCGTATTACATATAACTAGATAAAATGAGTATACATCTGTTTTAACCAAATAAAACTTCTATATCAAAAATCCCCCACTTATACAATTGTCCTTAATTCACAGTATCTCCCTTAATAGAGTATTTAGTTTTGCCGAGGGAAGAGTAGAAATTTAATTTCAAAAGTACAATTGGATCACCGTAGATCGGAGTTTCGTGGGATATGTGTAATTAACTTTACTAAGAAAACTTTTAAAATAAGCGAACGTTCGTGTCATCTTCTTCATCAAAGCATTCTACCCCATGTAGTTTTTATAGAAAGACGACTCAATATTTATTTCTAATGCTATTGAACAGCGGGGGTTAAATTAGGGTGCAAGGAAAGCAATCATGACAGAGCAACATTCATTTATTTCAAAATAAAGAATGTTTTCTGTTTCGATTTCTTTAGAAAGGACTGTAACTTTGGTCGAAATTTATTGAATAATAAAAAGTTTGTACAGTCACGATCAGAGGAATTGACCGGTGCTATCTCACCAAACATCCGTTCAGTCACAGTCTCAGTTACTGACATCTCGCTTTGGCAGTGTATTCCATAATCTCATATTCCACGTTGTAAAATTGTCACTATTGACAATATTAATGTTATTTCACTGAACTGAGACTGTGACCAAGAGGGTGTTTACGGACGTCGCGCCGGCCAATTTTTCTGACTGTGACAGTACAGACTACACTGCTGAAATTACTATTATAACATGTATAGTCGATTAACATAAATAACATCTCTCTATATATTACCAGCACATAGTTTTGTTAAAAATATGTGATACTTATCTTGCTCTCACTACCACATTTACACACCTCAAATTTCACAACGTACTGAACAATTTAATCTAAGAGGAGAAATTAGCTTGGATAAGATGTTGCAGTTAAAAGTTATGTTATCAAAAAATTGCAATACAATTGATTGCTATCTCTTGAAGTTGCTAATTTCCGGCAAATTAATCGTTTTTTTTTTTTAGAAACCGACTCAAGCGATAATTTGTCATTGAACTAGCTTTTGAAACACCGAGCATTCTGGTTTTTGCCAATAATCAACGGATCTTATATTTTATTTTCTATATCTGCACAAAGTGAAATCGCAAGTCGTTTTTTTAACGCCCAATTTACCAGACCAGCTTTGCCAAAACCAAGGTTTGCCTCTCATGACCAAAATTAATTGTCGATTGGGCCCATTTAGGTCCTTGGCCTCTCTAACGGCGTATGTTTTTTTACATAGTACGGTGGTTACTATCACTTGGGTCAAGAGGGAACATGTTGCTAGTGGCGTTTTATCGCACTCCCATTTCCCGTACTTTTATTAACAATTCTTTGCTTTTACCAGCTTTTTGCTTCCTGCTCACGACTCTAAGTTCTAAATTTTTGGTTAGGTTGTTTATTCACCTAGTTCTTCTTCCCATTCTTCTTCTTCCTTATAATTTTCCTTGCGATGTGTTTTTTTACTTTTGTTTTTTTTCGAAGTGTGAGACATGCTCTAATGTCTTCTGAGGTCGTTTTTTTTACACATGGGTTTAAGAATTGAGAGGGATAAATAATGACATATTACATCAAGTGTATAATTCTATAGATATATGTGTGTATGCAATTACGAAGTGGAAAGTCTGAAATTTTTATTTCTTTAGCTGGAATTATAATAGCAAAAAATGACAAAACACAAGATAATAAACAATTTAGTTGTCATTAGATGACGTACAAGAGTTTTTTCCACGACAGAAACCCCTTTAGCTATTTAGCAACTATTAACTACAGACACGAATAATTAAAATTAAATTACAAATCTGTCTATCAAATCACAGGATTTGAAACGATTTAGTTGACGCGCTTCATCACTGTTGACCAACAATTGTTGGGCAAGTGTATTAGGATGTGCACTTATCTGCGACTTTTGTTCACTTCTTTAGTTTAACGTATTCGATATCACCTTCAATCGAAGCTAATGTCACGTATCATGGGTCTTAGTTTATATCCAAAAGGACTACTAAATTAGCCTGATTCTAACACATTTGTTAATGATGTGTCTTATTCGGCGGTTCTGCAGTGTTGTTCAATATGCTGGTCGAGAGACAAATTGGTGCTGAGTTTTCATTTCATTTGGTACTAAATCCTAATTCTACTGAGGATTATTTTTTTTTAAATAGCTTGGAATTACTCATGTTAGTGTTATAGGCCGGTACGAAGAAATATCTGTAAAATCTATAGGAGGTCGTTTTTTCAAGAAATACAAATCCATGACTAAAATAAAACAATAAAGAGAAAAATACATATATTTAATTTATATGATGTTACATTCCATTATTAATGCGTATTGCGAGTTTTCACCTATCATCATCTACATACGTTTGTATCCTTGACTTCCACAAAGCTCCAAAGCCTCAATTACTACAAAAAAATGACATTACAATCAGATTATTACGCCCATGCACACAATCTATAATTTGTATGATATTACGAAGCGGCCTGGCACATTATCTGATAGAATCAATTTCTTAAATTGTTCGTGTCTGCCCCAATTTGGGCGAGGTACTTTTTTTCCATGCATATAATTCAATAAAAGATTATAGAGTACCAACCCGTACACATGTAGAACATTTTTGCTTCTTCGTAGTTACAGGAATTGAAAATTTATGTAATTGGATATCGGTCACACCTTGGATACATTTACTTTTACATTGAATTTTGAATTGAATGCTTAAGTATTACCTGTAAATCATTATTAATACCGTATGTGTGTTACAATTATAGTTCTGATGTTAATAGCGCATTATCAAAGGCAGTATAATTCGAGAGTAAAAATTGTGTCTTCTCGAGCTCTTGATTTACTCTAAAAAAGTTGGCGTTTAGATTTCTAAATTACATAAATTTTATTTCACTGGATTGAGGAAAGCACAGGGAACAACATTGTATTAACACTCTTCAAGATAGATATCAAAGATAGCAAAGAACTACAAAAAGTAACGAAGAATTTAATATAAAGAGGAGCTAGGAGTGAAGGTCCAAGTTATGGACGCCATCGAAATGGGTCTGAAAACATGCAAGATTAAACTAACAAATTACGGGGAGAATAAAACCAAGCTGAAAAATATAAGGGAAAGAATTTTCATGTACAATAATCTAATCCACACACAAGTCGGAAATGGAAATAGAAATGCAAAGCAAAATTAAAGAGAGAAAAGGAGAAAAACAAACAGGGAAAACAGAAAAGTATGAAATAAAATACTTTTCGTTAACGGCAAAGAATGGAAATGGAATAAGGAGACCAAAAGTTTAGTAGGAACGGCAAATGTGAAAGAGTTTATTCCTAAAACCTGATAAACAATGTAAACGGAAGGAACAAGGTACCGAACCAGGTAATGAACACGGACAAGAGCAAAAATCAAACTAGAGATAAAACAAAACAAGACAGAATGCGGAAAAACAAAAATAGAAAAGATCATTATATGAACATGGAATGTAGGAGGATGAGTGAAAAAGAAAGAGAAAATGGCGGAAAAATGATTAAACAGCAAATAGAAATTCTAGGAATAAAAGGAAAGGAATGAGGAAGATTAAAACCCAAGCCCAAAACAGGAAAGAACGAGAAAAGAAAAGATGGACTCATTACAATAATCTTACAGTTCATGATAGAAAGACTTAGGACTAAGTTACGTTTAAGATTAGCTCCGATTTCCATTAAAATACACACCTTAATTAATTATTCACTCAAGCACACATGTTGAGAATTTGCAGAATGTATCATATACCCTCTTATCTATGTATACGAGAATATTTCAGCTCAACTTATTCGGTCATATTTACCGCATCTCATAGCTTCAGTTCTTAACTGTACTTACGTTCTAGGTTGCTGCTATTAATTTTCGCCTTCATTATATATTTGAATTAACAAACCGTGTTTTGCGGTAACTTAGTCCTTAATTGATAAACTTGGGACGAAATGAACGGGCTCGAAGTAAATACAGCAAGAGTCCATAAACTATGCAATTAATATGACAAAGTATGCGAGAAGTTGGAGTTTACCGCTTTATCATAAATTTCAACATTTCCATCAAATCGGTTCGAAATTATCTATTTGAAATTACAAAGATGTTGTTTGTTGTTCGTTTCACTAATTTGTTTGCAAAACACTTTTAAATTTAAATTCGCCTATTGAACAATAAATTATTATTATTAAAATTATGAGCTACTGTTAGAGGTGGCTAACACGGTCCGAATACATGTGCGTTACAAAAGGGAGCTACTTGTATAGTACTACATAATATTAAATTTTTATAACTTCTACGCGCATAAATATGTAGGTCATTTAATTCCACCGGAAATTTGATGACGTTAGAAAAAGCGACAACTACTACATAATAGTAAAAATCGCTAGCTGTATGGTAACTCCATATATTATACATATAATATATAAGTGGGAAATAAATAGCGTGGGTAAATATGGGGTATGATGAGTCATCTGTCCTTTTCTCAATGATGCCCAACCTATTTATTATTAGAATGTGCAAATATGCGGTATGAGTCATCTGTCATTTGTCCTCTGTAATATAATATTACATTGTGAAAAGAACAGATGACTCATCATACCGCATATTTGCCCAGTTTAGTAGCAAAGGTCCCAAGTTTTCACGTGACATTGCCAAGTTTACGATATGCGAAATACACAACACGAATACCTTGTTACAACTAGAATAGAAATCGAGGTACCGTCTGGGTACCGACAGTATATACATATGTTTCGCGCCCTCCCCCATTTATTGGTACGGATGAGTCACAGATGGAATTGAACCGATTTTGACCAACTCTAGCTATTATTATTATTATATCAATCAGATATTACTTCAATTGTTCGTACTTCTCTTGCAGGCTCTATCTAAACATACATATGTGAGCAAAACAAGAGCATCAACTTAACAACAAAATTAGTTACTTTAATTCTCCATAACTGAGATAAATCTAATTCTTGTATACATTAAAGTTGTTTTTTGTTCTAGGATACCGATGTTTCAAAACGGTAATGTTTCTGACAGGGTTCATCTTCGCATCGTGTATTGTATACCTGATCTGCTTGCAAGGCGTACTTATGCCACCCTACGGTAACGCAGGTATTATCAGAAAATTCAGCGCAAAAATAAATCATCAATACTATCAAATTGTATATTTGCCCTGCAGGCGTTGCGCTTTTCGCCGGTCTCCTGTTCGGCCTGATTACCATGCTGGTCCAGTACGTGGGATTGTTTATGGCAGGTCTTCATACGGGAGTTCTGATCGCGGTCGCCGCACTTATAGTGGCCGATCACTTCATGGAAACCAAGCCTGCAGGATCAGTTTGGCTGTGCGTTGGTGTTTTATTGGTTTCTGCGCTAGTCTTCGCCATATTAAATTTGTATTTTAGAAAAGGTAAGTTACGAATTTTCTTTCCAAAAAATCTAAATTCACAGATATTACCAACAATAGTTGATTGTACCTGTAATTTGTATTAATTTAGTCAGTAGAATACCGGATAGGAAAGCGCAGACCAACACACGACGGGAAACATATGTATTATGGATTAAATCGGTAACGTTATACAGTGTGAGCGAAAATGACTACCAATAGGGAGGTAGGCAACCAAATATGCCAGTTGGCATTAACAAAAATAAAATCCTCTATACACTTATTATACATTCTGAATGATAAACCATAGGCGTAACACATTTTTCCCCAATAAATAATTAATGTGATTTTTTACTTTTTGTTGTTATCTACATTAACCTAGGATTTTCACAAATGTAACAATTTTAAATAAAATACTGTTTATCAGTTTAAATTTAGACAAGATTTAGCATAATATTATAATTCTCATCTAATTACTTACCAACGAACGGCTATATCAAAGCAACATTTATCATAGTTTTATTTTTAATCGTAATGTTGGGAACAAACTTAAAGTAGATATAATCCCTAGAATTTTGCGCGGGGTATTTGAATCGCCATCATCATCATTTTCGCTCACGCTCAGTTCAGAAAGTGGTTGGTTGCCTGATCTGTCGTTAAACTTCCTTCTTATTACTTCGATTATTGAAGCTGTGTTGGTCTACGTTTTCTTCAAAGTGTATGTGTATTTTTAAGTATTATCAATGGCAATACGAGGGGTGTCCGATAATAAAGATGCAGGTGGTTGTTGTGCAAACTACGCATGTACACATCGGATCATGACTGAACACATGAATGCGTGTAGTAAGAGATTGTGGATAAGTCGTTTTGTTCACGACTCAATTTAGCTTCCGTAAAGCAAACAAACATGGCGTATGTAATCGCAGATTATTTGAAGTGTGAAATGCGTGAAGTTATCAGATTTTTGCAAGCCTAAAGAGTTAATCAGAGCTAAATTCATCGCAGATTAAAGGATGTTTATGATCCGAACGTTTTAAGTCTGTGGTTGGCACAACGGCTTATGAGTTGCTGCAACATATCACGCTCTCGGATTGTCATTGATACCTTTGACCTTTTTGGCGGAAAAACGCTTTGGCTATTAAAAGGAATTACAAGACATCGTTGTGGAGTACTTCATCCAACTTGACGTGCAAACTAGTTCAAACTAGTGTCACGCTGGGATGAATGTCTCAACGTTTACGGAGATTATGTTGAGAAATAAACAAAAGTACATAAGCAGTTTTTGTGGAATGTAGTGAATATTTTTTTAAGTGTAAAAGTTACTGTAATTTCGACTTGTAACTTTATTATCGAACATCTCTCGTAGATACAACAACGTCCAGACAAAGGACTTTTAGGAAAACTGAGAATATCTCGGATACTCGGAGACATAAAGAGGAACATCATACTTTTCCAAAAGATTGTAGCACATCAAATTTGAAATACTCAACTTTGAAAACCTGTATCTTTAACATGTTCGTATCAGATAATTTCATTTGTGCTAATAAAAGAACGAATGTCTGTGGTTTAAACTGAATTCAAATAAAATAATTTTTGGCCTTATTCCACATCGAAAGACAAAGAAGAAGCGACTTTTGCCCCATATTTTATCCATTGAAAATGAAAACTTAGTTGTCGAAATACATACATACATATTCGAAGATATCCAAAACCGCAACGGTATGGGGAAAAATTTGTTTTATTTGAATTTGGTTTTGTTTCCAACATCGAGAAATGATTAAAACTTAATTGACATAATTACAGCTAGTCCAAGTACAAGAAAAATCTCTTTTTTTCATATTTGTTTCGTAGGTTTGACAATTTTGGGAACCTCAGCTTACGGCGGTGCCATTTTAGCAGCGTCAATAGACTATTTCATAGAACGATTATCGATGATTTACTGGGTGCGAGACAGAGTTACTTTAAAGCCGGCCATCGCTCCTCCCTGCTGGTTCTCCTGGTTCGTCTTCGCCGCTTGGCCGTCTTTCGTGGTCACCGGACTGGTAATACAATGTGCCGTTACAGGAAGAGGAACCCATCACGCAGACAGTACGTTTACGTCGATCGATGAAAAATTTCAAAGTCAAATATCATGTTCCGCGTTCGTTTTTTTGTTTTTAGTGGCGGCAGGTAGGAAGAAGCCTAGGGGCCCTAATTCTAACGGACGAACACGTATCGACAGGGCCGAACTGAGGCAAAAGAAGTACAGGTATCTTTATCAAGTGCGAACTGCTCACGGCGATGTTATCAGTCAGGTTAGTGAAGCGTTTAATAAATATGTTGTGTGAGAGAAAGCATGCTTCTTTTTCTGATTATTTTGCCGATATAATTGGGATTGACTTCTGATGTAGTACCTGATAATGTCGGGTATCAAATGAAAAAGACATATGGTCTTGGAAACCTCTTCTAAACTAGAGTTGTAGAGTAGCATTTGGTTTATATAAAAAATACGCAAAAAATTATTTCAAATTGCATATACATACCAAGCTATAGTACAAATTCGTTTATCCGGATTAGCTAGATATGCTAGACCTAATCGTAGGCAGAAACTCGCATAATTGGAGCAGCCACAAAAGGGTTATACAAGGTTGACATAAAAGTTCTGAGCGTTTTAGATGTTGAACTTTCAACTTGGACAACTCATCAAATATTTATTCAATTTAATTGAAATAAGCGCCATTAGACTCAGCATACTTTTGTCAACCCATTACAATTACTTCCATCAGTGTAAAAATTGCGGGATGCAAAGCCGTTTTTGTCTTATCCTGATTGTAAAATACAATCGATACTCTCGTAAGTCGAATTTTTAATTACCACTGTACAATGTTCGACTTTGGAAGAGCTCAGATTAGGGAAACCCATTAAAAATTATTTGATGAACTCGATCATTAGACTTAAGGAGAAATTCGAGTTATGGACGTGTCAACTTTGGTAGATTCGACTGTATTAATAATTAAAGTGATAAACATTATAAGACAAATGAAGATTCCTTGAAACATCATACTCTTCAGATGCGACGAATTCAAAAAGGTCGATTCTCTGCTTGTAATCCATCCTAATTGCGACAGATTCTTAGCAATTCAAAATTTCCAAAATTTATTAAATATAATCCAGTGAGGGGGATTTATCTCAATTTTTATATTGAAGTAGCATGAAAGTATTAGTATGATCATTGTTAAGCTGAAGTGCATCTAGTGCAAAATAGAACGACTTGCTAGTGGAACATCCAAATCATCTTCTCTGCGTTTTGGATATTGGCGTCGTAATTGCATGTTTAGTCTTTGGTAACTTACAGTCATCATAGACATGGTCCGCTCATTTTCCTCCATTTTACTCTGAAAAAGAAGAGAGAGATTTTAAAGAATTTCGCAAGATGAAAGAATTTTTGTATCTTGTCATTCAGAGTGACCCAACCATTTTTTAAATCAAACAGCCGTTGCTATAGAATTAGCATTTGGACAAGCAAAAAGTCGCTATAGCTCGTTTTGGCCAACCGCCCATGACACCCAAGGGTGTAAAAGGGCAAAACATTAAAAATATGTATATTATTTATTTACGTACAACTTCCGCCTAAATTTCAACTTTTCACTAGAAAAAAACAACGTCCTTCGTTACCCAAGTGTTCATGTTTTGAGGAATAATCGAAAGATAAGAATTGCAATTGATAATTTGGTAAGAATAGGACAACTTGTTAATTGGCTTCTTTAAATTTTCTTCTTTGCTTTTGGACATTAGCATGGTAATTATGCTTCTGATTTTGGAAACTTAGAATCACCGAAATCATGACCGAGTTTCTTCCACAAAAGAACAAATCTAAAGGAAAGTAATTGTTGTGGAATAATACTTTCGTTCTTTACTGGATGTCGCTAATAAAATATAGATATTTGTAACATGTAATATATGTAGAAGTAGCAAGCAAGTAGAAGAAGTGTAATGGCTGCCGAAAGTCTGGTTGTAATAAGTTGTAACAATAGTGGGTTTAATAAACTTTATATAGCATTCCAGAATATTTGAAACAACAGCAATTTTACCATTTTTCTTCTTTTTCTTCACTTCTCCTTTTGCCCTGTCAGGGCGTCGGAGTTTCTTATTTCATTCTTCCATCCATTTTCTCCATTTCTTCCTGCCGCTGGCCGCCTCTTTCATCTCCCTAAGCGTTTTTCCTCTTGTTCTCTCGTTACAACTCTGCTATTTGTTGCATCCAGATCTTCCTCGATCTACTTCTTCTCCTTCTCCAGTTCAGTATTCTCTTTTCTTTTCTACTTCTTATGGATTCTTGGTTCAGTTGCAGTCTAATGCCTTCATTTCTTATCCTATCCGATCGCGTACTTCCTACTATTGTTCTTGGTTGTTTCATTTCTGCAACGGTTACCGCACTCTCGTGCTTCTTGATGTTCACCCGAGATCTCCATCCATATAATAGTGTTGGCACTGTTACTTTATTGTATAATTGTAATTCCACTTGAGTTCCAATCACTTTTTTCCAAAAATTATATTGTTTAGAGAGCATAATAAACTCTTTGGCTTTCTTCGTTCTGTTTTGCTATCTCCCGATCCATCTTCCCACTCTGATATATTCACTCCCAGGTATTCCTATCCTGTTACTTGTTCTACTTTATCATTTTGAAATAATCAATACTTGCTTTGATGCGCACAGTTTTACTTATAATTGTAACTGTAAACTGAAATTTTTAATTTTCTATGCTTCAGAACTTTGTCCAAGCGTTACAGAAGAAAGATTCCGAATCGACAACGGGAGAATGCAGCACTTTACAATCCGACGCAACACATCTAACAATACTGCCAGACGCCCAACTTTCCGCCCTCACAGAAAGTGAAGACGATAGCCAAACAGAAATATCGACACAGCGATGAACGGTGTACGTTCGAAAACCGAGCTACACATTAGTGTGACAATAATTCGTTTAAAAATCGGACGATGGTTGTGTTTTAATTTTGACGAAGATGCCGATGAGGATGATGATAAGCTAAGGGATGCGCGAAGAATGTTTATACGGGCATTTCTCAAAGTTCTAGACGTCTATCGCCTCCAAAACCTGTTGAGTTGTTTTTCTATGAATGCAGATGAGTCCAAGACATAGGTATATTTATTCGTTCGTTTTGTCTGTTTAAATATGTACATACTTTGGAAATTCAAAAACGGATGAGCGGATAGGCTATGATATCTTCGCGAAAATTTTTCGAAACGAAGCTATTTAAATATAATAAAAATGAATTTACGAAAAGGTGCTAGTAGAGTGCGTAAAATCCCAAAACGAAAATGGGCATTTATATCGTCGTGCAAGATAATTATATAACGTAAGTTAATTTATAAAATTTTGAAGTTGCATTTACAAAATTTTCCGGTGAATTTTGGAATTTAATCGATACGAATCTCAAAACAAATACATATGTATGCACGATTGGCATTTCAGATAACTGAAATTATTGATAAAATTCAGGATTTGTTATATTGACCAATCGAAACCTCGCGTACCATCAGTGGTCGATCTACACTGTTCAAAACAATTAATGAATATTGTATTGATATTTTACAGAATTACAAATCAAAGGAGTATTTAAGTTACACACATGTTATTGCTTACTTCAAAATTAGAAAGGAGGCAAAATTTGATGTATAAAGTGCGAAGAAACATTTTTCAAGGATTTATTCCAATTCGAGAAATAATAATTACAAAAGTGTTAAAAAGAAAGAAACTTGATAATACGTGTGACTATCACGCGTCGCTAGGTCTGCGCATTTTGCGTGCTCACCTTTACCAGTAATTTTCAAAATATATCCCTTAATTGTTTTGAGTCGTGTATTCCTAAAAAGTAGTTATGCTTGCAACTATGAATCAAAACATGAATCAAGTTTCATTTTCCAACTTCAAAGTAACGAAAATTCTTGGTAAAAATTCAAATTTTCTTAGGGCGATATCGATGGAAAAAAAGTATTTATAATGTATCTTTTAAATTTTATATATTTATCCTAGTATTTGTAAATTTTTAATAAGTATAAATGTGTTCAAATCGTCTAGGATTACATAATTTTAAGTTGTTCAATTTTAACATGAGTGTTAGGTTGAATTAAATATTAATTCGTCAAAATGACAACAGCTACGCTTCGATTAATACGCAAACAAGCCACTTATATTTTTATTAAAAACCATATTGAAGGCGACCAAGAAAGTTATTGCAGTTTTATGCATTAGAAACTACAGAGAATTTAAGTTTATTATTGGTAAATCACGTGACATCTGTAGAATTGGTTGCATAGCCCATCGGTTGGTATCACTTTAAAACTTACTAAACGATGTCATATTTAGAGGTTATGAATGACATTAAAATATGTATTGGAGATTTTTATTAAAACAGTACAGGCAACAGTGCAATCTTGGTTGCATATATGATTTGGTCATGTGGCTTACAAATGTTTTTGAAGACCCGTTATGAAAGACCAGAAACGTTTGGAAATCATTTAATTTACTGAAGTAATCCCGTTGATACTTTACGGTTTTTTATGATCTCGGTGGAAGTTTGTGAATCACACATCGATAAAACGTTGTATATTTTGAGTTGGAAAGACCCCCTAATTTCCTGTTCAACATCTTTGTTACGAAGTTCTTGATTTTACATACAGTCACTCTCAAAATTGAGGGTACACCTTCACCGTAATTAATTTTTTCTATATATTTTAATAAAGAATTTCGATGAATGGTTGGAAAATTTCCAATTTTCTTAATTTAAAATGTCCTTTAATGTGTGAAGATTGTTTAATATTCTACATGAGTTTTGCCACAGTGTCTATCAACATGATTCGCATTCTTTCACCTCACTACGCAATTATTGAATTAAATTCAGTGACACGTGTTTCGCTAGCAACAAGGCAAGCTTAAAAGCCGCAATTACCGAATTGTAATGATATGGTAATTGACAATTTTGAAGATGATTGCCTCGTCGCTAGCGAAACACATGTCACTGAATTTAATTCACTAATTCTGGGAGGTGAAGTGATATATTGTAAGGGTATACTTTATGTGTGACATTCTGTCAAACACGTGTGAGCCACCGATGATACACGCTGACTTCAACGTGTAAATTTCTTTACTTTCTTCTTGGTATAAACTCAATTTTGAAAGTAACTGTGCGACTGTATAGTACATATGTACTAAGAAAAGACGATAATCTTTTAGAGAAACATTAAAAGACATGGCGATGGGGGGTAATAATTTTCTCTCGTTACGTATTCGTACTTCGAGTGAGACTTGCACTATATGCGCTCTTGAGTTATGTTGCAGAAATACATATTACTCAGAGTTAACTAACTTTGGAAATTGAAACGAAGGAGGAAGGAAAAAATTCGGCCACGATGAAGTGGGATGAATAACTAATGCAATTAAGTTCTAATAAGTTTCAAACGTCCGAATCAAACCGAATCAAACAGAAACTGCACCAGCTTCATTGATGACCTGATATTACTTTTGGACTTTAGAACTCTTTAGAAATGGAATTTAAATATTTGTAAACCGTTAAGCACTTAGCTCGTTAAAAATCAACAATAGCCACCCAATTTCCTGAGAATGTTAGAATAAAACGATATTCGAAACTGGAAAACACTGCATTATAGATATGCTTATTGATCTCGGTTTAATTTAAACAAAACGAACATTAAGAAAGTTCGCCTTTTAAATGAGGTCCTTACTTTGCCGATTTGTTCTTGTATATACCTACATACCTATACCAATACCTACGCATAGCTATCCTCATTTTCTTTTATACTAAAAAGCATACATACCTGCTAATCGATAATTTACTCTTATAATAACCACAGTCGAATGTGTTTTAATGTAAATCACCCTCAATTATATGCATAAGCTTGATATAAACTATACTTGTGTAATGTACAAACCTATTTCGTCAGCTCGATGTCCATTCTTCTATTAGTCCAAAAAGTGTGATAATTATTTATGTCAAACATAATCACCTGCCAATGTGTATATACATAAATGAATATATTTATGAAGATGATGATGATGATGAAAAGAATTGTAAAGAAAACATTCCTTTACGACTTTGTTCCTTACTGTTTTCTATTTATTTGTAACTGATTTTTATTACATATCTAAACGGAATAGTATTTTTATATTCGCATTATTGTTTACCTATGTTTTACGCAATTAAGTAATCTTTAACGACGTTATGAGTATAGCTTATTGTACAAAAAGAAATACAAAGAAAGCACAATTTTGTTTGACGAATAGTGCCTTTGGCTAAGATGATTTGTTTAAAAACAAAACTTGTTTCTCTCTCTATACATATATGTATGTATAACGTAATATATGGTACGAGCATTTAGATATTGTATAAAAAAATAACTCCAGATATAATCAAAATAAATATATTGCATTATATTTAAGAGGATACATGTAAAATTTTTCTATTTCGCAAAAGTATTACGTGAGATCTTGTAAATTTATTATAATTATTGTCGTACAAGTTTCTGTTCAAATGAAAAATGAAAAAGAGTGTGATATGTAAACCTGTAAATATATTATATTTAGCTTGTATAAATGGTGGATCAGTCTTCGGCTATCGTTTGACGATTTAACATTGTATTGTTTTCTGTTTCGCGTTTCAATCAGATCGAAAAACGAAGAAGTCGAAACACCACCGCTCTCAATGACAAAGATATTTGTAGCATCTAGTTTGTGTAAATAAACTATTTAAAATTGACATTTACTACTTCTTTCTTATATTATTACTAAAGTTGTTCAAAAGTGGTTCAATCCCAGTTCCCATTCCCAGTTTTCTTGGTGATGGGTTAAAAAAATGGTATAATGCAACTAAAATGAAAGAAAATATTACATTTATGCTTTGCTCGTACATTTATTACATGATTTTGACATATTATTACGCCAAAGATTCAGATAAATTCTGACAAGAAAATTTTAACCAAGATCTTCACCTAAACCGAGCTCAATAACCGGATAAGGCTGTAGCTGAAGGATAATGAATTCTAATCATTTGTATCCTGTCTCTATCTATTTCCAGCGTTCTTCTTTTGATCATTATTTCACGTTCCAAATCGCTTCTTACTTGTATCAATCTCGCTTGAGAATCTTCAGCTTGCTTCAATTGTGACATCAGGGCTGTTACGTTTTCGCTTATGAATTTGACTTCTTCTACCAAACTGTTGAGTAAAAATTAAATTTCTAACTTTAGTAAAATAAAGATGTGAATGTAATTTTCTAAGGTAACGGTATCCATTTTTTTTCCTTTCAACTTGATCTTACTACTTTTTATTCTATTCTACAAGCAATATTAGTGTGCAATTTTCGCCGATTGATAGTGATTGTTATGTTGCTAGGAGTTTATGGTTGTGATATAGTCTCACTAATACTTCACTGAATTCTTTGTTATTGTTTTGCTTAACTGATTTATTTTGTAAAAATGATCTGCGAACAGATAAAAACTCAGAAATACATTGAATTGGTGAACCAATTCGTATATCTTGAAAGTTCAATAACCAACCTGAAAAGATGTACTCACAAGATCAAAAGGCGATCAATAATTGCCAAGAGAGCAATGAAAAAATTAGTTAGAGTCCGGAAAAGTGATGACATAATGAAATATTTCATTTTCTCAATGTTATTTGGGATCTCCTAAACAGATGGATAGGCGCACTATCAATACATTTAGAATAATCTAACTAAAAATCAGGAAATCTGACGCTAATTTGACAAGAAAAGGAAAAACGGAGTAAGGCTACTGCGAAAAGGTAATATAATATTTCCAAAATGTTATCCAAAGAAGTGGACCAGAAAAATTAACAATCCAAAGTAAACTAAGCAAGGAGGAAGAGATTAAGGAGGATACACCGCCAGATATTTGGATCACTTCCTCAACAAAACGGGAGCAGCATATTATGAATATTTCAGAGTTATTGAGGTTAGATGAAGATGTGTAATTAGAACACTACTTTCACCATTCGCAGACGCGTTTCGCGGTTATACCGCTCGTCAGTGCGACTTTGTGAGAAGTAGTTTTCATTTCCAGATAAGTACTATATATACTAGTACGTTTGATGTTTGTACATATGAGAATTCAATTAAGAAAAATTCCCCCAATATGTATGTACTTAAATGCGGATTTTTACAACCATTTATTTCTGCGGCTACAGCTATTGCACGAGTTTGTTGCAACTTAGTTGTCCACTCCTGCAGATGTAAATAGATTTAGAAATACGCATTTAAGTATATATTGGAGGATTTTCCTAATCGAATTCTCATATGTACAAACATTAGACGAAGATGTAAGGAAATTAGAAAGTAGCAAAATTTATAATGAAAATCGTAAAAATGACATGCAAAAACTAATAAAAGTAAGGAGAAGGACTAGGGAGAAAGATGACTCAACTTTATAGGGAACAGGCAGTAATTATATGGAGGCCTCCTAAGGGTGGAATATAATAGATAACCGAAAAGAGTATTACAAACAAAAACGATGGAAAACCGCCGAAGGGGCTGACCAAGAAAGCGATGGATTGAAGAGGTGGGGAGCATTGGCAGAGCAAGAGGAAATGGAGTGGGTGAAATAAATAGATTGAACTATACAGGTAAGTTGATTCACGGAAACAACGGAAAACAATCCGACAGCCTAACCAAGGCATATGGATTTTACCTAAGAAGAAAAAGAAGAAGAAGAAGAAGATGATGATGATGATGATGATGAAGAGGTTCATAATGACACAATACCCAAACACAGGTCAGCGAGATTAAATAATAATAAAAAGAAGGTATTTCTGAACTAAGAATGGAATTAGGGAATTAAAAGTAAACTCCATAACAAGCACTAAAAGTACATAGCATGCCTTATCTTCCTTTTTCTCATATTTCCTTTCGCCCATGCTGGGCGTCGGATATCCGTTATCAAAAAATCAAAACTTACCCAAATTGTGGTACATCTCTGCAATTTTCAACTCTAGGTCTATTATTTCTATTATCCAAGCGTGTTTGCGCCTTCTTCATCGGAATATCTATCCTCCTAATGGCATTTCTTAAATCTCTAAGTAAGTCGTCAACATCTGCTAATCGTTGTAGTATCTGTCAAAGAGAACGTAAACTTGAAATATGACCAATACAATTGCACAAAAATCCAAACCTTCTTCAATTCGTTTTCGAGACTAATTCTAACTTCATCGGTGCAAGCTATTCGTTTGGAAAGAGCCGCTTCGACTTTGTCCGCTTGCGATCTCAAATCACGCGAAGCATTGGTCAATATCGCATCCAATGTTCCGCGAAGTGCCACTGATCTTTGACGTGTCGCTTCGGATTCCTGCAAAGTTTCTCGGGTGAAGTTTTCCCAATGTTCCGGGGACGATTGGCTGTGAATGATATGGGAGATGTTCAAGGATGAAAAATTGAAACCGAATAATTTGGTACTTACTTGTCTGGAAACCTAACAGCACCCGGTTTAAACAGCATTACGTTCGATCGATTGTTCAATGCGACGTTAATAACGTCTATTTCGTGTGCTTGCGATTTGTCACTCCAATCGTATTCTAGACGTTGCTTGGCCGTTTTATCTTCCAACAACTGCATTTCGATATCTTTCAAGGTCTTCTCGAATAATATTTTTATCTCGGCGATCAGTGCCATTTCCTTGATTAGTTCCTCTTCGACCTCATCCCTTACCAATTCCGGATCTAATCGTGTTGCTCGTCTTTCCAAACATTCACCGGCTTAGACATAAAATACAGATTTAAATTCGAAATCTCTGACCCACACCCAATCGATACTAGGCCCAAGCGAAAGAAGAAGAAGTAATTAAAATCTTTAAGTTATTAAAATTTATACGAGTGGTGTCTTTTAAATCATTACAAAAACTAGGAAGGAAAAATATTTCTCTTGAACAAACTGTTTTATTGTTTTTCAAAATATTTGGTTTTAAGAATTAAGCATTTTCGCATGCGTTCAAGCCAATTCTTGAAACATTTTTTCCACTCTGAAGTTCGTATCTGAAAAACATGGGTTTTCGAAGGATTTGACACCTTGTTGTGGTGCTGAAAATCGCTGTCCACGTATTTTTATTTGACACTGGAGAACAGAAAGAAATCATTAGGCGATAAATCAGGGCAATTCAATGTTTTTCTCCTCCAAATAATCAATTGCTTGATTTACTTCAACCTGACCTCCAAAACATAACGGATATGTCCGATATAGCAAGTTAGCAAGCAATACAGATTATTTTCTTTAAAAATTAAACCTACGCTATTTACGCTAATGAGGCGAATGTTACTGTCCAATGTTGAGATGCTTACCAATAGATTCAGGGAGCATTAGAACTACCATCGCATGCTTTAGTCTTCTCCTTTCCTTTTCGATCAGTTCTATTTCTTCGCGGGACGCGTCTATCGCTCTTTCCAGTTCACATTTCCAACGAAATACTTCTTGTTCGCGCAACTTCAATCTCCGTGTAGAGTCTTCTTGATTCTTGTCTGTATCAGCTCTGGTTTGTTCCAGGCATTGTTTACCATTAAATTCTACGCTGCGTAGGAAGATAATTAAGTTATCAATGGTATCTTTCGGAAAAAGTAAGATCAACACTTATTGACAGAAAATGTGGTTAGCTTTGGTTTAATTCATCGTAAATGTTACAATGGTTATAGGTTTAGAAATTACAAGCAAAGCTAAATGTGTGCTGTGCAAGTTAATAACATCAATTTGAGCAATTGATTACAACCAGCGCTAAGATTCATATAATAATAAAATTTATATAGTACGAGGATGGCTGAAATGTTTTGAGCCTCAACATGAAGATGACGTTACCACTCTTCCTCACCCCAGTACTATAAGTACATATGATTTGAAAGGTAACTCTGAAAATTTCAACTAGTTTGAACGCTTAGTGGTTATACGATAGTCGTTTATGTCAGTGGATGTCAGCGTTTTGGTAAAAATGTAATAATTCGAATATCGTGCCGTGATTAAATTCTTGCATTTAAAAAGCAATACGTCAACACCAAATTAAACTCGAAGTTGGACCCCGTTTATGGGGACTCTGCTCCATCATTTGCCACCGTGACAACATGGTCGGCCGAATTTGAACGTAGTCACACAAGCTTGACTGATGATGAGCATTGCCGACGACCACGGATAACATTGAAAAAATCCATTGAATGGTATTTAATGACCGGCGAATCAAAGTAAGAGAAATAGCAAAGGATATAGGCATATCTAAGGAACGTGTTTATAACATATTGCATGAAAAATTGGACATGAGAACTTTGGATCAAAAGCGCGTTCAAACAAACATTTGCAAGACTCTGTTTGAGCGATTTAAACGAAATTAGAAGGCTTTTTGCTTTGATTCATAACTGTTGATGGAACTTGGATCTACCTTTACACGATGGAACGGTTGAAGCAACGGATTACAAACGGCGAACCCGCTCCAAAGAAGGCAAAGCTATGAAAAAGGTTATGAATGCGGTATTCTTCCGAACTACGGGCTTAGTAAATGCAATTAAGCTAGATTGACAAAAGACAGTTACAGCTAAGTGGTAAACTGAAAAATGTTTGCCTGAAGTGTTCAATAGAGTTCCAGACAAGGGAATTATGCTCCACCATGACAATGCATCGTCCCATACGGCAGTTGCAACTCTCCAGTTTCCAGTTTCAAAATTATAAAAGTAATAGAATGCCCGCCGTCCTCACCTGACTTAGAAATGTGAACTTTTGGCTAATTTTTGGGCTTAAGCGAAATTTTTCGTTTGTAGAAGAGATTGATACCGCAG
The DNA here is from genome assembly GCA_038088585.1 of Chrysina gloriosa. Lineage (NCBI taxonomy): Eukaryota > Metazoa > Arthropoda > Insecta > Coleoptera > Scarabaeidae > Chrysina > Chrysina gloriosa. Next base: position 10,026,589 of record CM076089.1, on the reverse strand, counting down.
TTCACGCTTATTTTGAAGGTATTCCGAAAGAAGATTGGTTGGGAGCTTTTTAACAGTGGGAAGAAAGAATGGTCAAATGCATCATTGCTGAAGGAAATTACTTTTAGCATATTTAAAATGAAATCCTAGAAATCCTTCGTGTATCGAAAAATAAAATTATGTTTGGCCGGAAAAGCAATTGTTTCTATGTTAGGCTCAGAACTTTTCGGCCCACCTTCGTATGGTAGTAGTGCACGTTCTTAACTAGTTTGTGAAATAAAACTTACAGATTTGCCTTGTGTAATTCTGTTCCTGAAGATTCCAACATTTCTTTATTATGTTGCCTCCATTCTCCTTCGCTAAATCTGGTAATAGTATACTTATCAACAACTGGTCGTGTACCGGTCAGACCAGCAAGTGGTCCCCAATCCACCCTACCAGTTGCCCAAGCACCCAAATTTCCCCCGTCCTGTTCCACTTTGAAATTCATCGAATCTTCCGGTTGTGGCATGTAACACGGTGGTTTTCCATAATTAGGTTCAGGTCTCATATCGTGTGCCGGTTTTACGTACGGATCCCCACCAGGAGACGAGCATTCCGGCGGCTTTTCCATCCTTTCCTCGCAAGGGCACGGAGCGGCCTGACCTTCGTGCTTATTCTTTAATATTCGCTTAAGCGGTTTTTCCTTCGACGAAGGTACTATCGGACTCTCCGCTTCCAAGTCAGGATTTGTATATTTCGCCGCCTCTCGAAGCCTTTCTATACAAATCTGCGGGAGCTCGTCCGATTTAGGATGAACCACGTCTTTGAGATGGTATCTACCTTTCTCGCACGAAGGCTCGGGCGATTTTTCTTGTTTTACGGGGGCACATGGACAGTCTCCGTCATCGACTGGTTTCAATGGTGGGGCTTTTAAATCTGGATGTTCATAGGTCGCAGATACACCTATCATGTGATCATTTAAAGTTATACGCTTTTGTAATAACAAATCTGGTTTTGGTACAGAATTTAACTGCAAATAATCACCTTGTTGCTGTGCCTAAAAATAAAAGAAATATAGGCTTAAATCATACATTTTTCTGCTGTACTGTTTGAAATTTCTTTTCTTCATTGGTGCGACGCATCAAATTCAACTGTAATCCACGACTGCATGTTTAATTTGTGATTGAGATACCAATTTTACTTATTATTAGTTAATAATTTTCAATGTCCACTTAAGATTACACTGCACATACACACACACATACACACACTACACATTTTGAAGAAAAAATGTAAATATTATAATTCATGTTAAGAATACCTCAATCTGCTTTGAACTTTTGTAGTGAAGTATGGATGGAACCAGAGCACCATGGAAATATACTGCAATATTTTGATAGCTAAATTCTTTATTTGCACCTTTACAGAATGGTTATTATTCGACTCCTCAGTTCTATATACCTTTGTATGTTAGGAAATGGTTAGGAATCGGGAATAATGCACGCATGTGCACCAATATTTCTGCTCTCTGCGTTATAACAAATGTACGCCTGCGCACGCTTTGTACGTTATATAACAATTTTCTTTTAGCCTCTCGTTTGTAAACGACAACGAGGAGTAATTCTGAGCGTTCGACAATAGACACCCAGCGTTGACGTGTACCATTTGCCCTGATACCGTTACTCCATCATGACAATGTCCTGATGAAAGCGTTTGCTTTGCTAATCACTGACCTGCCCGTAGTCATCAGGGAACAAATTCAAGTGAGAGTCAAGAAGGTGGACCTTAACGACATATTACGACCGAACTCATGATACAAAGCCAACATACCTTCGACCAGTTCCTTATTGTTTTCGGCCTTATCATTCCACAAGAAACGTATTGCCACTTGACAGAACGCATCCCAAAACCGCTCACTTGGCTTAACTGATACGAGGCATTTCTTCATACAGGTAATTGAATGCTAGTCCATTCTTATCTACGACTTTTACCAAATTTTTGATAAGCCCGATGGATAAAGAAGAAATGATGATTTTGTGCGGTTCTACCAATGATGGATGCTCTCAGGGGTCAGTCTTACTTGATGTAGTGCAAATCGATTGCTATATTGTTCCATGGACAATGAAAACAGCAGTACTTTGTATGCCCATACTGCAAACCCATCATTAAAGACAATACCTTCACGCAGCACAGATCAGTCAGCCGTACTTACTGTAGTTAATCTTCTCCAATAGTAGCTTTAGACTGTCATAAGTATCCTTCAAGTAGGCAGCATATATAATAGGAGGTATGAATGGAAGCTGATTCCCGTTATTCAGCCAAACCACCTTGAGACCCTGTTTTAAAGCGTCTATAAACAGCAAGCATTCACGGGGCTCATGTGCAATGCTGAATTCATGTAGTTGGCAATCAATATCGTAGCAGAACACAAGGTTTTCTTCTAACCTTTTCGCTTGAACTGAGAAAAATCTGTTGAAGGCTCTGGAATATGGAGTCCTTCCATGCGAGACAAGACGCAGGACAGATAGTATGTTAGGATATTCAACTGTCCACTACTTTTCTTGGCGAAGCCTCCAGAAACTGGTGGTACCAGACAGAAATGACGGTTATCAGCGTGATTGGTAGGCTCGCCCTAAATCATGGGCATAACCAATGGCATTGCCCTTCTTTTGCAATAAAAGAAAATTACTCGATCTGTAAAGTCTCGCGTTTATAAATAAACTCCTTGATCTTTCGCAATAACTTTTGCGTTTCAATAGAAACTTAGCACGTATAATGCAATAAGTCCTTTCCGTGAAGAGACCATGCAATGTGGCCCAAAATTTTGTAACGGATATTACGTCAATATCTCTGCAACGAGAGCGAATTAACTTTTTCAAGATGATATTCGTGTCAGCACATTAAATTCATTCGCGATTGGATACTTTCACTTAAGAAGCAATTTCATGGGTGTCCAATGTTATTAACAAAAATTGATTTAGAAGTTACATCGTAAAAATATTGGGTTCATGCTACATGTATTCTTAAACACGAAATCTAAGCACTATCAAAAGTGCTTGGTCAATAAAAACGGGGAAAACTTTCTTATCATTAAAAATACGTTAAAAGCAACCAACGAAAGGACTGAGAATTAGTAAGTTGATGAGTTCTATGGAAAAAATGTTGCTCTTATATGTTACAAATTTCCACATTTTTTAAAAAATAGATGTAATGGGAATCAATTGAGAGAGGAAATTTTTGTTAATAATCTAATTTAGTTACAAAAGGCTGATATGGTTATAATAAGGATTTTATCTCATTTAATTATACAATTTAAGGATATCAACTAATATTTTTGGAAAAAATACTTACCACGCCATTATACTTGGCAAGATGTGGACACTCTCCGCAAGTGCGCGATGGATACTCTGCCATGTTTCGAACAAACACCCCAATACATAAACTTTACGTTTGATCAATAGATTTCAAATTGAAAGAAGCAGTGACAAATAAAGTTAATAGGCGTTTCTATGACTACTGAAGTTTGCTTACAGGTAGGTTTTCTACAAAATTCCACAAATCATAGCTCACACCTCTTTGTTAATCTTTAAATTATCTTGAAATTGGCAAATAAATGTGTAGGTATATTTTTGATCGATTTTATCTTATCTTACTGGACGTACCAATTAGTGTAAGAATCAAAAAATTTATCCAAAACTGGACATTGTATAATTCCGTAAGTAATCAATTCAGTGCAAGTTCAATGTACATATATAAGGGTAACTTCTTTGTACTTTTTTTGGTTCAAAAATTAATATGGTTAAATAGACAAGTACTAGCCACAACATATTTATTAAATATATGAAAAAATAGAAAACTATGCTTTTATAACTGAGGAATAAGAGAAATCTGTGTGGCTACCATTACTCCGTGTAACCTAGGCTAGCTGCGGTAGCAAGCACTGTCCCATACAAAAGAAAAAGAATACAACAAATAAGGTATAAATATTCATGTCCGACACGTAGCAGCAGTTTATTTACGTATGATATTCAAATACTTTATAAAATGGAATACTGTAAACAACTGATTATAATAAATTAATAGAACGTATCACATATAAATAAAATTATATATTACTGTAGTACACAAAAATAATTAGTAATTAGTTTTATACTTTTTCATCTCGACCATAATGTGATGTATATTCGTTAATTGCGTTCTCATGTTAGGACTTAACAATTTATGGAACCTATGATAATATTGCACCAACTGAGTAAGAGCTAACTGTAATAAACTGGATCCAGTCACTAAGTTCGGAAACGATAACAGCACCTCCCTGTTTAATTCTTCCAGAGATTTTTTCCAATTATTGGAAAAATGTTGCACTAACGCCAAAGACTTGCTTTCATATTTCTTCAACTCCTCCGCTTGACCCTTTTCGTTTAAATGTTCGCATTCTTTTATGTACTGCATTATTTCGCCGAAATGCGGGCTGAGTATTTCTTCGACGTATTCGGCACTCTTCGTCGACAATCTCGCTCTGAATGACTCCGCTTCTTTCGAATTATCCCTAGTACGTTCCATTATAATGTTGAGTATCATATCGTAGTTATTAATTAAGTAAATTAATTGTTCTTTTCGCTGTGGAAATATTCCAGCCATTCGCAAAATGAATAATTCCACTTCCTCTTGCAATTCCGCCAGTAATCGATTGACTAATTCGTTTGGAAAATTTTCGCTTATACCTACTAGTGCAGCGCTAAATTCCGCATATCTTCGAGTAATCTAAAGAAAGAATTGTATAAATATTTTATATTTAATAATTGAAAATCTGACAAGTTTGTTTAAAATCCCACCAAACACTTTCTAAACTTACATAATGCGGTCCTAGTTCTTTATTAAACTTAGTCGGATCACAGTCTCTTATACTATTTATATTCATCCTGAATATATGTTCGAATCGTGGTAGTATGATTCCCTGCAAACCTTCCCAGTACTTATCCAAAGCTGGTACACATCTTTTGTGGCACATCAATTGATATCGGAGTATAAGATGGAAACACAAAAACAAGGCGATGGTGTCGTAGCAATCTCCCACAAATGTCTCTAGATTTTTCTATGAAATAGAAATTTTGTAACTGGTCGCGTAACAGAACTAGTTACATACCGTCAGTAACTGGAGAGTTTTGCCCATAATTTGATTGAAGAGGTTTAGCGCTGGTTGTCCACGAACCATGAAGAATTCACTCACAAATAGATACTCTCGACAAGCATTATCTACTAGGGCGTATTGCTCACTTCTAAATAGGGCTTCGTAATAATACTAAAATACAAAAATTAAACAAAATTAAGATATAAATAAATGTAAAAAAAAAAACATAATAACAAGGGAAAATAAACCTCATAATATACGATTACAAGGAAAACATTGAAAAGTGAATAGTTCTAAGTATTCAATGAAAGCAACAGAATAGCACAAAAAATAAATGATAGGATGGGAAGGGTAGGACCAATATTTAACATATTAACAGTTCTAGGAAAAACCGAAATGCCGAAATTAATAACAAAAGTAATAAAAGAAGGAATCAGCATAGAAAATAAAACTAAAACGGACAAGATTAGGAGTGAGAGATATAGAAAAATCCTAAAAAAGAACAATTAAAGTAGTGTCAACATGTGTGCAGCATGTCAAATAAAAGACTAGTACAAAAAGTATATGAAACAGGAGTTCCAGCGTAGGCATATTCATGACATACATACATGCATATTACAACATAGAACTACTAGAATTTTACTACAATACAAACTTTAAACATCAATAGTCAACTTGTAAGATAATATACCTATTGATGCTAAAGTTATTACATGTATTAAAGGTGAAAATATATAATTTAAACATATTAAAGATACAAGTGTATGACTTAAACATTTTCACTTTTTTAATAACGACTACAGAAAATTTAGCATTACTAGAACTTTACCCTATTTTTTGATTGTGTATGTGGAACTATTATTGGAGCTTCTAACTGCTGTGCTAATACATCTCCTCGATTTCCAATTGTAAAAACAGTACCTTTATGCTTTAAACTACTTTTATGAAACAATCCTCTATTTGCAGTGTCTTCAATGCCCATCAAATCTTCTTTAGTGGTACATTCTTCATATTGCAACTTCATAATCCTTCCTGAGTACGATTTAAAATATGAAAAATATATCTTGCTCATGGTATCAACATACTCTGAACAAATCTCTTGTGCAACATTCCTCTCATTTGATAAAATAAATTCAAAGAAAAATTTATGTTTCAGCATCGCATTCTGTGGCACTTGATAATTTGCCATTGGCTTCCTGAATTTGTATACTTGTTCTAATAAATAAGTCCGAATCTTGGTCATGGCTTTAATTTTTAATTTCTCCAAGATATCTTTGACATCTAAACAAGATTTATATTCCTTAAAACTTTGCTCTTTTACGAAACTAATTTTGTGATTTAAGACCTGCAAATGTGATACAAAATCTTTATCGGTCACTGGACATTCCATAATACCTGTAATTAGCGATTCAGGTACAGCCATATCATCTATAAATTGACTTAACTGTCCTCTGATAGCTTGCCTATTACTCAATTCTTGACTCATACTAATTGATTTACGTTGCAAAGAAAGGATCTCACTACTAATACTACCCAGATCATTTTGAAATCCCAGCAGCATCGACTCCATTCTTTCTAATATTTGATCACAAGCCGATATTTGTCCGTGTAGTCTCGCGATATTTTGACTTTCCTTGATATAATCATGAATTGATTTGTTTTCTACTTCTTTGAGTTCTTTCTCGATTTGCCTAGAATACTGTCGTAAATCGGTCCCCGTTTTCAATATATCTTGGACTACATCATCCTCTAAGTTTTGATGTATTTGTGAATCTGTGTCTTCCACAAGATTCTGTATTTTGCTCATTTTAATTTTTGAAATATTTTAAAAGGATCCACGTCAAAACATTTTGTTTAAATGTCATTTGATTTTGACAGATGAAGTTATCGAATTCTGTATTAACAACAACGTTTAATTCTTAAATAAATTAATTTCGAAGTTGTATTTAACAAGTATTTATTTCTAAAATTATTTGTATGACGGTCACAGCATAAGGATCATTTCTACTATAAAAATTTCTTTAGCTTTGTAGCTTTTTAATTTTATCATTGCCACAGATAGTTTCTTTATCGACAACTTTGAATACATATTTGCAGTTGGCAGCAGTGAAATAGTACCCTCGTATATTTTGTTCTTTCCTGTTGTTGACATTTATCAAAATGGTATGTAGTAAATGTTTTCTCTTTTATTTATCAATTTCTACTACCATCCACCCCTTATATTATTATATTCATATTTAAAATGGTGAATCCTAGCCGTACACAATCTTATTTATTAAACCGTTTTACTTAAAAATGTCTTAACCTCACTTCCTGATCATATATTTTGTTTTCAGTCCCTTGTCATACCAGAGAAATTCCAACACATTCTTCGTATCTTGGGTACGAATATTGATGGTAAGCGCAAGGTGCAATTCGCCTTGACTGCCATTAAAGGAGTAGGTAGACGATATTCAAATATTGTATTGAAGAAAGCCGATGTTGATTTGGACAAACGTGCTGGAGAATGCTCCGAAGAAGAGGTTGAGAAAATCGTTACGATTATGTCTAATCCCAGACAATACAAAATTCCCGACTGGTTCTTAAATAGGCAGAAAGATATCATCGATGGCAAATACAGCCAGGTATGTTGATATTTATCATTTCAGTTTTATACAGTTTTCATAATGCTGGCGTTGTGCTAGCAAAACACGTGTCACCGAATTTTATTATTAAACAATTGTGTGAAGAGGAGTTTACAATCCTTGTAATCACTATCATTTAGGACTTAAAGTTCAATTGTAAGTTACATCACTTACTCAAAATTAGAACTATATTTTCCTCTCTCTAGTCATACTGTAAATAAGTATTGGTGCAACACATGTATAGCTTATTCACATTTTTCCCTCAAGTACTGTAGCTGTTCTTCTATTTTATCTGTTTTCTAATACCTTAGGAACTGTAATTGTTTGTCAACTTATTTTTTTAACTTCCTCACAAGTATTTTCATACCTAGTTTTGTAATATTATCAGTTGTCGTGTTTCTCATTTCCAGTTGTCATTTTTGTATTTTGTTTGATATTGCAAAGACACCTTCCAGGGTTAGATTCAAGCACTGTAAAACGGCTAACTATATTACGAAAATATGTAGCTAGCTGGTAGCCTGTGCAAAATCAAAGTATATAGTTATCTTTAAGCAAATCATGCTTGCATTTGCAGATCAATAATCGCATGATTAAAATTGTGAAGCATTTATAAGTTTGTTGCATTAAATGTAACTTGAGCTTTTACAAAGTAATATACAACATTGTTTCTATTATTATAAGTTAGTTGTAACATAAAATATACTTTGTAACTATCAGTGTTTATCTGATGTATCATTTTAGCTCACATCTTCAAATTTAGACTCCAAGCTACGTGAGGATTTGGAACGCATGAAAAAATTCGTGCCCACAGAGGAATGCGTCATTACTGGGGTCTCCGAGTTCGCGGTCAACACACTAAAACCACAGGTCGTCGTGGTCGCACTGTCGGTGTATCTAAGAAGAAGTAATTTGTTCTCTCCTTATATTTAATAATAAAAATATAAAATTAATTTGTGTAGCTTTTCTTCAAAACTGACGTGACCTGTATAGAACCAATATTACTACTATTGATGTTTATACATGCGGGAGGGATTTGATTTATTGTAAACTATATATAAATAGGGCAAAAAAATTATTTTTTACAACAGAATATTGTTTAGCATCCAAAGGGGATTTCTCTCATTGTCAGTATCATAAACCTACAGGTGATAAATAAAATACTGCCCATGCTTTCAAAATATCTTTAATGACATTTTTATACCATAATATTTCCAACAGCATTTCCATGGAATATTTTCTACTTAATAAACAATCTTTCTTTAAAACAAATTGAATGAAATTAATAGTATTCCATTTGAGCAAAGAAAATATAAATAACAATGATACATTCATTTCCTTTAATTAGAGCCCATCCTTGGCATACCTGAATGTACATATTTATTAATTAACATGTTCTCCCATTTGCTAAAATCCAAAATTCTAAAAGAAAACACCAAATATAGCTGAAACTAAAAATACAATTATGTATATGATAACAGCTCATGTTGTATTCCTCAAGTTTGCAAACTCAAAAAAGTAATTTTAACTTCTTACTTACTTTAAAACTAAATATTAACACTCACACTGAATTTACAAAGATCGCAATTTGTATGAAAACCAAAGTATCCATATAACACAAATGCATATACAAAGAGTATAATCACTTGAAAGAAATAGTTTTATATCATTGGAATATGGAGATTGGGAAAGTAGTATTACACAATGCTATCCCTAGTATACCCAAATACTCCTGTACTGATCCCCATATTAGAACATAAAGTTTATCTTGAGCAGCAAGCTATTTAACCCGATTTTGTCCAAATAGGACAGTTCTTTTTGTTATTTATTGCATTCCCGAATAATACACTAATACCTGTTTGGAGTGCTTTGTTTCCGTATCAATAAAATTAGATACCTGTATGATCTTCAGTTTGGTTATCATAATATATCATTGCAGTCCAAAATGAATTTTTAAAGGATGTTGCATCAATAAATCCTGTAAGAGAGATGATATAATTTTTCTTGAAAATATATTTGTTATATACCAGGCATGTTTAGGGTTGGAAGAGAACTACATGCCAGTCGTTTTCCGTTCAAACATTCTTTGATAAAATGCATTGAACAGACAAAATATCTATTATAGAGTATTTTATCATCATATGTAATTAGATCAGGTCGCCTAATTCTATCTAACCACACCTTTAATACTTCCTTATTGTGTACTGGAAGACGATGCCTGAAACAACCATACTGAAAAATATAATTTGAATAATGTACAACTATAAAACCTGGACGTTAATGTATCTGTGCAACCAGGAACGCAACACTTCTTGATATAAGACATTTGTATAAAGCTAAAATATCCAGAAACAAGTTATGGAAAGAGAAAAAATTGCTAAAGAAACACGTTGATAAAGAAGTAATTGACTAGAAAAGAAAATAAACTAATAATCTATTAATACCAAAAAAATTGATACAAAGAGTGTAAACACGAAGACAATATTTTCTTTACTCAATCCAAATAAAATAATCGAGAATTTGACACATATTTGACACTTCAATTATCAGTTGGTAATGCAGCTTGCATAAAAATCGATAATACAAGATTGCAACTGTAATACATAAAATTTACTAAATATAGACTGGAAACTGTAGCTTTTTACATTTGATTTTTCAGTATACTTCTATTCCATGGTATTTGAAATAACCCAACCCAACTTGATTTAGTTTTTATGCAGTCAACATTGTAAATTATTTGTCTTTTATTCAAAAAGTACTCTACCACGAATCATAGAGTAATTAGTAATCAAATAGACTTTAACTAAAAAGAATCAATAAGAAACGTATTTTTGACTACTCAAATTAAGAGCAATAAATTATTATTCCTAACTCAAAACCAGACTAGGAAGTACTGTTGTTGCTACGGTTGTTATCTTGCCTCAATCATAGAATATACAATAATCAAGTGAAACGTCTTTTAAAGGATTCTTTGCAGTGGGGCAAACCTTTATAAAAAAATCGGAATATATTTTACTTAGCCGTTATGAGCGAAACAAATGTCCCGAATCAAGAATATGGTGGTAAATGCATTAATGTATTCGTATACTATTTGCATTACACTACATTACATTCTTTTAGGTATTTTCATATACATTTGGAGTTTTGCGTGTTTTATATTTTCACTTATAGGTGCATGTTTTCCTGTTGGCGAAGAGACCACAAATTCCGTAATTTTGAAGAAGATTGTCCATCACAAGGACTTAACAAAACATGTCACTTAGTAGGACTTTCTATAATAAAATACTAATTAATTTGAAAAGAAAATCTATTAAATATCTGTATATACAAATTGCACAGTTACAAAACGTACTGACAAGTGAAAACAATATAGTTACATACATGTTAACAACACATTTATAAAAGTTTGTTTTTGATTATTGTTACGTTAAATAATAAAAGTCGGCAGAGAAATAGCAATTCGGTGCTATTCTTAAATAAAATCTATAAATATTCTAAAAATATCATTTACCTAGTTCTACTAGAAAATTGTTCATTTCAGTGGATTGCGATACAAACATTATTTGTTCTAAAACACTAACTCTAATAAATATTCAGACTAATAAAATATGAACATTTATAGTTGAAAAAATATTTGATATTTTTATACACGTTTATTATTACGTACGAGTAATTATGTGAGGAGTAGCAATACTTCATTCCTTAAAGAATGTGGAACAATACTTTGCCAAACGTACACGAACGAAGGGGAATGGATAAAAATTTGGTAATCAAGGATAAAACTACGTCAAATTTATACGATTCGATTAAATAGTGAAACAGCAAATTACAACTGGAAATAAATCCTCTGCACCATTTATAAAGCATGTTAACAAAGGGCGAGAGCGATGTGTTCAATTGTAAATATGGAGGCAAATTAGTGCAGCACATATATGATAACGAATTTATCGAGTTTCTTTCGCAGTTAATTTATCAATTAATTCCTGCAGTGGTGCTAATTCTCGACGATCGATCAAGTTAAATTCCTGCAAAGGAAAAATCTGTTTGAATATTCGAAGGCACAAGCTTTTGATTACTAAATACCTGAACAAAGAATATAAAATGTTTAAAAGACGTGTTCAAATGCGCTTCTTCACCTAACTGCACAACCTCGCTGAAATGCTGATGATAAATATGTGCGTATACTCTAAATAATCTTTTTAGAATTGTTTTAGCGATAGATAAGAAATTTTTGGAAATGGAACACCTAAAACAGAAACAAAGTTAAATACAATATACATAGTTAAAAATATTTTGTAATATAAACATATTCTAAATCTTTCACTGGGTTCTATGCATTGAATATCTCAGTAACTGTGCACATCTTAGCTAGAAATTACGATGTGGCTTTTCTGATTCCTGGTCTAACCGGAAGTAGGCTTAACTTTTCTTAAATAGAATAATACATGGTAGAAAATATAAAATGTTTGAAGAAAATTCAGGTTTCTTAACAAATAAGGAGTAAAACAATTGAACTTACCTTGCACCACAGTTAATACAAAGTCATAAAACTAACAATCTCTATAAAATTAACGTAGCATCTACATGCTCGAGATAGAAACTGTCATTTACAGTATAGCTCGGCTGCTGGTTTCGTATTATAACAATGTTGGTATTTGAAAAAATTCTCTGAACATATACAATCGCTTTACAAATACTGAAATAGTGAAAAAAATAGTGACAGCTTTTAAAGTGATATAAACTCAGAAAACGCAATTTTCAAAATAGATGAAGAGGAACTCGCAGTGCGATAATACTCTTAGCCTTTTAAATAATTTTCCTTAAAGGACTGGCATTCAGATGGTGTTTCATAGTTTAGAAGATTCTCAGATCTAATAATAATGGATTACTTTTCATGGAGCATGCTGATTGACACAATTTCTTATTTTTTAAGGCAGTGAGCACCAATTTTCCAGAGGAGGTTGGCCAGCTTTTCTTGTTTTAAATCATCTGTAATTCTAGAAGTGCTATGAAAAGATGGAATTTTTTCAATTTGTAAAGAAAAATGTATTATTCTATTTGAAAGAATTGGGGTTACTTTCAATTACATTTCAAAAGAAAAACTTTATCTTAAATTTTTAAAAGAAATATTTATACCAATTAGCCATTTCAAATTTACACTCACTGAGATATTTAATTTGCAAAATCGAGTAAAATGTCCTGTATGGCATTATTCAAACTAACCGATCTTTGATGGAAACAAAGTTTCATCATCCAACTGATCCTGCACCCAGGTCATTAAATAGTCTATATATTTAGGTGCTGAACATTTGATAGGTTTTTTGACTATATGTCCATCCGCCCAATGATATTCATATTTAGGTCCTGCCGACATAATCGAACAACTATCTTCTGTACAAAATTCGGTTATGGTCCCATATAACATGTTGATTTGATTGAAAAAGTCTACAGCTAATAAATGATACATTATTGTTATAGAGAAATACATATTACGGCACATTCTTACTATTGACAGCAACCCATTCGTTTAGGTCCTCTCCTTCTGGTAACATAACTGCTAAGCGTAAATTTCCAGAACCCAAAGTTGCAGCCGCATGTTTCATCAACTCATATTGATGTGTTCCTTCAGGAATATTTTTTTCGGTTTGAATGTTTTTGATGAACGACTTCCGCTTTAAAGAATAAATAAGTTTAGAATTGTGTAAACACTAAATAGGAAAAATTGCATCTTAGTAAAGTTGTGAGTTATAAATAGATTTACGACGAAAATAAGTTCTGTATAATATAGATTTTTTACTTACAAAAGGAAGCTCATTTTAAGTACACAGACACAAAGATTTCACAAGAAGAAACTGGGTACACTCCAAGAATATGATTTTTCTTGCCTTTGTAATTATTTATTTGTCAATGACCTTCTCAAATACAGATGTTTTAGTCATCGTAGTCCTGCCAACATCATATATTTATTGGAAGACAGCTTCAAACAAACGAAATGTCGAGAATTTGGGGTTATACATTTTTATAAGGTTGTATTGCGTTGTATAAAATTTAATGTGTTATTTAAGACATTTCTCAAAATTTGCTCTAAGTTATGGCAGCAAAATCTGTTGCGACAGCAACAGTACGTGCTGTTAAAGGTAGAAGAATAATACCTACTCGAGCAGCTTTAGTTTTGGCAAGTAAACATTTATTTTATAATTTCTAAAAATACCCTAACTAACCTTACTTTAAGACACCAGCAGCAGTAACTCGAATAAAGGAGATCTTAGTGGGTAAAAGGAATATGTATGTTACAATCAATAATTTCTTATATAGACAATAACATTGTAAAATCCACAGGTAGGTTTAAAGATTGGTGTACGACAAAGAGGTTGTAACGGACTGTCTTACACTTTGGACTATGCTCTAAAAAAGGTAATGAGCTTTTTAATAAATGACAAGATAACAATATAAGATAAATTAATCGATTTAATTGTACATGTCATAAATTATAGACCCTATGGATGAGGAAGTCCTTCAAGATGGTGTTAGGGTAATAATAGACAAGAAAGCACAACTGACACTTTTAGGTAAAATGTGAAAGTATGTATAAATTTTTATTTATTGAATTTGTTTAGGAACTGAAATGGATTATGTGGTTTCAAACTTGAGTTCGGAATTTGTGTTTAATAATCCAAATATTAAAGGGACGTGCGGATGTGGTGAATCGTTCAGTGTGTAAATAATATATATGTAGTCAAGTGTAAATATATGTATTAATTGAAATTATTTATGAACTTAGAAAATATAGCAAGTTAAACTATATTTGGCTATATTTCTGGAAACATTTAATACAAATGTAGATATTAAAATCTAAATGGATCAAACCATTTTAGCATCTACAGGTATATACGTTTTTGAAGCGTCAAAGTTTTTACTTCTGAAATGTAATTCCCATGCAATATCCAAATTTGAATCTCAATTTTGTTAGCAAATTTATATTTAATATGTTACGCTTATTAACAAGCAAACATGGGTTGATTTGTGATTTGATTTACGTACTGCCAAATGCCTATCCGCAACTAGTTGCTAATATTTTTTTTTGTTATATCGTTTCGTAGGAACAGCAATTTTAGTACATAAAATTTCTAAAAGTTGATTTTAGGTCAGAACAAGCATAACAATGGGGAAGCACAACAAGATGCTTAGTGCTTGGGTAATCGAATAACTGCTAAGGCTTTCTGCCTTTTGCCAAACCTGAATCTCTTGGTGTTTTAAATAAGCATTTTTTAGAAAAGGCCAAAGAATAATGCAGGTAAGCACACTGGATAAACTTCCTGAGGCTGAAGCAGACCAAATATAAAAATTACTACTGCAAGAGACTAAAATCCTGTACCAGTAGTAACAATGAACTGTCACGTAAATATAATAGTATAGTAGGCAGTGCTTTTCGGAGGAACTTGGCTGCTTCTGTGACTGCGACTCATACTTTGTACATTCACTCTATACAGTCTCCAACCCATCTTGTAAAGGAGTGTAGTAATTTATACCATGCGAAATTTCTACTATACCGAGTTCATATTAAAAATATGATACTCTAAACTGCGGAACAATGAAAATAGAACAAACTCCTCGCATAAGTCAGGTTAGACAAAGTGTCAACTATAAACTGCCCCGTCAAATATGCTGTGCTATGTGTAATTTGGGAGTTATTAGCGAATCGTGCATGCGTACACATTTAGTTGACTTAAAGATAAATCAACAAGCTCCTACAATAAACTTGGGAATAGCTGCAGGGTATGTGCTGTACTAGACAACATCAGATACGAGAAGACGTGTAGTTTATTTTAATAACTTTATTAAAATAATTTTACATCCAAATACCTTCAAGTACACTCGAGTTGTACATAGAAACATAACATACTACTCCCTTAAGCAACAATAACAATATCACAGTTTACTATATAACTACATACACATGTATAAGTAGAAGATATGATTTACAATACACAACACAATTACTGGTTAATTTTGAGACATGTGTTTCGCTTGCAACGACACCAGCGAAGCATGCTCACTAGGATTGTGTAGTGAGGAGTTTCCTGATGTAATCTGTATCAGTCCTGCAATAAAGGATAAGTGTATATCAAGAAAATATTTACCAAAACAAATTTATGAAATCCATTTTTTGTCCATTCAGTTTGAAAATCTTGCTGGTAATGTGTTCCTTCCCATTTTCCACAACGATTTCCAGGAAGGTTGTTTTAAATTGATAAGCGTTATGGCGATAAAGAAACTAATTATTTTGTACGTACACTGCACATGACTGTCGCTAATCGCTATCTTGTCTTCGTTATTGTTAGTTACTACGTTATTATCACATGACTACCGCAGAATATATGTATATATGAATATAATAACCACTACAATACAATGTTCATAAATAATTAAAGCTGACGTTGTGTCACTTTTTATTTAAGTTGGTAGAACACGCTACACAACTCGACTTCAAATCAATATACACAGTGAATGCATATTTAAAAAAGTAAAATATACACAGTGTCTGTAAATCCTTCTATGTTAATTAAGTTGGCACTCCTTGCAATTTTATCAAGGGGTAGTGGGACTCCTGCCGTTTGAGCTGAGTGCATAGACGTATCGTTAAATAGCCGTTAATCGCATTGTTATTCATGTTGTCAGTTGTCATTGCTGTTGTTTGGTTTTACTTCTGTCTTCCATTTCAAACAGTACTCTTTAAAGCTTTTTTCTTGTTTTAACTGGAACTTTAATAATGTTTACGTCTGAACAAGATGCGTACTCTTATAGGCTCTTATGGCCCACCTTCGAAGTACAACTCAAAATTAGGATGGAATTTGCTTTCTAGCAAAAAGATGTAAAGTTTCGTTTAAAAATTCGTCATTTTTTCATAAAAATCGAATACCTTGCGTGTTGTTTATTGTCCCGCTATTAGCATTTTTCATGTGCGCATACACTAAAAATTCTTATTTTACCTAGGGAATGCTTGTTCGAAGTCTAACCGGTTAATTAACACATTTGCTGTATAAAATTACTGTTAAAAGTATACAATCTCAACCAAACGTCAAAATCAACCTATCCCAGACCACACAAACGAAGATTGGTGACGTCTTGATGGATAAACGTTAAAGTACGTATCAGAACCTTTACAGGTTGAAATCTCGGCTAATTCTTAGTTGTGGGTCTATCCACTACATGCGCTACCAGTTGGGAAGGAGTTTGATCAGGGCTGAGTTCGAGTTCGACGTATCTTCACCAGAGGCAGCACTAATCTCTGTCGGCTTTAGTTCGACGTTCTTCCACCAGAGGCACCACTATCTACCCTACATTTAAAAGGTACGTCTACAGGAAAAGTAGAAAACTAACGATATAAAAATTATTTATTTTACAAATATGAATCATGTAGATGTATAAAAATATTTTATAAGATAATTACCATTGTAATTAACTATTTTTAGGGGGCTAAATTCGTTAGTGTATTTAGGAAGACATCATTGGTCTCATACTCTAGATTACAATACCTTAAAACTTAAATTTAAACAGTTCTGTTAAATATTCTTTCAAAATTTGATATGTGATATGATACTTAACAAATGTTTAATGCAGGTTCTGTGGAAATATTCGGAAAATTGACAGATTTAATCCATTATGTGATACATATCGCCAAAGTAGTTTTAAAAAAATTGTCGATCGTAAATTCTGTGGTAAACGGCTAAAAGGATTTATGTATATATTATGCTGGAGAGAGTTTCAAAGTTTATAAAAGTTCTGGGAAATCAGAGAAAATCGCCAATTACTTTTTGTATACCAACAGATTTGTTAATATATATTATGATATAAATTTTTATTAATATTTTCCAATCTGTGAGCCACTACAGCTCCATATTCTTTAGTAGCCACAATTTGATACGAGGCATCTGTTTCTTCCATAGTGCAGCATATATTTTCTTTGCAAATTCTTATTTATTGTATTTCAACATATTTTTTGTGATAACAACAACATATACAACAGCTGACAACTAAGTGGATGGTTAATATTCATGTTCATTCTATAACAAGATATTGTTTATCAATTTTTAATATTTTACAGTTTATTGTACTGACCTGGCTAATAAGATTCTTCAAAGTTGTTATGAATCAACTTTCCAAGCTCCATTTTTAGTTTCATTATTTATTAATCACTTAAGATAATATTTAAAAAATTATTGGAGACTTCTTTCTATAAATGAGACATATCAAATAAAGGCACTATCATATCATCATATACTCAAAACATGTTTTCATATATCAACTACTGGCCAGTTCCTTTGCAATCTTGTGGATTCAATCAACGAATGAATTGCAGCAACATTGTTTGTACCTTGATCACATACTATTGCAAGTATTTGCAATCCGACACTTTACCACCTCTATAATTTCTTTCATCGTCCTGATCATTTCTAGTTTGTTCCATTTATCGCCTTATAACATGAACACCTACAATAAAATGTGGAGGAAATAGAAGAGACAAAGTAAAATAAATGTAAAATAAAATATCTTGGAACATACCTGCACATGATTAGCAATACAAACCTTTTAAATTCTATCTACCACTTTTATAAAACTAATTTGGGATTTAACAGCTATATTTCAAAATGTTAAATAATAACAGTTTCATATAACTTTTGTCAGTGAAGTATAACTGACAAAGGTTGTTTAATGTTCTCTTACTCCCTTGAAGCAGGTAGAGGACAATTCCATTTGTTAGTTAAAATATATTACCCAAATAGACTAAATAAACTGAATTAGTCTAATGTATCATGAAATTCTAGTGTAATTAATATAGTGGTTCTAGCTTCTAGTATGTGAATATGTAGAACAAGTATTTACCTAAATCTTTAGCAGTACAATTTTCAACATCTCCTTCATTTTCTGCTGTTTCTGCAGGCAACAGATTACTATCACTCAGAGTCTCAGGGTCATTAGCCATTGTTGCTTAAGGAGATATTTAATTAAGAAAAAATCAACTTGATATATTTCTATTACTTACATGGTAAATATAAAGTTGGATATGCATCCCGTAGTAAACGTTTATTACTACCAAAGTCATTTGGTGAAAAATGTTTACGGCATACTCTCCGATTTCTATGCACAGTCATGGGCGGGAGATTATACAATTCCTTATTATCACATAACTCGATCCATTTGTCAAACAGTGCTCTATTTTTTCTGGGTTCGGAAATGTGTGGGTCATTGTGGCCCACTTAAAACAAGTTCTCACAACACAAACACAACCAACCATCGTTCTAAAATTCAATAATACGTTACTGTAATTTTTTAGGTATTTTAAATCAAGCCGATAGCCAGGAAGGAAGATTAGATGGTTCAATATTACCTTCTAAAAGAATATATTAATGTAAAAGCCCTAAAACAACACTCATTTTAAGAAATAGTAGCTTAAAAATTAAACTCTAAATTGTCTGCAATTGTCAATAAGTCAATAAGCCTTAAACACCAGACCTGTACAAACTTGAAATAAAAACACACTACCGCACGAACAAAACAATAAATCCAAGCGATTGATACATAGTAGAAAAGATTGGAAAAGACCTGGAAAAGAATGATCTGAAAAAGCAAGATCTAGGAAACATTTGGAAAAAGCCCGGAAACAGAAAACAGAAATAGTAAATTTGTAAACAAAAGGAAAAAACTAAATGTAAGAAGGTAAAAGGTCCCTAGATTTCCTTGGACTCATATTGAATCATATCTTCTCTCGTCTAATCCATTACAAATTGATAATTTATAATACATATAACACTACCGTTTCGCTTACGCAACCCTCTTTGGCCTCACGTTTTCTGAGCCATGTGAATTTAATTTATATGTTCATAATTCTGAGAGCTAATGCACATTGGCGACTATTTTGTTTGTTGGTGCGCACTCTCTCCTCCAAAATTTGATGTATATTTGAGATAAAAACTACATTTTCGAAAATAAATGTAAACGTTCCCTAGATTTTCCAAGATATTCCCTAAAAGTGTTGAAATTCGCTAGATCTAGAGTTATTATAATAGCGCCATCTTATAAGAAAGTAGGCACTAAAACAGTGGTTACAACTTAACTCCCTTATAACTACCGATGGTTAATTTTTCACATTGCAGCCAACATGAAAGCATAATATTTAACTATATAAGTACATAGCGAGTACTAGAGTTCGATATGAGTATCGAACTCTAGTAGACAGTAGTGGCATTTGTGCAAAACAGAATACCCTATACGCCCTAAATCATACACAGCTGATCAGTTGTCAAACATAAAATGTTTGTATATTGAAGTTTATTAGTTTATTCCTGAAATAGAAAGACATGCATTAAATGAAAATTTCAATTGAAGCAATTTTGAAATATTTCACTTAATCGTTAGGTTTTTCATAGCTAAATAGAACTAGAAAACAAAAAAGTATATATCTAATTAGAAATTGCTTTCTGTTATGCATCCGAAAGTAAATGGATTCTTTTATAAAACCACGCAAAGTACCACCGCAAAATATCGTAATCCGTTTGTTTCATAGACAAATATTTGGCAACAGGAAACCAGGTACTCATTTCCACACTGCTAGACAGTTTTATCAGAATGTCTTCCCAAATTTCACTCTAATCAATGTCGAAAAACCTCCATGTTTTCTAAGGAAGTTCAGTCCCGATGGAAAACATTTCATCGCTTTTTCTTCTGATCAAACGTCATTAGAAGTGTACACGTATAAAGGCCCAGCAGCTGCTGGAGAGTTGTTACAAAATGTACTAACCAGAAATGTGAAACAGAAGTTTGAAATTAAAAGCAAGATATTTGATCTGTTCTTTCAGGTGAGATAAATTGTTATTTAGTAGGGTGAACTGCTTCAGCTTTTAATTTCAGATTAAATTTGTTATTAACGTTAGTCAAAGTTTAGAACAGCTAAATCGGGAATGTAGTTTGTTTAGTGATGATGGACGATATGTCATCATTGGATCAGCCACTTTCATTCCTGAAGAACTTAGACCTCACTTTTATGAAATATATACAAATAATGAATCTGTGACACCTAATCCCAGGTAAAATTGTTTTCTAAGGAAAAATATATATATATCATGGTCTACATGCAGTCCTGTATTGATTTACTCATGGTCTGTCTTACTACCCATGTATTGTTAATCAATAGAAATAATTATAAATTATTATTAGACAATGTATATTAAAACCCCTAAGTTTTTGACGATTTATTTTTTGGTTTCCCTCAAACGGATGAAAACGAATCAATGTGATCATTGGTGTTTGCAACCTTAAAATATCCATATTCCACTAAATTACAAACAACATTCGTCAAAATCCATGTTTACAAAATTTCTGTTCTCTAAAAACTTTGAAGAATAACAACTAACGTTCAATTGCATACACTCTTATTTATTGCTTTTAGATCACCACTAGAAGACTACTCGTTGCACCTAGTAGACTTACATGCTGGAAAATTGTGTGATACAAGACAATTTAAAGTGGATAAAATATTTTTATCCCATAATCAAGGCCTTTACTTATACAAAGATATTTTAGCAGTATTGTCAGTTCAGCACCAAGTCATACATATATTCCAAATATTGGATGGTATGTTTGTGGATGTACGGAAAATAGGGAGATTTTGCTTTGAAGATGATTCCTACTTCTTCAACCTGATTTTTCCAACTGAAAGAGCCTTCAAGGAAGTATTTATAAATTCGTTGAAGCACCGACTATTGGCCTTCTTGTACAAAAGGGCTTTGTTTATAAGCAAATCCAGTAATAATCCGTATGAAATACGGAAGTTCTACCAGTATTTTGAAAACTTCAAGTCACTGCGGTTATGGAAAATGCAACTATTGGATGAAAATCACATATTAATTAAGTATGCCAGCGAAGATGTTGTTACGTTAAAATCGCCGGACGCCAACAGCCAGCCTTCATTTTTTGTTGTATATAATATGTCTGAAAGTAAAATATTAGCTATTTATGAAAATACCTCCAAGGAGCTTTTGAATTTGTTCGAGAACTTTTGCGATTCTTTTCGAAACGCGAGTATCTATGCAGAAACCCAATTCACATGTAGTCCCTCAAATGATATTCATGCGAGGCTTATTCAACATAGGTGAGATTTTGTTTTATTCAATATTTAGTATTAAGATGGATTAAATCAGTGGTATTGTAGGATATAGGCAATATGAAATTTCATGGCAAAAAATTTTCAAATACTTTTATCATTTAATCGGAAGATTTTATGGAAATCTTTAGATTCTCCTACATTATAGGTATTTTCTTTTTCTAACACCTAGTCTAACATTTCGTTTCCATTTGAAGCTGATTGGCATGATCAATTCTTTCATAGGGATGGACTATCTGTATGATTCATCTGTCCTAACATTCTTGAAAATTTTCCTTCATGTATGTTTTAACCATCTTCTTAATCATTACCCTTTTTACCTTTCGGTGTGTTTTTTTAAACATATCGAGTATAAATGATCGAATCTCAAATCTGCATTTATTTTAGGTTTAAACAAACAATAGTTAGTGCCAAGTTTGGTGGAAAGACTGAAGCCACAAAAGACTGTTAGCTCAACTACCCATCAGTGCGCAATCTTATAGTAGTTCCCCGTACTTGGATTTATCGTTATTTAGTTATGATGATAAATGGGTATCGGTTATGGAAAGACCTAAACCGTGTGGGGAACATCCTATAAGGTACATTACTCACAACAATATTAGGAATTACTTTCAACTGATGTCGTTTTTTTAAAGATTTTATGCCAGAGATTCGGGTTATTTAAAATTTCGAATTTACGCAGGAGGAACGAATCGTAGTCAACCGCAAGCTGCACGACGGCTAGTAGCGTTTACCTTCCATCCAACAGATCCATTTGCAATATCCGTACAACGCACTAACGCGGAATACATCGTTAATTTTCATATAAGATTTGATCACACCGAAGGTAGTTTTGAAGAATATGATAACGTACTTAAATAATGTGGACGGCACGTTATAAATAAAGCAAATTTATTTTACACTCTGATTTTTTTGTTACAAAACTTTTCATTAATACACTTTTAATTATAACAACTAAAATTTCAAACATAAAAGAGTCACAATACAATAACATATAACAACCGTGATTTTATTGAGTATTACAATCGGTGTTTCATACGAAATTTTTGGCATTCATTCCAAGCGGTACATATGTTGATTCGTTTTAACAAAAACATCATCATTCATTTGAATTCCATCGATTTATTATTTTTTTCTAAAAATCCAAACTTCTAAACTTAATTTGTAACAAACCGCATATGTACGCACAGATATCGTGATAATGAAGTGTCACTACGCTAATATTATTATTATAATTATTGCGTTTGAATTATTTATTATAAGGTAGTGGCACTTCATTTTCACTAAAAGCTACCTTCTTTCACATTATTGATATGATGTATCAGATATATCGTACATGATTATATTGCAAATAAATGTCTTTACATCTTTTACCCAAACAATTGGAACTTTGGCAAATTTAAATGTATATTTCGAGACATAAATACAAATAATAGTATCTTCGAAAGACTAGTATTTTAGCATCTACAACCGAAAACAAATTGACAGATATTGATAAAATATATTTTTAAGTCTTATCACTATGTTCTATATTTGCATAAGAAGGATTTGAATTTATTTTTCTATTTCAGAAATTTTGAAATAGCTCGAGTGCGAGCCCTTCATAAACAAATTATAAACATAAATTACCGTACAACCTAAATAGAGAGGCGAAAATGTTAAATTATTAAATCTAAGTAGTTTCGATTATTAGGAATATTTAGGATGTAGATGTTCATAAATAAATGTAAATAAAAAAAAAAGAACTAACAAATAGCGTACAAAAACGTCAGTAAACTATCCAAACATATTAACAGAAACAATATATTTTCTAGTTATACGAAAGTTTGGCAATACAAAACAGCCTATTATCTATTTATTCAACAGCTATTTACTTGAAATGAGCATTTACAGATATTATCCTTCATTAGAAAGTGAAGTGAGTCGATAAGTATCTGTTTCAAAAAAGAAAAATGGCAAAAGTGTCACCCAAAATAGAACTTTTTTGAATATACAATATAAAATCTATGTTGTATACAAAAAGCGAATCTTTAGAAATAGAATTCCATTGAAAAAATCTTTCAAAATCGTCGAGACTTATTACTTGGATACCTTTCTGAAAGGTATACGTCAAACCTCGCCGGCATCAACCTCATCTGCACTTAGCACAGTCACCATTTGGTCGCCCAGTCGATTTGATAAATATTGTTTAGCATCGAACATTTCCACAAGCTGAAAAATAGTTGTATTACTTACTGCAAATATGGCCAAAAACATCGAAAACATACCTTTCGAATTAGTGTTGGATGTTCACTGCTGATACGTTCCAAATCACTGGGAGGCACTAAGCATAACGGTGACATTGCAAGTCGAGCCAGATATTCTATGGAGTATACAAAACGAGTCGGTTTCTTATCAACAGGTTCGGGGATATTTTCCCTTTTATAATTTCTTCGATGGAAGCTCGAGGCCTTCGTAATGGAGGGGCTAAATAGATAAAACGGTAATAAGTAAAATAATCACAAGATGATAATAATTATTATCATCTTGTGATAACTAACTCTAATTATAATTAGAGTTAGGCGATTGTCGTTTTCTGTCTCCCACTACTACAGTTGGTAGTACCATTCGTGCCTCCTAACACAAGTCAAATCAACTGTGCAGAATAAAATTCACATCATTTTAAGGTCAAGCGCCTAACTGCAGTAATAATTAGGGTTGCTCAAATTGCAGCAATAGTACTGCAATTATTTGAAACGGTTGCACCAGAATAAAATAACATACGAATACAGATGACTTCATACTATACATTGAAACTGAGAATGTGTAGTACACTCGTTTCAGATAGTTATAGTACTATTGGCGCAAATTGAGCAACTCCAGTAATAATTAAGAATTGTTATTGTTGTTAGTCAACTACACAGGCATATGCAACGCTAATATAATCACATCGGAAGCATTCAGCGGAGAGCCGGCACTTTGTAGAAATACTGTCCACTGTTTCCCATGCCTGCTTCGGCTTGAACCGACTAAAAGTTTCTTGGCCCTGACTAAATACAAATTAACTTGGTGAAATCGCTAACTTCTAACTTATCACGTCATTCTCAAGATGACTTATCTTGAGCGTTGAATATCGAACATAAAACGATTTACTACAACTTACTTTCAGATATTTCTTCAACTTGCCCATTGGCAACTACGCTTGGTGATGGTATAGAATCTGGAGGAGATAATGGTTCATGAGCCACTTCGCTTGTTTGAGGAAGGCTATCGAAACTGTAAAATTGCCCAATGTCTTGTATCGGTTCACCAGAAAAATATTCATCCAGAACAAGCTTACTTATCTAAAAGCATAGAAAGAGAAACGTATTGAAATGAATGGGCCTGCATAACCAGAATACCTACCCTAACAAGATCCAGATCGTCACCAGTTATTTTTATAGTATGTCCACCGGTAACCACTGTATATTTATATTCTCCAATATTTGCATCATTTGTGCTCAAACTATGGAGGAGAGCTCTAGACCTGCCGGTATGTGGAAGTGCACTCTCATCGGAAGCTGATGAATTAATACTTGAGCTAGAACCTGTTAGAGGGCCACCAATCGCCATGTTATGTTCCCTAACTGGAGAAGCATTCCTTCGGATTGTATCTTCTATTAATTGCTTTGCATGACTATGAATGGAAAAGTATAAGTTAAAGCATTTATATACATATATTAGCCGGAAGCAGGTATCAAACGAATTACATCAAAATAAAAGTGCATTATCCCTAACAGAATAACGTAATTCGTTTATTTATGAATTACTACTATAGATAGGAATGATTCAAAAATCTGTAATAATGTATAAAAATAACATTTACTTACTTAATGCTCTCTTCATTGGCTCCAGTAATCTGCACTAAGCGTTCTTTGGCACCTGGACTCACTGAAAACGAAGACGTTGTACAATATCCGTTCACTTCTTGAAATTAATGCATAGGTTAAAAGCCATTCCTGTTAAATTTAATCAGAGTTATGATGTATTAACAGTAAAACAAAACGAAAACCTGTTAAACAATGAACAGAAATATATGTGACATTCAGTTGTGGTCATGCTAAATTGTGGCTGGTGAAAATTAAAGACATTTCAAAATATAAATGCATAAATATGTAGTAGAGAATTATACTTTCAGAGGTACATCTGAACAGTATTACTAATACACAAGTAGAAGCCATAACGTATATTATAAAATGCTACAAATAAAAAGGAGAGAAACTAAGGTAATCCTTATATTTTATATCCATATAGTTTAAATACAGTGCAAGTAATAATTTCCGTGGATCACAAATTAGTGTTGGTTGTTTTTAATGTCAATAAGTAGTGATTTCTTCCAGTTTATGTAACTTTATATGAAGCTTGTAGCAATGATTTTAATAACATTATCTTCTAAATACTCGCTACCACTTCAAGGTCAATAAAACAACAAATTGGGATATAGCAACTATAATTTGGGAACGTGTTGATAAATAATGTTTTCGTATAACCTTCCTCAGTAAAAATATAACGTTGTGTATAAACAAATAATTATTTTTATTTGCATCAGTCACTACTTAAAGATTATCATAATTATGATTATACAATCTTTTCTTTAAATAATTGTTTTGTTACCAATGTAACATCCATCACAATTGTGCACACATGGTAGACACACAACTCATATATTGAAGTGGCATCAAATTCCAACGAAAGTAATTTCCTATTAATTCCCTACGGAGTACTAAATACTTGGGTAATTTTTGTATCTTTTGCTGGGAGATTGAAACTTTAAATAATAATAAATGATCTAATACTCCTACCACTCCACACAGTATAAGAACTGTACACACTGTAGCAACCAGTTTAAAAACGGCTGAAATTCAAAAGAAGAAAGCACCTTTGAAAAGGATTCATTACGATTATAACCAAGCAATGTTAGTTATAATGTACCGTATATTTTTATAATTATGTGGTCCATGAGAATTATAACTTGCGCTGTACCAAACCATACGTAAGTGGCTAAAAAGCACGGTATTTGCCAAGGCATTTTATAAGTTGCTGTGATTTTTAGTAAATTTAAAAGAAAAATTGAAGGAATAAATAACCCATCTGAAGGAATAAATCACTTTTGCGATGCATAAAGCTAAAAGCAAATAATAATGTTTCTAATCTTAACTAGCTATAATAAATAAAGTAATCGAAAAAAATTATTGAACTGTATGGTAGTTAATTTTAGAAACATATTCTTAATCATAATTTAACTGCAATTACTTAAAGAACAGTATAATTCTCGTTTTTAAAAATTAAGAATTTAGTGCAAAAGTAAGTCACATTAGAACAAGCAATCACTTCAACCTCGGTTTACCTCTTTGAAACGATATTATAGTTTCACTGAGTTCTTCAATCATGTGTACTCTTCTTCCTTTAATGCCCATAACTATAAAAAATTTACCAAAACATCTCACCAAGTATTTCAATTATAACAGATAGGTAATAGACAATAATTAAGATATATTTTCAGGAAGACGTTTTTTTTTTTTTTTCAAACAACGCTACGATAAAGGTGTATTAAAAACTCACCTTTTCCAGAATCAGCGTTTCTTATAACAACTTCATCTTTGCAATAATTCTTGCCGGGTATTCGAGTAGGTTTGCTAAATTTACCAGATGGTTTTAATATCTCCCCAGGTCCTAGTAATGGAGGTGATGCAACTGTAGAAGATGACATTGATTCAACTAAATTTCCACCTGATTCAGAAGCTTCAATCTGTAATCAATAAATATTTCAGATATGATGATCATATATCATAGGCAATTTTTAAGTAAAATTCCATTGGCTCAACTGTATTAGGAATATGTTACGATCTTGAAATGTTAAATTACTTTGGTTACTATTATTATATTAAACTATGTATCATTTGTATATTTGGCACAAAGAGACATTGAAGATGTTCAATTGGGAGAAACTACAGGCAATATTATCGGTACAAGCACGTGAGAAAATTTAACGTTAAAGAAAACAAAGTTATAATAGATCAGCAAAACAGACTCATTAAAGAAAATTTCTAAAAGTTGCACATAACATTAACTTTAAAAAATAATTTCATATTAAATACCTGTACACACTGGTTTACTTTCTTTCTGTAATACTGGTTCATGAGATCTGAACCTTTCCACTGTTTCGCTCGTAGTTCAATAAGTTCGAGTAAATGTAATCGTGATAAATAATCGAGTCGTACGTCATCCTGGGAACTATTCCTGAAGACTACAAATGCCCGATTCAGCTGATCTTGATATAATATTTCAAGGTAAGCACCATACACCTAGTAATTAAGCTTAAATTAGTAGTAATTCCTCATCTTTTTCGATTAATACCTTCAGGTGTTGATATAAGTTAATAATACTTTCTTTGTAGGATATTGTTGGATCAACATTAGCTGAAGACAGAAGAGCTGCGACTTGATCGACTGCCTGCATAACATTTTCCACTAGAACGATAACATTGGTTAGATAAAGGAATTTGTCTTGTTAGGTGTTGAATACCTGTACCCATTGTACCATCTTGGCGTAGTTTGTTTGCCAATATTTGGGACTGACTTTGAGATTTTACAAGTTCGTGCTTTTTCGGATATTTGAGTCTAGCGGCGATTCCCAGAGACATTTTTTTTTCGTTGTAATGACAAAGATTGTAATCCTAGAAATAAAAAAGTAGCACTGAAGATGGTTAACAGTAACAGTTGACAAAAAATGGGTGACTCATTGTCAAAACTTTTGGGCAAACATTTTTGTTATGCACAATTTACATAAGATTAAAGGATATTAGCGAAATTATGTGATGGAAGCATTTGAGTGTTGGTCTTTATCTAATAATTCTCCAAATACCTTGTCGATCGTCTAATATAATACAAAAATAAAGCGCAACTCGCACAGCTGTTGAGCTGTACGCACTGCGAAGTTTTTTTAGCACTTGCGCAAACACGAGTACCTACACGAAAATAGCGGGAATTAAATCATCTTGAAATTATTCTATTTTAAGAAAAATTTAATCATTTCCATTTGATCAACAGTTGACGAGTGCTCTGATACTTACAATGTTCATAAGAAGGCAAAAGATGTAAAAGAACTTATTTACTGTTGTAGAAAATAGGCCACTATATCTCTTTAGAAAGTGTTATGCGGTCAATGAGCGAGCTTCTGTTTAACTGTACCATCGTTGAAATATATAAACTGCTGTATATATTATTCATTACATACACAATTTATATATATTTATTCAAAATTATCGAACAAACAAAAATTGCAATTACTTACTTTCCTATATAGCACGCAATTGGAAGTGATGTTAGCATGGGCTTTATCTTTTATAAAGGCTAGATTCGTATCCTCTAATCCAGCTGCAAACTATTACCTGCGGCGAGTGTTTTACTCAAAATATATAATTACGTTTATTGAAATCTCAAAGGGATTTTTTAAAAGTTTATTTAAAATTAGAACTAAAACTAACACAAAAGAATATAATATTAGAATATAACGTACGCAAGCCTATAGCCTAGAGGTACCAGTTATCTATACGGATTCTACGTTCTGAATGTCACTGGCTATATGTGTCGCGTAATTTAATATCTTGTCCACAAACCATTCTGGTCGGGGTTTGTGGAATTCTTTTGGGATGATCTTAGTATTTTAAACGCAAGATGTTTAAACGTTATGCCCTATACCAACCATGAAATAATTCATCAATAGCGATAAAGAGTCAACCAGTCAGCCAAGACATCAAGCCTTGGACACTTGCAATACTCTCATTTCTGATCGTTTTTAAATTTGAAGTAAATGGCAAAAATTAGATGAGAAACTTGCAATCCCATGTATTGTATTGGGGCTTTAAATATATTTGGATGCCACGTGATCAAATAATATATGCAACCAAGATTGCACAGTTGCCTGCACTGTTTTAGTAAAATTCCCAATCATTTTGTTTTTCTTTCGTCCATAACCTCTAAATATGACATTTTATAATATCTTTTGAAGTGCTACCGATCTAATTAGAAAGTCACGTAACTAGCAGACAGTCTTGAATTTACAGTAAGTATAAATTATTTTTGATTTCTACAGAATTATCCTTCTCCTTCTGCTCATCTAGGGCGTCGGATAATTATCCAAATCACTAAAAATAATAGGGTAGAAAACAACCATCGCAGTTTAATGAGGTGATTGGAAAGTCCGAAGAAATAAGTTATTTCCTATTATCCTTGCAAGGTGATTAGAAACCAACTCGCAGCACGCACATTGCAAAATCGGCGCTTCGCGTCTTTCTCCCCAATGAGAGAATACCCCTCTTTGTCCGTGCACACTACAGATGATAAACCATCTAGGCCAAATTGCAGTCCAGCTAATCAACTAGCCCGCCGAAACAGGGACAGAGCCAGAACATAGTTTGTATTCTTTAGGAGAAAATGTATCATGCAGGTTATACATATGTGATGAGTGGTTCGACAAACGAGTACATAGTAAGTTCTGTTAAACTGGACTGACGCTGTCACTTCTCCAAAATTCAGTGTCACGCCTTGCACGTAAGAAGGGACAAGCGGTGGAATGACAGCGTCGGTCTGATTTACACAACTTAAACAACGACCGGGTAAACGTCTCCCAGATTCCACTGTTCTTCTTACTGTAAAACACCCATCATAGATAATGGTTTAGAGCAAGATTAGCGGAGACTGGTTTTACCTGTTATATTTTATTTTAAATTATATGCTAAACTTACTACTGCCACTATAATTACAGCGCACTAGTTATTTATATGCATCTGCACGTTATAATTGGCGATTAATATCTCCAGTGAAATATCTTGTGTTATATTTATTTCATCATAGAAATAATCTGCACATGGCACGGTTTATTAAACACAATAAAGATTTACGGTTTAATTCACTGGATAATTGTATTGGTTACTTATTGCTTTCATTGTACATACATTGTGTTCGTAAACCTACATATAATCAATTATATTTCCTTGTTGTTCATCAATTTAATTTATATACGTTATGACTTCCAATTACATAACTACGTAGCTACGAGAAGGCGAAGGCTGTGGGCAAAAATTACATCATACTTTTGTAAATTAAAAAAATACACAGACTAATATTTATATTCCATGTAAATATCAATTTATTTTCTTGATTTGACTTATCATATTATCACAAGAGCTTCATGAATCACTTTAAATTAATAAGTCAATGTACTTTAATAGAATATGTCTCGAAACTTCAACTTTTTAGAATTAGATGCATTTCACTGAAGATTTTTAATAAAAACTTTTTCTGAAATATACTCGATCAAAACTAATTTTTTTGATGTCACAGATCAGCACTCTTCAGAGGCTGGATTTCTCCGTAAGCCTACTGGTCCTCTTGGGTGCGGTCTCCATTTTTAACCGCGATGCAGTGTGGCGGAAGTCGGACTATGGGTTGGTCGATCACGACAGTATTCCAGGGGAATTACTCTCGGGCCGACACTGGAGGCACCGGTCGTTCAATCTTACAGCAGGTCGGAGTCGAGCGAAGCAGTGTATCTCACCACCGAGTTGTCTGAGTTCTGCATCCTCTCCATGGCAGATTTTGCCAGTTGTAAGGTATAATCTTTGAGATTGAGGATGGCAGAGATCTTCGTGAAGTTGAACGTTTCGGACGAACAACGGGGCGGAAACAATCGGTCGAAGTACCTCGTTTTGACATTTAGTCGATTAGAGTGTGACTTCGCAATCGTCGACCAGGACTCCGTTCCATATGTTAGTATCGGTCGCAAATACAGATCAACATCTTTGTCTGCAGCTCCAGTGCAGACAGGCAACACCACCGGTCGTGTTTGATGGAATCTTACGAGGATCATCCCTATGTGTTGTTCAAATGTTATCCGCTGATCCAGGATCACCCCCAGGTATTGAACAGTAGGGCTCTATGGAAGATGCGTATTCCCAAGGAAGATATTGTTATATAGTGGCCAATTTTCAACCATAGCAACCGTTTCCTGTTTTTGTAGTTATTAATAAGCATTTTTGGAATGGAATAAGTACAATTAAGTGGTTGGCTTTTCTGTTTCACACTAAACTATGTGAATAGCAGTGGCGTTTTTGCTTGCCCACATAAGGCACTGGAATAATGTCTTGCTAACAATCGTGGGATGATAGTGAATGCAAGAATTGTGGTGTAGTATTACTGATACTATATCACATCGGTAAACTCCTCACCATACATTGTTTAATTAAATCCAGTGACATGTTTGACTAGCATCACAACGTACCTAATTTAATTAAATAAATGTGTGGTCAGGAATTTACTAATGTGATAGAGTGTCAACAACAATACTGAGAGTAAATTCAAAGGTTTTAACACCAACTCCCTAACTTGTCTTGTTCCTGGAGCGGTGTCGTGGTCAACTGCTGTAAAGTCAATAGGCTGGTGGTAGCACAAAATAAAATGCTATGAATGATCGCCAGCACTCTGTGGTTCGTCAGGAACAAGCAATTGCATGAAAATCTCTCAATACCTAACATGAACGATCATCTACTTCAATTGGCTAGAGTCTCGCTCAAAAAGAATGCAGGTTTCAGACAACATAGTGGTGACCTAAACTGCTGCTCTCGACCCTGACAGACCTCCCGCCTAAGACTATCGTTAGGCGGGTGCAGGACCTTCTGATAGATTGAAAATGAACTGAGTGCGACTTCAGTTGAGTAGTTGAAGATGGAAGAAACAGTTCCATCCCAGTGCCGAGGACGACTCGTTAGCCAAGGACCCGTTTGTGTCACCCCCAATACGTTTTCATACGGCTAAATTTGGCCGTCCAGTAGAAGACCGAGGGGGCTATGCATTCTCCCATTCATCCAGCCTCGTATAACGCTTGAGAGCTCTGCGAGAAGTACTTGTTCCAATTACTACTATTGTTTTCAATCTTTCCTCTAAATAATATACGATCTCGAAATTTTTGTAATCTTATTACTTTTTTACTTTATAAAACACTTAACGATAGTATTATATTACAACACTAGACGCGTGGGCCGACAAAGATTAATGGCGCCTTTAGTGGAAAATTTCCGAACTAAACTTAGTTGGGACAACAACCTAGAAGAATGGTGGCGCCTCTGGTGGAAAAACGTCGAACTAAATTTAGCCAAGACAACATCCTACAAAGAATAGTGGCGCCTCTGTTGGAAGAATGACCAACTAAAATTTAGCCTAGATTTGAACCCGCGAAGATTCTGACCCATGCTAAACGTTTAGTTGCAAGAAAATCCACCAGAGGCGCCACTAATCTTTGTAGAATGTTGTCTCAGCTAAGTCTTAGTTCGGCTCTTCCCCAACAGAGGCGCCACCATCCTTAGAGGTTGTTGTCCAGGCTAAGGTTTAGTTCAATGTTTCCCCACCAGAGGCGCCACCATTCTGTATGGGTTGTTGTCCAGGCTAGCTTTTAGTTCTACGTTTCCTCAGCAGAGGCGCCACCATTCTTTATTGGTTGTTGTCTAGGCTAAGTATTAGTTGGACATTTCCCCAGCAGAGGCGCCACGATTCTTTGTAGGTTGTTGTCCCAGCTAGTTTTTAGTTCAACGTTTCCTCAGCAGAGGCGCCACCATTCTTTGTAGGTTGTTGTCCCAGCTAGTTTTTAGTTCAACGTTTCCTCAGCAGAGGCGCCAGCATTCTTTGTAGGTTGCTGTCCCGACTAATTTTTAGTTCAACGTTTCCCCACCAGAGGCGTAACTTTTCTAATTTTTTCTTGTACACCACATTACAGCGCCAATCTATGATAAAGGT
This sequence comes from Chrysina gloriosa, assembly GCA_038088585.1. NCBI lineage: Eukaryota > Metazoa > Arthropoda > Insecta > Coleoptera > Scarabaeidae > Chrysina > Chrysina gloriosa. The sequence goes on along the minus strand of CM076089.1, from coordinate 9,992,908 downwards.
CAATAATTTCGCGTTTTTCTAGGAATGCGTCGTTGCAAATCATTGTGCAAAGGACAGATGAATAAAGTAATATAATGAAGTCAATCAGAAATAAGATAAAACAAAAACAAGTAAAAAATTTATTTCCAAGACGATATATTACAACTCACTTACATGCAGTAAGTATGTTAATAACAAGATTTTTTCCTAAAAAAGAAAAATAGTTGTTTATAAGTGACTTACTGTCTATACAAGTATTACTCTACAATGGTATATAAATTATACACAAATATGACTACCATCTTCTATATATATGTATATATAGATATAAAACTAAAATTCTTACTTCCATAAAAAAATAATATTACAAACTAATTATGAATTGATAGAATATACAATAAAAAAATCGTCAGTAGAACTGTGGGGAAAACACAACTTGTGTATGAGCGCAAACGTTCATGAAAATTAATGTAATATACATTAAGATTACGCGCAAGTATTTTAGTTATTTCCTTGTCGATGGTAACAGAAGCTGTTGTGCTGTCATTGCATCCGGAAATAAAGCGTGATAGTTCATTAAGGGAACGTAGGCCGCGGTAATAACACGTCCGGCAAACCATCTCCCATGAAGAGAATTCACAGATGCTACAGCCGTTGCTATCGATGGACATTTCACGTAAACGTTTCCCTGCGGAGAACCTTTGTCCACAAACACGTGTAATACGCCACCGTGTTTATTACATTCTTCTATAACGTCATCCCTTATTTCCGTGTCCCAACTCGAAGCATTTTCCCTAAAATAAAAATTTGCTATATAGTCTTACAAGAAAATTTATATTTATTACTAAAATCCAAAATCTATTTAATATATGTTCTAAAATGCGAGTTTGTAAGCATAAAAAATAAATTATGTTATATATCAATATCTATGTAAATCTTGGATCATTAATTGATAGTGATTGCAAAGATAGTGTTGCAGGATTACTGATTTACCACAGTTATTTCATTAAATCCGGTGTGTCCCCGGATGTCATTAAATAATTGTGTTGTGGTATCCTCGTTACTAGCGAAACAAGTGCCACCACATTTAATCAAATGATTGTGTGGTGAGGAGTTTATCGATGTGATATAGTGTTAGTTACATCATTAAGGTAAAAGAAAAAAACAAACTTACGATGATGGGTCAAACATGTTACTTAGCATGAAACACTGCGTAGCTATTGGAGGAGTGCTATTAGTTTGCACTTGCGTGACGACAGGTTGACCGGTCGCCATACTCAACGCGTTAGCGGCTGCTTGAGGTACTTGCATACCAGCACCTTCAGCTAATTTAAACATTAACTGTAATCTTCCAGTGGCACCCAAATCAATTCCAGATCTGTCCAGTTCATCTGAATCTAGAATGGACGGTCCTTGCTGTTGCAAGTCAAGTCTCTCCGTAACATTACCAACTTTCATTGGTCTGCCGGCTAATTCGAAGCCATTTAATTGTTCGAGGGCTTTCTTAGCGTCGTCGCAATTATGAAACTGTAACATATTAAAAATTTAATACTGAATCATTTAATGTTATGAAATAAAACTTACCGTAATAAAACCGTAGCCTTTTGACCTGCCGGTTTCGGGATCCATTATAAGTTGAATGTTGTCAATTTTACCATACGGTTCAAATATTCCTCTTAGCATATCTTCTGTGATGTTAAAGTGTAACGATCCTACGTATAATCGCATTGGACCTGTCATTCCTTTAGGCATTAGGTTGGGCATGGAATTACCCATCCTATTTTTTTCGGCTTGAGTATGTTGCACTATAATAGGTATTCCTAATAATTTCTGTCCAGATAATCCCAGAGCCTACAAAAATAATGAATATGAGCACTTAGCATCTGAGAATTGGGAAAGATTATTCTTATAGTACCAACGTTGTTTATAATCGTGGTACTACACACACACAGGTTAACATAAAATGGATAATTTAAATTAAAATTAGTTTAAGGGATAGACAAAATAACATAATATATATACGTGCTATTATGTATCTTTCAATTTTTTTTTCTCTAACAATTTCAGTTTACTAAGAATATGGATGTTCTTTTTTCATATCTTCAACCTCGAAATAGTGAATCCGCCGTGCAAAAATTAGTTCACTAACTCGTGATTCTACTGTAGACTGATAAGCGGAAACTTATAGCCTCCGCACTCTCCAGACCTTACACCGATGGATTTTCATTCTTTTGGCAATTTAGAAAACAAAGTGTTCAGAAATCGATTACATGATTTACAGGAGTTGCAAGCAGCAATACGACAGGAAATTAACATCATTGTAGAACTTGAAAATGTATTTGAGAATTTAAAATGAATAAATATTTATTTCGACAATAACGGATGACATTTTCAACACTTGTTATAACCTAACAATAATAATTATTTCCCCATTTCTTTCCTGTATATAATTATTTATAACCCAAAGCCTAACGTATCACGAAAATTTGTAACGTAATTTTAAGTTTGAGCAATACCACCCAGTTGAACGAGGTGCATATCTAAACAGGGTCACATGGGTTTCAGTATTTAGTGTTTCTATCACCACGATTATTACAGTTCAGTTGAGAATATAGTTGGTTGGCATTTACTTACCAAAGCAACACTTTCAGGATCTCTAAATTCTATGTAAGCAATTCCCTTAAACCTCCTGGTTTTGTTGCACGTGATCAACCTTACATCTCGTACTTTACCGACAGAACTGAAAAAGTCCTCTAAATCTCTAGCACGAATGCGTTGCGACAACTGCATAACAAAAACAGTTCTAGCATCCCTCTCCTCCGGACTAAGTTCTTCGAGTGGTGAAGTCCCTCTGTTATATCCGAGACCGATAGGTGACCGTCCTTTTTCGGGAATGGTAGTTTCACAGATGGAGGAGAAGGCGATCGTTTTTAGAACGCGATCTTCTACGATCTTTACTTCGGCTTCGACGTTCCTTCTCGCGATGGGTGGTAGGTTTAGCTTTGTCTTTAGAGCGACTACGTCTTTTAGATCGCGATCTCGACCGTCTATCTCTCGAAGTTTTCCTATCTTTCGATCGTCTTCTATCACGCGATCTACTTCTTTTACGTTCGCGGCTGCGCTTGCTTTCACGAGATTTGCTCCTGGATCTCTTGCGACTCTTGCTTCGGCTACGGCTCCTTCGTCTACCATTTTTCCTATGAGGATAATAGATAATACGATCGTTTAATGTTTTCTTTAAGCGAAAATAAAGCGAATTAAAATTATTTTGATACTCACTCGGATGATTTGTGTTTAGTCGAATCGCCATTCTCTTTGATTTTCCCGTTGGCTTCATCCTATGAACAGCAACAGCAAAGTGAAGAGGCCGCGCGGAAGGCGAAAACAGATTGCATTAATTATTAGGTCTAAACAATGCAGAAACCAGCAATGCATAACGCATTACAATACAATTATAAATTTATTTCATTGTTTTAATTTTAAAAATACTTGTCACCATTACGGACTTCAACTAAAATGTCAATATCTATAGTAAATACATATTTATAAGAAGAATGTAGTGCTGACATATATTTGTTAGATCGTCTAGTTTCACAATTTAATATAACTACAGTCGTTGGATCATAGCCGTGGCTGAAACTGTGTTACGCAACGTCTAGTCGGGACTAGACTTACCGTCGGTGCAGATTAACAAAGGAACTTGCTGGCAATACTTGATCCAGATCAATACTTCTGAAAAAATACACCGAATAAGACCAGTGCATTTGCACAAAATATTTTTTGCGTTTATTTTTATTTTGACGCCATGCATTTCTGCTCATTAATAAAATGGTAAACAATTTCTGGAAGCTTGGAAAGAAACTAATGGAGTTGCGAGTTTTTGCAAGAATTTGGCACAGATAAAAATCTGTGAGGAAAAGATATTCAAGTTGTATCTCTGAGAAACATAATTTGAATGTTTTGCATTATTTCGCGAGATTCATTTTCATTTAATAATAAGGCACAAGAACACCCCACTTAAGTAATCCCTTCCAATATATTGCGTATATCTGAACATTGTAAACACTTACTTACTTAATCGTGAACCTCTTGTACCTTACGGTGTCGAGGACATTGTAAATAATAATACATAAATGAATTATAAATGCAATGAATGAATAGATAAAATTGTATTTAAATAAAAAGAAAAAAAGAGTTTCTGAAGGAAATCCATTATTATTTTTAAATCACAAACTTATTTGTCCACTCATTTTTATCTACTGATAGCTAGGAAATAAATGATCTGATTTGTACAATCTTCTAATATTAATTCCTATATCACTTCCTAACACTTTGATTGCCACGATAGTTTCCTGGGGCCAATATATTTCCTTTCAGTGGGGCTCATGGTAATCACCAATGATCGACTCATTTTTTTACCTATTATTTATATGCTAACACATCTTGCAACGTTGTAGAACTATAAGATTGTAGTCGAATGTGATTTCTATCAATAATATTACTGTTAAATTTTGACATTTATGTACTTTAGGTCTTGTGTTTCTGTGTTTTTAGTACTTTTTATTATTATTATTGTACATCGAATGAATATGCCGATATGTATATGCAGTACGATTTCTGTAATGGAAATGGTAACATGGCAGAACAAACCGAAGGCATCTTAAAGGAAATCTATATCGAAGAGTGGATCAACGTCTTGGTGAAATTGGTTCGTTTAAATATCAGATAACTATAAAATGTACTGTAATTTTCCAATTTTCAGTACGTATCATTTTGACAATAAATAAACTTCAAGAACAAATCATATCTCGCCTAATGTGTTGAATTTAAAATACACCCATCTGATACTACTGACGAAATATTTTAGAAAACTGAATTTCAGAAAATATTACAATACCTACTATTACAGTAGTATGCGAGTGCGATGTTGCCAAATGTATATTTCTTTCAAGTACTTTCTAAAAACATAGGAAGCATGATACAACAATTTAATTCATATACATTCCCTGTATAATCAGAACCTTTCTACCCAAAGGTGTAAGATGAAATAACGACATTACCAATAAAAAACGTTCATGCATGCACTTGTAATGCAATATAAATTATCGTTTAAAATGATAATAGATTGTTACATAATTTCGTTCAAAATAATGCCACTTAATAGTCGTTTGCAAAAAAATAAAAGGTGCCCCTTGTATTATATAATAAATCAAATAAAAACTGTATTAATCAATTCATATCCATTACTTTACATAATAGTAAATTAAATGTAAGAAAAAAAATTATTTCAATGATTTACTGAATAGACTTATTGCCCAGTTTGATTATCTCGAAAATGTTTGAGAAGTGTGTCATATCAGTTCTTTTCCGCATTCCCCAAATATGTCTCCCTTACCCTTCTCGTGTTCACACCGCACACACATTTAAATAACTTTCCATCTATTTTATTACCTTTGTTATTGCTTGGATTATGTTTTTAATTAATTGTATTGCGCTATTATGTCTTTGTATGCTCATAAATATGGTATTTTTACCATAGCCCCAGAACAAACTTTCAAAAAATCACATGGCAATCAACGTGTTAAAAGAACTTCATGTGTAATACATGTAGAATGCGAAAAGTTTTAAGACGGTGTTCTCGACACAAAAATAAGTGAAAATTCATATCAGCATACATCCGGAAAGGCGTAGTTCTAAAGTTAGAGGACACGTTGAATGCCGCTTTAACAGATCGCTAGTTTGGTACGAAAATCAAAATCTGCTCGTTCAGCAAAACGTCGTTGTGGACGTTTAAAAGCGTCAGTGGCATCTGCAGATAAGTGAAGTGGACGCTGGTAACTAACTTAAAGAGAAAATAACGTTCGCAGAATGTCCGTCAGCATCTTTGACAATTAACGGCCGTCATTTACAACAGTTACAAGCTTTTTTGTTATTGTTACTGTAAAAATCCTAATTTCTCGTTAAACATCCTGTAACTGTAAAATTACGCATTTTCCAACATATATTGATATCAGCTTTAGGTCTTATTTCTGTGCTGGGAACACACTCTTGAAACTTTTTACACATATTATAAATCACCCCTATATATCTCCCTCAATTCTTTCAATTAAATTCTTTCAAAAAAAACCTAAATTTTTATCAAAAGTCTGTGATTGAAAACAAATATATTTTTAAATGCATAAATGTCTGTTGTAAGAAAGCACAATTTAAAATTAATATGTATTCCTGATATGCAGAGGGAAGCAAAGTCAGGAAGGTAACGAGAAAACCATCCCCCATCACAATGAATGATCCGTCACCAAACAGACACGGAAGAACTAAGGCGTTTATCTAGATGAATTGATGCGCTCCTTTATATTACGGAATTGAATTATTTGCATAAATAACCATGAACTTATCAATATTATCAGTAGGAACTTCTTGCTTTGAAGTTAAATATCTGAACTGTCATCTGTATGTTTTGTTTTGGGGTTAATGTCGATCTCACCGAGAATATTTTGTAAAGTTTCGAAGTAAAAAGAAACTTAGATGTAAAAATTAATGGATTTAATCTCCCTGAAACTGCCTCACTCTGCTCATAAGGAATATCGTGTAATTTAGAACTCCCTCAAAACATCAAATCGATTAGATACTACTTTTGGTAATGTAATCATCATGTGAGGAAACTTAATTATGGTAATCAAGATCTTAATTTTAACCCAAAGTAGATATTCCGACTTCTATTGTACGTATGTTAATTGTATTGGTTCATACATATCCATAATAAGGAAACTGTGTACAACTTCGCTTCTGAAAAAAAAATGTCCTTGGTGTGTAATCAATTATCTTACTAACTGCACAAACTCTATATACGAATACGCATTAATTAGGGTAGCAATAATTCACAGCCCAAAAGTGTTAAGTAGGGTACACATACAATTTCCAATATTTACAATGTTATTCATTTGCTGTGCATTTTCTACATTTCACACAAAGATGAAGAATGGAATAAAATTGAAATTATTACATGTCACACGATATTCACTCAATTTCAGTACTGAAAAATGATGTATCTAATATACTTGTCAAAATAGTATCTTTTATGCAATATTATAAATTGATATATAATATTTAGTAATTTCAATATTATTCTGCGTTATTCATCTTCCTAAAAGTGTACATAATGCATTACAAGTGAAAACATAGTGCAAACTTTTGTAATTGTGTACCCCACTCTCCAGTTTTGGACGGTATGTTCTTAATAACACAACTAACCTATAGGACATTAAAGTTTTGTATACAAAGTTTGTGCAAAACACGAAACCTACAAACGATTTATTAGGAAGTTGTGCAATAATTATACTACCAATAACTGTTAAGGTAAAAATACTGTTCTTTTTTTATATAAAGAAATGAATTATAACAGCAGAACTGTTTACCATCTTTAGTTCCGTAAAAATATTAATTTTGTGTGTAAGAATGTTATTTTTATAATGTAGTGTACATTTCTCATTTTATCTTGTACAATTTGTCCACCTTAAGAGTGAGATGTTTCACCAACTCGGGTGAATTGATGTAGTCACGGGCCTTGATACCATGGGGTCATGATCGTCCACTGCAACCCTATGACGAGAAATTTACCGATCAGGTTTACGATACATTATAGGTTGAGATAGCATACTTTTTGAAACTTTATAAATAATACCTTCAATACAATTAAGTATACTAGTTACAAATCAAAAGCTGTGAAAATGAACTTAAGATTTAAAATGGATTCAGTACCTGTTTTCAAAACTTGAAGGCGACGAAAGACCGAAATTAACCTCATACGTCTAAAATTAAAATTAGGAAGCGATATAAAAATAATAATTTGTAAATTGTATGATAATCATAGTTAATCAAAATGGCAAGTACTTTCCAGGGACGAGCAAATATCATATCACAGTTTTCAATAATATTGCGTACTTGCCATTTTATATTCTATCCAAATAGAGATTATTGCATTTTACGTAATATGTAACGAGTTTTCGCAATATAAACACTTACGTCTTTCTTGTAAGGTGCCTCTAACATGGCCTCGACGTCGAAGTCCTCCGCCATTTTTCTATCAAAGTAAAAATAGGTATTTTTCAAACCACCACTTTCGCACGTTGTACGTTAGCCCCCACACCTATTTATAGTTACCTACAGCAAAATGTAGAACACCGATTTGTTATGTTTATAGCTAATCCGCAATTTGATTTCGTTAATTCTAGAATAAAGTGAACAGGCTCAAAGAAAAAATCAGTATGACAGAGCGTTCATCTACAACATTCGCACTAATCGTCAATTAGTGCTGCCAACTTAATAGTCCGTTAACACTACCAACATTGATTATTGAAATTTCCCATGTAATTGTGGTAAATTTAAACGTCAATTTTACTTTTTGTTAAAATGCAACCGTTTAGGGTACGGCAAATTTTCTTATAAATTATTTAACTTACGCATTGTATTACTTTTAGCTCGAACCCCCAGATAAGAAATATGAACGCAAACAGTATAGGATGTTACACACGAAAAAGACCTACAGCCCTCCAGTTAAAATCGTCAATTGGGATAAAGAATGGCAATCAAAACCTATCGATGTTGATCCTTATTGTAAAGGCAACATTAACTACTTCTTGTCTCAATATAACACTCTGGGAATATCAAAAAATGCACCCCATGTCACAACCACAATGGAAATGCTAAACCAGATCAATGTTCCTGATAAATATCGTGGAACCAAGTATCGAAAACCGCTTATAAATTATACCTGTTATAAAGAGTAAGTATCATAATTAAAATTAAATTGCATCGTATTAGATGACAATATCAATATAGTTAGTAAAAGACTTCTAGCTTTCGGGTGTATCATATGAAGTCATATTTTATACAAAATATGTAAATAATTCCACGTTCCTGGCTTGAAGGAGGAATATGCTCCAGAAAAATTGCGAAAACGGGAGTAATTTTCTTTCCTTAAGACGGTTTAGATTTAAGAATACAGACCTGATCATAGATAGGGGTTTTAATTACTAAACATTGCGGTTCTGAAAATAAATTATACATAAAGGTTTTAAATAAATCGACTAAAACCTCAAATTCATTCATTTTCCTTTTAGCTGGTTACCGTGTGAAGTGAAAAATGAAATTTGTCCTCCTCGCTGCGTAAACAATTATTTAACGACGACGCAATATTTTTTTACCCCGCCTTACCCATACAAAGTTGAAAGAGTGCGTACTATTACAAATTCTACCTCAAGTTACATGTAATTTTCTAATAACATTCATTTTAGCTCTCTTGCCCAGTAACCCCGTATTTACAAAACCAAAAATTAGGCAACGAAGATCCCATTCTTTCGAAATATAAATTCTACGATGAAGGATTTTCAGAACTTACAAAACAATTGCATAAACATAAATCTTATACGTGGAAATCCTATAATCCGTTTACCGGTACTTACAACGATGGAACACCACTTCCTGAAGAGAAGAAAGGTTGTCATAAACTACAGTTTGTAAACGAGAATTTACGAAAAAATATTTATTACAAAACGTGAAATGTACGTACGGTTTAACTAAACGAACAAATTAAAGCCATATAATTTAAATATAACAATTATTGAAGAACATTTTTGAGCGTTTCTTTTTTTGTTTTACTTTTGAAATCAGTAGCATATCTAAACGTACTACCAAATATTTTACAATACAATACAATTAGCTACTGAATATTTTTTATATCTACTTTCTAGAACTAAAATGTTCAACAAAATAAAATTTAAAACAATGAAATGGCGATGCTGATGTAACTTCCAAGTTGCAGTCGTGATACCAATAAAATAAATAATTTTCAGGTGCAATAACTAAAAATATGATAACAAAATTTATGAAACAACAAACATGGATGTTACTATGGATTACCACTTTAAACTGGCAATTGAAATTACATATATTCTATATATGCGGTAATAAACATTTTAAAAATTCAACAAAACAATTTTGTTACCCGCAGATATAACATACAATTTAAAGTAAAATATCCCATAGTATGAGTGTCACCGATGAAACAGTGAATTTCTTTAATTAAACAAAAACATTAACAAGTCTACGTATCTTTAAATGGATTTCTTCTTATGGAAATGGCTACAGTATTCATTGTAATAAATGTTCACTTGAACTGTGCATACATCGTTTAAATTTATTAAATTCTCGATTCTAGAAACACAACTCTATAGAAAAATACATTTTTATATATTCGTCCGTTAGATGCATCTATTAAAACATAAATTACCGGAAAGTTCTGTATTGATTACTTTCTCATTGTAATACTGCAGATATTCAATATATTCAAGAAGAAACCGTACATTAAGTGCAGGTTTATGTATATTATTTCTGTTTCCTTGAATTTATTTCATTAATGAATCGGTATCCTCCGTTTTGTGCTTCAAATTCACAAAACGAATGCCAAGACAACTTTTGAACAATAAATTAACATCCCTTTTGTGAATTTGAGTCCGTAGAACGCACTTTAACAAAAATTAAAATCATTCATAGAACGTATCAAATTGAAACAAATATTGTTTTAGTAATTTATGTGCATATATAGTTGTATAACCTACGAAAGTTATTGTAAAATGAACAAGATATTGATAGATAACAGTTTATATTATGTAAAAATATTTTCAGTCTATAGACAAATACTTCTCACAGATGAGTGAACCACATTGTATAAGTGGCAGTCAGAAATGTCAAATATCAACCATAATTATTCCTTTTAACTTAGAACTTTGAAAGTCAAAATAAGAAGTAAATATTACCCATACAATATACGTCAGCAAATAGAACATTTTAATCAAACGATATAACAGTTTATTCTTTCTACCAGTATCATTTTGGAATACGATAATCGTTACGCTATTGCCACCATCTTCCTTCCAAAAAGAAAAAACAAAAATGGAAATTAAACATGTTCGTTGAAATGATGATGAATTTCATGTTAGTTCAAATATAAAGTTTTATAAAAAGAATACACACAGTAAACAAAAATATATATTTGAGGGCATCTACATAGATATGAAGAGTAAAAATAATTTTATCAGCAAAGTTACTACATCAAATTAATATATTTTTTTAATTACCAATGCTTGATCTATTTCATTATTTATTCATTAGTTTCATTACTAATTGATAGTGGTTGCAAGAACTATGGTGTAGTATTACTGACATTATATCACATCGGTAAACTCCTCCCTACACTATTATTGAATTAAACCCGCTGACACGTGTCTCGCTAGCAACGAGGCAAGCATCTTCAAACCCTTCCTTCACTACTAAGTGATTTGTGTGAGATTGCTTGAGAACTAAATACATTATGCGATACTTGACATTTTAGTGCCAACAACATTATATAAATAAAACGTTATAACAACAAGAACGCCCAAAGATACATGCCAAATTGATACACAGAACATAAGACATACAAAACAACTACTACGATACTAACATACAAATTTTTAAGATGATGCAGTGTCTAATGATTATCTTTAATTCTCCTAACACTGCTGCAATCTTAAAAATTAAAGAATTTTGAATTTTTATTATTAGTAGAACTCGCAGAAAGTTATAAGAGTATCTCTTTCTCACATATTGGGTTCCCCTTATATACGAGTCTTTGTTATTCCCCATACGTAGATGTCCACCATTTTATCAATAATTATACGTAAAAATTCCTTCAAGTATTATTATTCAATTGCTTACACGAAATTGTTGCCTATCAACTTTAGTATTCGGATATTAATCGCATGATATCAAGCTATACGAGAAATTAATTTAATAATAATTAAATAATACATATTAGTTATAGATTAGATGTGGAATTAACGTAAGAAAAGTGGTGTTATAGATAAACTCCAGAAAATTTAGGGAGGTTGATAAGAAAACCATCCCTACCACTAATGAAAGGCTTCGAAACTTATAAAATGATGTATTAGAAATTATGGATCATCGTTAGATTGCGTGTGATAAGTAAAATAGGTACTAAGCCAAATACCCATACAATAGGAAGCGTCATTTTTTATGTGTAGAAGCCAGAATTCAGGAATTTAATACAAATTCTAGCGGTATCCGCCCCAAAAATCAAATAAAACATCTTGGTATTATCCCGAGTACCAACAAAATTTTAATCTATCTAAAGAGGATAGTCTTAGAATTTCCTGCAAGTTCTAATTATTAAGAATAAAAATAAAATTAAATCATAAGGTCACCATAGGCAACTGGGGTTTTAAGCTCTGTTTTCATATTTTTGTGTAATCCAATACGGAACTTATTTTCCATACCTTCATTACACAGAAATGCTTTGTGTGAACTATTAATATAGAATCAATGGAAGCGCTTTCGTTTGAAAACTTTGCCTTTCGATTTACCCAGTCTCTTCCTTTTCTTATTACTCGATTCTGATGTACCAAAATCAGTAATTTCATCACCTAACGTGCCTAATGTTGTGAGTTTACGACGGCTGTGCTTTTCTGACTTGTTTACGGGTAAACGCGTCAAATATTCCTCCTCGTAGGCTTGTCGTTCTTGTTGTTGTTTACTTATTATCTGTTGCGCTCTACTGCTCTGAGAAATCTCGAGGGGTACGTCCAAATATTCCTCCCTCAAGTCTTGCATTAGAGCCGACGAAAGGGAATGCCGCTTTCGCTTTTCTTGTATCCGTTTATTCCTTTCATGTATACTTTCATCACCTAATGAAATAAGAAAATAGATTAAAACAATTTATGCGAGTGTATATTTCTAGAAATATCACATTTCAATATACATATGAATACCACTAAATGCATTTGTACATTACTTATGGTCTTGTATTTTTCTGGAGGCATATGCTCAAGAAGGAGAAATTATAACAAAAGATGAATGGGTCCTAAAAGGATTAATCAAACAAACATAAACATAAACTCAGCCTTGTTTTGTTCAATAACCTTATAGACGAAATCTTAGAAACATGTAACTGGTTTTAAAACTAATTATAATTAAGATGAACATCTCCCACTAAATTATCTGATTTAGGAAAAGTTCAACTTCAAGAAAATTATTAACATTGCAGGCTATTCGAAGATTTAAGATCTTTTAAGGGCAAGTGCATACTTGTAAATGATTTAGTATTGATAGGGATGCAAGAGACAATGAAAACGTACCATTTAGTAGAAAATCATATTTAGAGGGAAGCAAAAATCATGAAATGCTACACTTTAATCAATATTTTTGTACACCATCACGAGTATCAATAAAACTAATGAAGCCCACGACAATAACACGCGGTATACCATTATGAACAAATGAATGGAAAACACTTTTGTTAATGTTGGAATTATTAAAGTAATACTGGTACTTTAATAATTCCAACATTGACGAAAATGTTGCAGCAAAATTTGAATAGGACACCAAAAATAGGTGACATCAGTAGTATGTATGCAAAGTGGCCATCACTACCATACGAACAGGATCGAACCAGCTGTACATTTTCAAATTTCTGCTGGTACGTCCACTGTTATTACTTGAATTCCTTTGGTGATGTTAGCTTTCAAAGCGCCTGTGGTAAATTCTTTATTTTAGACAGTTAGACATTTTTTGCCATAGCTGAAGTTGTTTCTAAACGAAATCACCACAAAAGATTTCAGTAGGATGCCCCTGTTGTTAATATTTTAACATACCTGCATAGTGAACAGCAGATAATTTAGGAGGCACATATACACCAGTTTTTACATTATCTGGATTTTGCTTGTCAGTCGTCACTATCAGAGCTATCATCATTTTCTCCTATCAAATTTTCCGGATTTGCTTTGAACGAAGCAGGATCATTTATATTCGTTCCAGTTACTGCTGTTTTGACCAACTTATCAATTTGATATTTTAATTTATGATCAATCGGCCTAATTTTTTCAAGTACCGTTCTTATTTCGATTAATCTATCAATACACGGATCCCCTTCGATTTTCTCTCCTAAACACTTCCGCAAAATAACATATGTTAGATTAATGAGGTAGCTTAACAACATATTATATTTCATTTCTAGAAAACTAAGTCCTTGATCGGTCGTTAGTTCTCCATTTCTTACTCTCTGCAACATATTATCAACTAATGTTGCAACATGTTCAGCACTTCCATTCATTTCACTTAATATAACCAATGCTTGTGGTAGATCTGGGTGATTAGTTGATATATCAGGTGCCTAGAAGAAAAAATGATTTATTGTTATTATAAATAAAAATGCATTGACGAGAGAAAGGTTAGAGGTGTATATTGGTAATTTTAAAAGAAAATGTTGAATCAGAAGAAAAATTTTAAAGATAGATGTATGCATATCAATTTGACATTAATTGCATAAAAATTCGTGCGCCATCTTTTTCGCGAATATTGGTGTGAAAAAATTGGGGTAGATTTTCATCACTAGAATGTGTTTGTACAGCAAACATTAGATAATTAAACTGTATTAAAGTAATCGCACATACCTGTACCATCTCTACGTAAACTGCAAGAATTCTAAAAATACATAACAATTAACAAATTTAATAAATAACTCACAACACGTGCAACACTTTTATATCGAAGGCCTTTTTTGATTTGATATTAGAAAAAGTGGGGACTTTTCTGTGACGTAAGAATAAAAATTTCAGCGGGTTATTTAAATTGGAAAAAATCTGCAGGATATAAACAAAAAAATCTATTTCATTTTAATGACGTAATCAAATTAAAATTCTTTGCCTGTTTTGCTCATATTATGTTTTAAAGATCTGTTAAAAACTATCGTCTTTGTTTTATTTCTTTTTGGTAGGATATTCCACTAATTAAATTAAAATGTTTATACTTCTGTATCGCTTTTTGCTGCATATGTTTAAATTTGACCATGATTCTTTTTATATATTCGTCGATATTTGCTGTGTTCATATCAACTTATTTTTTATCTGAACATAAAAAATCAATATTTAGATTCAATATCTCTGCTTATTAAAGAAGAATTTCAATAACTCACCGCAAAACAATTTACTAATTGAGGTACATTTGTTAGGCAGCTTCCAAGAGAGCTGTGCAATTGTCGTCCAAAGCAGGCACAAATTACATTCGTCAATATTATGACGGAGGGAATTATGCTTTATTAATCGCAAACCGCAAACGTAAACTAGTTTCGTCCTTATTACGATTTATCAGTATGGTATAGCTTATAGATGGGCAACCTCCGGCCCGCGGGCCACATGCGGCCCTCGAGTAAGATTTGCCCGGCCCGCTACTGAATTCTTTCGTTGCATATTAGCACGGCCCGTCTAAACTTAATTCATAATGAATCATAAGGATACCACAAAAATGTATATTTTTCAAGATTACTCGCAGCATAAAACTTCTACAAAAAAGGTTGCCCATGCCTGGTATAGCTGGTCCTCGATTAACCTTCCTATACTCACGCATACGGTCTGTGAGACCGATTTATATAGTATAGTATATGTCTTTCATTTTGACGTGAGTATAGGAAGGTTAACAAAACAATTTTTTGATTTTCGCGAATTAGCTTTCTTGGAAGCTACCTAGCAAATGTATCTCAATTAGTCTGTTATTTTGTAATGAGTTATTGAGACTTCCTCTTCTTTTGTTGAAGTTAAATATAGCTCTCGTTGGAAATACTCCCAATATTATACATATTTTACTGCTGTTCTACTAAGATTATTCACACTACAGCACCTCTTCAAGTTGGTTTGCTCATAGAAACTTGAAAGGGATTCTCCTTCTTCTCCGGTAAAATCCGTATAAGCTGGTTAGGGTGTCGGCCTCAGCGAAATGTATACCCACAGATTCACATTCTTACGTTTAGCTAGAAACAACTGCATTCTATAATTTCCAAATATAGTAAACAACTGCGAATAATCCACAAAATTGAAAAAAACAAATCAACACGAAAATGCTTATGAAGAATTTTTATAGGTTGAAGCACGGCTTCTGTATTTGTGATTAAAGTTTTTTTAACATTTTGTCACAGAATAATGGATCGTCTTGTTTCGCCAAATATTAAATGAGCTCGTCAATCTATTCTGCGTCATGGCTCACTTGCTTCTGCGTCTTATTCTCTTTTTCCTCACTCTCCTGCAAAACCATACCTAATGTTGTACTTAGCATTGTTCATCAGTAAGATATTTAAAGCCGCGATCATTGGCTTCACAATTAAGCCCTTCAACGATGTTATCTTCATCGACATTACCTCCTCCAGTAACAGATTTCCCTAAATTAACCAATCATACACAGAAACTTCTTGCTCCTCTACTGATTCTGCCCAAGTATTTTCTACACTTCAAAAAATCTTCCTTTATTAACGCAGATTGCTTAACTGACCCAAGTTTATGTCATAAATGCTGTCAGAATCGTGTAATCTTTTTCAATAAATTTGTTTGGTATTTTTCTTCATTGAAGCTACTGCGCCCTGGTAATCTCAATATAGTTTGGGCGTCAGTCACTTACATATGTAAATTCATTTACTTCTTGGCAGCTAAGGAAATCAGGTTACATTTTGGACCAAATAGTAAAACAAACAACCCATTAGATATTTGAATTTTTTATTAATTCCATCATGATTTCTTCATCCGATGAAGAAATCAAAATGGAAAAGAAAACTGAGTACATATGCGTATAACAGATAGCAACTTAAACGTTTTAACTTTAACATGAATATATAATATATTAATATAACTACATTTTCAAGTGCTGTAATACATATTATTGACAAAATATCACCTTTCACGATACACAATCCAAATACCTTAATGATTAATATATAAAAATTTTAAATCACAATAAATATTGGATTAATTATAACTAAAAAGAGCTAAATATCTACGGCAAATATATAAGATGTTGTATTAATTACTAGCCTTATAATTGGTGTAAACTACATGCAGATTAGATTTATATCGAAATCAATAGCGTGTGATATTTTTATAGTCTCAATTCTGCATTATCACTTGAAAATTAACGGTGTTAAGAGATGCTATTGTAAGGGGAGTAATGGCAAAATGCGGCTGATATTTTTGTGATTAGAATATCACAATACCTACCAATTAGAAAGGGATAAGCGTTTAAAAGTGAAGAATATTTCAAGAATGTACTTACTGCTTTCGAACAGATAACACTATATTACAAAGTATGGAACCAAAATTAAGAAGAAAAATAAGTATTAAGTTTACTTGAATGTTGCAGTTTCTGTATTAGCACGTGAAAAGTTATAAGTATCCAAATTAATATCTATACTAGTAGATATAATTAAAATAGATATATTATATAAATAAAAATGAACAAAAATTAAAGTAAATATCGACAATATAAAGATAAGATATTTATGAACTGAAGAAATACTACGATCAGTTGCCAGCACTGGGTATAATTTATGTTCACACTAACCTTTAAATAAATTAATACTTTATATTTATTTTCAGGCGTAACATGCATACTAAAGCAATATTAAGTGTGTACAAAATGTCTATATACAGATACATCCAATACGCAACTTGTTACATGCATCAAACTCTTTGTTTTATTTGCATCTACTATGTAATAAAACAAAAACTTCTTTACTGTAGCTGGAGAACTATTTATTATACATCAAAATCGACTAATTAAATCTAAATTTTATACATATCACATGAAAGTTTAAAATACTTCTATGTTCTCCTAACTAAACGAACAAACCGAAAGTACAAGTACGATTTAAACGTATCATACGTGCATTTTGTACATTAGTCACAGAATAGAAATTTTAGTATCTTTTAACGCGTATATATATAAGTAGACAAGCATCAGACTTCTTCCCATCAGTTTTTATCAGTTCACTATCACAGTACTATTATAGAAACTACTAAGTAAATTAATATCTCTAAGTACATGCCTTATTTAATATGTGGCCAAAATATTAGTCACCTTTTATTTTAACACGAGTTGATCCAGCAGTGACATAACAACTAGCTTCAGGCGAAGTAGATATCAATGCAGTTAGTGTAAAAGTGGGTAAGATGCATGCTTAGATTGACTTTGGACGAGCCATGAACTTCAATGCCAGAAGATATGGTTCCGGCATCTTTGCAATGAATTCTCTAGGTCTTCCTCTTGCAGTAGTATCTTAGGTGTTTAGGAAGGGGTGGCCGATTAAAAATTTCAAGTAATAAGGACAATTGTCCTTTCCTAGAGTTTTTTCCTGTATGTAAGTATGAGCTAATATTCTTCAGAATATCAGTTGTTATTAGGAGGTATCGCTAATATTTTGGTCACTAGTTGTATATTAATAACTGAACTTCTTAGGAATAAGCTTTTTTAAAGTAATTTGTACCATAATTAAAAAATAAAAGACAAACTTGTAAAACAGTAATTCACATTTTATAATGTCTGGATAGAACGGCTGAATTCTGTATTCTCCTAATACACGAATCATCTGAATAATGTTTCAAAACTACTACAAATTTTGCTATTTCAATTTGAACTCATGGAGTTTCTGGTAAAATGATGTTCTAATTCTGAATATTCAGAACAAGCATACACTGAGTTTGTTTCAGTAATGCTAGTCTATAAAAATCCAATTATAGAAAACGAGTATAACATATCGAGACGTGATCCTAAGTACTTGATTTTAATGGAAAAGGTAAGACCTTCCAAAGCACTAAGTTCGCAGTTAATGTAACTGCATATCGTATAGACGATGCTGTCACTAAGAGAAAAACTGAGGACAAGTAAAACATTTGGCGGGATTCAACGCTGCGTTGAAATAAATTAGAGGTCAAGACTCATGCACCAAACGATTATAATGTGGATAAACTTCCCAGGTTGGTATGTGAAGTGCAAACTCCAATGCCACTAGAACGGCAATTTCCGCAGTTAACAGTTCATTTCTGTTTATACGAAAGTTTCCCTCGATCCTCTCCATCAAATTCCTCAGTATGTCACCTTTGATGTCATTTAGCTTTGCTGATAGTAATAAACTGGCTGCGGCACACATTTTTCTGTTTTGTTTATTTATAAGACCTCGAAGAATTAGTTTTTCGAAATATACATAAGACTGGGCAACAGTGAGTAAATCCAAACCGCTTTCAATTTTCGATATTTTCCTCATTTCTTTTTTAAACTAAAAGGGAAAATAAATTACTATTACCTATATTACATTCTCTTTTAAAAACGCTATCTTACCTTCTTAATTTGCTGAGGGTAAGCTGTATGTGTGGAAATTTTTCTTTAAATTTATCATTAATTTCCTTTTTAAGTCCGAAGGTCTGACGTAGTCTATAACTGACGTCATGTACGATGTAAATGTCAATAACGTGCGATGTTTTCCCGCAATTAATTCTGGATCGTCAAGTAGATCTGGATGATAGACTAAAGAGCTGTAAGATGGATCGTCCTTAGAATCCGTTGGCGGTGATGTGGCTATGACGTGCGCCGTTGCTTTTTGGGCACCTTGATCGTACGAAAAGCACCTAGACGAAAAATCGCACAGATTACAATTTGAAAAATGATATATAAGATTACTCTATGGTTTCTCAAAAATATCTAGGCGGAATAAATTACTGCATGCAAAATAATAAGTGGTCATTTAAAATTTGTGTTGCTTTGAAGGTATGGTTAATTCTACAAATGGCGCGGTATGCAAAGCGTTTTGCTTTCTTATACATATTTAAATATAATTTACAATTCATTTATCGTTTCTGCTATCGTTAAATAATTTTTTTACTATTTTCGTATTAATACAATATCTGAAAAGATTGTAAATTATATGTCAAACACATTATAGGAAGCTGTCTATTAATAGTTCTACCCATCACCAGAGGAAAAAGCATTGTGTATGTTTTTACCATTTGTAGTCAGGCTGCCATGTTATTACTTTTGTCCTGCAAAAATGAAGATGATGAAAACATAGATTCATGAAAAAATATACGAATGAATGGGCAGAAATGAGACTATTCCGTGGTTGTTACAAATTCTCCCTGCATCGAGTGTAACTCAATATGATGCTATCATTTGGTTACATCTAGATTGAAAAGAAAACTTGGATTTCAATTTTGATTTAACTTGCATGCATCGTGTATTAGTGTTTCAAAATATATAGTATGTACTTCAATTACTTGAATACAAATTTGTATTGAATTAAGTAGACATAGTAAGATGGTATACAATGTGTTAATTAAGTAATGACCTTAATTTCAGGGGTGATTCCTTGTCATATTTTATGATAAAGTTCATATAAACATGTTTCCTAACTTGCTTCGTTTTCGGGAAATAGGGTGTCAAAGTTTCAATAAAAAATAGTGTTTTTTTAAAATTAATTACCCATATTCTTGGTATGTCTGTTAGTAATAACAAGGGCAGGTACTTGATGTGATTAGATTTAAAATAATAATTCTAGTGGCGTCACAGAAGGTTACCTGATTGAATTGTATTGTAAAAAATCATTGTACGCCACTGTTTTTCTAAGTTTGAAATTGTTATCAGATTAAAGAATTCAAAATGCAACTTTCTTGTTTCTTGAGTCTTTCTGTACCTCTCTTAATTTTCGAGAAACAAATAAATCTGTTTGTTAGGATATCGTTCTTGAGAAATTAGATGGGCTTTCCCAATATTTGCATCTCCAAGCCCATAAATGAAATGCATTTAAGCTCATTTGACGTTGTCCATATTTACTTTACAGGATATAATAGTGTTTGCATGCTAGAACAAACGAAGCAAGTTGGGATACAAGTTTATATGAACTTTTTCTCATAAAATATGATAAATTACATAACTTTTTCTACGCTCACCATCCATATAGGTACGTTTCACGGTTATACTGTCATCTTTTTTCTCATAGGTATAAACATCAATAGTCATAAAATATGACAAAGAATCACCCCTAATATTAAAGTGATCACTTAATTTACAGCCTGTATACAGTAAAATGGAATTATGTGCATAATAGAAAAATGCAGCAGTTCATCAGGAATGTATTCCTGAAGTTGATAGACTATTTGCAACACTTTCTTATGATTTCTTCCATTTCTCTTCCATTAGTGTAAGTAATATATAGTACAGAGAATTCAGTAAAGAATGAAATGCACGTGATCCCTGTAATACTAGTTGCCTACCTTTTAAATTGGTAGAATTGATATTTTTCACTAAATTGTTAAACAAACATAAATAATAGGCTTCATGAAATTGACTGATTAGTATTCTTGTTATTTCTATTTTGATTATTTTTATCGCATTTCATTACAAGTTTTTTTAAGAAATAAGCAGCTAGTATTAATTTTTCTATATTATCAAAGTAGTGTAAGATCGGTAACCAATGTTTTACAGTAGCGTAGCATAAAGTTTTCTTTAAGATACGTATACTTAAAACAAATTAAAGATAACTGTTTTATACTATATCATATTCCGCTTAGCTTACTTTATACAGAAATGCAATAAAATGGCTGTAATAATAATAAAAATAATGATTGATAGCAAGCGACTGTACCCCAAGGTCAAATGCTATGTACATATGATCCTATTGATATGCAAATGTTGTAAATGTCTGACCACGAAAATCACCAGATTAAAAATGACTGGTCGCGTGGGATACAATCATTCGCGAGTCTGCACATTTATAGCGACGATGTGATAAGTCCGCCGACGTTAAGCGAGGCCCCACTGTATATAAAAGCTTCAATGATGTTAAATATAGAATAATTCTGCCATGTCCATCCGCCTTGTTTAGGCAGCAATGATGTAATGTAGTTTAATTTAACTTTGAAATAATTAAAATCAGACTGCGTGTAATATTGCTTCTGGCGTTAAACCAATTACATGGTATTTAATTAGAATTGGCTTTGGCAACGCTTTTAATTTTTAGATGTATGGAATAGTTACCAATGAAGAATTTAAAAGTATTTGAATTATATCAGTAACAGATCTAACAAATTCAAATTTTCTTAATGATTAGTCCTAAACTAAATACAGTTTACAGATTGTTGGATTAAATATTGAAAATATAAATTTTTAAAATAAACACTTCAATGATAAAACCAACAATTAAGTTACACAAATAACATGTACCACATATATTATTAAGAATACGGTTTAATTATACTTACCTAGCTATTAAATGATGTGCCCTTCCATTATATCTACTGTAGTTGCCTTCAAGCACCTCATCAGTTGAAATGCATTTCCTATCTCGAAAATCGGTTCGAGAAAATATTTTGGATGGTACCAATAAATGACCATAGGAAGTTTCCTGTATTAGAACAAAAATATAATACACTTACGTTTACCTAAAGCGATTATATTACTTGGCCATCAGGAGCCTTTTCGATCCCAAAGGAGTCGAAAGGATCAAGCAAATCGGCAACAGCCGATATAGGTCTCGGTCCTGAAGTGTTTCTCTTTCGATTTATTTCTCGCTTAACTTCCGGTCTAAAATTTCGTCAAAAAGGTAAGGGCATATAAAATAATACTGCTACCATCTTAGAATATTAATTTTACCTTGCCGGTCGCGAATTGCGAGTATAAGGTATTATCGAACAGACGAAAAACGGGGAGTATTTGGAAGCTACCATGACTAATCGTTCGTTGTTGAATTTGTAATTTTTCGGTTGCTTTACAAACTTTATTTCGTTTGTGCTACTCGTTTCGGGAATTACAGCTGGTACGGGACTCGTCTTTGCTCGAGGTACTAGAAAGGAGGAAAAATATCACTTTCTCGTCTGATATGCAAGGTGACATAAAAAAGCGGAAACTTTTTAAATGCTTATATACAATTAACAGCACCGCGGAACAGAGAACTTGAGCTCCAGACAACTTCCCCATTTATCTCAAGATTCGGTGACATTCGATAAGGGTAATAAGAGAGGGCAAAAGAAAGAAGTTTATATGGTTATTCAAAATGCATTACTACAGTTTGTAAACAACGTGATAAGAGAGATTTATACGTGTTATAAAATGTGTATTTTAATCAAAATCGGCTCAAAGCAAATATTTATAACAGTATAAACATTACCTCATGTTTAACTACAAAGTAATTTAATCACAAGAATTTGTGTTTTTAAAATGTGAATATTTCTATTGCCGCAAAAATCATAGCAGAAAGAATTAAAATAGTTCAAAGGTAGTATTGTGCAAGATATAAACTCGAAATATTTGCACTTGAGAATTCGCCAAGATGTTATATTAAGAATCTTGCAGACTAATGCAAGGAGTTCATTCATTTTATCGTAATTACGACGTATTGATCCACTTGACGCTAATTGTGAAATGTGCAGTATTTTAATAAATGATAATATATGCAATTAGGTAGTCAATTTATTATTTCGACAGATTTTTCCAATTTTCAATATTAAACTAATTCTATAAATTGTACACTGGTCTCTGACTTGCTTTTGAAGATGTACCTTTTACGATATAGTAGGACATGCTTTAAAACTCACTTTTCATATGTACAAAAATTGAATTACTAACTGAATGATTCAGACTGTTGCTTTAAAGAAATACTTTCGGATTTTCACAACGTGTTATTACTGAATGTTAAAAATTGTATTATATATGAGAAATAAACAGCTTTATTGAATGTACTGCCTCTGAATAGGGAAATTATTAAGTTCGAGCGTTTTGCAAAAGTAAGTTAAATTGTATATTCTTATCTATCGTCTTTGTTCACTAATTCTCTTAGATTAACTGGTTATTATAAAATTAATACAACCAATCCCCGTTTATTCTTGTAATTCCGGTCATAAATTTCTGGTAAAACAACAAAAATGTAAATGTTGAATTGTAAAGTGCCTACATTGATGAGGTACATTCAGAAACTATATGTTATACAGTCCCATCTCACTAAGTCGAATGCTTATCTGCAATTCCAAATCGATCCAATTCGATTTAGGGAGAGTTCGAGTTAAAGAAAGATATTACCAATTATTTGATATAAAAATTAATGTGTATTATTGAGGCACAAACAACACTAATAATTAGAGAAAATCTGATTCTAAACTAGATTTAAATAAAAAAAAGGAAATTTGTGAAAATATGGGTATATCATTTACGTAATGTCAGAAACTAATCTATTAAAAATAGATTTAAATCAGAATGATATATGATATATTAATAGAACATCGTTAAGATAAAGGCTAATATGATCGTTAATATGTGTGTCTTTCCTTTATTCGATTGCGATTTGGGTCGTATGTATTTTGAATCCAAGTGGCCCAAAAATAATATGATTTGAGGAGAGTTTCGACTTAAAAACATCGAGCTATAGAGTTGCATGCTGGCACTCCAGCCAACTGAAAAGTTCGACTTAGGAAGAAATTCGAGTAATTGCAGTGTCAATTTAGACGAGGTTTGACTGTAATAATATCAGTACACAGAGAAATGGTTTCTCAAAACTTTCATATGGAGTTCAGCGTTACGGATGCTAGTCTTCAATGGAAGTTACAAAAAGGTAAAGAAACACAGCACAATGCTTACTAAACACAATAACAGAAGGACAAATGGAAGGCAAAAACCATTCAGGAGGCTCCAGACTACAATACACGAAACAGATAATGGAAGATGTAGGCAAAAAATTTAGAACCGAAAGGCTATGGAGAGCTACAACCACATAATTCAAGGCCTAAAAACCTTCATGGATGTAATTTGACTTCATAATAGTTTATCATTTGCATTCATAAAGTCACGAGACAAATGTTAATTTGTGTGCTTTCTACTATGCTCACATATGTCTTTGTATAGTATAGCCACCCCTACTCGAAAGAAAGAAAACTGTCATTTTGAATAAGAAAAACTTTCAGATATCAGGGTTGCATTATCTTAAAGAATTACAACTTGGGAAAATATACATATGTACAGAAATGAGTATACATACAATATTTAAATCGAGGGTGTAAGAAAATGTAATTTATACAGAAATTGCGACAAGAAATAGTAAAAAGAATTCGTCAGTCGTATCTTTCGGATATTGGCGGTTTTACCGTAAATTGTATTTTCTTCATTAATCAGATGCTACGGTAATAATTTCCAAACTTCTTCCACTCGTGTACTTCTTTAAAACCAGTTGAAACCACCTCCAATTTTGTTTCAGCTTTGTTTCAACCCTACTTTGGGCTGATTTTCGGTCATTATCAATTGTTCCTAATGCATTTTGAAGAAGTTTATTGCATACTCTCGGGGGCACTTGTACCATCATTAAGTGAGATCGTTCTAAATATTATTCTAATTAAAATTACATATAAAATTATAAAACTAGAGGTTTTGTTTGGATGATCTTATATCTCACTTAACTGAGAGAATAATACAGTTAAAAATTCAGTTTTAATTGAAATTAAGATGTATAGTAACAATCCATAAAATCAAGCTCAAACTCTTTACAATCACCCTTTTTACAGAAATATAAATCTATAATAATATTGCACATAAAGATCTATCTGCGTTTTCGCAAATTTTAAATTAGGAAAAATGAGGTCAAAGTTAATCAAATTCTGTTAGAAATTACATATGGCTATTTTAACAATACGCACCACCAACAGGGCCCAAGCTTTCTGTACTGCTCCCATGTAGATATCTATCTATATCACTGGTAACTGAAGTTTGATGAGTCAATTTTTTCCTAAAACTAGATCGTAACTTTTTCTCGTGAACGTTGTTCTCATTAGATTTCAATCCCAAGCTAAAATTTGTATTATTGATATTTATCAGTACAAATATAAAAAAATAAGTACCTTTCCTTTTGAGATGAACATTTAACATCTTCTGTGGTTGCTTTCACTGGAGTTACGGTACTCTCCGAATCAGAGCTTAAAGAATGGTTATCGATGCAGTGAGGTTTCACTTTATGAAATCGTTTCCTCGAATTCGCAAGCCTGACCGGTTCTGAATCGCTGAATTCATCATCTGATTCTTCTCGTAAAATTTCATCTGTCTTGCGATAATGTGGATCACTTCTTGTTATAGCACCGTTCCTAGGTAGTAGAGATAATCTAGTGTCCCTATAACTACCATCCAAAGAAATGTTTGAAAGAAATGTAATCGCGGCAATCCGTCTTCGTGAATTATCCCGTTTTAAAGAATTTGCCATTTATTTTAATATTGCTGGTTTGAGGCTTTGGTTTTTAACAGCAAAGTAAGCACTTTAAATTATGTCACAGATTACAAAACATAGTCCTTTTAAAACGGGTACTCACAAACATTGTCCTATTTTTCTCCACGGCAATTTTGTTCAGGAATAATAATCTGAACAAATTGTGCATTTTCTTGCAGCCCAAATAAACAAAGAACTAAACTATTTTTGGATATAAAATTTGAGATAACAGACCACAAGAAAGATAATCAGATATGAGATATGCCGACAAGTTGATACGGTTTAAGATTTGGGAAGTATCAATATCCCCTATGTAATATTTATCTCTGTACGGACATCTGTTATTCGTTTATGCAATTAAAATTGCAATAACATTGATTAAATGCCTGATTTTCCAAATTTATTTAAATTTTATAATATTCTGGATTCATAATTAAGACTTTATCTCTCTAGCACCCGGGAAATGCAAATAATTTAATGCAATTAAGAGAAGAAATTACTAATTATAATAATAGTATGAATAGTAATAATCGAGGTCTTTTGCTTTACGTCACAGTTTCCTTTTTTGTAAAAATGGAATCAAATAAATTGTTGACAATTTAGGTTGACAAACAGTTGACAGTAACATTTTACTTTTTTTTTTACGAAGGTGTGTGCGCTAACTTCGCGTGTATTGAGTTATCTAAAGTTATTTATGGAAGAATAATGTATACTTAATAATATGTGCAATCACATACATATTACGAAGTGACCCAACTAATCAGTCCTTGATCTTTCTATTAGTGATAACAGTTCGTTTTCATATTTTCAGAAACGTGTGCTGTTCGCAATCCACATTGTGTAAACTTTGATCTGAATCAACTGTCACCAGTAATGTTTCTCACTGAAAATGGGAAAAAGTTGAAAAACAAGGAAAAGAGGCCATACATTCAGGACATTTCATGGTATCTCATTTTGAGGCTGAAGCACAGGATGACGACGAAATTGCAGTGCCTATTCCAGACATACCGCTTAAAGATCCGTTTGAAAAAGCCATCAAACCAATATTGTATAACGGAAAATTGGATAGTCTAGTGGATGTCAAACGTTTCCAACCAATTGGCATAGAAACCAGCCTATCCAAACTATTTCAATGTATGTCAATTGCATACAGGTTAGTAAACAATATATATTTTTTGTTTTATTATCTGTACATGCTGGATTTTATGTAACCCAAATGTAAAAACGAGAACTATGGAAACTGGGAAAATCTGTGGTTTAGCATGAACTCAAATACAGTACTTTGTCCCTTATCTTCCCCATTTTTATATTTAAAAAAAAAAATATATATATATTAATAACTAATGGAGAAAATACAAAGGGAAGAAGGTGTCATTTTTAAATTCTGGGCTAAAGTTTGTTTTAAAGAACAGAAACGATGTCAAGTGTGAAATACTGACGTACATCTTTTAGACCAAGTGGTATCTAAAATTTACAATGAACGACACTGTTTCTTTCACATTCTTTTTATTGAAGATGACAACTTAAAATTGTTGAAAAATCGAAAATTGTGTGGTAAAGATGACAACTTTCTTATTTGAGTTCGACTTAAGCTGTAGAATGATTGTTGCTGATCCAAGCAACGTAGTAACTCTTGTTTAACTTTGAACACTGCTATGTCAATGTTTAGTACACTTTTATTTGAGTTCGGATGTCATCATCATTATCCTTTACCCTTTCTACTTTTCGGTGTGAGGGTTAGAGGTAACAGACTCATTTTAGGATTTTTAAACTGCTTCGCTTCACCGCGACCAGGTTTTGAACCCAGGATCTTCTTCCTGTGAAGCGGGTGTTTCATCCCTCGGCCACTAAGCGGGTTTGAGTTCGGACATAAAAATTAAAAATGAAAATTTAATGGCAATGTTGAGTATGAAACCTATTTTACTTTGCAATATGGATGATACATATCCCCAGAGATACGCGCATGTGAACATCTTTAATTTAGTATTACTTTATAATTATTATTTCTGCAAGAACACTGGATTGTGATATACAGTGAAACCTCCGATATCCGAACTTCTAATATCTGAAACTTGGGATATTCCAAAGAGCTAATTAGCGAATTTATTTTACGATTTACGCTTTTGCTCAAACGATTCTCTGGACTTTGTGGCAAACCGTCCACTTTCCGAAAGCAAATAGCTGCAAATATGCGTTATTAGATACATAATAGGAGAATTCTTAATTGAATTCACTCATAGACATCAAACAATATGACGTAAAATTTCTGTACAAGTTACATTTTTTTAACATATTTCCATATCCAATATATTATCCTCCCTATGTTCGGTTTGTGTTAAGCGATTACGAGGAACGGGAATAATAATCAGCCCTACAGTTATGATAAAATCCTGGTCGGCGACGTACTAAATACTGTACGCATATTCACGAATGCACATATTTTCTTCAACTTTGACTTCTTTAAAACGATGCCAACCTGATATCCGAAATTTTTGCTTATCCGAAATACCCTCGGACCCCATTATTTCGGATATTGGGGATTGTACTATAGTTAGCTTACAGTTGTTCCATGGATTTTGATTAGAAATGGCTAATATAAATATTTATTAAGTTAAACTTAAGTTTTTGTTTAGAACAAGATTGTTAAACTTAAGTGATATTTATTCCTGCTGAAATTTCCGTCCTGGAGGATTTCACTGTACTTACAGTAATTACCTAATATTGTTATTATTGTTGATATCGGACAATTTTCGTTCGTAAGACAACTGCTACCTGTATAAACTCACCACCGAGCGTTGAATTACATACGGATCGAGAATCGTGCGACGACTTACTCCATGGCAAATATGATTACATGTGCGACACGTGTTATACGGGTAGTAGTTGTCTTACAGATGGAAATTGCCTAATACCTAATTACAACATTAAGTAATTACTGGAAGTACGGCAAAATTCATCTATTCATCATGACATAAATATTTTTATTTACATGTGGTAACACAACGTTTGCTGGTGTTTTATAGAGAAACCAAGCTGAAAATGTTTTTCCATTTTTTATGATCTTCCTCCCTTCCCACCGTGGTTCCACGAATCGTTAGCTACCTATGTACATAGTACAACATCTAATTATAGATGATATAATTTTTATTTCGTCGAATAGGCATTTACACGTTTCCTGCATCCTACCGCTAATTTGTAGAATTGATGTTTTGTCGCCTTTCGCTCTGCAGTGATAGCGTGTGAAACACGTGTTTATTTGTTTGTCGCAAACAATGTGTTAATAAAGCAGTCTAAACAGTATTCTGGTTGACCTTTATAGTTATTACTACTGACCGACGAGAAATGTTTACCCTTCCACACCTTGCATCAATATATCATCCTATTACCCCACCATCAAGCGCATTTGTGTACCTACGTATTGCACTCGCCATCCCCTACTTTGTCGCACTAAGTAAGTGAGAAAATGGAAGGGGTTATTTTCTAGATTCCTAATATCCCTCGTCGTGCACTCGGACCCATTATATTAACTTTTTATTTGCACCTCGGCTCCTTATAATTTTTTTTTTTGCACAGTGTAATAACCCATGCGCAATGGTGTTTCTTTTTCTTATTATTAACATAAATGTGAGTTCACCATTCGCATTAAATTCTTATTTTATATCATGTGTGACAATATATTTTTATTACAAAATAAAAAAAAATATTTACAAAACTGGCGCCTTTTATTTAGTTGTTGAAAAGGATTGCTTGACTGCGGCATTAGGGTTTATGGCAGAAACCTTGATACTCGGAGGTCCACGACAAAAAGTATTTGGGAACCGCTGGTGTAACCATTTATTTTTCTCTGGCAGACAGTATGGGATATGTAGATGTGTTCTAGTAATTGTATTCAAAACGCAACTTTCGCAATTCTTTCTTAAAACAAATCTGATCAAGTAATAAAGAACAAAGTAACTACATCTCTAATTATTAATGAACAATTAGAAAATATTTGCTACCCTCACCATCCGTATACGCGCTTAACGGTTATACCGATCATCAGTACGGCTTTGCGAGATTTAACTTTCGTATACAATTTTATGTACATATACAAGGATTCTTGATGTTTGTACCTATATGAGAGGGATTTAATCCCTCTCATGGGTACAAACATTAAGATTATAAATTAACTATAACCCCATAACCCACTATAATTGCATTATTATAAATTTCTGATTATCGTTGTGATTTCAAAAGTATATGGGGAACGTGTTCCCGGAATAACATGTAGTACGCGAGATAAATATACTTATGTACAAAAGTATTGCATGTTTTTTTAAATTAGGACTTTTGCCCTTCCTAATTTTGTTGATAGATCTAATAGAGTGGAAAAAATGTAATGTGACAGTCTGAATGATTGATAAAATCAAGAAAAAGTGTTGTGATAAGAATGATTAAAAAATGTTCGAAGGGCTAGTAGCTGAAAGCATGATATGGAGACATATCTTTTATCAATTTTTACTGTACGTGACTTAGTTGTTCATTGGTGTTAAACAAGATTTTTTTTTTGTGCTATGTACTTAGTTCTTTATTAATACAGGCAAACCTCTCTAAGCCGATTTCTTATCAGCTAGTCCGAATTAGTCGATTTTGGAGAGAGCTCCAGTTAGACAAAATCATTAAAAATTATTCGATGTACGAGGGTAGATTGAAAAGTGTCCGGAATGACAATGAAAACAAAATAATTCGTATTCAAGTTATATTTTATTTTTCAATGTATTCCCCTCGAAGGTCCAACGTTTCTCTAGCTTCTCGAAAGCCATCCGGAAGAGACTTTCTTCGAGGTTTCCAAAATAATCGTTTACGGACTCTATCAGTCCTTGATTCTACCAAATTCTTTACATCCAGAAATGTTTTGAGTTTCGACAACAGGTGGAAGTCTAACGGAGCCAAATCAGGGGAATAAGGCGGATGCGGAAAGATTTCGAACATCAATTCTGTCAATTTTTGCTGAACGATTTCCATTTGAATGAGCGGGCACAATTTTGTAGTGAAACAACACTTTTTCTTAACCATTTCCGACCGTTTTTTCCTGAATTGCTGCTTTCAATTTTGTCCAAAAGTGATGTGTAATATTGTCCTGTAACAGTTTTGCCTTTTTCAAGAAAACCAATTAGCAAAACCAGAAAACATTGATGATTGTTCGAACTTCGTCTTTATTCATAGTTGAAAACACAAGAAGGTACTTGACTTAAATGCTTGTGAAAAGCAGACTATTTGACAGATCGATTTAACATTTGCAGCCATTTGATATGAAATAGTTGCCAACACAACGACATAAAGCATTTGGAATAATAGCAACCTCCTAACAGCGATTCCGGAAACTTATTAATCACCCTCGTATAGCAGCTCATTTCTCAAGTGTATCAGTTAATAAGAAAATATAATAACGCCTCGGTTATATGCCTTTGGCATATTTGGGTTTTTGTGGTTTTTACTTTCCTTTTATCGCTTTAGTATGTTTCAAAATATGAATTAATTTACCATGACACATCTTGGATTATGTTTGTTATTACTTAAAAAACCCGCCGGAGGGAAATTGAAGGAAAAAAAGCGTTTTAAATTTTAAATCGTGGAAAATCCGCATGTAATTGACCGTATCTTTTGTAGTTTTATACATATTGCTTGCTACGTTTAATCCAAATATGTTAGGATATTCTCCCATTGCGTTGATGTACCTGGCAGATGCTTGTAAACTTCTGTCTTTCTTCCTTCAATTCGTTTGGTTTGATGGATTTTCTGATAGATTCGTCTCTCCAGTTTTTCTTCTCTCCCGAACGAATTGAGAACTTTTTCTCAAAACTATATTTCGTAACTTCTGTAATTTCTTGAAATAACAAGAATAAAAAGTTATTTTTGCTTCCTGGTACTAACACTAGTGGTTAACAGTAGAAACAGTAGTTGTTTGCTGTTTCTGGAAAATTTGTAGGTATTACCAGTAGTTAACTTATTTCGTTTTAACATTTGATACTGCGGTTGCTGTTATCAACTTGAAAATAATTAATGACGACTATGTTTTATAAACTAAAATTAATAAACGAAAATAAGCACTGATATAAATGACGACGTCATCTTCCATGTTTGTTTTACTTCTGTTTTTTTATAATGATTTTCATTACTCGTATCAAGCAAATTACTTATCTGTTTAACATGTGTGTGCAGTGCATGTATATTTTTGCCCATTGCTTTGTGATATTGATATGTATTAAACATGCACTACCTCCAAAACGCCCAAAAATATTAAATATAGAATTATTATTTTGGCTGAATGTAGACACACCCACTTATTATACGTTGATTACGTCAAGATCGTGCAGATCTAAACTTCCTATATGTAAAATTATTTGTGTGTGGTGAAAAATACTTGTCTGTCGTATAAATTTAATTTGATACATTTTATTGTATTATTAAATGATTACCACATGGGTGTGAAAATGTATACAAGTAATACGGTAGCAAACAATGTATAAAAATCATTCTCCCGTACGAATGATTTAAGAAGCGGAGTTTGTAGAAATTTCAAACATTTGATTAATTGGAATTAATTCTGAAGCGTTTACGACCGCAATCATTGAATCTTGGTTTCCAAGATTGTATTCGATTATACTGAAAATGTACACTGTGTCTGAAAAGTCTTGGTATAGTTCCAAATATTAAAATTTTACTATATACTAAAAGATACGTGCTTAGATTTGTTCCACCCCTTCAGGAGGTGGAGGATGCGCTGATATGAATGAATTAATTCCACGTTCTTGCCCTCAATATCCACTTGCTAGAATTAATTTTATTAAACAATTAGTATGAATTATCTCCTGTAGATAAACCTAGGAGATTTACATGTTTGACATAAACATCGGCCAAAAATGAAATGTACAGAGTGCTGCATACTATGGTGGGAGATTAGTGCAGATTTTTTCGGCCAAAGTTCACGCGCAACACGTGTTTCGACTACTGTTGATTAAGCTTTGGTGTGGAATATTATTCATAATTACTTATTGTTGAGTCAGACTAAGAAGATACAATGCGGTTTTAGATAACGAGTACAACATATGAATAAAAGTTTAAATGTCAATTCCTTTCCTGCTTGTACGTTATTTTCGCATCAATTTTCAGGAAGAAGTTGTACGTAACAACTTCGCGAGAAAATAGTTCTTCCTTAGAAAAAAAAATCCTAACAAGCATTAATAGTCTTTGTGGTGTGTTGCTATTTATAAATATTGTATTTAGTAAAGTTTTGCCTATGTAATCACCAACATGACAAATATATAAATTTTATGATAAGAACCAATTTAATTTCCGAATGTTTAGATAATAATTCACAGGTTACTGTGTTAATTGGTTGAGGTAAACAACCAAGAAAAAAATTCCCTATGTTATTCACGTAAATATATAACTTGCACTTCAGTACATTATCGCATCACGTGTACCTACAAGTGTACAAATACCGCTATCACGTGTAAATTTTGTATTATCAACATTTTCCATCGGCTTTCAACGCTAAATTTTAGCAAACGCTATCTCATCTTAGATAATTGTCCCCAAGTCATACCAGATTCTACCTGAAAAACCAAGACAAATATTTTCACGCAACGATTAATCTCCAGCGATGTCTGTTTTGCTAATTTTTCTAAGTACAATGCACTTGATATCTTCTTGACGTCAAGTTATTGTATTTTTGGAACTGACGACAAGGGGACGACACCCGTGTCATAATCAACATTGTGCAATGTTGCATCTATATTACAGAATTAGACGTTCGCCTATGTCACTTAAACTTTGGTTTCGTGCAAATTTCGTCGTAATATCTAGTCTGAGAAAACAGCGGTACTTACGAACTAAGTTACGACAACCTACATAACTAATCGCATACATCATCGATTTAGTACTGACTAGAGTGGGGAGTCGGCGATGTCGTAACTTATTTCGTAATTGTACGTTGTATCTTTCATGTTTTCATAATATAGCAAGCATAAAAACAGTATAAACCAATTTTTGGAGGGTAACACAAATCGGTAGTAATCATAATGTGTTAACCTGATATCCCATCAAAGCTTATGGACAGTAGCAGTAGATGTAAGCATGGAATTTTCGGCGTATATATTGCAATTCTCGCTTAAAAGGCAACTACTACCCGGACAGAATCCCCGATAGTCGTTGCATTGTATTTAGGTTGAGTATTATGCGGCAACTTGCAATGTATACAATATAAAGTATACAGGCGCATGTGCGAATTCGCATTCTTGTGGTAGCTATAATCGAACACAAGTTTACAAATTCCGATCAACTTTTGGGTCCGAGTAGATGAGAACGATTCTTAACGTATGCAATCCGTTTGTCAAGATTGTTCTCGCATATTGGCAGCATTGCGCTGCTATAACGAATGTCGGATGATGACGTCACTAGAAAAATTATTTCAATTCTATTCGAAACTTTTTGTTTTTCTTTGGGAACGTATGAAAATCCAGAGATGCGTATTTGCACAACTTTGGTTTCTTTGTAGCAAGCATTTACAAGCCGAAATTGTTTTGTAATGCGTGGGGAACGAAGCTGTACTAGTGGTAACTTGGTACAAATGTGCACTTTTCATTTTATTGCCAATGATAGGGAGACAACAGAAAAATCATGTAGATTACTGCTATTTTGGCTTGATAAATGTCGTACATACAGTATAATAGTCAATAAAAGCTAAGAATATATTATTTCTTAATAATACTGTATCTCACGTACCTACTTTTGCACGATACGCCTCCGACGTTGCACTCGTTTGTCGAACCTTAATCATCAGTGTCCAGGGTCTGCCCTGGAAACTTCGACTTCGTCACCGTCGAGCAGTGAAAGCGATTTTGTCATGGAAGAAAAGCATTTCATTTGGCAAAGTAAACCGAGTGATTTGATTCCTGATTTGTATTTATCCAAACAAAAAGCAGACTTTCTTGCATCATGGTTGGCAGAAGTGGCAACATCTTAACATTCGAACAAAAGTCACTGTCGATAACCGCAAATCCCCGGATTTCAAACAAGTAATCGGCAATTTGATGCAAAATTACCGCAAGATTGGAGCTCTAATGTTGATGCCATTGCACAACTCTCTGAGAGTTGTCTAACAAATGAACCTCAGTGTAGATCATTTATTGGAGATATGTAGATGTTCTACTTTTCTATTCTTTGAATAAAGTGGCGTATAATTGTCAAAAGTTGTAAAAAATGTATTTAGTGAATATCTCGAAAATTAGAACAAATCTTTAAAAAACGCATTTGAAGATTCCGATCTAGCGCCCCAAATTACCTTAGACACAACTTTTGGCTGCTGGTGTATACTTTTCTAGTCAACAGTCATTTTGCACGGGAAGTAGTTGTCTGGTAGATGAAATATCTCACGTTTCTACTTTAAGAAGGAGATTTCTAAAAAAATTTGATGTTGTTTCCAAGTGTTGGTGTGGGCTTTCTAATATAGCATCACGAATTTATTCTCAATTCAATCTATCATATAAATAATATAATAAAAGAAAAGAAACGAACATTCTCGTTTAGTCTCGTGTAGGCAATGAATGTAAATATAAATATTGATGCAAGGTTATAATAAAAATTTTCACACTCGCTAATAATAAAGATAAACTATACGTCTTAGATTTTGATACTTGCGGTACAAAGACAGAGTTGGACATTTATGAAATGCCGCTACAATGTAATACATATGTATCTAATCTAATAAATTTGCCACAAATATGACGTAATACGCGAACCTATATTTCACTAGTCATGCTTATTGCCATAATACTGTAATTATGAGACAGATAAGGATTAATCCACTAATCTTGTGTACTTCATTACGATGATAGCAAACCCACTAACGTATGTGCCATATGAAAAATTATATTTAAAGGCACACACCTTTTGTTGTAAGTAATTGATAATCCAGTTATATGTGGAATAACTTGGAAGTGCAATCGTCTGGTTAGTAAGATTCGACAAACGCGCATCTTGTTCGCTGAAACAACAGTCTATATACAGCGAACAAGACGCGCGTTTGTCGAACCTTACTGATTACACTTCCTGGTCAAAATCTCTGGTTAAATATTGCCTATAAGTTGAATAATGCATATGTTATAGGAATACATAACAGAAAAGTTGAGATAAATATTTAACCTTCCTATACTCGCGTCAAAATGAAAGACGTATACTATACTATATAAATCGGTCTCACAGACCGTATGCGTGAGTATAGGAAGGTTAAATAAAATTTTCATCATCGTAAATACTAATATATGTACGTATAAGTGTCTTATTTTCGCCGATACTTCATAAACAATACACTTCTTATCCATAAGATTTAATTCCAAATTTTAGAAGCCTTAATATATATTTTTTCGTTCACATCTTAGTAGATAAAATACATAATCTTGGGATTTCAAGATTTCCGCTTGTTAAACGTTAATTACATAGCATTGCAATGTCTAAAATCAGACGAAAACTTATCTGTATATACGAGGGATGTTTGCTTTCCGTTACAAACTATGTTTTTCATTGATAGAAGTGGTTATAAAAATATCCTTATTTCTAATGTTCTAAGGAGAAGAGAGCCAAGGATCAGTACTGGTTTAACAGATTTGTCTTTAAGAAACGTCGTGATTAAAAGAGAACGAAACGTATTCAACGAATCTTTGGTTGCGAGAGAGACAATTGTAATTCTATCCTTGCATATCAAGTTGGGACTTATGAAGCAATTTTGCCAAAATCTAAGCATATTCGGAACGCGTTTGTACGCAAAAACTATTTTTGTCGAAATGAATTTCTACCACAAAGCATTAAATTACGTTTTTCGAGATAGCATACTTCCGATAGCGCTAGCGACTTCAATCTCAGTAGGCTTAAAGTATTCGAGGAGGTGATTAAAACGAAATAAACGGCGGGTCCCTAAGTCTTACCGTTTCGGAGATATGGTAGTTTAAAGTTTGAAAAAATTTCTTACTTAAAATTATCATAATTTCGTGCTAGCGCGAAAAGTATTAGAGATAGCGCATTCGTTATTGATCCATTCGATTCCTAGGCAAAATCTACTTATAGAAAGGTGTATTCGATCCCGATCGCGCCGTAAATAAAGTAGTGAGAACGATTTGAAATTTGGCCATTAACGAAAACGACTTTTAACAGAATGTTGGTCATTCGACGAAAAATTCATGTTCGAATTTCGAAGTTATTTTACATCAGAATATACATAATGGAATCGGCAATTACGTAGAACATGTCGGTTCGATCCTGGAACACACAGGTTTCGAGAAAACGCCATCCCAAGTTCGAGCAAAAAGCGTTAAATAGACCGAATATTGGGGTTAATATAGGGCAAAAATTATTTTTGATTTTTTAAAATTATTTTTAATTTTTAGTTTTTTAAAAATGTACTTCAATAAATTTTTAATCGTATTTTAAATCTTATTCCTAAAAACTATTTTGATTGCCACAAATGGCAATTAAAAATTAATTAAAATTAAAAATAGTCCGAAAATGGTCTCGTACGTTTTCGACACATACCAACTAAATTAAATAGAATTTCTTTTTTTTTAATTAAATAATCTTAAACAAATAATAATTCGTTTGACCTGTTAAGTGAAATTTTAATTTAATTTAAAGATTTTGAAGCATTCGACGCAAACATTGCTATTGTGTTTGTTCCTACAAACATTTTTTTTTTTTGCATAAGCAGCAGACTAATTCAAATTTATTTTTTTCTCTGCGTTTTCTTCAAAACATAGTGCACATCTTCCACGTTTTTCAATCTGTGGTGGCACTGCTGAAGGTTGCCTGGAAGATGAACTGGCAGAAAAGTCTACTTTTTCCGCTTCAGACAATTTCCTTTTTAATGAACGAGAAAATATTTTGAGTTTTTCTTTTTCTGTTTTTATATATTTCATGGTCAGGACTATACCAAGAATAAGAACTATATATTACGGTTTAGTCTGCTTTAGAATAATACACATTCATTATGTATAAAATATTTTTTAATGTCTTTCTCTAACTCAAACTCTCCTTAAGTTGATTAATTTGGAGTAGACAGTAAAAATTCAACGTGTAAAGGTTCGATTGTGATTGCAGCACAATCTATAAATTTAAATTTAGCATTATTTCTAAGTCAATGATTTGATGAGGACTAAATCTGGAATTCTAAGAGTTCAAGTATAAATTTTAAATTCCAAGATGTCTAATTAATTATCCTTTGATTTTTTTTTACAATATTCGCACGTATATTAAATAAATCCAATAGTGTTAGTAATAACTTGCGTATGTAAGCGAGATCAATTAGTAAATAGCTTTATTCAAGCTACTGTTTTCGCAAGTAACGTACACGTATTGGTTAAATACACATATTAAATATATGTTTGCCATATTAATACTTTCCCATGATTTATCACATTCATTTTAACACTTCGGTAGCATTTCCTTTGCACGTGCGGTATTTATTATTTGCAATACATTGAAAATTTATAACGGTTTACGGTATGAAAATTGAAAGTATTCACGGTGTGCGTTGGATAACATTTGTGTAATTAATGTAGTAAATAATTATGTTTCAAACTTTACATTTATCGAGTATATTATGTTTACAGGCAAAAATTAACTTCGCCCAAATGGAACCGTTTTCGTGGCATACGTTTAAGATGGAAGGACAAAATTCGTTTAAACAACGTAATATGGAGGTGCTGGCACATGCAATGTAATATGCCTTTTACGTTGTAATTTAGTCTTTTTAAATTTCATAAATGCATATATTATTTTTAGTCATAAAGAAGCAAAACACATTGATTTGTCAGTTTGCTTCGCCATTGGATGTGGATACTCACAACAAGCCAGAGGTAATATTCAGTCATTAAAGACTACTATTAAGAAATCAAATGTAAATTAAAATTAAATAGGCTATAGTGATGGAAGGGAAATATTGGAAAAGGAAACTGGAGGCTGTGACTGCTGAATACAAAAAGTGGCGAATGTTTTACAAAAATCAATCATCTGGTTACATTAGGGATGCGAATGATTTAGTAAGTAGATTTATATACTTAATATTAATACATTTCGTTTTACATTTCTTGTTGATTTGAACTGAATGACGTTGGATATGCTATGCCCAGAAATATAATTTTTTAAAGTGATTTTATGCTGTTTTAAACTCGATTTGTTAAAAGAAAAGTTGTTAATATTTTTGAATTCTAACTCGGTCATGTGCACAATCTTACAAAATAAGACTTATTTCCCGGTTGATCTGTCACTGCCTGTCGCCGTCAACAAACTTCGCGAATGGGCCGACAGATAAAGATTAAAAATCAATCCAGAAGAAAGCGTTACATTGGTAGGGGGAGGAGGGAGGCTTTTGGAATACTCATCCCACATTTCTTGCAGAAATATTTCTGGGTACCATTTCTAACGTCTGTCACATTTACTGCTAATTAATAAGGAACTTATTTCTTCTTACAGTTGGAAATCGAATTAATGAAATGCGAGTTAAGCAATTCTGAAGCCGATGGCATGTTGATCGATGAAGATTACATGGGTTTAATGAGTGATACATTATTTTCAACGATAACCAATCATCCATTCGCGTTTCCAGATACTAGGGAAATTGGTAAATATTCTTCATATCCAGGAATATCGTCGACATTTATTACTTGTATATTTCAGCCAAAGCTGGATTAGCCGATTTTATCCAACCAAGTCTTGGACCGCTTCAGCCAAATCTCCCAAACAATGATTTTATGGATACAATAGAGCATTTCGGTACTGATTCTTGTTTTTTACTGCTATCATTTTGTTTTATCAGAATCTTTTGTAGATTTTTAAGTGGAAAATTGCCCACAGTACCTGAAGAAAATGGTAGTGATGCCATATATAATAAATCCTTAGGTTGGGATTATTCAGACTTAATGAATACAGGTCCTCCGATGCAGGTAATAAAACATGAATCAATTTCATATCATATTTAACATAGAAGGATGGTTATGACTAGAGGGGGACGAATCCTAAATTTTCTCGAATCCGAATCCAGATCCTAAAATCATATTGATTGATACAAAGAGGGAAAAGTTCTTTTTTTGATTTTTCAAAACAAATTATAGGTATTTAATAAATTGCCCTGCTTGTTGTAAAATTCCCAAAATATAAATTTACAAATACACCTATATTTACTTATTCATAAACCAATGAAATTTAGCAAGTAAAGTATGTTAAAGTTTTTCTTACATGATTTGATAAAAACGTGACCGTTTTTCCTGAATTTTTTGTAGAAGAGGGTGTTGATTATTTTTAAGAGTTAGTGTGGATAAATACTCTGCAACTCCTAAACATAGAATGCTAAATTTTAAAAAATCGAAAATTTGTTTAAAGGAGATTTTCATTTAAAAGACCAACATTCGAACCCGCTCTGGGTCCAGCTTACTTCCTTTTTTTTTTTATCAAGTATGATCCCTGATGTGCTGAATAATCTTTCTGAGATCTTTTTCGAGGGATTCGAGGATTCGAATGTCCTATCCCTAGTTATTACTAACCAGAAAATCTGTCCACCTTCGATTTTGATCCAACGTGGATATGTTTTAGTTCATGAAAATTTAATGGACACGTATTTTTTGTATCGGCTCAAAATGATATTAAGGGTATGAGATTAACCCTTATGGTGTATGTTTGGAAAGATTTGGCAGTTTCACATAGAAGCAGTGGTCCGATCGATATGAAATTAATTGCAAAATGTTCGTTACGTCAAATAATGAAAGTTGCGTGT
Source organism: Chrysina gloriosa (assembly GCA_038088585.1). Classification (NCBI taxonomy): domain Eukaryota; kingdom Metazoa; phylum Arthropoda; class Insecta; order Coleoptera; family Scarabaeidae; genus Chrysina; species Chrysina gloriosa. The sequence continues at coordinate 9,952,028 of CM076089.1, read as the reverse complement.
TGTACTTCCCTTTCACCCCCACTGAAAGGGGCAGATCTTCCTCCCCTCCCCTTAAATTATCTTTTTAACGTAACAAAGTCAATTTGTAACTGATTTGGATGAAAAAAGAGAAATTGAAGAGGGACAAACAAAAATGGACATTTTTCCTTTGTTTCGAGAAATCAAATTTAACTTGACTGACATTTCCCCCGTCCTGGCATAGATAATGTACTAACCTTAGATCTGTATATGTTGTATTCTACATTCGATTAACATCTAAATAGCAATTTTCTTTAATTGCAGTTAAATACTCCAAATCTGATGGACCAATATCAACAATTACCAGTCAGTTCAGTGCCAACACAAAGTAATCGTCAATCTAATCTAATGCAGTACGACAACGAAATGATTATGCAACCTACCGTCGATCAGTATCTAAATCGACAATCACAAACATACCAAGCACCTGTGATCTCCTCGAAAAGCTCAAGCTCAAAGCAAATAAAAGACTTAGCGTCAAGTCAAACGAAGGCAAACGTTTCTTCATTAGGGTCTACTGCGTTCAGCAAATCGTTAGATACCGTATATTGTAATTTCTCCATTAATAATATAGACAGCAATGTGTCGGTAGAACCATTAAGAAGTAAGTATTTGGTATGGTGCTGTTGATGTACGGTACTAATTGTAAGTAGAAGTCAGTAATCGAATGAGATAGTAACCAGATTGCGGGAGAAGAGGAAATAAGCAATTGTTACGAATCCTGTAGATTTTAAACTATTTTTTCAGTAATAATTAAAAGCAGTACAGACTGCTACTGCAAATACTACATTTGCATTTACACGCGACGATTCCTAAAAGATTTTACACCACGACCATACAACACAATGTAATTTAAGTAGAAAATTAATTTTAATTTATCGAAAACCAGGGAAAAACATGTAATTTTGGCGTGTTCCCATTAACGATCTTTTTTCCAACTTGCCATTACGTTGAAGTAGCATAGTGTAGTAATTTAGTGAACGCAGGTGTTTTTCTCGAGATTTTTTCGTATCAAATTGATTTTTATTGCGTATCAATGATTAATATACAGTGAGATCCAAAATGACTGTTTATGTCGCTTCCGTTACAAAATGTAACTTTCTCAAAATGCCGTCATACTTATATTGTGGTTAGTATTATTTCAGTGACGTACACGTTTACGCATGATACATAACCATGTTTACGATACAAATCTTTTCATTTTTGACATTCCTTTCAATTATCACTTATAATTTATTGTATAAACTAATACACACATTTAAGTAAAATCTAATTATTATTTTTTAAAATTGTGTATCTAGTATAATTATTTATACAAGCATCATTTAAAAAAATGGGTCTATTCGTCTTCTGGAAATAACGACCCACACTCCAACTTTCAAAGGATGTAATGATGTTTCATGAAATATGTGACGGCTTTTAGCAGACCGAACCCTATAATTCTAGGAGTTTATGTAGCCTGGTAAATAAAACCAAGCTTCATCTGAAAAGAAACTCATCAAGCGTCAAATAATTATTTAAAATGTCAAAAGATTTGGTAATATTACTAAAATATAATCAGTTGCTATATTCACTCAAAAGTTCGGAAATAAATATTGATATCACCCTATGCGGAAATCAGTATTTTTCGGACAATAATTTTGGATCTCTCTCTACTTCGCCATCGCGTACGTTGATTGATAAAAACTGAATTTCAGTTCGAGACGAATTCAAACTTTTACAAAATACGGAATCCAATCAACAACAACAGTCATCACAAAATCTTAGAGCCGTACCGCAGGTAAGTTCGACAAAATTCACATCACCGATGGCAGAGAAGTACAAGTTACCGCCGAGATCACATATATCTAGTCATGGATCATCCATGATTACGAATCAACAACAAGCAAAATCACAATTGGTATTGGACACTCTCTTAACGAAATATGTTCATTTTTACATGATGTTTCTTAGAAGGACGACAAAAGTAGTAATAAAACGAGGAATTCACATAGAGGCAGGCGGTCTAGATCGAATACTAGGGAACCACTCAAGAGACCTCCTCTGCAAACAGCAGTTAGTGATCCGTCCCTAATAACACCAGTCAATAGTATGATATTGTCTCAACTTTTGACGAATGGTAATTAATTATTCAATTACTATTACTGCATGAATTTTTTACTTCTTAAATTGGTGTTATTACAACACTTTCTGTGCAGTAGTAGAAACGGTTACTAAATTTTTATGCACGGATATTGTACGCATTTGACATACTAGTCTGGGCAAACAGCGGTAATTACGAAATAAGTTACGACAGCCTACACATACACGGAACTACTCGCATACTGCATCGGTTTAGTATTGAGTAGAACGGGCAGTCGGCGATGCTGTCGTAACTTATTTCGTAATTGTGCGCTGTTGCCGCTATTTGCCCACCCTAATTATATATCGTCGGTTTGGGGGATCCTTAAATCATTAAACGTCAAATGGAATTTGGAAGAAGGTGATATTTTTAATTCTTTAATTTTTGTTTCCATTATAATGAGTTGCTGAAAACTTTTTCGCGGTGTAGGTAACATTTTTAAAACAAACCTAGAACAGCGAAATAGTATTTACGCCAGCGTACATGTATACACAACAGATCTTATTGAGCAACTCTAATTATAATTGTGTTTGTTAATTTCCAGATAGTGATAGTGTATATCCTCGCCACACACAATCACTTTCATCTACTCAAGATTCAAATGTTAGGTGTAAAGAAGAAACTGCCCAGACTTTATGTTTATTGTCGCACCCATCATTGCAGGGCGGGGCAACGATTATTTCATCCTTAAGCGTAAATCCAGTACAAAAACAAGATACGGTAAGTGATAATTTGATTGACAGTTTGTTCAAACTGTTTTGATTCGATTGGGAAACAAACATTTCCCCAAAGGAATCCATTTTGTAGTTTTGTTGAAAGTTTAACATGTTAAGCCCCGAAAAATATCAGACTTCGTTTGTTCTAACTTAAAATGATTAAATCGGGCTTGATAACAAATTGGTACATCGTGAATTCAACCAAATGCTCTGTGGTTTTCTTCTTAATTTTAACAAGTTACATTAATTTCTCTCAATTCCGGCGATTTGAAAGATGAAATACAGTCGAATCACCTTATGTCGATACTCCCATAATTCGCATTTTTTCCCTTAAGTGGAATTCTTTACAAGTTACTTGTCAAGAATTTCTTGTTAGTGTCCATCGCCTTTTAAGAAAAGTGACAATCTTAAATAAAACAACGATTCCTATCGCGACAAAAGTTACGTCAGAAGATTACATTTAAATTTGAATGAAGGCGACGAATGACACTTATTTTGTTCTCTTGACTTTTTGAAGATATTACTTTGGGTGTTAGACAACGTATGTGCTTTATGCACGATGATGCGCCACCCCATTTTTTAATACAAGTCCGATGGCATTTAAATGAGAGTTTTTCTGGAAATTGGATAGGTCCTGGTGGTCCAATTGCGTGAGCCCACGTTCGCCTGATATAAATCCTATCGATTTTTGCTTATGAGGACATCTAAAATCATTAGTTTATGAGACTGATGTCAATACCATTAACCAGTTACAAGATCGTCTCAACTACGCCTGCCACTGTACGACAAGCACATGAAACGCTGAGTCGTACATGCGGTGAATCATTGTAACGTCGAACACAAATGTTTGAACATATGTTGAGGTAAAGTCAGTGCAACCAAAACAAAACTTTTATTTTCCCAAATTTTCGTTCACATATAATCCTATAATTCCTCATATAATCTTTTAAATAACTTTGACTCCAAAACCATGAAATACTCTGTTGTCTATCTCTAAATCGAACAATTTAGAATGGAAGATAAGAATTCGACTTGACGAGACCTTTGACTGTATTACATCGATCCCGTTCGGGGCTTAACGTGTCATATGCGACATATTAGACTTAATAATTTGATTATTTAGTTACTGCCTAGTACACTAGGGCCTACTAGTCCGCATATGGAAACGCAATCGCAGTCATTAAGTTCGCCTACATCACCTCAAGGTTCCATCGAATCGCCAAGTCGCGAACCGGTTCAAAAAGAACACAGGAGGTCGCACATACATGCCGAGCAGAAGCGCCGCTATAATATTAAGAATGGTTTCGATATGATACACTCGTTAATACCGCACCTGAATCAAGTCCCCAATGCAAAGGTAAGGATTGAAACTTGATTGAGACTAAATAACACGCAATGTACTGTAGTTAAGTAAAGCGGTCATGCTTCAAAAAGGTGCCGAGTACATTCAGCAGCTTAAGACAGAAAGAGATCAGTTGAAAGATGAAATGGACCGTTTAAGACAACAAATCGAAAGTTTAGATACATCAATTAGGTACGTAATGGTAAAGTTGGCATAGTTTGTTCTTAATAGATTTATTATTTAAAAAATATCTCACATCGTCAGATTAATTTTTACGTTTTAGTAACTGCCAATCTCTGTTACCTGCGACTGGGGCGCCGGTGTCTCGCAAACGACAGATAAAAATGCAAGAAATGTTCGATGAATATGTTAAATCAAGAACCATGGAAAACTGGAAATTTTGGATTGTATCCTTTAAGAAAAATGCTTTTATATTATTTCTAATGTTGCTTTGAAATTGCCTTCAAATGCCCTTATGGAGATTAGATACACTCATGCCAGGTTCCACCGACACTTAATAAATACACAAATAGTTATTCTATGAGTAAAATTTATTCTCCATTTAAGTAAAATTCTGTTTCAATGACGTGTTTTCAACTTTAGTTATACTCTGTTCATCCAACAGAAACCAATAGAAACTAAACCACTCCCCATTTTCATAAAAAACATAATCATGTCTGCTGGTTAAATGTATCAGTATTGCTTTGTTAGGTTTTGTCCGTTATGTGTAATTCGCGATACTTTTTTGTGTTACGTGTGTGTAGGTGATTATTTGATCAACTTCATTTTATAATTTTCCTTACCAAAATACAGTTTAGTTTATTGTTTAAACCCCTTCTTGGTTCCTATAATAACTTCGTATCCACATCTAACTTATCAGAACTGTACAGAACAACTTACCAATGGACAGAGCAACATTGTACCTTAGGTGATCTCCGACCAGGTAATTAATTCTAAGAAAACTCAACGAAGATTCTACACATACTAAATATGCTGGCATTATCATTTCTAATACAAGTGTTTAGTAATAATTCCGACTAATAAATATATTAGGTATTTTTTTTTTTCAAAGAGGCGTCGTAAAATGTGCAAAACGCTCAGTAGGGGGAACAAAAATGACGCGCCATATTTGTAAGGTCATTTTGGTTCCCATCCCATACTACTTAAACGGACATTTTGCGATACCTTTAAGGAAACAAAAGAAAATAGAGCCCATCGTAAATATTAAAATAGACACACGGCGTATTGTGTACCTGTAGAATCTTCGTAGATTTCATCGATGATAAATGTACTAACTGAAATATATTTTAGTCGTTTTAAATTCGTTAAAATATCTCTGTACAAAAACGGACATACTTACAAATCCAAACCAATTGCCGGAGGAAGCAAAGAAACAAGTTATGACCGATCCAGGTTTATCTAACGAGCTTTAATTAGATATAGATTATTATAAAAATATTCACTTAAGGACAACGAGTGGTAAACATGGTACAATATATTACTAAATCGCTTTAGAAGGAAACATACTTTATATGAATATGTTGCAGCTTATTTCTGTTCAGATTTTAAGCTTACTAAATCATTTTTGAATTACGTTCCACAACCATTAACAGGTGATACTAATAAGCCGATTGTTAGTATGCAGTTATTGTATATATGTAGTTTAGTTTCATTTACATTTCCCCAAAACAATTAACGGATATTTGTAAAAACTGGTGGTAAAACAAATATTTGGTTTAGTTCAATGATTCGTGCTGGTTCTTTGTTTTTAACATTTTTCTCGCTGTTTCCCAAATTGGAATTAATGGATTCTTAAAACGTTGGTTTTCTTTTTTAGCAATAAATAATTTTTATTGTATACATTCATAAAATTTGGCGGCCGATTTCAAGAATCTCGCGGCACAGTAGTTAAGAATCACTGCTCTAGAAGGAAGAAATCCAAAATGAGGCAATTTTCGATGAAAATAAATTGAATACAAGTTACTCATAATTTAATATTAGTAATACAAGTCCAAAGTTGCTCCCTTTTGTAACGCTCATGTATTCGTTCCATATTAGCCAATTCTACTTATGATCTGATTTTTTTATTAAAATTGGGCCTACATTATACCAGAAAAGTGAAACCACAAGCCTCTTCCTTTCTTATATTTATTATATTAATATAATAATAATAATTAATTTCGTTAAATTTTGCCAACTATCGCGGATCCTCTAGGAATAGACCACCATTTGGGAACAATTGATTCAGACTGATCTGAGACCAAAATTGCCCAAAAATTATACATATAGTTTGATATAAAGTGTCACAATATAGAACAAATTGTGGTTGTAGATCGTAATTCTTTTTATTTTTTTAATTACTAAGTACAACTAATGTAAATATTTATATTTCGACGTAGTTGTGCCTTAAGATTGAAAGTGATAATTCTTAAAATATGCATAATAAATTTAGTGTATTTAGAGTACTTATTGTTTATATATAAATATGTATTTTATGTTTTGTTTATTGTCATATCGATTTAGGTGTGATGTTTATTGTACCAAATACAATAACTGTTTTCGTTGTAAAGATTTTGTTTTACTGTATGTATAAGAGTATAATTGTTTTGTTCATGTTATAACGTGGATGTTAGTCAGTTTAACCATGTACACAACATATTCAGTAACGTATGTCATAATGGAGAAATGTATAAAACTCCTGTTCAACATATTTGTAATATAACACGTATATGATTAAAAGCTATATTTTTATATATCTATATGGACTATTTATGTATAAATATAAATTTCTTTTTCTTTGTAAGAAAATGTGTTACCTACTATTCACGATGGAAGTGCAGCTTTTGTTACTACACTTTATTTTGTAAGTGAGATCAAAATTTATTTCGTATTAATTTTAAGGTAATGGTTGAATTGTTTTAATTAACTTAGTATATTTAGTAACGAATAAATAGTTATGTATATACACATCTTTATTTCCATTTTAACTTCATTACACGCTCTATAATCACAAAATATTCATAAATACTCTTAATTATTTATTAATAACATCATACTCCAAATTTTATTTCATGTCCAAATTGAATCTTATTTTAAATCTTCACCGTTAACATTCCTTGAACAGTTCAAAAGTAAAATATTTTATTCGTCACAGAACATTATGAAGAGAAAAAAATTACAAAACAATTTATAAGTCGATAAATTATTAATTAAAGTAACTTAACACATTTTCTTAGCATATCTATATACCTTCTTTTCTTGCACACACTTCCAGTTTCTACTAATCGTTCAATTAATCGATTCATATGTCGTAAAAATGTATGAAACAAAACATCATGTTTGGGGAAACAACACGAAACCAGTTAAATATTGATGGATTTTAGTCATTCCAAGTACCATTAACATCTTGGGCACCACTGCCGAAGTAAGCCATTACAATAAAAGTATCTTGTTCTTGAGAAAATGGCATATTTATAAAGAGAAAATATATCAAAATTTACTGGTACAGTATGATTTTTCTTGAGTAAAACTGATTTCTGCTTCGAAACACTTAATAAATAAATCGCACGAATGCCATAAACGAATCCTATGAAAAAATTTCAAATAGATAACTTTTCATCACTTTAAAATGCAATGTTTATTAAATTTTACTGCCAACCTAAATTTTGTCGTCACACTTGATATGGCTCACCCTGTATTTTAAACAATATTTGCAATAAATAAAGACGAGTTGAAATATACGGCGTTTTTCTACAAAAAAGAAATAATGAAAAACGAGAAAACTGAATTTTAATGACATGTCAATTCACGCACTTGTATACACAGATTTCGTCGTGGATATTAGGAATTTTCTCCAAATTCGTCGGAAATGTGAGAAAATAAAAATAATTTCACATTAATTATTTAGTAAATATCTTTATTGTTCAACATGTAAATGTTATCAACAAAATAAAAGAAAATTTATTCATGCAGAACTTAAAAACGAATCACACATGTAAAGATACACAATAACTTACGTTATACAAAATTAATAATACACAAAAGAAGGCACTTTTTGCGATTTGCTTAAATTTAGCACCACAAGAAAAAGGCCATTTGTTTTCCTAATCCTAATTTTAATCCTAAATATGTGATGTGTTTTGAAAGACTTGTAAGTTCAGCACCTTTCCACTGGTAATTTTTCTCTTCAGATTATTGAAACAAAAAGTTGTTTTTCTTCCTGAAGATTACATTCTGTGATGTAGTTGATTTTCGCACGCAGTATTCTTGATTATCCTATACTCTTTCCAAAATAGATATTCTTATTCTAATAAGGCGGGTGTTAGATGTATAATCATATTTACTTATTCTATCGGCACTAATAGGAAGCGTTTAGTTTCAAAGGATTAGATTTTCTTATTTAATGTATGGAAAAGAAGTAGAATTACCTTTACCTCACGTTTCGGAAATAATTCCAAATACGTATTTCGGCAACTAATTAGCCAATCTCAGTGGAAAACTAGGGGAATTAATGGCGTTAGCAGGATATTGCTTGTGATACTTAATTCCCCGTTTTCCACTGAGGATGACAACTTAGTTGCCGAAATACGTATCCGGTAATTTTATTTATTTTATATATTACTTTAACCACAGTCTCCTTATTCTTATTTGTAATGTAACTATGTTTCCCATCTAAATATTCTCATGTTGTCGTTGTAAATCGATAAGCTCCACATTGCTATTTCATAAAAACTACCATTGGATATACCAGTCAGACAATTATTAAGAGAGGTATATAAAGGTTCAATATTCAGTTATCATCAATTAATTTTCTTCCTTCTGTATGTTAGTAAGAATCTTTTTCCTTAAACGAATTTATTACGCTTTTGTGATTTGCCATATTTTGATACAGTTGATCGAAATCCTACAAAAAAAATATTTATGGAGCTATTCACTAATAAAATTATTTAATGAGTATTATAGCTGAACGGGAAAGCTATCATATCAGGATATGTCCATATACAGGGTGAGTTTTTCTGATGTTTAGTATATGGATCTCGGAAACTAGCCGAGATAGAAAGACGATTAAATGGAAAATTTTAATCATAAAATTAGTAGTAACTAATAATTAATTAATGTACTTATTGAAACAAGTTGATTCTAACAAATATACTTACAATAGGTCGGTCTAGAAGTTCTTCTCCACTATCAGAAGCATCATAATACTCATAATATACATTCTCTGCAAATACATAGAAGTTTTGCACATGACGTAAACGAAACATTGCTTTATACTTACGAAAATCGCCCTCTTCATCTACATTCGGTTCTTTCTTAATTTCAACGGTATTTACCGATTTTATATTTTCTTGGCTATTAAAGCCGAAAGCGCTAGTATCCTTCTTTTTCGTTATATCATCAATATCCTTCTCTGTTTTAATTTCAGTTTTTATTTTTGGTCTATGACGCACAAATTTATTATCGACAGGGCCAGGTAGAAACGGCGATATGTAAGAAAAATTCAAATTTGGCTTTTTATCATCATCGTCAGATGATGGTTCCGTTTTAATTACGGACGTACTTTTATCATTTATATCAGCAGCTAATTTTAAAGGTGTTTCCACGGCTGACGAATAATTACTCACGGCGGAATAATCCGTGTCTGCAGCAGTATATTCATCAACATCAATAGTTATATCTCCAGGTGTGCTTGGATCATCATTCCTATTTTTGGTGGATTTTGAGGCTTCGATTCGCCCGGCATTCCAACGGTTCCGTGCAATCTTCTAAATCGAACTATTAAACTTTTGGAATACATTTCTGTACTGTGCGTTTGTTTAAAAGCCACTATAGAATCATCTACGTTCTTGAAATTAACGAAAGCATATCGTGTGTATTTCATTTTCTTTGCATATCCAATATCAATTCTTCTACATTTAGGAAATGCTTTGACCATATCCTCTTTTGTTATTTCCTGAGCAAGATTACCCACATACAAAGTTAACGGATCAATATCACCGGGACCGATATTTTGATCATCCTCCCGATCCTTTTTATGCTCTGCTACCAAAAAACCATTTCCGAATGGTTGCTTATTAAGCGCACTTATAACAGTATCAGCATCTGCAGACTCCTATAAAAATATATTAAATAATATATTAAATGATGATTAAAATTTATGTCAAGAAATATTCTACATTCCAGACTTGGTGTCACGGTTAGCAACTTCGATTGGATTATGTAATTACTCAAAACTAGAATGGCCTAAATTCCTGTGAAACTGAACATCTTTAAAATTTTACAAAGTGTTAGTTGTAGCCACAAATAATTCGGCTTTCATAAGTGATTGAATATGGAAAGAAGCAAAATTACCTTCAATGTAACAAAACAAAATCGTGCAGTCGATGGTTGTTGAAAATGCACACCCTCAATGGCGCTATGGAATTTTGACACAATTTCCTTGTTTAATTCAGGATCAGGAAACTTTATGATTAACGAATGATTTTTGAAACGTTTGTTATACTGCTTCTCCACCTCGAGTGCTTTCTCCGCATCATAAATATTCCAATCTTTTTTACTCGGGACATTCTGTGACAGAGGCTTCTTCCTTTTCTTTGTAATTTTACTTTTCGGTTCGGTCGAATCTTCTGATTCCGATCTTGTCCTATAATTTGTGCGCAACCAAGTTTGTGGAGGTCCATTTAGAAAATGGGTTCCGTTGATGAATCTACAAATTTATTATTGAAGTTCATAATTGTACCGTACTACAATTATTTCAAATACCTTGCTCTAGGTGAAAAGTGTCTTTGTGGCGGTGTAGCAGTATGGTAGCCGTGTTGTCTTACAGAGGGTAGAGGTGGAGGAGGATAGTGTGTATTTATTTGATTGGGGTGAAAATGTGGTACTGTTGGTCTTACATGTGCTTGTAAATATTGTTGATTTCCCCAATTCCATTGCTGATGTTGCTGTTGTTCCTTAATACAAATAAATGAATATAATCGAGTGTAAACAAATGACAATCGCTTACTGTGTATCCGTTAGTTGGGGGATTTGGTATAGGTGGAGGTGGGTAAGAAAAATCAAAATTGCTGGAATTCATTCCGTTTGAATATGTTGTCGATCATCATAACTAACATAGATGATAGTTCAGTATGTTCAGTATTATGTTAGGCTATTGCGAAATTATAAGTGACGTTTAATCACCAGTAATTGCTTCTGTTACTGCCAACTGATACTTTCTGCAGTTGGTACCCATCAAGAGGAGAGACTTCCAAGCGCGAAAATTTTAAATTTGGATTTTAATCATGAGAACCATATTTTATTAAAATCTGTTCATAATTTCTTTGTTCCTTATTATCCCTGTGCCCTTAGGGTTTAGGGTTTGCGATCTCGCTTTTCTTTATATATATAATCATTACTTATTACTTGCTAAGAAAGTGTAGAGTCTATTAGTAATAAATAGAGTTTGTCGAAAAGGTGGATGATATGTTATCAGTTATCATTAACTAGTGTAAATCGGATTGGCGCTGTTATTCCTCCGAATTTTATTATTCAATGATAAGTTGTCATTGATAAGTAAGTGACAGCGTCAGTACACGTCATCCACCTTTTTAACAAACTCTAGTAATAAATTATTACACTACTTTCGTTACTTTCTTATTATTTAGGCAACTGCATGTGTACGAATTTTCTCCATTCCTTTTTGTCTTTCACTAGTTTTCGGGCTTCTCTATAGGTATAGTTTTTCTTTTGCAATATCTCTTCCATGTTTCGCTCCCATATTTTCCTCGGTTTTCCTCTGTGCCTCTTCCTCTCCACCCTTGCTTCGCAGATCATTTTTACTGGTCATTGTTTTTCCATTCTTGTTATGTGTCTTCACCATGCCAGTTGTTTCTTTTCGATGTAATCATGTATTGGGTTTATTTTCAAGTCCTCTCTTGTTTTTTCATTTCCGATTTTGTCTCTCATCGTCACTCCTTAGAAATCCCATTTCGACTGCTTGTATTTTTCCCTTGTATCTCTTCCTTGTATCCTATGTTCCATGATTCACAACCATATGTTAGTACTGGTCTATATATTGTTTTAAAAACGTTCATCTTTGTTTTCCTCGATATGTCTTTTCTGTTCACTAAATTTCGGGTGATTGGGAAAAATAGATTGTTTCAATTGTTTGTGCTGTGATACGCTTCGTTATGCCTATTTCATCGCTTTTTTTTCCTTTATCACTACTCCTACATATTTGAACTCCTTCACTTTTTCAATTTCTTTACCATCTATTTTTATTAACATCTCCGTCTTCTCTCCTATTTCCATTATCTTGGTTTTCTCTAGGTTGATTGACATTCCATATTGTTTTAATGTATCTTCCCATATATTCATGTTATTTTCTAGCTTCTGATATTTTGATAGGTATCAATTCTCTGTATCCTAGTTGCCATGACTTCACTCTATCTCTACAATTTCGCATTATTTCGTCCATGGAGACTAGGAATAGTGCCGGAATCTTTACTCCTCCTTGTTTAAGTCCTTCATTTGTTGCCAACATTTCAGATTGTTGGTTTCTAGTTATCACATAGTTTACATTATCCTCGAACAAGCTTTTTATTGCTGGTCCTATTCATGGTGCTCCAACTGCTCTATTTTTCAAGTTTTTCCATATCTCTTCCCTTCTAATTTGGTCAAAGGTTTTCTCCATCTCTATAAATGCCATGCATGCTGCACCCTTCTTATCGTTGGCTTTCTGAATGATTTGTTTCAATGTGAATATGTGGTCTTGTGCACTTCTCCCCGTTCTGCATCCACTTTGTGCTTCATGTAGTGTTTTTCTTTGTAATTCTTCGCATTTTCCTTTCTAATATCCGTTCATAAACTTTCATTGCATTGCTTAGTAGTGTTATTCCTCGGTAATTTTTACACTTTTTTGGGTCTCGTTTTTTAAAAATCGATATTATTGCGCCCAGTTTCTAGTCTTGGGGTATCTTTTTCCACGCTTTCGTAAGTACTTTCAGGAATAATTTCCTGCCATATTCGTCCATCGTTTTTAACATTTCCGTTGTTTACTTTATCATGTCCTGGGGCTTTACCATTCTTCATCAGTCCAATTGCTTCTACCATCTCTCCTTCCTGAATTCCTTCCTCCTCTCCTTCTTTTCTATCTGTTCCGATCCTTATTTCATCATCTCTCGTTTGAATTTCCGATATTGTGGTACGGTCTTCACCAGCAGTTTTCATTCAGCAGCAACAAACACAAAGAAACAAATAATAAAAACGTTGATATTTCGAATCGCACTGTATGGAGCTGTGACCTGGATCTTGAAAGCCGTGGACAAAAGAATTAGTGATTTCTTTATTAGATTCACAATTACATGTATTATTTTGGGAATACTCTTATAGGTCTTACCTACACCTACCTAATTTATAAACTTTGAAATATTCAATATTTGTACTATTTGATGGAAGAAATGTTCCAAGTGATATTTTCATTTTTGCACCTCTCAGATGTTATAGCATTTACTCGGCGTAATCAAATTCGTTGTTACTACATCTATAAATTAGTTTGAATTAAAAAAGATTATACATATTACAGTGTTTAACATTACCTTATTTCTGGTGAAAACGCTATGATGAGGTACATAGAAAACATATTTCACGAAATTGACGACCTACAACTGCATGCAACGATGAATTTTTATGTAAATTGGGGAACTTTAGGGAATAAATAAGTAACAAAAAATGTTATTCTTGTATTTCTTTTTAAAGAACATCGTATGTTTCTGATTTTAATACAATGAACACGTTTACAACAGTAAAAGATCAATTTTTTCCTATATTTTTCTAGGAACAGAAATACCAAAGTTATGCTACATTAAAGATGTTCAACGATTTCGACATCATTTCCCATCGCACCTCAGTTGTAACAACGTATAGAATACAGAAAGATTCAAAGCGAACTACAGGACAAATAATTTTTAACAACGTCAATAATGGATTGTGATGTAAACTAGTGATTACAACAGATTCTAAGCTGTATTGGTACATAGTATACTATATACAATTTAACGTATTGTTGTTTAAATTGTTGTTTTTTAAAGAAAATAGTCGAGACCGTAAATCCGGAGTCGAAACGCTTGGATTTGAGTTTGAAACCTGGACTATCGGCACTTTAGTTGAGTCATCTAACCGCTTGGCTGCACCAGTTTTTTTGATTAACATTACAAATTGATAATGAAATCGTCTAGTGTAATGTGTACTAATAGAGCTTAGTGTCACTAACAGCGATTTATTACAGACATATACTTTGCGTAAACTTTGAGATTGAAATGATGATAAAACTTGAAGTGAATCAAATGAATAATATTAGGGTAATGCAAAAATATTATATGGTGTGTAAGTGTATTTCATGGGATATGGAGCGTGTCTTTATATTTTTTGGTAATTACGAGCGTTGATTGACACACACAGATTACATGAGCGTTGCAAATGAGAGCGACTGTGAGCTTGTGTTCATAATATTACATTTTTCAGCATGTTTATTCCGATTTAGAGGTCTATCTAGTAGGTACTTTACAATGATCAAGATACAAATATTCCAATCTAACATCAACCTCGTTCTCCTACGCGGATGCGAAACTTGAAAAATCATAAAATTCCATAGAGAAAAGCTGAAGACCTTTGTCAATAGGTCTACACGAAAAATTCAGAAAAAACTACCAGAGCAGATGGACGTGTTTCAAATTACTACTAATCATCTAGCAAAGTGTATAAAGGTATAAAGTAAAAGGCTGCTAAAATATTCACTGTAACCAAACCCCCAAGCAACTAGTGAACAACAACAAGAATATCTTAATCCGGGGTCGGACCATGAAAAGATTAAAGAGAATGAAATTCTTAATAGCCCTGCAAGGGAAGGTTGTATGGTTCGTGTTTATGGACCTAACTCGAAAATGTTCGAGAATGGGAACTAGGAAGTATGTCTACTAGAGAATTACATACGACAAGTAACAAAGGCTTATTGTTTCTTTTTACACTAGAATGAGTAGAAGGCTTAAGGCAGATTTTTATTGATCAACCTCCATTGGAGTCTTCAACACGAGAGGCGTACTGATATTGATAGTTGTAGAGTTTGTTATAATATATACTTTACTTATTAACTTTTCCCTTTCCTTATCTATAATGACGGTTAAAGTTGCTACAATATACAAGCAGATGAAAAAGTTTGGTCTCGTCAGAAGCATGCGTGCAAGGCGGCACTTCATATAAGTAGGATCGAACGTTTCCCACGCCTATTTCGACTTGGATCGGCTAGAATACTGTACCGCACTAACTAAACAGAAACAAACTTTGCTTTATGTTCCTTCAGGAAGATTCACAGAGTTTTGCAAATAAGAATAAGGAAGCTGTGATTAAAATAATATATAAAATAAATAAAATTACCGTAATCACACTTTTGGGCGTGTCAACAGTGTTTTGGTGTGTTCCGCGCAGGCGTTCAGCGTGTGATGTTCATTGTGCAGTGCTTTAGAGTTATACAGTGCTCATTGTGTGGTCTTTGTCTTGGACGTTAACCGCATATCGCTAGTGATACTGAATTTCCCCAGTTTTCCACTGAGGATCTGGAATCATTTCCGAAAGGTGAGGTACGGGTAATTTTATTTGTTTTATATATCACAGAGTTTTGCTAGAAATGCAAGTGCTCTAAACTTGCACGAATAGGTAAGTCGAGGTTTACATCACAATAAATCTTCTCAGTTTGTAGTGATTGAAAGGTATTTAATGCCATGCAAGACATTCAAGATTTACAACCAACACTATGCCCAAGACTTCCATTCACAACTTTATGAACGGGCAAGGTAAATTCAATTCAAGGTAAAACGAAAATTGTAAAATGCTCCCTGCATTATGAATTATTTAATAAACAGTAGGAAACAAATGTTTGTTTATATATTTATCTAATTATATTTTCACTGATGAAGGTGTTCCGAAAACGTTTGTAAACGTTCTGAGAATATAACTATTATTTGAATCACTCTTGTTTAATTGATCTAATTATGGTACAAAACTATCATGTAAGATTATTAATTATGGAACGTAGTAATTTAGTTAATTTGCATAACCCTAATATTAAAATCGTAAACGTTTCAGATATCAAGTCGTAAGTAAAAAAAGTTGAACTCTATTGATCAGTGTTGATCTAAGATTAGGTTGGCTCCCTGTCATCCGGCACGTTCTTCCGTGAAAGAAACTTGTTTCGTTAAATTCTCTTTTCAAATTAATAATCCTAATTAGTTACAAATTTGAATAGAATTTTGGGCAACGTTTATTCTTATACCACAAATCAGTAGATTCCAGGACAACGAATGCAAGCATTAATTACATATCGGTTAGTTTTTCTTGGTAATTGCAGCTGGTAACGAGTAGATGAGTCTCGAGTAATCTCATCCATTAGCATCATCAGAAGATCAATCATATTCCATCGATTGGGTTGCTTGATGACAGGTCGCACTCTCGCAGCGTTTATATAGCGGTTTCCGCACCCTGCAGATGTGAAACTTTAGATAGAATTTTATGTTAATGTTATCTTAGGCTTCATATACAAATCAGAAAGTGAAGAGCTATGTATAGCAGAAACCGATGGTTAACAATGCGCAACGCGTTATTCCCCAGTACATTCGTATCGAAATTATAATGATGATAATTCTGCGTTTATAAGTTACATACTGTTCCTCCTTTCTTTACATTTTACCTGATATCTCCTCGCATTCTTATTCTCTGCTTGTATAATTTAGGGCGGATCTCTTTCTCTCAATGAACTCAGTACATTTGCGTGATTTGCCATATTTTGATATAGTTGATCAAAATCCTACAAACAAAAACGATACTTTTCTGCAAAGTGTGTATTTTTGAACAATGAGGAAGTATCGATCGGGTAGATAGATAAGTTTCCGGAATCGCTGCTAGGGGATTGCGTTTTTTCCAAATACTTTATGCCGTTGTGTTGGCAACTTTTTCAGATCAATCGATCTGTCAAATACTCTGGTTTTGGCAAGCATTGAAGTCAAGTATTTTCTTTGTGGTTTCCAATTATGGATAAAATTCAAGCCGTCAAAAAAATTTCCATTTGGACGGGAAAACCGCAATGGAAATCAAGTCATCGTTAGGTTAGATGCCCTTTTGGGGGATTGATCACCTTTATTTTCCACCGTGAGTTTTTGGGTTTCGAAATTCAAGCCTGGCTGCACGCATACAAGTGACCAAAACGGCTACCTCACCAGAAATTGTGCAAAAATCCATGACATGATTTTGGCTGATCGCCGAATAAAAGTGCGTGCAATTGAGGAAGCCCTGGGCATCTCTTATGAACGAATAGTTCGTATTTTACATAATTAATTGGGTTTAAAAAAGCGGAGCAAAAACGCATTCGAGTTCGAGCCTCAGCCGAATGTTTAGATGTGTTTGCGAGGAATCCAACCGATTTCAAGAGACAATTCGCGACCACAGATGAGACCTGGATACATCACTACATACCAGAGACAAAAATGTAATGAAAACAATGGATTGCACGCGTTGAATCGGTTCCGAAGAAGGCAAAGACCATTCACTTATAGACTTGTTATTTTTTACATTTCTTATGCGTGATCATTATTGGCAGACTTTCTTGTGTTGTTATAATGAGTAACAGAGCCTGCACCAATTGACTGGGTATTGGAAAACGGCGAATATAGAGGAAATAGAACTAAGGCTTGATATACCAACAATTTTGGAGGATCCACTATTTGCTGATGTTTTGATATTAGAAAACGACGATAAAATCGAAACGATACTTAGCAAATTGGTACAAGTGTCTCTGTATCTCTGAACGTAAATATAAACTAAATCAAAATACCAAAAACCACAGAAGCACGCAAGAAAATACAACTAGGAGACGAAGAGGTTGTGAAATAGGAGGCATTTCGTACCTGGGATCGATGATTAATAACAAGGCAGGTATTAAGGCGGACATTAAAGATCTTATAACCAAAGCTCAACATCCATTTAATTTGTTCGGGAAAATATGAACAACAAATGAAGTATCACATGATACAAGAATTAAATGTGTCAATAGTAGTATCAAGAGCGTAGTGCATTGTGGTATACAGTTGTAGGAAAAAGACAATATGAAGTATACATACTCTTATTAACAGATCCGTAAAATCTTTTGACCCAACAAAATAACAAACGAACGGCTGCTGAAAATCATGTCACAAGAACTATCCGAAGGTACAATGAAATAAAGAAACTGAAAATAGATAGAGTACGGCTTGAGGCTTAAGGAAACCAGTAAACAACATAGATAGGTAAGTACTGGAGAGAGTTGGAGAGACAGGAGACGCAGGAAAAAAACCTGGGAATAACTGGAAAAGAAGCACATAATAAGAACATAATGTTATCAGCATCAGTATGGACGAAATACGGAGAGAAGTAAAGGACAGGAAGAAATGGAGAGTTATAATAAACCTATGGAGTCAAGATTAGAAACAACTGAAATCCCAACCTTAACAAAAACCCGGAAGAATAAAGGAGGAAGTTGGTTAACCTGCCCCATGAAAATATGGACAACAAATGTAGTATCAAAGGATGTAAAAAGCTGGAAAGGTGATGGCATCGGTCTTTTAGGACGTAGAAGGAATTTTGCTAATTGGTTCTTTTGAAAAAGGCGAATCTGTTACTGGCCAATATTACCCAACGTTTTTGGACAAAATTGAAAGCAGCAATTCAGGGAAAACGCTCGGGAATGGTTAAGAAAATGGTGTTGTTTCACCGCGAGAATGCACCCGCTCATTAAAGTGTAATCGTTTAGCAAAAATTTGGTTCTGTCAGACTTCCATCTGGTTCCGGGACTGAAAACATTTCCGGGTGGAAAGGGATTTTTGTCAAATGAAGAACTAATAAAGGCTGTAAAAGGATTATTTTGGGAACATCGTAGAAAGTCACTTCCAGAAGGGAATTGAGAAGCTAGAAAAACGTTGGACCAAGTGTGTTGAGCACCAAGGGAATTATATACAAAAATAAAATAAAACTTGAATTCTTATTATTTTGTTTTCATTATCATTCCGGAAACTATTCAATCTACTCTCATAGGATTACTTATTACAAAAATACTCACAATAGGACGATCCAGATCGTTTTCTTCTTCACTGCTCTCGGATTCATAAAATTCGTAATAATCATCGTCTACAAATATATTGCGTTATATTTTCCTTATAATATATAAGGGGCACAAAAGAATAAAAAGGGAGATTTTACTCACTAATATCAAAATCTTCCTCTTCATACGGTTCTTCCTTAATTTCAATTGTATCTATCGTTTCTCCTTTCACATTGTTTTGGACATTAACACTCGAGTTATCCACGTCACTTGAATCATTCTCCGTTTTGATTTCGTTCTTTATCTCAGTTTTAATTTTTGGTCGATGTCTCATAAATTTATTGTCAATAGGACCAGGTACGAAGGGCGATTCGTATAACGAATTGATGGGCGGCTTCACGTCGTCATCTTCCCACGGTGGTTCTGGCTTAAACGGTTCGGGCTCCGGATCAGGAGGAAGAGGAGGATGAATTGGTGGGGCTGGTATTGGATAGGGTTGCAATGGATAGTTCATTGGCGTAGAATAATATCGCGGTGCACGTTCGTATTCGTCAATATCAGGAGGAACGTCCCTACTTGTAGTTGGTTGTTCTTCAGTCCTAGATTTCGGCGGATTTTGTGGTTTGGACTCGCCCGGCATCCCAACCGTCCCATGTAATCTTCTAAATCGAACTATTAGGCTTTTGGAATACATTTCTGTACTGTGCGTTTGCTTGAAAGCTTCTAAGGAATCAGTTACATTTTTGAAGGTAACGAACGCGTAACGGGTGTATTTCATTTTTTAGCGTAGCCGATGTCTATCCTTCGACATTTCGGGAATGCTTTCACCATGTCTTCTTTGGTTATTTCCTGCGCCAAGTTTCCCACATATAACGTTAGGGGATCAATGTCTTCAGCGGTGATAGCTTGGTCGTCTTCACGATCCTTCTTGTATTCCACAGTTAAATGACCATTTCCAAATGGCTTCTTGTTAAGAGCTTGTATAATAACGCTTGCATCAACAGATTCCTACAAAAATTCAAGTGATTGTACATTTATTAACGACTTGATTACACTGGGCAACGAAATTTTAAACAATCGATTCTCAACGAATTCATTGTACTGAACACAAATATGACCAAGAAAAACTGAATTGGCTACGGTTTCTTTGTCATGTGTACGCATTTTTGAGAAACAATGTCTTTGTCTATTTTACCTAGGTCGTTGTTTTGTCGTAGGAGTAAAAACAATCTATTAATTTAATTAAAAAGAAGCACGATTTGCGCTTGTCTGACAGACAAAGATCTATGGACAAAAATTGATGACGTAGGTAGAAACTCTAAACAGATAGAGTGTACATATGTAAATATTATAATACTTGGTGATGAGAAAGCCAGGAGACTTGCAAAAGACAAAAAGAAGTAGAAAGAAGTGGTATGCGGAATACAACAATAAAGATTAACCTTGCTTTAACTTCAGGTAAAATAAAGGCATAATTATATACAAGGAGAGTATCTCTGATGAACGTCCAATAATAATCAGTCAGCATTGACGTTGTGGACCATTTGCTCTGGTACCGTTGCACCATCTTGGCAATGTCTTGATGAAAACGTCCATTGTGCTCATTAGCACCTGCCTGCAATTATCAGGAAAGAAATTCTAGTGGGAGTCAAGAATTTATGAAGCAAAGCCAACATATCCTCAATCTGTTCCTTGTAGTTTTCGGTCTAATCTCGAGGGAATTTTTCATGCAGATACTTGAATGCTGGTCCATTCTTATTCGTGGCTTTTACCCAAGTTTTTGTATTATGACATACAATGTCAATACATAAAATTATCATTCCTCCCTGAGACATCAAGCTCGGTTTTATCAAAAACTTGGTAAACCACCATTGGGTGGGTGTTGAACATTTCTTTCTCTAGGCTTGAAAAATGCTCTCGTAGCCCAGTTTTTCTTGATGCAGTGCAAATTGATTGCTCTGTTGTCCCATAGACAACAAGAAACTACAGTATTTTGAAAAGTAATCAATAGAGACTCCCTTAAGATCATACAGATCTGCATTTTTTAAGGTGATATTCGTGTTCAGGACGTTAAATTAAATTAAGGATTGGGTACTTTCACTTAGACTTAACAGTTTCATTGTTGCCCGGTGCTACCTGAGCCATGGCTTCAGGTCCTAGAAACTGGTGGTAAATACGTTGATGACTAGGACAAATTCCTTTTCTTCAAGCAGTCTACTTTTTAAGAGAATCCGATATTAATTTTGGAATCAAATCCATAACTATTAGAAACAATATGTATGTATATAATAATAAAAGATAAAAAAATAGCATAGATAACAGTTGGTGAAACTGAGTGTTATATGATTCTGACTTAAACATTCAGACTCTCAGAAAACATTTGGAAAAAATCTTTGAAGGCTGTGTTGGAGAAAGGCCAAGCCTGTGATAACCTTTGCGCTGAGATGGTCATTGACCACCACCGCGAATCCCCCAGCAGGTTTCTTTCATATTGACCGAGGTGACGTCCTAATTCCCTCAACGACCATCAACTTCCTAAATAAAGAATTATTGTCTTTCTAATAAAGTTTTTTAAAAAACAACGCAAGTGTAGCACTTTTTTCAAATGGGATGTCCGATCTTAGTCTAGAATTGAAGTTCCAGGCAAGAAGAATTATACACCAAGCAAATTTGAACAAAGACGTAATAAGAAATCGAATACAAATTGTAGGTTATGGCCATCATAAGATACACTAAAAGTGATAAACCTAATAGTTAAATCAAACAGCGAGAACACTGACAGAAATGATAAAAAAGTGAAAAATTGGGTACCAACACAACGACAAGAATAAGAAGAATATCAAGGAAAAGGCGGTGGAATCGTATAGAAGACCACATTAAAACTTTGAAGATAAAAGACTGGAGAACAAATACTAGATCGGAGAGAGAGAGAGAGAGGAAGAAAATAAGAGAAAAGCGATGACACACTACGGAATACAGTCACACTTCAAAATTCAGTACAAAATCTTCATATTTAGAGGTTATGAACGAAACCAACATACAATGATTGGGAATTCTGTGTACTTAAACAGGCAATAGTGCAATCTTGGTTCATATATTGTTTGGTCACGTGGATTACAAACATATTTGAAGACGCGGTATAAAAAAATGGAAAAAAGGAATTATCACAAAAAAATTCCAAATGAATCATCAAATCCTTCAAGATTGAATGTTGGTGAAGATGACGGTGATGCAAATTAATCATCCATTTAGTAAAACCAAAAGAAAAGAAGGAGTTTGAAGTATAAAGAATAAAACGTAAGTACACAACAATGTTCACGTGCCTTTTTCCGTATTCAAATATTTCGACTTTACTTCAATCCTCTATTTATCGGTTTGGATACTTGTTTGTTCCTGAAATTGACTCATCAAGTCATCATTCAAATTTGATAGGAATCTTTCAATTTTTAAAGGTCCTTTAAATTTGTGGAAAGCTCCAATTCTTTTAGGATAACCAAAATTGTTTGTATTATTATGGCATTGCTAATTTTAATATAAATTGTTTGAATCCAACAAGCATTAGAGATAAAGGTTCTTGGCATTCATGCAAAAAAATAGTCTAAATCTTACCTTCAATGTAACAAAGCAAAATCTAGCAGTTGAAGGTTGTTGAAAATGTACATTCTCAATTGCCTCATGAAATTTAGTGACAATTTCCTTATTTAATTCAGGGTCAGGAAATTTTATGATCAAAGAATGATTCTTAAATCTTTTGTTGTACTCTTTCTCAATAGATAAAGCCTGTTCAGCATCTTGAATATTCCAGTCCTTTCTACTTGGAACATTCTGTGACAGTGGTTTCTTCTTCTTCTTTGCAATTTTACTCTTTGGTTCTGATGAATCCCCAGAGTCTCGTCTTGTTCTTTTATAATTAGTTCTGGACCAAGTTTGTGGAGGCCTATTGTTGAAAGATGAATGATTTATAAGTCTATGATCTCTACCCACAATATTCTACATAAAAATTATAATAATTTATATGCATTTCATATTACCTTCCTCTTGGTGAATAATGTCTTGATGGTGGTGGAGTATTGCGGTATCCATGTGGTCCGGTTGGAAGTGGAGGAGGTGGATGTGGAAAATGAGCCCTTACTTGACTACTTGGTGGATAAGGCGGAACTGCCGTCACATAACTTTGTAGATATTGTTGACTAGCCCAAGTCCATTGCTGATGTTGGGTCTGTCCTTGTAGATGTTCCTTAGGGAAGGTAAATAAACAAACGGGGATATAAATGGAATTTTTTCACTTACAGTATATTGATAATTTGTAACAGTCGGGGGTGGATAAGAAAAGTCGAAATTGCTTACACTCATCGTGACAGCTTTTACGTGTGTCTGCTTCTATCGATCCGGTAGCGTTTTAAACAGTGTTACCCGGATGGTTGGCAGGAATGGCATTGGTTAATCAATAATAACGCCCTCGAAAGTGCAGGGCATAGCAGCTACTTTCCTGAGTGGGCGCATTTGTAATTATCATCAATAATAGATTGAAAGAAGAAAAAGAAACAATGCATTCCATTATTCTTAAATAAATCAATAAATATTATTTACTACACTTGCACTAAATATTTACGTTTGTGAAGTTATATATTTGAATTTATTTTTCGATTTGAAATCACTATTTTATATATTCTTACCTAGGATCGGACTGGAAGCCTTAAAACCTTTTATCTCATTGGGAAACTGCTGCAATTGCGCAGTTTTGGGGGTGATGAGTAGGGATTTAATTTAGTAAGTAAACTAAATGGGGCATAAAACAACGTCTTTCAAAAACTTTGTAAGGAAAACAACAACGCTTTGTTTAGAAAGTTAAAGGAACCTGCTAGACGAAGTTGGGGTCGATCTTGGGTGATCGACGAGCATCTTCTGAACGCAGGGGTTGTCACTGGCGTGGGTTCCTTCCCACGCTGCACAATGGTCAATAGGCAGAAAAAGTCTAAGAAATAAAGGTTCAAATTTACGATTGATTTTCATTGCATTCGGTTCTAAATAGCCCGAATAACTAGACTTGTAAAAATTAGCAATACAGGATCAGTTATAATGAGTTATTCCTAACGCCGAAGCTAGGGGAGTTGTATGTCGACAAAAAGAAGGTTATTGTTACTGTAATTAACGATTAATTTTTTTATATAATAAAGCAAATAGAAATGGGTAAATGGGTAAATTCCCAGGAAGCTATTATTGGATTAGTAAACATTAAGTTTTGCTGAAAATTTGTAATTATTAGTTCATAATGCGTTAGAAATTATTAAAATTTGGATAATATCTATGTGTGTAATCAATATGGTATTGTTAAAGTAATCACATAGCTTTCAGCTGCCGAGAAGTACCGCTTTTAGAATTAACCC
Organism: Chrysina gloriosa; assembly: GCA_038088585.1. Taxonomy (NCBI): domain Eukaryota; kingdom Metazoa; phylum Arthropoda; class Insecta; order Coleoptera; family Scarabaeidae; genus Chrysina; species Chrysina gloriosa. The sequence goes on along the minus strand of CM076089.1, from coordinate 9,927,340 downwards.
CAAAAATACATGCACCTGCACGAACTAGGTAATTAGTCACATAATGCAACTATGTGTAATTAGTGCAATTAGGGCCAGAATAGATAATCATACTTAATAATTATAAGTAAATAATGCAAATGGTTTTTAAAGCCATAATCTTTAGATTTAAGTTTCAAACGACTACAGTCAAAATGAACAAGTTTAGTGTTTCACATAGAATATTAGTTAACATGGTGTTATTGTGTAAGCGCGATGTTGGCTTTATTTTCACGTATGAAGGGGGTCGCTGAAGACCGTAGCGCCGTAGGTCAACAGCTGCCATTTTGTATAGTAGCAATAATTTAACTCAAAACCTCTTCATACTATATAAAAAAATTACCGAAATTATGTACAGCAAGATTTTGAGAATCTTACTTTAGAAAATTCATACATGAAGGTGTATTTTACGTTGAATACACCATAAAAGATCTACAACAATAACCAACGCGATCTATATTTATGCAATTAATTATGTCTTCATTATAATGATGCATATGGGACAATGTACATGTACTGATTTATTTGTTTCAAAATTTAATCCCAAATTACTATTCGACAATATGAACACATTTTAAGGGTGTGAACAAAGTGGTTCGCGTGCCCAGTTATGTTCCAAAATTATACATGTATATCACAGGCATGGCCTCATGGTTTAATACAAAGGTTGAAATCTAGATGAAATGAAGCTTAGCCTTTTTTCTAGAAATTTGGCTGAATGCAAATTTGATCAACGTTAGAGACCATATCTTTAAATATTTCAAGAGAAAAGGTTCAAGAATTTAAGAACAAGATCCTTGCACTAATGACGAATGACAGATTTCGATTGCTTCAAGAAAATTGATAAAATGTTATCTATTATCTGCAACCTATTTTCTGTACATGTAGATGACCTTCCTGTTGATATACAATTAGAAATAATTAATTTACAATGTGATGAATTATATCATGAGAAATATCGCGAAGAGCAAGAAAATTTATGCAATTTTTCTAAGCAATTGAATAATAGAAAATACGAAATTCAAAAACTTGCCAAGAAATAGTAGTGGTATTAGTAATCTTCAGCTCAACTTATATTTGTGAACAAACTTTTTCTTTAATAAATCTAAATAAAAGTATAAAAAGTACAACAAGGTCAAGATTGAATGATTTAAATTTGGAGGCTGTTTAGAAATATAGCACCAGATACTAAGAAAATAATAGGCGATGCAAAGCGCCACAACATGTCATTGTTTCTTTGTGTTAATTTGTTCTACTAAATTATTTACATTTATTCATGAAAAAATTCCATAAGAAGATTTGGTTTTACTTACATTAGACGAATCGTTTTTGTATTTAACAGTTTATAATTTTTTGTTCGGCCCGTGAAACGAATTTTCCTTCCAATTCGGCCCGGGGGCAAAAGATCACACCTGGACTAAATCATATAATAATAATTTCAACTGCAACTATTTCGTACTGTAGGATGAAGACAGTTGTATGCATATTATGACAATTATGTCAAGTGGACATGTCACTATATTAACATTGCTACAATCTTTTTAATATCCAATGATTCTGTATATTTTATATTTTTATATTATTGCTTACGTTAAAGCTAATGCAACATTAGACAATGGTGAGACCTTCCCAATATACTTAAGCCGTAGTATTTTACTGATCAATAGCAAACTGCACAAACTGTTACAGGAAAAATGTGGAGGAACACTTTAGCAGAGTCGTTTCTCGCCATTGGTATGAGGTGACGATATCTGATAATTCCTCGGCAAAAAGTAATCTGGATGTATTGTTTTTAAACAATAAATGTAAAGGAGCAATTATTACGCCTAATATGGCAATAACGTTGGCAAGTTTCTTCGTTAAGAATATTAAATCCAAAGAGTTTGTTGTCTACTATGGCTATTTAATATTGGAGGAAAACGAAAACTTGGGCGTATACAAGATTGATAATATTTTTAAGCATCCGAAATTTATCAAGAGCAACATTCATGACATAGCTGTGGTAAAGGTAATGCAATAATATATATATTTTTGGAATAAGTACATATTTTTAAATGCTAATGTTCTTTCCTGAAGTCAAGTGTTTTCAGGTTTTATTTTTTTATTGTGAATAAATTTTTGTTTAGTGCATTATCTAATTTTAGACCAGATATACTGAAAGTGCTTATGGCTATATGCAACTAACATTACATGCATGGGATATGTGGAATTGCGGCCAATTTGAAAGAAAGTGGAAAATATTTGGTAATATTTACAACAAATGGACCACTCAGTGTATCCACACGCCCAGTTCAGGGTCAAAAGTCCTCAAACTGTCCAACCTCTATGAATCAGTCCAGTTCTGGAATTTCCTGACAGAATCTATCTGGCTATAGAACTGGTGGCTCTAATCAACGGTTCTGATCCTATTCATTTATTCGTAATTGTGGTTGCACTGCCACGTATCCTGAAAGCCAAAGTAACGGTATCATTGGTTTTGAGAGAATTTATTGGGCACTCTTCGCCCATTACAATTTGACTTGGTTTCAATTCGGTACGAACCAAATGCTTTAATTGCCGTTTGGTTGTTCATCAAGAGTCTCATATACTTCCTTTGGTATTTTTTTCCAAATTCTTTACACATACTTGAAGGACAGGTATTTCTGGTTAGCAAATGATAAAATTCATATTGCCCCCTAATCATATTGATACTCCTGCTTCAACATCTAACAGTTCCCCGAAACTGATATGTATTATAATTCCAAGTGTGATGCTCGAAAATGTCTGTTACTTGGTTATCCCTTGTATTTTGAGGGAATAGAAATGTTGGAATACTTCTCCAATACAAATTATAGCACCATCTTATTCGAGAACACCCCTAAGATCGAATGATATCAAAGTTCCTTCAAGACTGTTGATGTTTGACTTATCAGGGTGGTTTTGTCAAGATGTGTAGCTTATTCTGTCTTTCCAGTCTTTGCAATTATTCAATTTATATAAATAAATTTCGTCCATTCACTGCGGATATCAAGAATGGAATTAAATTACATTGGTACGCTTCTTGCTGCAAAATTGCCAATTTTCTCTCAATTCGGAACATGGCGGATTTTCCTGCAGATCAATGCAGCATTGTACATACAACATAGAACACTGCGTCATGAATACTACTACATTAATAGAAGATCAATAATTCATTGTACTACAAGGGAAACCACCACTGGTGATGAGGCCAACATCACCAATGAGGAGCATATCTTTTTGTTAAACACTCTAAAAGTCATTGAAATTTGTAGACTAGGTCTACTCCACAAATATCAAACAGAAACGAACGTCTTTTGTTTGTCATAATTTTGATAACAGGAGAGTCTTGCTGCTTTGATGTAAATGTCTAAATAGTACATATATAACTCCAGATGTCTATGTCGGTTCTAAACAGAGAATATTGTTTAATATTAATATTGTTTAATATTAATATTGTATATTTTTAAGGTGAAGAAGAATTTTGCCTTCAATATCTCTGGAAGTCCGATCGCTCTACTACCAGATACCTTCATGGATTTTACTAATTTCAAGGCTTTGATTTGCACCGTATTGTAGTAAGAGAGCTTTCTTGTATACAGTTATCCCTTCGCTCTTTTGTTAATACTGCACAGAAATGTCACACAATTGGTATTGTGGGGTATGTCATGCACCAAATCAAATTCAAGTTAAATTTCGTCATAACTTTGAAAATTGTGCAAATTCAATCAAATGACAAGCTTATACTTTAACTACTTTGTTTCAAAAATGTTAATGTTCTTACAGATCTGTTACCCACTTGCAGATAATTTTCAAATAAATAACTAGTCAATTCCAATCATTTTTGTAAAAATCCACCCAGAATTACCTCATAATTTTGAAAATTATGCAATTCACCACTAATTATAATCCTTGCTTATCCTTCCAGCAAATAATGCAATAAACTTGAACTTTAAAAGCTTCTTTCCAGAAATAATTATGTTCTTTTAGAACTGTGTAAATTGTAAATAAAATAAAATGTTATTGTAAAATTTGAGGATAATTCGCAGAGTATGAGTTAAATGAAACAAATAGAAATATCTCCCAGACTTCTTTCATAAACTAGAGAAAGTTTTGAGTTGTCCAGTGGGACATAAAGTTTCAAAATTTAAAATTGCGGCATAATGTGTATAATACACACAGTTGTTAACTATTTTCGTATCGTTGCTTATTATTATTATTATTGAATGAACAGAACATACGTAACACAAAAAATCGTCACATCTTCATTCCACAAAACCATGTAGTTAGTTACGATACATGCAATTCGGCATGAGGGATCAATTATTTACCAGTATAAGCATTCCTTTTGTAAAACTAATATAATTTACTATTTCAGTCAGCAAACAGATGTATTTGGGGCAGGTATTTTGCGTAGTTTGAAAGTCGATCTGCTAACGAAAGAAGAATGTGCTGATTTAATCCGAATCGATAATTTGACACTATCATTAAATATGAAGTCATTTTGTATAAAACCAAGTACTTCATATAATAAGGTATACTTCTTTAAGTATAAAAAGTAAAGAACAATCACCTAAGAGAACTTGCGAACTAACCTACCCTACGGTTAAAGCCTTTTGCTAAAATTGCAAAAATCATATCATTGCCTATCATGAGCCTACTACTAGCGACTCATCGTTCCAATACGGCTGTTGAATTCGAAACAATGAACCGGTCTGTTCACAAAGATCACGCCCTTATGAAATTTGGCATAAGGGCGTGATCTTTGTGAACAGACCGGTTCATTGTTTCGAATTCAACATCCGTATTGGAACGATGAGTCGCTAGTACTAGGGTCATAGTATGTCAAGGGTATTGCTTTTTAATACGAATTGTACAATTCGGAAAACATAAAGTGGATATTTTTTCTGTAATTTTTAGTTAACTTTTATTAGAAATTAGAAAATATTTTACTAATTGATTTACTATGTCTTGAAGCATCTACAATTAATTCCTAAGGGTGAGTTAAGGCGCACGCTGTATACATAGATACCTATAAACAACCAGAAATCGAAATTATTACTAATCTGCTGAATTTGTTTACTTCAATTCTTATGATTAACATGTGTTAATTTATATTTTAAGTCAGATAAGATATTTTTAAATTTTTAACTTTCAGCCAGTTAATGTTACTGAGGGAGCAACGTGTGTTTGTAATAGTGTTATCAAAGGAATTATTACAGAGAAATACAGTGGCGTAAATATAAATCATCCATTACCAGTTGTTGACTTGGGATTGTACACCAATTGGATTAGGAAGAAAATAATCAATCTAAATCGTGTGTCCCAAGCTCGAATAAACTGTGGATATATATCCACCGTTATTGTGCTAATATTACTGGAATTTTGTTTGGGTCATTTAAAATTATCATTGTAAAACAAATAATTTTCTCTTTAATAAAACTCTGACCAAATTGTCATATTATTATTTCAATACTGTTAAACTCCTAACACGTGATATATTTTAACACAAAAGCAAGTATTACTTACAATTAGTTTAAATTTGTCTTTGAATAAATTCTTGTTTTTTGAGTAATATTCGTAGGCGTTAATGCGGCAGTAACAATAAAAAAATAGTGTTTAGGTTGAGTATTATTGTCAGGGAATCACCTCCGCGTCTGTTCCAATAATAAATTATCACCCGTGATAAAGATTAGGAAATCGTTACCTTTACAAAACAATATTTTTGGTCATCTGTAAAGTGTATGATGATATTGATGATATTTTGTTTCTCGTTCGAGATGCAATGAAAAATATTACTTATAAATATGAGGAAAATGATTGGTCTGAACGCATTTTCTCGAGGAGTGCCGGCTTGGACTGGTAATTGATGTTTTTGTTTATACTACCAATTTGTCAAGCGCAAATCGGCAACAAAAATTATCGGATTTAACGATTGGAATGAATGTTTTACTACCGTGCTTTCTTATGATATTAATTTTGTACGAAAGCGTGAGAGGTACGTTATGATGTATAACTGTAATGTACGAACTGTAATTTGGTTTTTACGACGAAGTGGGTTTTTGTAAGAAAACAGTTGTAATGAGTAAATTGAAGCTACGAAGGAAACCCTAATAACGCAAAGTATGGATGAACGAAGAGTTATTACCAGTTTACTGTTAAAAAGTGAACTTTTATTTTGTTTAGACGTATGGCAACAGTAACAGCAATACGTAACTTCTTTGGCGTAAAACATGGACGCACACTTTATACAATACCAGTGATAATAATAAGTAACATTCGTCGAGAAAATGTTAAATGTTCCAAAGAACTTATACAAAAGGGCGAAAAATGTGGTAAGAGTGGGAGGACAGATGACCGAATCGTTTCTAACAATAAAAAGAGTGTGGCAAGGGAACAAATTTAAGTTTAAGAGATCTCGGAAAATGATAACTTTAAGTCACCTCATTTTTATTAGACTTATGGATGAGATAGGGAAAGAAAGCGAATAACAAGTGAAAACCGACATATACAGGGATAGTACTGGAACGTCAACAAACTACTGTATGCAGGCGATCTAATAATACTGGTCAATAGAACGAATCAGTTTAAAGGCAAGGTTGAAAGTTTGGTGGCAGAAATGGATAAATATAACCTCCAAATAACTATTTAAAAAACAAACATGAAAATTGGATGACTGGAGGAATTTATAAACATATATCTAAGATAAGAAAATCCCACAAGTAAAACACGTCAAATACTTAAAGTCCACGGTTGACGAAAAATATAAGATAGAGAAGGAAATAAACCGCAGGATACTAAAACAACAAATCTGTAAAGAACAGTATGTAATTCCTCCTTCAATAGGAAAGCAATACCACATAGGGCAAATACGCGAATCAATTCTAGCACCAATTTCGGTGCATGGAAGCGAAGCGTGGGCACTTACAGAAAGACATAAACAGAAAATAGAAGCATGCGAGATGATGATTTTAAGAAAAATTGAGGTTGCAACGAAATTCGGTAGAATAAGGAGCGGCGAGATAAGAGGAAGATTGAAAAGTAAGGCGAATAATGAGGAAAATAAAAATACTACAATTAAGATGGTTTGGGCAGTTAGTCCGAATGAAGGAAGACAGAAAGGTGAAGGTACTTTGAGGGGCAATGGTAGAAAATAAGGGATCAGGAGGCGAGCCTCAAAACCATATAGAATACAAGTATAAAAAAAGCTCTATACGAGAAAGATCTAAACTGGATGCAATCAAAGATAACAGCCAAGGACAGACAAGGATGGCGTAGGATCATCACCTCTTCACCTACAGGTAGAAGAAGTTGGGGATAAGTTTATCTAAGTATAACGAAGATACCTACGCCCAACATATATGGAAGTGCTTCTTTGAATCCAATAAATATACGAGGGATGTTCCTTTTCCACTCAGCATCTTTAGCAGGCCATGATATTTTCAAGAAATTTTGTTTGGCAGTTAACTAAACAGTTGACAAATACATATACTTGTGTATTCTTCAATTATATAAGTTTAAAGTGATCGCTTGCATAAAAATTACATGGAATGGAACAAAGAGCATTATGGAGCTGTGATTGCTTACACTTTCAAAAGTCCTAAACAATATTTTAAGGAACTCAATCGTAAGTTTGGTAATAAATAATAATAAAATATTGATCTTATTTAGAACATGGTGGAAGAGGACTGAAATATTGCTGAAAGAAGTATTCACGCAAATCTAAAGATTGGTGTGGATGTAATTAACACAAGTTTTTGGAGATACGTCAGCTTTTTTGCCGTTAGACTACCTACAATTTTATCCCAGCTCAAAAAAAAAAACTGTGTAGCGCAGATTTATACTAGACCACGTTGATAATAGACCGTCTCACATGGTTTAGGTCTTTGAGGATCAGTCGGCTGCAGCAAAGGTTATTTGTGAAAAATACCGAAATAAAAACATTTTTGGAATCATGGACATGTGTGGAAATAGTGCAGATCAGCATTAGATGGCTTTGAAAATGGGCCGTTTCATCTGATGTACATAATTATAGGTGATGGAATATGGGTATATTGTTATGATCCCAAAGAAAGGCAACAATCGTTAGTGTGGGTGTTTGAGAATGACTCCGATCCAATAGAAGATATTCTCATTAATAGAAAACTATTATCCCGCCACTCAAAGTTGTAGGTAACACAAAAATGTAAATCAAGAACATCAGTACGAGATGTTTTCCGTTGTGCAGACAGCAATGCCTAGAGCCTCTAACGGTTGTTGATATGATTAACAAATACAAATCGATAGCTTCGTACACAACCACGAGGAATCACCATAAATATATTTTTTTGCTGTTAAAACGAAATCATTCAATTAATCTTAGAAATATCATTGTAATTGCAAGGATAATAGAAAAAATCGCGCAGCACAAATCAATTTTATTTCACTAAATCACATTTTTTTCCTTAATTTCAGCTACAACTAAATTATTTTCATTCAATGTCAAAAATAAGCTGGAAGATTATTCTTTTTCCTGTTTTTCCGGCTTCTCTTTCGCAGGCACTGCGGGATAATAATACCAAGGTGCATAGCGCGGTTGGTCTACCAAGATGTAAAATTGCGGAATCTCATACGTTGGCACTACAAGAGTGGGAATTTCAGTTTTTATCAATACATTTCGTTGTTGACGGGGTCTTTTGTCCTGTAATTCAGTAGGCGTAGATAAAAGCGGAGGAGACGGTTGCTCAGCCAACGTTTCGGGTGTTAATCGATCGTCAAGTAAACCTTCTGCTGGTACCGCTGGAGACGCACTGTCTACAACTTGGACGGCTGGTTCCAATATTTCTGCTGACGCAATGACCAGACACAATGTGAAGATCAGAATCTAAAATAATACGATAAAATGTAGTTAGATTTTTGAAATTCATAACATTAAATATAATTTTAATTAATTTTGGACAAGGGAATAAAGTAAAAGAAGGTAATGATCATGATGATGATAATAGCGGTGGTCTAATAATTAGAATAGAAGACGAAACTTGAAACACCTTAAGTCTAAAATCTAGAAATGATTGTTAAAACCATCACACAACTAGTATAAATAATATAAAAGAGACCAACATTTACTTATGATTTATGATATAATATTCAGTACGTCTGAAAGTTTATGTTTTTATGAAGATTATAACGTTATGATCTTATTGATTAATAAGTCAATGCTTCCCATTTGGGATTCTAGACGGTTCAGATGAAGTGAAATTTAATTTTTAACTTTTCACATGCAGTTGCAGTTTTTTTGAGCAAAAGATCAAGACAGGACTGACCCTTTCATTTTAAGCTATTAACTAGAATTATAGTTCCAATACAAAAGTACCACGTTTTATGTAAGATTGAGGCTTAGGCTACTTAGTTACTCAATCCCGGGAGAAAGTTAAAGTGTAAAGTTTGGAATTGGTTCCCATAACATATTTTCAGCAGAGTGAAGGACAAGATTAGATAAATAACCAAACAACCTAGAAGCTTATCTACTCCAGTAGTAAGGATTGAAGGAAAGTACAATACGATAAAGGAGGTTGAGGAGAGTGGTAGGGGATTAAGTACTACCACAGGTATTATCTTCTTTGTATTACGAATACTGAGACAACACGGATTGCAAGCCAAGAACTATAGCATTAAAAAACAAAATATTCAAATTAAAAAAACTATTCGTTTCCTTTCTTTCTTTATGCATTAATTTCGGTTAGTTATTTTAAAATAATTATTGAATAAATTGCACGAATATAGGTCTTTACTTACTTTTTATGTCTTTTAAGTACATTAAATTAAAGAAGCTCCAATAATTAGCACATTTCACTAATTTAGATCATCTCAGTTTTAATTGGTCCGCTTGTTTTACTGTACATGTTCGACTTAAGCTTAAACTTAAAGTTGAATGCAGGTACCATAAAAATAATTCGATTTAAGGAGATTTCGTCTTTAAAAGAATTGAGTTAGAAAATTGTGTGCTAGCGCCCCAGACAACTGAAGAGTGCGACTTGTTGTTAGGAAGAAATTCGAGTTATGGGTATCGTCGATTTAGAGAGGTTCAACTGTATTTATTTCTATCGACACAAATTGATCAAATATAGTATGCAGGTAGGAATCCCTTATTATTAATTTGCTAAATGCGATATGTTTTTCTGTAAAAAAATTGTCATCACGTACAATTTGACATTGCTTTAAGAATGCTACTCGGTCAAGCCCAGGAAGATGTTTATTCGATTTATTTGATCGCGGACACTAAACGCATTATTAATGTTTATATCTCCTAACAATTAAAATTTAAAAGGATCAATATGTACGCTAATTAAGTTGGGCCTGCAATTTTATCAAGGTGAACTGAAATCCCTATCGTTTAAGCTGAGTACATAGGCGTATCGTTGAATGGTTGTTAATCACATTGTAATTTGCGTTGTCAGTTATCATTAAGATTTGATAAAAGAGTGGATGAGGTGTTATCATTAACTAGTGTAAAACAGACTGGCGTCCTTAGTTCTCCGAATTTTAATGTCGCCCCTTGCACGTAAGTGGAGACAAAGACCGGTTTACACTAGTTAATGATAACACGTCATCCACTTTTTTATCAAATCTTAGTTATCACTGCTGTTATTTGGTCTTGTTTCTTTCTATCGATATCTTAAATTTCAAACAGTTCTTTTCAGAGCTCGTTAATTATCGTTTGTAAGTTGCATGTAAGAAATAGTTGCAATAATCACTATTTTATTTTTTCAGTTTTGACAGGAAAATCGAAAATGATTACGCCTGAACAAGACGCATACATTCCTATGGCTCACTTTCGAAGTGCAACAAGGATGAAATTTGGTCGTATAGGTTACAGTCTTACTTTGTGGAGGTATTTCCTAATGAAAATATCAACTATGGGGTTTTCGGGTATCACCGAACCTGAGATTGTAAAGTGTTTCGAGAGAAAAAGAACTGTATCTGTAATATTTGCATAATTTGGATGATTTTCAACAAGCGATTGGGAACGAAATGCAAACCATAACACAGGAAGAACTTTGCCGTGTATTTGAAAACATGAAACGAACGACGAATAATGTTGTGTTCACAAGCTAATGGGGAGCATTTGCAACGATTGTTATAAATAAACTTATTTTGTACTCATCAGTTTTATTTTCATTTAATAAAGTGTTTGTTATGTATCTATTAACAAGTTCACACAAACATAAGCTTAGTATTTGTCATTATACCTAACAATATGTCACCCCGTGATTCTATACTACGGCACTGGATTTCACCAACTGTAGAAAAATAAAATCCACAGTACCAACATAATAGGCGTAGAACCATTTACACACCCAGTGTATTTACCTTTACTGTCACACTCAGAGAAATTGGTCGGGCTAACGTATTCAGCACCGCCCTAATTACAATTTCATTTCGTGCAATAATATTGATATTGAAATATAATAATTTTACAACGTCGTATATGAGATTCTGGCATATACTGTCTAAGCGAGACCGAGATCCAGCACCTGAGACTGTGACCGAACGAATGTTTGGTGATATCACACCGGTCAACTCTTCTGGCCGTGACTGTACGTACCTGAATTTCAAAAATTCTCAAAAATCATTAAAATTTTGCGTTAAAAGTTTACTACATATACTCGTATATGGCTTACACTAGCCTAAGCTTTTCTGATTTTATAAAAACATCATCTGTAACCACCAATTTAGAATAAAAACATTACATTGGTACGTTGGTAGCAGAAAATAAAATAGCAAACTGGTACTAACACCAGATTAAATTGTTATTGTGTAAAAGGGAGACATATTTGTTGCAAAACAAACTTTAGTCCCTGTCAATAACTCAAAAGAAAAGAACTATGGAACATAAAAAAATAAAAAATATTAGTAATAATAAAAAAATGAATTATATTGCAGTAAAATTTATTTTAGAATTACGTCGGAATAATTCGAAAAGGGGCCCAGTTACAATTAGTATTGGTTTATCCATAACTAGCACCATATTACTGTTAAACTCGTAGCACAGCAGTACAAATCTATATAACACGTATCTCGATTTTCTTTCGAAATATCTGCTAATGTTTACATAGCAATGGAAGAGGTTTTAATAATTTTCTGATCTACACAAAGCATAAGAAAAAGCAAGGTGGGAAGATACCAAATTAGAAACTGACGAAATAGTGAAGAATAAAAAATACTGCAATATTCGAAATATATTTTAAATCAATTATGTATAAAATCAACGTATTTCATACAGTGAAGGTGCATTTATCAAATATAAAATTCAATTTTTTTTAAAACTATTTAATATACCATTATTTAATGGACACTTTCATTTATTGATTTTTTTGAGTTTTCTACCATTAAATATTAATAAAAATAAATCTCTAAATAGAGTTTGATTTATGAATTTAATAATTTAAAATAATTTACTTAAATGTTTGTTTGTATATAATGTTTACACTTTCATATCGAGTAAATAATTACAATTGGCTAGTTTACTTACGAAGTTCATCGTGTGGGAATAAATTTCTTCACGTAGGTGCTCAAGAACTAACTGAGAGATAAGAGATGACGGTATCTATTTATATGGCGATTTTGGAGAAAAATGTTTGAATCTCAAAATGGGCATGGCGATCATTGATTCTAGCAAATTGTAAAAATTTAAAGACAACTTCGTGTTTTTCTCGAATTCGCAGCCAATAGGTCTCGTTTGCTTCCAACAAAATGAAATAAAAGACAATGTCGGGTGTCTACTCCACCAAAGTTGTGATGCCAATACTTGATCTCTTTCGGCTTTCGTTCATTTATTTAAATATTAAATTTTTTATTTATTGGACTTAAATATATGAAGGAAAATACAATTTATTAGGATGCCCATGACGATATATCGATTTTTACGTGGCTAAATTTATCAGAGTGGAATTTGATCGTAACTACATAATAAAAATGTTACCTATGTCATAGATATTAGAATATCACTCAAACAAATTATTTTTTTCTACCACAAAATTAAAACAATAATATTAAAAAATGTTCTAACATTTAATAAATAACAAAAATATTAGCTGGATTTAATTTAGTACTAACATTTACCTTGGCGTAAATGACGGCAATATCAGAACGGGTTTCATTTTTAACAGACGATATGTACGGCTAGCTTTTAGAAGAGCAGACCTACCTTGGCGAAGGTTAAGTTCTCGGAGAAGTAAATTACTGCAAAAAGTCACGTTTAAGATCGATAAGAAGACTTTGAGTGCTGCATAAGGACAAGGCTTATTTATTAAAAATTAAGTATGATTAAAGAATATTTCTCTCGTATATTATTCAAATTACATCCTCTAATTCAAACCCTACGCTACCCCGTATTATCATCCCTTCATTAGCATATAGAAAGCAATTTGTGTCTAGACATTTATAATTACATATATCGAAGGTGGACACGTATATTTAATTTTTGTTTGTTTTGCCAAAATAAAATTCCTTTAACATCAAGCAAAATACAGTTGAACATCTCTAAGTCGATCTGCCACTCTAAATTGTTGGACTTAGGAAGAGTTCAAATTCGAAAGAAAACTATTAAAATTGCATTTTTTTCACTTCAGCTGAAGAATTCGACTTACTTTTAGGAAGAAATTCGAGTTATGGGAGAGCGGACATGAATATGGTTTTCAAAGAAAGTGAAATGTCTTTAAATGACATTTTAGGAATCAGGTTAACCTCTCGCCCAAGAAGATGCCCAAGAGTTTAAATCTTAAAAATAGAAAAGTAGAACATCTACATAACTCTCTAATGAATGACCTATACTGAAGTTCATTTCTTAGGCAACTCCCACAGAAAGATGTGCAATGGCTGTACAGCAGACTACATTGCATATACCAATAATTGTCACGGAGGGAATTGTGCTTTGTTAATCGTAGACTGCAACCATAGACTAGTTTCGTCCTTATTAGGGCTCTTCAGTACGGTCTGTGAAAGTTGCCTAACAAAATGAACCTCAGTGTATGTCATTCTACTTCTAATTTTCTATTCTTTGTAATTGTAACTCTCTCAAGTATCTTTCTAAAAGTTTCTAAACTAGTTTTCTAGTTTAACTGTTTCTGAAGATGCAAGTAGTAGGAACAGCGAAACGTCGATATTAAATAGTGAGCTACATTCCATTTCAAGTTTTGACGGGAATGCTAGGAAAAGCTAAGTATGTAACCTGTTTTAATGGAGCTTTTGGAGAAGTTTCACATTAGACGGGTTTTAATAAGTTAGAAATTAGCTAAATGCCATAAAACTTAAATTCTTGATTGTTGAGAGATTCATTTTGACACATCAATTACAGACTTGTCCGTTGTTTTTCCCGTTATATTTCGCAGTCGCTTTTTAAATTTCTTTGAAGGAATCCAAACGCTTAAGGAGCAGTTTTATTGAAAGTCGTCGCTTTTCCATTCTTATATCCTCCATTTTTGATATCCAACTTGAACAACATCGTTTTTACTTACATCATCTAATTCTCTATAGATGATTTCTTATACATTTAACCACGTCAGTGTAGAATTTCGTAGTTTGCGATTACATTGAACTTATTACATCATATCACATAAACTATGAGTGTTATAAATGTGTATAAGTCGACCAAAACTTCCGCTGAAGAAAGTCCTCGTATGGAGGAATGAATTCATTCACAAGCAATTACAATCCAGACTAGAAACCGCAAGTACCTGTCACGTTTTTCGTAAAAAGTGCTTCAAATTTCTTTGATATCATCCGATTAGTTATTCCTATATAATTTATTTATTTCATTCCCTAATCGATCGGGCCCATCCACCACCATCTAAAGCATGTACTTCATCTTACCTGAGGTAAATTGGTGGGCTCCGTAGGTCATGATGTATATCGATAGATGTTCGTACTGTGTTTATAAATGAGGCTCATTTTTTGACGTTTCTATCGGTGCCTGCAGAACAAATCGGACTGTTAATGTTAATTTCGTCGCCAAAAACTCCGCCAGATGTCCGAAAACTTAATCAATTGAACCATAAATGCCCATCTTTTCCGCCAACGTCTTACGATGGCTAATTTTTGAAGAAGATTACGCAACTTAGAATTTAGAAAAATCACAAGAACGTGAAAGGAAAGAAAAGTCGGAAGTACTGGTCTGAAAACATCCTGCAGGTGGAGTTAAGGAAGCGGCTGAAAGAGCCCAACTTAGCGAAGATATTTTGAATGCTGGAATGTTCTGGAAAGAATGTTAAATCAAACCGCGTATGATGAGATCGTAAAAGATTAGAGTTATTGAGAGGCTCCCTCAAATGAAGTTCGTAACGAAGAAGGCACTACTATTATGGAAATTCGTATAGGAAAAAAACTAAGACAAAAATGCGGTTACGGCGAGTTATTTATTTTGATTTCTTGGACTTTACTAAGCCTTCCAATGAGGATACTATTTGCCTCTTCACCATAAAGAATTTATCGTGTTCAGAGCATATTAACATGACAGACTGCGGGGCAGCGCGTGGGTGAATGTTCGCCCAAAATAACACTATACGGTTGTGATTTGCCAGTTCGATGATAATATGCTTGTTTTTAACCTTCAAGCTAGTTGCAAGAAGCCAACCCTCAAGAGCAATGCTGGGGTTCATACGTACACCGGAATTGTTGGATTTACCAAACGGAGAATTGAACTTATATTCTGCAGGTGCTCATAGAAACATCAACAATTGGGTACTAATGCAATTAACTCTCCATAACCACTATTACTACGCTTATCCGGTGCCAGAAGCTGATAGTAGTTTTGTAAAAATAAGAATCTTCTATTCCATCCCAAATAGAACCTAAATTGATTACCCAATAAAGAAGTCCATCATCTCGAACTTGCAGAACTGATGATTTCATATTCACTAATCGTAGTTCCAATCCGAAGTAGTCAAAAACTACCTATTTTTGGTTAGAAAATTTTTAAACGTTGGATTATCCTACACGTGACGAGCCAACAATTATTAACGACTCCTTGTCCATGCGATTCCAAGCCTCAATTATTTCTAGTTGATTCCCTTTGTCAAACTGTAAACATTGTGGAAGCATTCCAAAATCATGTTTTTGATATAATTGAGTTTTTGAATGCTGGAAAGTTCCGGAAATTATATTAAATTAACCACGTATAATGAGATCGCAAAAGATTAGGGTTTTTGAGCGGCTACCTCAAATGAATTTTGCGACGAAGAGAGCACTGTACTACCACGCACTACCATTGTGGGAATTCGTACACGAAAAACTAAAAAATTCCGTTACTTATATTTGTTGGAATCTTTAATATTGCGATTTATTCGCCGTTTGTTTTGGATTCCAATGAGGGTGCTTGCTATTTGCCTCTTCATTTATCACATTTTTGATAAACATATCAGAAACATGATAGCACTTCTTGTGCTTAGAAATCTAATTCCAACATAAGCCAACGTGTAATTGTTTCAAAGGAGAATTCTTTGAAAAGCCGTAATTATCATCATATATGGGATCATGGGTTATTTTAATAACTCTCCCCGAAACTTTTGTAGCAAGCCTTGCATAATCACATCCATCAATTTATCGTTTTTATACAGGAAGTAATAATCAATAAAAAATTTCGCCTGCATTTTCTAATCTTTCCTTTTGGGTATTTCGTAAGTGACAGACGGCGACAATACAATACTTAGATATAATGTCCACTTTCGTTGTTACGGTTTCTTACTTGTCGTGAATTCAAAACATTTTACCAAATAAGAAATTCGTCAAATGTAGCCTGACCCACATAGTTAATAGTTCTTATTTACTATACATGTGGGCGTTAAGTATGCACCTCATGCCCATTGCCTATGTAATACGATGAAAGGAAAACAAAAATTCGGCAAGCGGAAGTGAACAAAGCCATTGTCAAATCCTGAATGTTAATTAAATCTTATTAATGGTATCATCATGGATCAGTTTATTATGTCCAAACTACGACGATGACAAATACTATATTTAAAGAAGTACAATTTTAAGATCCATCCGGGTATATGAAATCCACAGATTGTTTTATTTATAGCCGCAAATCATTTATAGAACATTCTGAGACTTGATATGTTAATTGCGACAGGTATGATGAAAAGACATTTCAATGGAAATTAATTCGGAATAAAGCTTATAAAAAGTTCGACTACATGTACATAGGTACGTAGATCTGTCTTGTATGTCGTAAAAAATTGTTTTTCTAAAGATATAAAGATGGCTTGATATAAAAATGTAAAATAAAAGAGATTTATTAAAAAAAAAACTCTCGTTGGGGTTCATCGACCATAATGTATAAAGTCAAGGTTTTAACATTAGTTGAAACAAGTTGATGCGAACGTAACTTGCTTGACTGGTAACGAAACAATAATTCAGTTTTGCAAGGGTGCATATTAGGTAACTTGAACGGAACCGTATTTCTGGCGTTCACCTTACTAGTAAACAGTTAGTACGACGTCAAGTGGAACACTTAATTCGTTTCGAATATTTTCGAACATTCTAAATAGCTAATAATTATGTATGTCGATAGTAATAACGACGTATCTGTGTCAACGAATCTTTTAATGCCTGAAAAGCATGTCAAAAGGAAATACAAATGAATACATTCTGACTCAAATCTCTTCGACTTTATAAAACGGCTACGTTCAAGGTCGCATGTTTTATTTATATATCAAATTATTATTTATATGCGTTTTCTGCGGAACTTGTTTACAATTTCCATTTTAAGAATATTTTCCTTTCAATATACATGGATTATCAAGTTCACTGCTTATTTACGTTGGACGATTTATTAATGGGTATGTAAAATATTTACAAGGAAAAAGTCAAATATTTGGTGAAGGTGTTCAACAGATGCAGTAAGTATATATACTACGTGACCAAAAAAGAAACGAATCAACGAAAATTTGATAATGAGTTGCCGCTCCACGTGAACGCCATCATCATAGTCTCCTAAACATGCTTCTAAGCAGATGATCCAAGTAACTTGTAGGACATCATGTTGGTGTTGTAAGTTTATTGGAGGGTTAAGAAGCATACCAATCCTACGACCCATTATATCCCAGACATGAGGCTGGGCATAATCTTGCTGGAATGTAACATTACTTGGCGCTTGAATACATGCTAAAACGAATAGTTGCAAAAATGAATGTCCATTTGAGCATTTAATTGGCATCGAAGGAATACTAAAGGCTTCCTAATATACTATACTACCACTGCTACTAGGTAGTACTATAATTCCACCCCAAACTATCAATGCTCTAGTAACTGCAGTTTCTTGTTCCAAGGAACGATTCAAAAACTACCTTTCTTCACTTTGGCTTCGAACTCGTCTACCACCATCGTAGGCCCACAAACAGAAGCGAGATTCGTCTGAATTGTTCCAGTCACTATCCCAATCTGCCCGTGCATTGTTATTCTATGCACTATCTCTGCCAAAAACATATGTCCCACAGACCTTGATGTACTATACCGATCCCTAAGGGTATGCAATCTTAGTCTCCTATTTTCCTGTTCGGTGGTTCATCTACGATCTCCAGAAGTTCTTCTACCTTGTTTATTTATCTTCTTGACATCAATTTCTCCAACAACAATAATTATATTAAATAATAAATAATTAAATTTTATATAATAAGTAAATGTTGGTCTTTTTTATATTATCTGTACTAGTTGTGCGAGGATTTTAATCCTACTTTCTAGATTGTAGCCTTCACATGTTTCAAGTTTCGTCTTTTGCTCTAATTATAAGACGCTAGAGCAAAATCTTTAGAAGACATGTAAAAAATTGTAAGGTAATGCTGGTATCAAGATGATCACCATCATCGTCATCCTCATTAACTTATTTTACTTTATTCACTTGTCCAAAATAAATAAAGAATAATCTTTCAACATATTTTTGATACTGAATAAAAATAATTTAGTTGAAAATAGGGAAATATCTGATTTAGTGAAATAAAATTGATTTGTGCTGCGCGATTGTTTTATTATCCTTCCAATTACAATGAGATTTCTAAGAATAATCGAACAACCTCGTTTTAACTAGCAAGAAATTTGATGATCATGACAACATGGTCTAGGAGCCCAAAGACTGTCATGTAAGTAAAGTCGACCACGTCGTCACCAAATACTCGATAGATCTCTTCAAAACCTTGTCTAACAATAAGTCTTAAGTCACGTTTGAGATTATAGAAAACCATAGCACGACAATGCTCTTTGTTCAATTCCATAATATCAGACGCAAAAGATCATTTTAGACTTATGGTTGTATGTATTTTAAGATTAATCAAGTATATTTTTCAATATAATTCATAATCAATAAGCATATAAACAACTGCTTCAAAATATCAAACAAAATTTGTTGACAAATACTACGACCTACTAGGGAGGTTCAGCGGAAAGAGAACATCCTTCGTGAAACAAGATTGGATGCTTAACCCTAGATTCATAAACATTCGTCTCATAGACCGCGCAAAACTATTTTGCTCATTTTTATTTCATTTAATTAATAATAAATAAACAACTTTCAAGATTTATATTTGTGTTATTGCACCTTATAGTCTCAAAACTCAAAAATCATCAATATAATAATGCACCTATTTTGCTAATAACGATCTCAATATCTATTGAATTGTATGTTACCGAATTTAAACAAATTGTGCATTTTTAATAGAGTGCCTATTAAGAAATAACACGTTGCACACGATTTTGGAGATTTTCGAAATCAATTAATAATGGTTGTTTTGCGAACTTGTAACTCAATAATCAAGAAAGAATAAATCTATCCTAAGTTTGAAAATACGTACTTATGTATTTATCAAAGTGGATGTACATACACTTCGTACATATTCATGCAGTGTCAGATTTACTTAAACTCAAACAAAATATATTTAATATCTGTGGGCAAGAGGAGAGTCGAGGAAAAAGAAGAAGAAGAATATCTGAATAACCAAAGTAGATTAATCATAGAAATAATTTCTGACTAACCGGTTGAAAGCAAAGAATGTATTTAGAATTAAAAGTATGCATTATCGCCATTATTAAACATACATATAAGATATAACTTTTAAATTTCTGTAAGATTATGAGCCATAAAAATTCTATATTGCTAAAGTATTTTAACGATCAAGTACTGGCTCTAACGTACTTTACATGCAATAGTGACACTTACATAGGATTTTCATTTATATTCTGTAAATACTTGCGACCAATATATGGCAATTTATGATCCATGAAGTAAAAATATTGCATACCTTTTAAATTTGAGATGTAGTATTCTTACTACACCTCTTTTACATTTTCACATTAACTGGAAATTGATGTCGTTAAGATTATTTACCCCAATGTATCTATAAATTACTGAGCACTGAAAGTATCCTTATATATGAGGTGTTAAAACATGTGTATGTAAATATTATGAATAAATCCAATCCTCTGGCAATATACCTACCTAGTGGATTTTATTATATGTTGGGTCAATACTCTAATGTAGCCCACGCAGATCTTTGTTTATTATATTGAAGACACATACAGGTAATGTGTATAACTGGCAATGAGTTGTGGTTATCAAAAGTAATAGTCGAAAGTATGTGTTATGTTTACACGAATTTACATAAACGATAATGGAAAGAAAATGCAAGTAAGAAAGAAAATTGATAGCTTGACCGCGACTTTGTGGAATTTAATAATGAATACAAAGTTTGTCATTATCGAAGTAATCGTATTTAATATTTTAATTCTTGTTCACTCATTATAATTTACTTAATTAATCCCGAACCGTAGTTACCCCCTCGAGTGCTAAGAATTTCCTTATTACATATATTAAAATGCACCCAGATAAAGCATCTTGAAATGTAGTTTCTAAACTTTTCCTTGGGAATGTATTGGATAACTCAAAACAATTAACCGATTTTGTACGTTTTTATTATTAATTGCTGGCAATATAAATGTCATTTCAGAATCAATAACATTTGGGTAACTATGTTATTATTTACTTACAAAATTGGAAAGGTGCACATACAACATTTGAAGGATTTAATCCAATTTGAGACATTTATTTTGCCAACAATGAGAATATCACAAACTGAAGAAAAAAGCGAAAGAAAGACGAACATGGAAGAAAATGGTGGAATTCACGTAAAACAAAGGAAGCAGATAAACAGAGAAAACGGATTGCACCGAGTAGACTGGATCAGAAAATAGAACAGAATTGGTTAACACTAATAAGTATATTTAAAAAATATGAAGTATTACTCCGTAATAAAATCATAATTCATTAAATACTAGTACTTGGCTTATTTTCAGTATTTCATAAATTTACGAATCTATTGATATGCAATCATAGACATGTCACCCCTAGATGTCCATGTACGAGTTAGACTATCAGTTATGATGCAGGAAGTATACCTACTGACGCATTTTAGTGTCGCTTGTTTTACAACCGACTTTAAAATGAAACCTCCATGAAAATGTTAACATCACCTTGAAATACGCAATTTTATTAATAAAGAACTCGTAAACTGACAACGTGGTGAGATGACAAAAAGAGTAGAGGTAGGAGCGTTTTATTGCACATTTTATTAATCCACCACATTGCTGCTGTGAGATCACTTTATGCCTCATAATTTTATGAGGCAGTATTGCCTAGAGTACAAATTTTAAATACGAAATAGTTCCTAGTTTGTATTTCATTCATTTGCGTCTAAAAGATTTTGGCGGTCATAAGTCTGCAGGACCTGTCGTAGTATGTGGCGAGAATAATTAAAAAAAAAAGAAATGAAAGGAATAAGCTAAAATTGGAAATCATTAGAAAAACCATCCTCCGTTTGTCCTGCAATTCGTGAGATACAGATCAAGAAATGAAATACTAATTTAATAGCGTTTCTTGATTACAGCGTGCGCTGCTCAATCATAGAATTGGGACGATTGGTGACACAAGTTAGGATGAAAGTCACAAGAGAAAGGCTGAATACAGTTAGATACAGTATTAAACTCTATGCTTAATCTTAAAACGTTGTAATATGCTTTTGTGTACAATAAAGTAATTAAGCGAATGATAATCCCCGTAAATATTTACATAGCTGTTTATGAATATGAAATTCCCTGAAACTACTTTTAAAGACTAACTGCTATGATATCATTTCTTTCGGACGGAATAGATAATCTTTTATAATTGCTGCATATTAATCATGACAAAAAGTTAATGAGAGAAATGTAGAGCAATGCAAAGAACTAGATTGCGTATGTGACCATTTTTATTCAAATTAATTCAGAAAACAAACGTATATTCTGTGCTAATCTTCGTTAATATTCAAGGAATGAGACTACAAAAAATATCACATTATCACATTTATTGAATTATAACTTCCATAACCACAGAATTTTTGAGTTTCCTTCATAATATCAATTAAGCCGATAAGCTTATTCCATTAGTAATTACGATGGATGTTTCCAAAGTTCTAGGCATTTGGCTATAATTATTTTTAAACCGTCGATTTTCATCAAAATTACAATATGTTTTTTCAATATGATCTCCGATTGAATACATGTATCAGTACATAAAATAAGAAAAAACTTTCTCGGAGTCTTCGTAATCCATCAATTCATAGAAAGTTTAACCTCATTTAAGGTCGTTTCACTTCGGAACACCCCGTAGTGATTCTTCTAAATGTGGGAAAAGATAAAAATCACAATGAGCCAGATCTGACGAATAAGGTGGATGTGGAAGTAATTCCTAGTACAATTTGTTTAAAACATCCTTCATTCTTCGTGCGGTATGAAGATGTTGCATTGCCCTGTTGCAATAACGGAAGCTTATGCAACTTCCCAGGCAGTTTCTTACAAAGCGCCTATCGCAATGGGCCAAATCAAAGATTAGAAAATATTCTGGTTTAATTGTAGTATCTTTCGGTGGCTAATTCATAAAAATAATCTTCCCACAATCCCAGGATAAGCATTACTTTTCCAACAGACGAAACTGGACTTGCTTTAAACAGACGTCCTTTACTTACTTATGACCACCACGTAAAGTACTACAAAGCTAAGAAAAGTAGATTAGTCTACGTTTAGAATTAATTCTACTTTGATTGAGACTTCCTCTAAATAGAATGCACTACATAGACAATGTCTATAACATTGAAACTAAATGAAATTATTTGCTGATGTAATGAATTCAACATGGCCTAGAAACCATGTGGGTATATCGATAATACTTATCTTAAAATAAGATATCTTTCGATATTCTCAAGTAAATCGAAAAAATTGGTGGTAATGTTATCGACATGTTTGTATCTAAAGCATATCCCATATAAGTATGTGTTCTTCAGCTTTAGTTTTAATTTTAGAAACCTTGTAGTTATTTTCAACGAACAATGTCATTTCCTTGTGGTGATCCACTAGGATAATGGACGTGCCTTAAGAAAGGCGTCTTACAACTTAAGAAAGTTTCTGATTCTTTTGGGAAAGGTGATACATCTTTTCTTAAGCAGGGAATATTTCTACAGTCAAAACTTTCACTTCCTCTTCCTATTCTTAAATCTTCATAATTATTTTACGTTTGAAATGTAGTTGGAAGGTAATTTTATCGATACATTTAAGTATTCTGGGAATGGCCAGGATTCCATTATTATTTCATTTATCAGTTCTATATGCAACTGTTTTTGTTTCAATTTTATAGACTAGACCAACTGGAAATTGAAGATTTATATCTTTATATCTAAGTATGAGCCTTCACATTTTCCCGTATGCGAATTCGAGAAGATGTACGACATTATTATAGAAAAAGTATGATAAATATATCTATGTAAAATATACATACGAGGGGTGCCTTTTATTTTTTACAAACGACTATTTAGTGGCGCTAAAGAGGTGTGTCATTACAATTTTCGTGAAATTCAACATTTGCTATTGTGAACACAGTGATAGCTTAGAAATTGACTAAGTAGTGTGCTCACAGTAAATGTATAAATAAACCAATTTTGTGAGAAAATGGAAATTTTACCTGAATGTTTCGAGAATTGGTTTGAACGCATACAAAACGGTATAAATCTCAAAGGCAAATATTTTCAAACGCAATAAAATAGTTTGTTCCAAGAAAGAAACTTATAAGGCGTTCTTCGAACATAGTCACTCTGGGTAAACAAAATCAAACTCTAGAGATGACTAAGAGAATGAAAATAAACCGTAAGAAAGCTTAAAGGGGTACTAAGGAATAGAGAAATATTTATAAATTTAGAGAGGAAAGCATTCACCAGCTATATCCTGCCTTTTTATGACTTAGTGGATAGAAACTGATATTTATAGTTTAATCGGCCAAAAACTATGAGGATCCAAAGTTTTATTATTGCTCCTTGGATTACAGTGATAAGGTTTTGAAAGCTACCTTCTAAAACTTAACGATAACAGCTGAAAGAAATACTGGAAAAACTCTTTATAAACTAAGTTCAAATTAGAAATCTCCTAGAAACCTTTTCAATTGCTAAAGTTTCAGTTTTTTCCAATTCCAGTGTTTAGAAACTAAGGTTCTTTATAATCAACTCGTATCCCATTCATAATCTTAGGATACGTTCAATAATTTTTGACCATCTGTTAATACAGGTGCCACATCAATTATGACATATGCCACGTTAAGACTGCTGAAGACACGATTCGGGATAGTATCCCGTATAGTATAAGAGCATCGCAACGAGACAAATTCAAACCAAAAAAATGGTATTTGCACTTAAAATTCAAAACCGTGGATTAATATGACGGTTGGAAAATTGGAAACGTTTAGCAAATTATATGTAAATCGGTATTCAAGCCCCGAACTGGGTCTTTGATGACCAATTTAACATTATCACATTTTATAAATTGGTTGACTGAAGATGGCGGTCTGCTCTCATAACTAATAAACGAAATTTATTTTAAAAATTGCTGGCCCATCGGAATTGCACAACTAATGACAGATTCGTCATCAGCGACCCGAAAAGCCGCCCAAATACTGATTTTCATGTAATTTGCAAAACTTTTCCAACTTGGAATCTGCTATATTGATCTCCCATGTCGGAAAATCTAACAACGAATTCCGATAATTACAAGACTTATGCCAGAAATCTGATCAATAAGAGAACTTTCTATTCATTTACAACTGCACAACAGTTAGCGAGGAGAAAATCGAATTTTAATCGCTTTTGGAACACCAGCTTCATTTGGACAGTTTGTAAAATGCGAAGGAAGCGTCAGATTGCACAAAACGCTCAAATACCGATTTTGATGTAATTTCCTGTACTTTTATTATTTTCGAACTGCCGTATTGGTTCGCCATTTTCAATTTTGAGTGCAAATGCGATTTCGCTTTTGTTTCGAGTATGTCTCGAGACGATGCCCCAAATGGAATACTATCCCGGTGTAATTTATTAATAGAGCCTGTGTGATAAAGAAAACGAATCACCCAGTAAAAGTATATACACTTTGAAATCAAATTTTGTGTAAATATTTACTACGTTGAGAATAATTTTCATTGTAATTTGTATCGTTTATAGAAAAATTTAGTGTTTAGTTGACGCTCCACGTAAACGAACACATCCTACCACTTATTTGGGCATGCTTCTAACAAGATGATCTATCGACTCCTATCGAAGTTTAATCCCAGCTTCTTGTAGAACATCACATTGCTGTTCTAAGTTCATTGGAGGGTTAGAAAACACGTTAAATCTTCGATCCATCATATCCAAGATATGTTCTATCGGCGATGAGCCCAATTGAGGATATTGATGGTGGCCTCTTGCACGAATCGTAATGTAACATGGGATTGGGCATTGCTTGGCTAGAATGTGGCATTGTCTAGCGCTTGGATATATGGTGAAGCGAATGGTTCGAAAACTTCGTGAATGTAGTCACCAGTGAAACGACCTCGAAGCAATGCTAAAGGCGTCCTACTTTTTATGCTAATTCTACCCTAATCCATCAATTCTCTTGTAAGTAGAGCCTTACATTTTAAGGAAAAATTCAA
Organism: Chrysina gloriosa; assembly: GCA_038088585.1. NCBI lineage: Eukaryota > Metazoa > Arthropoda > Insecta > Coleoptera > Scarabaeidae > Chrysina > Chrysina gloriosa. The sequence continues at coordinate 9,901,320 of CM076089.1, read as the reverse complement.
AAACTGCCTTTCTCCTCTTCGACGTCGAACTCGTCTATGACCATCATTGACCCACAAACAGAAGCAAAATTCGTCTGAGAAAAACGATATTGTTCCATTTCTCATCTCAATCTGCCTCTACATTTCACCATTCTAATCTGCGGGTACAATATCGATTAGTGAGAGGCAGTATTAGTCTTGGACCATAGGAAATTAACCCAAACGAAGGAATACGACGAAATATCGAAAGAGTTGTTGTTCTATGAATTATGTCTACCAAAAAAAGAAAACATTTCTCACTGAGGTTGATGTACTATGCCGATCCTCAAAGGTAAACAATCTTGATCTCTTATCTTCCCGTTCGGTGTTTTTTTTTGTGGGTGTTCAGAGCCTCTCCAGGATGTTTCCTATCTTTTTCAGACCAATTTTTCCAACAAGGAGGAACTGTAGCAATATATCTTTGCATCCTCCTAGTGACTTCACGAAATACAAATGTAGTCCAATAATACGATCTCGTTCAAAATCGCTTAGTCGCCGATAATTTGGTTGTCTTCTACGTATTTGGTTTTTGATTCACTAATTTACATCTACAGACTGTTATAGTCGAATAACCGAAGTAAACTGATCCACAGAATAGACAGAAGCGACAAGGCGTGTCGGCAGCTTTGATGTTCATGTGATCGATTTGAATGTCCTCGAAATAGCTCAGAAGTTAGGTAACGCCATTTTGAAAATACGAAAGGTGCACAGGTGCTCGTATCAATTGAAAAATATTAAACCTTTGGATATGTTAAAAGAATAGTATTTGCTAAAAAGTTAAATCAGTAATACACAACAATAATCGCATATTTGAATTTTAATATGCACACACCATCCCAGAATAATACCATTAATGAAGCTAGCCAAATATAACACTGTCGTCGTATTTAAAACATGGTTCCCATATAGAATTTACCTCAAGATTTTCTAACTTTGTCGCTTCTGTCTATTCTGTGACAGATCCATTATAAAGAAAAGAAAACCGAATATTTTCGTTGGAGTTAAGCGGAAAACGTCACAAAGAGTTTGTTTCCTTGTTAATCTTTTCATAATTTCTCCTTCCCAACGTAATAAAGAACTTTACAAAATGTGGTTTAAAAATATAAACTTTTACTGCATGATTCGTTCTGCTTGTCACACAGTCTATTTACAATTACAATATAATATAATAAATATAATTTATTATATGCTAATTTTTTCCACGAAATACAAAAACTTCAATGATATATTCTCGCTGTAGTAGTTATGTAGAACAGAGCATTCGTTAAAATTCCAAGAGATAAATCTACACTAATTATTCCAACCTGTTAAGTGATACAGTTAAACAAATTGCCTCCACTGTATTTATATATCCAGGAATCATTTATTAACGAGAATGTTTTTACCTACGTTTTGTTTAAGCAGCGTCCAGTTAAATTACACAACAAACGCTTGGTCTAAGAAATATCGAATTTATTGACGTTTAAAACGATTCGCAAATCCGTATTTGGAATACACATAATATTAAAAGAATTCGGAATAAATTCTATAATTTTACGTGTACTAGACTCATTTTATTCATGTTAGCGAACTATCATAGAAAGGCGAATTCCCAAAAATTTGCATTCTTACATAACGTATAAATAAGAAGACACATTTATAACGTTTTGTGCCCCTACCTGCGCCGCCAAGAAGTAAACTTTGATAGTGGAACAAGAAACCCATTGATATTCTTCGTGTGCGACGAGACAAAATTGTCTTCCGTTAGTTTTAAAAAGCCTGAAACTAAATATTTACCTGACAGTTCCATGAATGAATAACTAGTGTTTTGACTCTTTGTTAAAATGAAATTGTTAATTCTGGTAAGTACTAATTTTATTCATTACTTCATTACAATAGTATAATAATTACTGTTTGTTTGTTTCATTTCAACTCGTCAACACATGAAATTGGTAATAATTATTATCCTATTCTTCGCTTGCTGTTGAGGAATTTTCAGATATTTACACGGAAACAAAATTAGTTACATTTTGGAGAAATTTTGTGAGAGTACTTTTACAATATTTTTCCAATTATAGATATTTTATTCTTGTTTTATTATTTGCTTATGTTTTCAAATTGATCCGAATGCAATGAATATGCGGAATAATAGCACATTCTATATTCGGAAGTGTATTGTATGTATGTATGTATGTGCTGCATGACTTAAAGTTAAACAGGTTATAATGTAACATCAATAATTCGCCCAAATAAATGGCAAAAATCGCGTTTCGAGGTCAATGGCATGAACTTAATTTTTTTTAATAGTCGATCTCCTTCACTATACGTACATGTCTTTTTATAGAAACGTTGTTCTTTAGAACATTGACGTTAATTAGTCGGATGCTAATAAATTTAATAAACACTAGAATTTTTTGTTTGTCACTAATTGCATCCCAAGTTAGTAAGTAAGAATAAACCAAATTAGCATGTTAACAAACACATTCTTCTATAATTGTGTTTATTACTCAGCTTTATCTTGATCTATACAACTGTGGCTAGTTATATTGGCAATCTGAAGTTATAAGACTATGAAGTCGCTCAGAATTTCGAACCGCCAGATCTTTAATAGGCGATGTAAAAATAATAAGATAAAAAGCTACATCAAACTTACATAAAATATTTATTATGGACATTCTATGTTTGTGTTCAGTATCTAATATATCATATTTTTAAGTTGGTTTTATTTATTTTTATTATTGAACTACGTAGTTTGAGGGGCGTCTTTGAAGTTGTTACAAAAACTAAGAAAGAAAAAGTTTGTTTGGAACAAAACGGTTTTTCAAAATATTCGTCCTTAAGATTTAAATACTTTTGCGCGCGTTCAAACCAATTTCAGAAACATTTTTTCCACTCTGAAGTTGATTGCTCAAGAACATGGTGTTTGAACGCTTCGACAGCTTCTTAAGATGCTGAAAATCGCTATCTACCCATTCTTTCTTTGACATTCCGGAATAGGAAGAAATCGATGGGCAATAAATCAGGTGAATACACAGGCAATCAGACATTCAGCCGATGTCTTTTCCTTCAAATAATCAATTGTTTGACTTGCTGTGTGAGAGCTGGGGCATTGTCATGATGCAAAATTATGCGACGTTTTCAGTTGTTTTTCCTGATTTCGTCGATGACTTCGGCCGCACAAATTGTTGTATACCATCCAGCATTAACTGTTTTTCGATCCTCTATAGGAATGGTATAATAGAACGGAAGAAACAAACAATAATTTACTTGGAAGTGCTTAATGAACGAATAACTTTAGTGGGATTCAGTTCACCTTGGAACACCCAAACAGTGGATTTCAGTTTGCAATTCATACGAATACATCCAAGCTTCGTCACCTGTTACGATGTTGTAAACGGATTTTGCAGTTTCTTACTCGAACTCTAGAATTTCTGTTGTTTTTCAACTTAGTTTTTGTATTAATTCACATGTTTTTATAATTCTAAAATTGGGCTGTGAATCCCCATAAAATAATTGTGGATCCTTAGGAGTCCAGGCACCACCAATTTAAAAACCATGATCTACATATATCAATAGCAACGAACATTCAAATTCTCACAAATTATGTATTACCAGGTTAAAAGCTGAAAGAGAAGGATCGAAGGATAGTTCTACAGGTTGCTTGTTACAGAACTCGAAGAAGAAATTCATTATTGAAGAAATGTTGACGGGTTGGTGTTGTTTTCGCTTCAAAAGGGGTATGTTTTCAAGGAAGGAATGATTGTATCAGGTTCGTAATAGCTCAGTTGGTGCGATACAGAACTTTAAACTCGAAGATCGTGGAGAGGGAGGGATTGAATCAAAGTACAGCAGGCTACAGAACGTTTTCTATATAGCCACAATTCCTGTCAATAATTTCCAAATCTGGATTGGGAAAGTTACGCACAGTTTGACAAATCAAAGTTTGTGTTTCAATGACGAATGCGCAATGGTACAATGGGCAAATTCCATGCGCTGCCAACAACGCCGAAACACAAGCTTTGACTTACCAAGCTGTATTGGTATAACAAATGATTCGAGTTCTTGTCTTCCTACCACCATTTGGGAAACGCTGGTGTAGACCAAATTAAGAAAATTTGAAAGGAAAATCAAAAGTTGGCGTAGATAGCCTTACAAGATCGGTGAGATCATCAAAAGAGCTAAAAGCTGAATCTTGTGACAGAACAAACAATTTCTTTTTCTTCTTTAGGTGTGGCGTATTGCTCACCGCACTGAAGCCAATTGGAATATTTTTTACCTCTTCTGTCTGCAGAAACCAAAATTTAAAGATTCTTGTTTTTCTTATGTTTTTGGAACTCTATTTATTATTTCTTTCTAACCTCTCTTCGTCCATTGGAGAGGCATATCTAAACCACTTGAGTTGTCCCTGCTATTATATTATTTCCATTGACTTGATTCTTAGGCCCTCTATGTACTTATCGCGTTTTCCCTAAAGGTGAGGTTCATCAAGTTTCATTAAGTAAGTGTCCTCAATGTAACCCATCACCTTGCTAACGAGATTCTTTTTATCTCCTCTGATTGCAGGAAGAAGGAACTGAGCTGCAAAGGGTTTAAGTCTAACATTGTTCAATTCCTAATATTCACAAGGGACATGTTTCTAAGTTTTTCTTCCTCAAAAACAGCCCTCACAGATAGGTCTTTCACTATACTTTCCTATAGAGTTTGGGTTGTATCAACGGCCGCCAGAAAATTTTTTACCTCTTCCAGCTGCAGGAACCGAGATCCAAAGCTTTTAAGTCTAACAATGTCCAGCCCCTAACATTTGCTTAGGAATTGATGCGAAATTTCCTCTTCCTCACAACAAGCCCTGCAGATAGGATTCTCTACTCCCACTGCATTCCCAATTTGATTCTTGCTCATGCGCAATAATTGTCGTATTTTCTCATCTGAAGATTCCGTAGTAAACATGTCAACCTTACAGTTATAGTGCAGTCCTCCCAAGTTTATCATACTACTCCTTAACACATTGACTGCCATGGGTATCATATTTAATACCCAGTGTTGTTTCCATTGAGACTTTGGCTATCAAATATGATAGCCACAATGAATTCACATGTCTGGTCATAGGTATCAAAAAATCATTTAGACGCAAATCATCAAGTTTGACTGCTACCCCTCCCTCCTCCTCCCACCCAAAAAAGATTCAAAAAGATATCAAAGACAATTTCATCTGTCTAGAATTGTTTATTATATGTATACCTATTGAAAACTAATACAGCGCCTACATATTTAGTTAAAATTATTTTTTGTTGTTTTTGCTCTATGCTCAAAAATCCGAGCTAATCCATAATCTGGAACAGAACTGAACATTAGTTCGGATTATCGATGCCTCCACTGTAATTATAAGAATTTTCAAAGAGTTTTGTCACGTAGTGAGTGAATGGAAGAAAGGTTAATACAATGGATTAGAAGATATCAAGACTAAACTGCTGAAGACTCCTCAAACGAGATATTGTCGTTATAGTGTAACGTTGTGCTTTAAATTCAGAAACAAGAATACTGATATAGAAAATAAAATATGCAGAACGATTGGTCACGTGTATCGTAGAACAAGATAATCTGTAGTTAGGGCTATTATTATCGATGTAATGCATATGAAGAAAATGATTCTAGAACTGTCGTTCATACTGTAATACACTTTAATTACCGATTAGTACTACATCCAATCGTATTTGACCGAATTTAACGTAAGTAAATTATATGGTACTGCACACTGTAAGTGTTAAAAATTGCGGGTATTTTATGAACTTCATTCTAAGTACCAATCCAAACTGTTTGCCTTCGGGACCATTAGGACATTCATAGTTAATACATCAATAAGCATTTCTCTTCAATGCATGTGGGCAAATACGTATTGCCGTTCCCAAACCATACACGCTAGATCTAAAAGGAGGTTGCTTGCGTGCATTAGTAATGTTGATAATTATGACAAGTGCACGGAAAACTCATTTCCTTAATGATTCCGATGATATATAATTTCACCTAATCGATTGTTAGTGTTGGTATTTAATAGCGGTTTTACGGTTGTTAAATTGTTTCGACTATTTATGGTACCACAGAACAGTTTTGGGACTTAAGAAAAATCCTGTTAATGCATTATAATTCAATTATTGGAAATTCTAGAATTTTAATTTAAAGATTATTTACTGTTTTTTTTTCTTTTCCTTTCAGATTTCTTCGTTCGCTATAGTTTACAGCAGACCACAAACACAAAACGGGAATCGACCAGCTGCGGAGTGAGTATATTCCGTTTTCTGAAGATCCATAGTTACTAATGCTACTTACCAATTAATCTCGATTTGTAAATAATTTTGTATGTATGTATTTGTCGGCATGCAATCCTATGTAATAAGTTATTTAATGATTATCTTTTATTTTTTTCATGTTATTAGTGGTATGGTAAAGTTGCGTTTGAATCATTTCTGGTAGTGCAAATTGTCGTAATTATCGTATGTACAACGTATGTACAATCGTGCGCTGTTTTGTGCTTAGAAAGTGATTGTTTTGGAAGAATAGCGTAGAGGATTTATTTATTGGTAAGTGGGAAATTAACTCATTCTGTATGTATATGAAGTAATTACTAACGGAAGGCTTAGTGCTAATAATTCTTCATAGGCATTTAAATAACCTAGTTAATTGCATGACTGTTGTTCACAATATCGTCGTCATCAACGAATTATTTGAAAGAATAAGAATCGCTCAGTCCAGGTGCACATTACGATTTTGATACATTCCAATCATGTTAATAATACTTTCTTCTTCTTTTCCCACGACAATAATAACATAAACAAGTTGTTGATACGATTTCTATGTTGGAAATCAACAACAATTCGCGATTGTTGCTTTGATTTTAAAAATTCTTAACTTTTGTAGCGGTATTTTAAAATCTTATTGTCAGAAATCGAATCGCGGTTTGCGCCTGGCTTAAAAATTAACGATTTTTTGATCCAAAAATGATAATTTCTAGTTATTATGTGATATATGTATACATACAGTGATGTACATTTAAAAAATTATAATGCTTTATTTTAATAGAAACTGAGACTTCCATCGAATGTAGGTACTGTACAGCGTTTTTCACAACTTATGTATCAAATTCAAACAAAAGAGACTTCATACTAAATAAAACAAATTTGTAAGGGAAAACATTTTGCCACTATTATAGGAAAGCCAAAATTAATTTTTCAAGTTTTGCAAGGAACCGATTTAGAACTTATGAGTCAAATGTTTATTATTAAGACGAACATAGTAGTAGTAGTCTACATTAATAAACGCTCGTAAATTCGGTTCACGTCTTTAGCAAGATCAGGTGGATGTTTGGATAGGACGTGTATCTTTACTTTAACGGTCATCTTGTTAACGTACATCGAACGCTGAATTTTTCAAGTGCTTATCGAGACATCTGTTGCGATAAATAAGTCGAATGTTGACTATTTAGGCAAAAAAATATTAACGTTAAGAGAAAATGGGTTCATGTATTAAGCAAGGTCAAGTGAATATTTAGCAAGATCAGGTGGATATTTGGATAGGACGTGTATCTTTACTTTAACGGTCACCGCTTCTAACGCCGAATTCATCCACTATTTAGGCAAAGAAATGTAAACATCAGGAAGAAAAACAGTTCATGTATTAAGCAAGGTCCAGTGGATATTTGGATAGGACGTGTATCTTTAATTGTATGATCATCTTGTTAACGTACATCGAACGCTGAGTTCTTTCAGTTCGTATCGAGACATCTATTGCGATAAATAAGTCGAATGTTGACTATTTAGACAAATAAATGTAAACGTCAAGAGAAAATCGGTTCACATGTTAAGTAAAGTCAAGTGGATATTTGGATAGGACGTGTATCTTTCATTTTACGGTCATCTTGTTAACGTACATCGAACGCTGAATTTTTCAAGTGCTTATCGAGACATCTGTTGCGATAAATAAGTCGAATGTTGACTATTTAGGCAAAAAAATATAGACTTTAAGAGAAAATGGGTTCATGTATTAAGCAGGTCAAGTGAATATTTGGATAGGACGTGTATTTTTAATTTCACGGTCATCTTGTTAACGTACATCGAATAAGTCAAATGTTGACTATTTACTTGTTGCGATTAATAAATTAGTGCTCCCAGCATATGTAATTATCATAAATAAATTTGACGCAAGTTTGAAATTGTGAGAATCCTGTATACTTTGTACTAACTCATCATAGTAGAAGTCAAACACACAGATACATCAAAGACCAAACAAATATCTCCGAAGGTCAAAATCGCTCGTATTATATTTCCGGCCTTCCCAATTCCCAAATTTTATTATAGATACCTACAATTAGGATAAAAAATACAAGAGACCAATAAATGATTAATAAACAAGAGAATTACATTTGATATAAAGAAAAGAAGAAAGAAAATATTGCAAAGACGCAGATACATGCCCTTGGCTTTGCAAATTTTGAAAATAGTATTTGAAGACGACTTTGAAAAGGCGAAATACGCTGTATAGAGCAAGTGTCAAAGTTCATTTCTCACGCGAATTACAAACCTGTAAATATCCAAATGCGAGTGATAAATTGTGTTTTGTTAAAATAAATTCATACATATGTCTTAGCTTTATCTTGTTGCATTTCTTCAAGTTTCTTCGTCATATTAGTTTTTCCATTAGATTTGGCATCTATTTTACTTATTTGGTCCTATGCCTTTTTGGTACTAACTGCTAAGCTAATGAAATTTGAGTTTATGCCGCTTTGCATATGTCTTTCCACATCTTTCTGTCCATATCCATTATCTTTGCTGTCCTTACCGTAGTCTAGCATCATATCTGAGAGTGGCTTGGCAGCTTTTGAGAGGATGACAATTTTATCTCTCTTAACTGTAGTCATTTACATAGTTTTCAATGCATGTTTTTCTGAGTCTTCTTCTTCTGGTTCTTCCCCAAACTTCAGTTTTTATATTTTATATTGTAATTCTTTCTTCTTGCATTCGGCACAAATGTCCAAACGATCTTAATTAACGTGCCGCTATTCTTTCTGGCATGCATTTGGTTTCCAGTTCTTGGCTTATTTGATGTTTTCTTCCTCTTGAGGTTTGTATTTTCCAAGCTAGTCTTTTCGTAAATCTGATGTCCATGAGTCGTGCTTTGGGGACTCCATCTTGCAAAGTTTTTGGATTCTGTTTCCTTCTATCCTGCTGATGATATCGTTCCAAGCTCGTTTTCGTTGTTTGTCCCCAATCGTCTGTTATTACCGTGTTTCGTTTTGTACCTTTCGATGTATATGCACATATCCTAATATGTTCCCTAGTATTTTCATTTCTGTCGTTCTGAAAACGTTTTTCTTTTATTGTGCATTTACTATCAGCTTTGGCTTCAACGTCGTAAATACATGATGGATCTGTAAATTCTTGCAAATTCTGACTTTTGTTTGCTTACTCATTAATTTATTCCTCCATGTCATATCCTGAAGGGTACCGGCTTGCTTTGTTTGCTTGGTCCTCGATCTTGATCGATTTGCATCTTCGTATCTCTTTCTAAAAAAATGTTCTCAATTGTAGCTTCCGTTTTTCTTCTTTCTTTTCACCCTCTTATACCGTTATGTGTCGAGGGGGTGGACGCATCGAGCAGAAATGATAATTATTGGCTGGCAACCACCATTACAAAGACGGTGAAAATTCTTACGTTTTGTTTCCTGAAGGTACTCCTTCCTTCTTTATTTTCTGGTTGGGAGTCCTAATGTATAAAATTTCCTTTTAGAACGTGCCCTGTTAGACAACTTCTATAATAGCTCATTGTATTTCGAAAATAAAAATAATTAACTTGCTGAAACGATGTACCTAAGTTTATTGCACATATTTAATGTAACAGATAGTTATTTACAATAAAGAGGACGATTTCATTTCGCATAAATCTTACTGAAATAAACGATTTAATCGTTTAATATTATTCTTGCATCTGTGTTTTGATGTTAACTCTCGATTTGGCTTATCTATGGCTCGAAATGTACAGTTATGTCTACATAAGTGCATCAGGACGTATTGTTTGCTTGTTATTATATGCCTAATTAACATAAATAGCTTCTCGTGCTAATAACCGCATTGTTCCCCAAAGAATCTCGCTTATTTATTTATTGTGCAGTATTTAAAATAAAGATATACATATTAATTAATTTGCATGACTAACCCGATTTAGAAAGAAACCAAAATTTTGATGATTGCACTGACACAATAAACAAGTAAATTGTGCAAGTACAATTTGGTATTAATCCTTAATTTTCTGCATAATTTCAAAATGAAAATTTATTTCAAAGAAAAAGTATGCATATTTTAAGTATGATTTTCATTTTGGATTGAGGTATTAACTTCAAATATTAACTTCAACTTCCTAAAAACTCTAAACTCGGCGGAGTAGAAGTAAAACAGTAATAACACTTCTTGTCATAACAAATATTACTTTTTAATCTTATCACTGGCATAAAATCATATCGATGAACTCTTTGAAAAGTGCTGACTTCATACCAACGAAACAAATGTCCTGATATTAATCAAGACTTGTCTGATGCAGAGTTTCCCGATATGATACAGTGTCGTCAGTGACATTACGTATAGTATTCTCAAAATCACTATCAAATCAATAAATGTACGTACTACTTCTTGTATAGCTCTAATAAACTTACTATTTTAGGTTGGAATCAGTGAAGACAGGCATTAGAAATACAAAATACGACACCGCCGAAGTAAGCGATTTAACGAAAGAAATCCTACAGAAAATAGAACAGATAAATCAGAAACATGGATACACGACGAGGAGCCCGATCAAGAAAGACTTTAAATATTATCCTCACTTCTATACTTATTCCTATCAACATCCAACGCCGTTTCGAAAGGTGAGCGATGCTTCCCTAGTGAAAGCCGAAGAAATTAAAACTACGAAAGAAGACGAAGTTGATGTTAACGGTCAACGGATTAAAAGGAAGATAACTCACCAGCAAAGCTACTTACTTCCTCAAAAGGAACCCCCGGTGCAATACCTGATGATGATACCCGTGCAGCCCAGTTATCCGATACATCCGTTCAATAGATATAATTACGACAAGCAAATGTACAACCCGTCCTATAGTAAAGAAGAAGAAAATGCCGTTAATTATTTGGAGCAACAGATGTTGGATAATTTGAAAAGCATCATACTCAAGTCGCAGTTACCGCCTAACATAGAAGGGATTACGTTCAATCCGTTGGTACAGAGCCTTCCTCATGAAAATTCATTCGTGCAGTATAGAAAACCCGATGTTATTTACGGAAGTTCCGGATATATCAATAATATACCTAACATGCCTTGGAATGTATACCAGTATGAAGGTTATAGTCCGGACAAAGAGATCGAAGCAGCATCGCTAAAATCTAATCCAGTGGCTTTATACAATAGTCTCACGACCATCACAGAGTATGACAGTAGTGGTGAAAAATGTAAAACTGACATTGATCAAATCGATAATAGCAATGCGAGGAATGCAAAATCTTTCGTAATTGGACCCGGCATGGACCAACAGAGATATATCGTAGATATCGATAAAAGCATCGAAGTTGCAGCATTTACCGAAAACGGAAATCCGATGGATAGAATTCTAGTTCTGCGCAAAGATAATGAGGAAAGTAGAAATAGTCCCGAGGTTGATAACGTATTACTTCCACAAATTGATGATTCTAACATCAGATCCGAAAAGAAAATTATCAAACCCTCTCATCAAAATATTAAAGGTGATGATAAGAAAGGATTGAATCCTTTCCAATTATTTTTGCAACATCAACAAAATAAAAATAAACCCCCAGGCGAAGCTGAAAAAGATATAATAAACGAGGCGGATAAAAAGGTATTAAGTAACGACAATACTGGTAGTGGAATTTTTATCCATAGGTTAAAAGTGAGAAAAGGAGGTGTAGCTATAGCTGGACCTGGAGGTATTGCAACTGCTGGAAGTGGGGGAACAGCCATTGTAGGACCAAATGGCTTCGCGTATACACACCCAGATAGTTTAGCTATAGCAGGGACAGGATCTAGAGTTATAGCTGTTGATCCTAAAATAAATTTGGGTGATATTGTTAAGGGAAAAGAAGATGGATCTAGAGTTGGGAAACTAGTAGCCATTGGCCCTGTCATTTATTACAATAAAGGATGAGTTTTGGGAAAGCTAATTATCCGAAAGATATTACATTTAAAACTTTTGTTTTAGAACGAATATCAAAATTATAATGATTACAACAATTGTGATGTCGTACAAAATACTGCGAGATAGAGAGTGTGATAGGAATTTAGTACCTGGATGTATGAATGTATGTTAGCATGTAAGTTTAATTTTAGTTTTTTTAATGATCTGATTTCAAAATTTCAACCAAATAACAATACATGCAATTGTTAACGTAGTATTTAATAATAGTTGATTGTTCTATAAGTAACTGTTGTAATATAATATATGTAGATAATAAAATATGGAAGACAGTATTTTACAACTTTTCATTTCCTTATTTTAACTGAATTCAACTACCACTGAATTATAGAAACAGATTTGTCTTCTCATTCTTTCTTATATGCCATGTGGCATATAAGTAAGCTAATCGCCTATTCTGCCCGAATTAGGTGTCCTCCAAAGTGGACGTCCAACACTACATCCAGCTCTTCAAGGGTCTATCCCTAGATTTTCGGCAAGGTCTATTAAATTTGGATCTTTTTACAAGTCTTTGCTAAAAAGAATCTTGCATAAATGAGTGCAAAAGACTGATACATACTTTATTTATTATTTATCTACTTACTTAATTGCGAAAACATCTACCTTGCAGTGTACCATTATTATACAGCGAATTTAAGCCTTTACTATGAATATCTCAGTCTATTCTACTTCCCTAGTTTCAATACGTATTTTACATCTTCCGATACAGACTTTTTGTGATCTTCCACTAATTCTTTTTCTATGACTTTGGGTTCATATATATTTCTACCTAACCCCTCTTCGTCCGTTCGCGAGACATAGAGACAACCAAGTTGTGGTTCGTCAGATATGTGTCCTCGATGTAATCTACAACCTTACTGATGAGAATCATTTTTGTCTCTTTTAACTGCAGGAACTGAGCTACAAAGTGTTTAAGTCTAGAATTGTTCAACCCCTAGTATTCACAGAGGACATGTTTCGAAATGTTTCCTTGCTCAAAACAGTCCCTACAGATAGGGTTCTTCACTGTTTCTCAGTTATTTGTTAAGTTGAGTCAGGTCTTGAGGTCTTGTCAACAGGCCTAATGCGTTTCCAATTCGCCTCTTGCTTATTCGAAATAATTTTTCACTACTTTCTCCGCATTGGTTAAATAGAAACTGTAACTCTGCTTCGTCCATGTTTTTTTTTTCAAAGCGACTGCTTAAATCCTCTGTTTTTCTTTCCTCGTATAGGGTTTATGCCTACTTCATCCTTGCTTAATCCTAGCCGTTTTTGCCTTTAGGTTTAAGGCGGATGGAATTGAGTTTTACATTTTTGTCTGCCTTGTGTTAAGCTTCATATTTCGCTCTATGCCCTTATCCCTGTTTTCCCTATTTCTTCTTTCTATCCAGATATTCTCCAGGCGCGTGTCAAACATTATTTTTGTGAGTGGAGCGTCCGGCATTTGATACACATGTCCAAACCAACTTAGCTATCCCTCCGTGATTTTCTCTTTGATAGGTTTTATTTACAGGTTTCGTCTGAATATCTCGTTTCTTATTTTGTCTTTTCAATTCTTGTTATAAATCTCATTTCCCGTGAATTGATCCTTAATTTTTGTCTCTTTGTTAGAATCAATGACTCGCTTAAAGTGCTCGATTTTCTTTCCATCCAGCCAGGATTTTGATATTATTATGGTTTTCGTTTTTTGTGCATTGATTTTCATATTTATCTTCGCTCTATCACTTCAAGATTAGATTGTAGATTTTCTTCTGTATCTGCGCTCAACGTCATGTCGTCTTCGAACAGTTTATTCAATTGATTTGTTCTCATTTGCCAGTAACCTAATATCAATTGTTTCATCTTTTCCTTGACGTTCTTCAGTGCGTTGTCCAGTATCGTTTGGAATAGAAGCGAGGTTAATACGCATCCTTATCTTGCACCTTCTCTTGTTTCTAATTCTTTTTGATACCTCGCTGTCTGTCATTAGGTTCATATATTCTTTATTACTTCCATAATATTTTTGCTTACTCCTCTCTATCTTAGGGCTTCCCACACGTTTTCCCTTCGGATCCTATCAAAGACTTTCTCGAAGTCTATGAAGCAGATATGTCTTGTCTCTCACTTGTCTGTTCTTGTTTATCACCTTCTCACTCATTTGTCTGATCGCGAATGTCCTGGCTGATAAATTTTGTTAAATATCTGAGGCTTCTTTAGAGACTAAAATAATTTATTGCTAATCTATAATTTTTCTTTAATTAGTGAATTTGAATTTCTTCACTTATCTTGCGTAAAAGTTTTGTGAAAATGTAGCTAACGTAATTAAAATGAACACAACACGATTTAAAGTTAGTTTGGAAGTTCATAGTTGTTTGACAAGCAGGAATAGCTTACAATTAGTTGCATTCCTGAGGAGATAAGGAGAGAGAAGGAAATTGAACCATCAGATTACAACAATTAAGAAGAGGCTTATTTACAAGCATTAGCAGATGACCGCAAAAACAGTCACTTTTATATTAAAAATTACTGGTATTTTTAGTCAGCAATAATTTGATATATTTTTGAGGAGTTACTGAGTACCAATACAAATGTCGTCGAATCCCTGTTGCAGAGAAGCTGTAATTCGTAAAATACCAGTTCGTCAAATATGTTTGCAAGTCAGGTGACCAAATCATATATACAACCACGATTGCACTGTTGCCGGTACTATTTTAGTCCCTAATCATGTTATTTTAATTTCATTTATAACCTCCAAATATAATATTTTCTAATAAGTTTTGAAATCTTCGCAATCTATAAATTATGTAACCAATTTGAGAGAGAGAAACAGCAAACAATCTTGAATTCACCGTAGCTTTTCAGACTAACAGGATATCTCCATAAACTCTGGGTGATTGTGTTAAAATGTACTAATTTATAAATCTTATATGATAGATCTCTACCACTAATAGGTCAATAAAACAAGGCTGGTTTGAACGATAGTTATATTTTCAGAACGTTTACAAACGTTTCCGGAACACCTTCGTCAGTGAAAATATAACTAGATAAATATATAAACAAACTTTTGTTTTTTATATATATATGAAATGATAAATATACAGAAAGACACTAAAACTATTAATTTCAGGACCGATATTCAAAATTTAAGTAATGTATATAGCAATTTGTTAAAATGACATTTGCATTTCTTAAGAAGGAAACCTTTGGCTAGGTTTTTAAATTTGGTTTTCCCTAGTCCTTGAACAGAATTGTTAAGGTTTAGACAAAGATTTTTTGATATAAGGTTTTACTTAATTTGGATGTATGTTTACACATTAATTTAGTTTTTATAATTTATATATACAAAAGTTGGTTACACATCCTCTATATCAAGAAATCGTAGTCATTAGTTATTTTGTTGATAGTCCCAAATAAAAAACAAAAGTTTGTTTATATATTTATCTAGTTATATTTTCACTGACGAAGGTGTTCCGAAAACGTTTGTAAACGTTCTGAAAATATAACTATCGTTCAAACCAGCCTTGTTTTATTGACCTATTAGTGGTAGAGATCTATCATATAAGATAAGTATAAAAAGGTCACGAAATATATATATATATATATATACATCTAATTTATAAATGTATTACCTACTTTATGCGACATATTCTCGTATTTGTAGACCCCTTTAAAAGGAGCATATCTTTATATGCTGGACTAGCCATATATGTTCAAAAATGACTGAGATGATAGCATAGGCAACCAAGAGTACACTATTGTTATGTATTCAACACAAATTCCCTAGATTAATTATTACACCTTTGTCTTATTGATTATTAAAAATGAAAAAGTTAACATCAAATTCCAAATTTCATTTAAAATTGTTACGTACAAGATATTTACATGTGCCGATAATGTTGGACCTTGTTATATAACCATGTATTACCCTTTTGTTTCATATTTTCAAAAACCGTTGGAAGTTCCTCAGTTACTGTATTTGCTGAAATTATTTTGTTATTGCTTTTTAAAGTTCTTGTAGAGTATAAGGTATGTTAATTAAAACAAGGGAATAACAAACAATCCAAAGCAAAAATCGAAAACGCAAATAAACGTATGACATTTGTCAGCTGTAGATTATTGGGATATTTTTTTCTACCAACTTAAATTTTGAATTTTTTACCGTTAATTTGACCTTGCTCTCAAGTATTTTTGAACATATGGTATGCGCGATGCGACTTATACTTCGTTGACGCTGGTGTTAATGAAGTTGTCTAACAATCAGATTAACATCACTACATAGCTTCTTTGATGTTTGAATATCGCTGAAACATTTTAAACGCAAACCTTTAGCTACGTCACTACTTTTAACAATAATTTTTATCTAACTTAATTTTAGATAATGCATGATTATTCTACACTAAATTACATCTATCTCGCATGCTTCTCTTTATTTTTATCATTTAGAATTTGCTTCTTGTAAACATATACTAATATTTTAATTTTTCTCTTCAGAAACGCGAATCTTGGTCAACAGTATGAATGGTTCCTGCAGCCGCTAACAGATCTTGCTTATGGATACTTTCCTACATCCTTTTATGAACCGCATCCATTAGACTTGTATATTAACAACCCTATACCGCTCAATAATCGCAAACTTTCCGGTTCTAATAGTAATTCGAATAGTATCTATTTAAGTTCCAATCAGATACACTATAATAAAGAATTAGTAACAACCATCCAAAATAAAACAAATCCTAAACCCGAAAAGATTACATTTCCGACAGACCCCGATCCAGCTAACATCGTAACGTCATCACCTGTAGAAGAAATTAAATTATCCAACATCATAAATTTAAATAAACCCCAACAGTTGGAAAACTTGATAAACTTTAACGATGCTTTAAAGGAGAATAACGCGAAAATCGCACCTTATCGCGCACATCCCTTGTTGCATTATTTAAAAAATAAAAATACGATCGATTTCGACAAAATAATCAGTTTTAGAAATAATATAACCGA
Organism: Chrysina gloriosa; assembly: GCA_038088585.1. Classification (NCBI taxonomy): domain Eukaryota; kingdom Metazoa; phylum Arthropoda; class Insecta; order Coleoptera; family Scarabaeidae; genus Chrysina; species Chrysina gloriosa. The sequence goes on along the minus strand of CM076089.1, from coordinate 9,884,123 downwards.
TGATAGTGATACTATCACGTTAATTTTGAAACCGGCTGCTAAAGCTGTTGCTGGTCAGGAAGGAAAGGCTATTGCCAATCCATTAGCCAGAGCGATTCTAAGGCAAGGAACGAATGTTGATATACTATTTGAACCTGATGCTGTGGCGATAGCTGGACCAGGCGGAACAGCACATGCTGAAAGTGATTTGGAAATACAATACGAGGATATTTGATAAAAAATAGTCTGTTAGTATGTATTCTGTTTGTAAATTGTATATATTGTAAATAATATTTGTGAAAATAATTATTATTATCGGGATTGTATGTATTTTACTCTGGAGTCATTCTTCAACGATTCCGTTCACGTATTATAAGTTTACTTCAGGTATAGAAAAGCAATAAAGATATTTATCTAGTCATCACATTATTCCTCTATATTCCTCCTTCAGTAATTATGTTAGAAAGAGTAATTAGATATACAATGAAAATAAGGGAATGAAAATTTACGACTGTGACTAATATTATAGGAATGTTTATAACAACATTTAAGTTAGATATTTTCAATACTGATTATTTTATTGAGATTAATAAACCCTCGATTCTTGCTTCGTTTCAGATTTATACAATAAATTCAAAGTTTCTGCACATGTAACGATGTTATAAAGCATATGTTAAATATTGCGATCGAAGCTTAGCAGTTTTTTGCTCCATTTAACACAACCTAGATTTGATCTTTGATCAAATTATGTGCAATCCCTCGTACACTCATATGAGTTAACCAGTAAAAATGTACGAGGAATGTTTCGTATGTTCTAGAAACTTGACTTTAGTTCAAATGTGTAAATCCTATTTGTCATCCCGTGCAATATTGTTTAGTATCCCTCAACTGGTTGACTGATACAGACGTATTCCCCTACCGCTAATTTTAAGTTCAAGAAAGAAGCGACTAAATCACAATCACCTATCATTTCTTTCTTTATTTAAAGAGGGGGTGTAAAACCTTCCGAAATCGTTCAACGTCTGCAATGTGTATTTGGAGAGTCTGCATAATCTAAAAATACAGTCTATCGATACGTTGATCGTTTTCACGCTGGTACGTCTGTAAATGAAAGAAACGTTGAATAATTATACGTGAAATTAATGAACGAACCAGTACGGGGTGTTTGATTTCTTACATTAAATTTCTTAAATGAAGTAAGACTTACGTACAATAAATAGGTGGATTGCAGATACTCCGAGAAAGTTGTTTGAGGAGGGTTTAAAAAATTAGTTTCACCTTAGGATAAGCATATTCAATTAAATGGAGATCATATTGAACAACTACAAACAAATTACAATAAAGTAAAATCTGGAGGATTGTTTATATAACGATCCAATGAATTAGGTGCGTTAATGGGCAGCTATCAAGTAACTGTGCAAAAGCTTACAAAGTAAGCACAATTTACATATGTCAATAATCCATGAGAAGAATTAAGCTTTGTCAATCGCAGACCGCAACTGTAGATCAATTAGACTAATAATTTCGTCCTTGTTAGGACTCGTCAGTACAGTTCATTAGCTGGTTATATAGAGTTTTCCAGATTTTCTTTTGTTAACATTTTGGCTTTCAGAAATAGTTTACTATTCAAACAAATTATAGTCAAATTTCTAAAACTTGGGAAATATTCTTCGTTTGTGACCTATTTGAATACTTATTGTTTGGATTACCTCCACCACTTTCTAGGTCTATATTTGACCTAGAAACTAGTGGAAGTGATCTGAAACATAAATAAAAAAATTATGTAAAATAGTTTTAATACTGCATCGTTCAATGATATAGTGTACCTATATTATTCATTATTTAATAATATCTCCAACGCGTTTCAGAAGGCAGAAGAAGCTATCGGAGAAAGAAGATTTGACCCAGCGAGAATAATTCTCCATAAATCGTTTGGAGAATTAAATTTTTCTTTACAATTAAGAATAGCTTAAGAATTGTTATGGAAAAAATAACTTAATTTCGTGCTTCTTAGTAGAGTCGACACCACCATAACTCGAAACCCTTGAGTTGGCGAGAGGGTTAACATACAATTCTCTCCTCAAATATAGCTCTATAACTCGAATTTTCGTGTAAGTTAGTCGCTTTAAGTCGAAGATCAATCGTCATGATGTTTGGCAATAATTTCGGTTCTGACATCAACACCAAACGTTTCCCAGATCAAGAAGAATTTTTTATGTAAATGATTAATAATATTTTATTCAGTCACATACCGCTCTACCCAGGATCTAAATCACGGGAATGCGAGCTAAAACCAATAAAAAGCATTACTGTGATTTTGTGAGGTGTCATATCAGACACATTTCACGTTCTATCTTACTCGATGTCTTTGTTACGATAATGCTCTTTATTCGTTCTCGTTTGCACCCTCGTGATTCCAGATTCAAGTTCTACACTGGCCGATAGTGTATATAATACGTCGCCTCATGGGCATTCAAACCAGTGTTCGAGGTTTAGTTTGCTCCACATTCTCTTTTCAATCTTATTCTAGTTCGTCTTCTAATATTTTTTCTCCTCATTTTTAGTTGTTCTATTGCCCGTCGGTGCTGTGTATCTATCTGTAGCTCATGTTAATTTTCTCGACCTTCTTCCTTCAATAATTCTTGGAAATATTCTTTTTATCTCTTCATTATTCTTTCTTCTTGTACCCAAACTCTTCCCATACATTTAGTTTATCCCTTTTTACTAAATCTTTGACTACTTTTCTTATATTTTTATATGTCTCATAATATTCAGTTTTTCTTGTTGTTAAATACTTATTCTATGCCTTCTTCTTCTCTTTAAGTTCTTCTTGAATCGGTTTGCTCCACCATCTTGTTCCTTTTAGCTTCATGTTTCCTATCCTAGTTGTCCCACATATTCTTTTTGCTACTTCTTTTATTTTTCTTTAAAATTATTCCATTTTGTTTCTATGTCTGTGTATTCTTCGCTCCATTCAATCTTCTTTAATTCATTTCGGTATTTTTCTATTATGTTCACGTCTCTTAATCTGTATATCTTTAACTGTTTCTTAACTATTTTTCTCTTGGTTGATACGTTTTGTTGTTTTTCTTTTGTAAGTTCTAATTCAACTAAAAAGTGATTACTGCCTATCCCTGGCTCTCTCATTACTGCTACATCCTTTACTCGTTTCCATATTGTAGTGCTTACTATAAAATATAATAATACACATTAAATAACATATCAAGCAATTTTTAATAACTTTCTCTAATTCCAACTCTGGCCAAAATCGAATAATTTGAAGCAGCAGATAAGTAGTTGACTTACAATCAGAGAAGTTGGGTTTAACGGAGAGTTTAAGGGATAGTTTAAGGAAGATTATGACATATTATGTACATTAAAAATAATATGAATAATTGAGTTCATTGGCATTGCTGGTGTAAATAAGAAAAAACGAAGCATTGGTAAAATGTTAACTAACACATTGCACAATCGAAATAAATAAATAAGTTTAACAACTTTCCAGGTATTGTATGTAAATCAAAAAGCATCAGTTTTCATGTTAGTCCTTCCAGTACGTTACATAACCACAGGACCGTTCTACTAATCTAACGGGATATCGACAGTTTGCAAATCAGAAAAAGTTAACCCGTTTTATTTAATTAATGATCAAATCTGCGTTTGTAGAAACGATTTATATTAGGTATGACATATACGACCAATCCAGTATGAAAAGAAAGTAATTATTCTATATACAATCACTTTTACTGCATTTATTACAATTTCTTTCATTAATTCTTGGGATCTAATTGCATTTGCTAGCAGTAATATTTCCGGATGTCTTTTATGTAGGTTTGTTTAGTTCTACCTAAACGATTATATAATTAACCGTAGATAATTAATGTGTTAATATGTTCCTAGTTTGCATCTAATTTTATTTTATCACAAAATGTTTTGAAATGAAGTAGTTGTTGCGTTGATTGGCAATGGTTGGATACCCCTAAGCAACACTCTCTTTCAAGACAGAGGAACACGTTTGGTGTACAAATGAATCTCTGACGTGGTAAGATAATCGCTATCATGACTTGTGCCCTGGAAGGCACCGGCTCAGGGCTCAGTACTTAACACTTAACTACAAAAGAACCCTGAAAAATCTCTGTGAGTCGAATAGGCCAATGCAAATATTAACGATAAGTCTATAAAGTGGTAAAGACAAATAAAATATCTTTTGTTCGGCCTAGAAGATAGTAGAGACAAATGAAAGATACTTCACTGGACTTAAAAGGTGATAGAGACAAATAAAGAACCTGTCATTTAATCTAACAGGTACTAGAGACAAATAAAGATTATTTCATTTGACTTAAAAGGTGATGCAGACAAATAAAATATCTTTCATTCAACCTAGAAGGTAGTAGAGACAAACGAAAGATATTTCATTTGACCTAAAAGACGATTGAGACAAACAAACGATCATTAAGTTAACCTAACAGTGGTAAATACGAATAAAGAATCTTTAATTTGACCTAAAAGGTGGTAGAGATAAATAAAAGGTATTTCATTTCACCTAGCAAGTGATAGGACAAACAGATAAAAGGTTATCGATTCGACCTAGAAGGTTGTAGAGACAAATAAGGAATCTTTCATTTGACCTAAAAGGTGGTAGAGATAAATAAAACATATTTCATTCTACCTAACACGTGATAGGACCAGTAAAAGGTCATTCATTCGACCTAGAAGGTAGTAGAGTAAAAAGATGATAGAGACAAATACAGGATCTTTCATTTGGCCTAAAAGGCGATAGACACAAATAAAACATCTTTCATTTCACCTAGCAAGTGGTAGAAACAAACGGAAGGTCGTTTATTTGACCTAAAAGGTAGTAGAAACAAACAAACGGTCTTTTATTTGACCCAAAAGGTGATATAGACAAATAAAAGATTTCTCATTTGACCTAAAACGTGGTAGAAACAAACAAAATTTCTTTCATTTAACCTACAAGGTGGTGGGGACAAATGGAGGATCTTTCAAAAGGTGTTAGAAACAAATAAAAGATATTTCATTTGATCTAAGAAGTGGTAGAGATAACGGACAGATAAGTATCTAAATAGGTCACGAATAATATATATACACTTAGCTGATTAGCAGCGTAGAAACTATCTTTAAAATCAGAACATTCGTAGACGACAGAAATAGGTTCGAATGCAATAGTTTCATCTTCGTAAGATGCTGTTCTACCATTTTCTACAATTTTCTTTAGAAAAGAAATTCAAGTAATACTACCCTTACAGGGCCTGAACTGATTATCAGAATTACCACATGTACTGACAGACCAGTTCAGCGACGTTCAAGCAATCCGAGACATTCATGGAAGTGCCCTTGAATTGCAATGAGACCAATATCATCTAAAATTCAAGAAAAGTCAACTCTGGATCATAACTGATGTTCTTGCGTGGTTAGTTTGAAGACCAATTCTGTTTCGAATGGCAATAGTAGACGATCCTCAAGCGCTCCAGGACATTCATAGAAGTGCCCTTGAGTTGCAATGAAACCATTAACCATCTAAAATTCAAAAAACGTCAACTTAGAGCCGTAATTGGTGCGCTTACCGGAAATTGGACGGTCAGTCATCATTTGCATAAAATACGGCCCAGTAATGAATCTGGGTACAGATTCTGTGAAAACTACTGAGTCTGAGTGTTCCCCTCTCGGTCTTACCATTACAAACTACATTCATTTTCTATTAGCATTCTTGATTCCAAAATGAAAATAAATTTCTCCTCGCGCTTAAGAAACCCAAGGGTAGTTTTTAATTGAAAGAAAATATTCGTACCTATCTATCAAGATGATTATGCTTAAAACTATTACCAAAACATTTTGAATTAGGTCGTGGCAACTACGAAATATGTATGGAAGTAGTATTTTTCAATAATGTAAATTCTAATAAAATAGTATTCGATGATTCATCAGATACTGAAGACATAAATAGTCGCCTATGTAAATTTACTTCTCATAATCATTAAAATATGAAAACAACCATTGGCCTTTGTCATCGGCATCGTTCTCGAATATAAAATAACGTAACGATTAGTGCTTACAGTCAAGAGAAGAAGTTTTACCATTCATCAGACGTGTTAATACTTACCTACTTTATGTATCGGCATAGAATGCTTTATTAGATTGCGTTAGTTTACGCACATGCGAAGAATATTTTACATCGTAACCAGATAAGACAAAAGCAATAAACATTGGCACACGCAGACAGGAGAGGAGAAATACAAGAATAATTCATTAACTCTCTTGATTAGATCTCGAAAACTCACTTATATTTGAAATCGACGATGATGCAATAAATATTTGACGAGTGCGTAGTTGATTCTATGCAAAAGTACGTAAATATAATAAAAAATACCACCGTTAAAACATTATCATTGTATTTTTGCATTTACTCTTATTTTTATAAATAATAAAACTAAAATTAGGATGTATGATTAATTCAATCGTATTATCATTTTCCTTTTTACATATACTTTAGCGATGCCCAGGTTCCCGTTAAAATCACTTCATTACCATATTATGGGGGCGCCTTCGGTCAGGTACTTGAAATATACGAAACGGCCGATGGTAAAGTATCTACCCAAGTAGTAACGAGACCTCCAACTTCAACCAGCTCCTATTCATCGGGGAACAGCGTCAAAAATTATACAGCGTTAGAATATCCAGACTTACCTTCCAAATACGATAGCGAATACGGATACAACATCAACAATATTCATCGTTCCGCTTTGAGTATAATTCAATTACAGGAGAACGCAAAGAAACGCGGTTCCCTCACGGAAGATGAAAGACTCGAATACGATAGAAACACTAGAGTTCTAAATAAATCCGCCAAAGACCTAGCGGAATTACAACTTTCCGACGATGATGATCTTTCCGACGACGAAGGTCTGAGGCAATGGTTTGAGAGGAAAAGAAACAATGAGAGTAGGAAGCAACAGAAGCCGAAGGAAGACAAGAAGAAGGGTACTAAAGCGCCTAATAAGAAGGAGGAGGAAAAGGAGAAAGAGAAACCTGAGAAAGAAGAAGAAGAAGAGGGCGAAGATGGTGACGAGGAATCGGATAGCGTTATTATTAATTTGCCTCCGGACGAAGCTTCTGTCGCCGAAGCGAAGCCAGTGGGTCTTGCGGTAGCAGGTGAGTTATAACTAATAGTTTCGGTTTCAAAACGACCAGAACATATTCTGGCAAAATTGCACCATTTATTTTTGAGCCTAACACACATCTGAACATAATAAAGTAATATACAAAAGAAATTTATTTATGATATTATATCAAAAGTATCACATAAGTATCATTTTGTACAGTTAATGCAATTTTGCATTCCGAGAAAACCAAACTTTAAAAAAATTTTCCCATTTTACCGCGGTACCTTGTTCATTCCACTTTTAAATGCGTACATTACGTCTTCAGACGATGCCAAACGTACACCCTAGAACTGATTCTTTACACCTGGGAACAAAAAATAATCATTAGCTGACATGTTTGGATTTTTGACGAATGACCCAGTGTTTCAACGTTTTGAGCATTCAAATAATCGTACGAGCAATAGTCTGAGTCCGAGTCTTATCAAAATGCAAGGTGATCTTACCTCTTGGAGGCTATTCACAAACATTTTGGAGAACTTGAGACGAACAAACTATACTGAATCATTCAGAATTAGAACCTCTTGGAACCAATTCATTCTCAGAGACCCAAACTGCCAATTGTTGCCTTTTTCTCAAGGATAATCCAGGTTTTATCACCTGTAATAATGTACACAGTATCAGACGAAACGATGTCAATGCGATCTAGTGTAAATATGCAGCATTTCACACTGCCTTCTTTTTGAACTGGTGTTAAATAGCGAATCCAATGGGAGCAAAGCTTATGTACCATCACTGAGGTTTGATAAGAGAGCGGATGACGTGTTATCATTAAGTAGTGTAAACCGGACTGACTTCTCCGAATTTTAATATCGTGTCTTGCACGTAAGTGGAGACAAAGAGCGGTTTACACTACTTAATAATACACGTCATTCACTCTTTTATCAAACCTTAACCATCTATTGCTTGTGTAAGATGTTAATTGGTTCAACACCAATCGTGCTTTAAATAATCCATGTCGGCTACTTTCAACCTTATTCCGAGTAAAACCGACATCTTTTTTGTCAGTAAATGGCGGTCTTTGGTTTAGAACCTCGAAAACTGTCATTTAGGGAAAGCCGACCATCTCGTCACCAAAGATTCGATTGATTTTCTCAAAGCCTTGTTTAAGTCTTAGGCCACGATTGAATTTGCTAGTTTGAATACTCCTTACAGTAAGATATGGATTCTCTTCAACCATGCTCCAAACAAGATCAATATTTTTTTCGGTGATGACCCTTTTGGTTTTTGGGCTCAAAACTGTCATGTAAGGAAAGTCGACGACGTTGAAATTTATTGCACCATGTATTTGTAGTAGCCAAGGAACACGACTTGTCATTAAACGTTCGATTGATGTCCTCAAAGCATCGTTTAAGGCTTAAGTCACGTTAGGAATTGTGAAAAATCACAGCTCCACAATGCTCGTTGTTCAATTCCATCATCTCTTATACAAAGGATGGATTTAAACGTATGTATTGCTCAATTAGCGCTAATACTACAACTATCTGAAATGACTGTACAATAATAGTAACTTTGCGCTATACGAATATAGATGGCTTCATACTATACATTAAAACTGAATGTTACTATTCTAGTACAGTCCTTTCAGATAGTTGCGGTACTATTGGCGAAAAATGAACAATTCTACTTATGTATGTATTGTAAAAACATTCAGGTACAGTGGGCAACTGTCACAGTTATATTAACGATTAGCTTAAAATGTCAAACAAAATTTGTCAAAAAGTATCATGACCTTGTTGAAAGGCCAGTAGAAGAAAGGATCATCCCTCGTATACATTTTTCAAGAATACTAGCAATCAGTGGACGAATATCTTCATTTTCAAGTAATCAATATTCAGTTACTCGTATACTTAGCCGTGACCTCTTAGCAAGGAATTCTTTGTATAAGAGATAAAGACACGTAAAATGTTAAAAGCTTCAAATATTTATTGTAAAAACCACAACAATATAGTTTTGCTACACTATAGCTTCATCAGGTGGATGAGTGATGCTATGATGGCTTAGAATCTAAAGTTTTTACATTCATACAAAAAAATTTAGTAAAAGGTGTGGGGGTTTACAGGTTTAAATTTAGGACGGGGAAGTTATTCACCTCTAGTTGGTCGTTGAACGCTTCCTTAATTTGTTATATCGATTAATTTCCAGATTATGATAACCATAAATTTAACATTAACTTTAAAATTTTACATGTTCAAGACAAAGGCAAAAACTTAATTTATTAGAGAATCTGGAAACTAATAAGTATCATAAATTAGGAAAAGCGTTTAACGACCAACTGTACCTTGTTTCAAAAATATAGAGACGAATTTCTGAACACACCACTTTTATAGTAAATTCTGATTGGTCGAAAGCAGCACCAAATTACACTGCAGCAATCCTGCTATAATCGTAATTACGTAATACGTAATTCTATTAAATGTATTGACATTTGTTTACTACTGCTAGTTATTGTAGTATCTTGTTATATTTTTTTGTTTTCTTTTCCTCTTTCGATGTATAAACATATACCACTTTTTAGGACTCTACAGATTTTATAGAATGTAATTTGGACTTGGGGTTTGTTCAGAAATTCGTTTCTCTATTTTAGAAACAAGGAATAGAGGTGAATAACTCCCCCTCCTAAATTTAAACCTGTCACCCCCACACCTTTTTACTAAATTTCTTTGTATAAATCTAAAAATTTTAGATTCTAAGCCATCATTCAGCCACCTGATGAAGCTATAGTATAGCAAAACAATATTGTTGTGGTTTTTTACAATAAATATTTGAAACTTTTAACATTTTACGTATATAATTGAGTTTCAACATGTATCTCCTTCTTCTATTGCATAATTCTTCGTATGTTTAACACACAATGCTAAACATATATATGTTATATCTATACAAAATACAAAATACTGCACAAGATTTGCGGAAGTGAACCCGCATTTCCTGTTGTAGATATTTATAAACGCATTAAATATGTAACACCGTGAAAGGATATGATTTGCGCTAGAAATTAATTTCATACTTTCCCCCGTACAGTGGCGAACAATTTCATTATCTCCATTCTACTTTCCTTCTGAGGCTAGACCCTTTACCTATCAATTTCGTATTGGCGAGTTTAGCAAGGTTACGTTATGTTTAAATAAGAGGACTAACATTTTTGCAACGAATAAAAGAATTGAACTATTAATAATACACTATTACGATTTGATAGCAAATAAGGTAACGTAACCTACGCTCATCCAATTAATATCCAATATTTACTACATATCTAATATGTGTATGGAAAGTAGTTGTCTGATAGCCAAATCTACCAAGTATATTGATCATGACCTTTTTCGCGTTATTAAATCACAGTTCCTGGCCAAATTACTTGGAACATATTGAAAATGAGCTAATTTGCCGGTTTAGAGCTACGTGTTCTAGGATCAGTATCGCCAGCATCTGTTTAGTCTTCTGAGATTTGATTAGTCTACTTGCCTTCTAGTTGTCTTTCCATCCTATCGTGGTGTTGTGTGCTACTAAATTACTACATCTTTGACAACCGAAATTCATAAGCCTTTGTACAGGATTTAATATGTTACGTACCAAGACATAATTTTGCCCCTCAGTAACCAATATAACCCTTTGACTTTCAAACCTATTCCCTCAACAATTGATTGTACTCAAAATTTTAAATATCTCTACAACAGGTTGAGGTTTTCAGGTAAAGGAGTAATTTGGCAAGAGACTACAGTTCCAATTATAAATATTTCTCTATTCTTGATATATCCGTTTAATCGTAGGTGTTGGTGGTATAGCTGAAAGTCAACCAGTAGCAACAGCAGTCGTTGGTCCAGCAGGATTAGCCATTGCAAGACCAGTAGGAACTGCAATCGCAGGTGTATCTCCGGATCAAGCGTTGGTACCGATTTATGTAGAAGGACTTGTCAAACCGACGAAGAAGAAGGATTCGTCTAAAGCAACGAAGAAACCAAGCGAAGCTATCGATTTTCTTACCAGACTAATATCGAAATATCATCAAGTTTGATGTTACTAATTTAATATGATAAGTTTCTTATTGTGATTAACTTTTAGTTCTTTTGGTGTGAAATATTTATTTAATATAATGATATTGGAAGTTACTAATAAAGTTATATTTTTCTAATTTGATAATACTTATTTATTTTCTCACGCCATAGATTTCATTCATTCTTTCATTGTAAAACTGAATTATAGCAAATGTCTCGTCAAAGTAATGAATGGGGCAGAGAAGAGAAGAGTTGTTGGTAAGACCTGAGGATTAAACCCAAGACCTGGTTGTACACTGTGGTAGTAAAGCCAAAAGTTACTTTCGGAGCTGTAGTCTGGTGGAAAAGAACTAAAGCGTCCTCAGTGGTAAATCTATTTACGACTCTTCAGAACCGCGTTCTATTGGGAATCACTGGAGCAATGAAGTAATGAACTAAGACGTGACTAAGACTGACAGCTAACTACAGAGATATCAACAATTCCTGTCCACCACGTGACTGCAAATTAGGCAACCCAAATAACGGCAGTTGGTAGTACACCTTTAGTAAAATATTGCAGAAAGTGGCGTAATATAAAGTTGTAATTAGGGTGGAGATTTTTAAAATAAAAAGAAATTGAAGAACTTTTATTGTATGCCTCTCAATTTGAGATAGATTTAAGTTTAATAATTGCGACGATTTATTTATTCAGTTAGTCTAACAACTGTTGTTACATTACGAGTAAAGTAAATAAATTCTTTCAAATTACAATAAATGTTCAAAATGTGACCCGTTCTGTTCTATACATAATTGTATCCTCCTTTTTAAATTGTCAAGTACTTTTTCTCAAATCTTCTACAGTGATATCTTCAATTGCATGCCGTATAGCTGCTTGTAGCTCATCAATGTTATGTAAGCGTTGTCTATATACTTTGTTTTTTAAATAACCAAAGAAGTAAAAATCTAGAGATGTTAAATCCGGTGATCTTGCAGGCCATCTTCAATCATCAATAACACGATCATCATAAAATTGTTGTAGATATTTCAATGTATCGAATGCGGTATGAGCTGTTGCTCCATCTTGCTGAAAATATCTTTCCGTCAATTTATCATCGTCCAACTGTTCGATAAATGGGTGTAAAATATTATTCCGATATCTTTCAGCAGTTACTCCATCATTAAAAAATAAAGGCCCCATAATACGTCGTCATGATGATGCCATCCTTATTCCAATTTTAATAGGGTGTAAACTAGTTTCGATAAAAGTATGTGGATTTTCCGTTCCACATGTGCTACAATTTTGGCTATTCACGTAGCCTAATAAATGGAACCGTGCCTCATCTGACATCAATGTTTTCTCCAATACATTGTTATTGTTTAAATTTTCACTTAACCACTGACAAAATTGAATACGACCTTGATGGTCTCGTGGATATAATTGTTGTACCACTGACATTTTGTATGGATGCATATGCAAAATCCTCTTTAAAGCTTTTGGGCAGCTTCCATAAGAGATTCCTACAAAATAAGAAAACATTGAATTCTTTTATAATATTGATGAAATACGTTATCATACCTTCCTGAACAGATAACTTGGATTAAGATTTTGTAGGACTTTGCTCCATTCGATGTTGAATGTCATCAAAAACATCTACACTTAATACAGTTGGCCTACCGCTAAATTTCCCTTTACAAATGCAATGTTTATTTTCAAAACGTTCCACAAGTGCATTCTTATGAAAATGTTTCATATGAAATATTTTCATTTGGAAATCTTTCCACGGATTGCTCAATACAAGGCTGCAGTGAGTATGTCAAAGTCCTATTTTCATTTTGAGTACCGCTTAGAAAATCCGCCATCAGAATGAATGCGTCTTGTTCACTTGTAAAATAATTAGTTTTATTTTATGCTAGATGATATTCTGCTTACCTTACGCAGAAATGCGATGAAACGGCGGTGTACTGAAAAGTACGGTTCTGTTACTCTAAATGTATGATAAAAATAATGGAGCAAAAACGTAAAGAATGAGAGTAAAAATTGTGTATAACGATTGTACGCCTATGTCAAACGCTAGTATTATGTATGATCCTATTGTTTCAAAAATATAGAAACGAATTTCTGAACGAGCCCGAAGCCCAAATTACACCATATAAAATCTGGAATAAAATTTACACGGCAAATTAAAGCGATATTTGGATCAGAAAATGAGAAAGCAGAAAAGTATAATAAACACTACAATAACGGCGGTAACAAACAAATGTCAATACATTTGACAGAATTACGAACACGATTAAAGCAGGATTGGTGAAGTGTCATTTGGTGCTACTTTCGACCAATCAGAATTTACTATAAAAGTGATGTGTTCAGAAATCCGTCTCTCTATTTTTGAAACAAGGAATAGTGATACGCAAATACCATATACCTATGAACACAAAAATCCCCAGATTTAAAAAATTACTGGTCACGTTCAGTAAATTATTTCAAATCTTGTACAAATTGTCGACATAAATTTGGTACTATTTCTTATATCTTATGTTTAAAGGAAACTATAGCAGCTACATTTTTAGAAGTATATATAACGTTACGTCAACCTGCACGGACGAAATGGAAGAAACGTAGACAAATTTACAAAGAAATATGCAACTTGGTCTGGTGCGCTGATGACGCAACATGTACTTCTGAAAGTGTGGCTGCTATACATACATTTCTCTTGTTTCCAGTTTCAACCACATATACGAAGAAATAGAAATATGCTAGACGATGAAAGTTCAAAGAGAAATCTAGGCAAATTACAAAAGGGACTTACAAACGTAAAAAAATTGATCAATAACGGTACTAAAATCGATATTGTATTAGAAACTACATATTCGATTAGTGTGGAGACATTTGGACCAAATAATTGATATTCATTAAAATCAATTTAAGAAGTGAATGATCCGGATATGAAAACATGACGTTTGTGTAGCAATAACTGAAACAAATATCAAACAGTTTAGTATGCAAATGGCTATTGTACAGATATATGCGGTCGCCTTTTACAAAAGGGGACTAGCCCATATTATCTTTTGTTTAAAGTTCCTGCGAAAAATGAGTTAACTGTTTTTTAAAGATGTTTACGTCATTTAAGCCCGTTACGCTTCTGATGATCAGTCAGTAAATATCTTGAAACATCTTTGAAAGAAGCGTTTCAAATGATAATAATAAATTGGATTTATATGATAAAAGAAAGGGCAAATTAAGAAGTGAAAGACCAAAGTATTTGGAAAATCTGGGGGAATGTGTAATAGCATCCATCTTTAATTGTCGGCACGTTGCCTTTATAAATTATTCAAATTGTTGCATAAATGCGATTTTGATGGTTCAATTTTTATGAAATTATGCGACAGAGGTAATGAAAACACATTCTTAAAATTGAAGATTTAAGAAAATAACTTTTAGTTCAAATGGTAGTGAAGCAATTAACCCAAGCGGTTAATTTGTAAGTGATAAAAGGTGAAATCAAGTGCAAGAAACGTAGGCTTTAATGATAATAACATTAACAATAATACATTTGTTTCTCATACAGCTTCACGAGAAAGGAGGACATTGTCATTCACAATATAATACACAAACAAAAAGATACACAATAATTACACAATATATTAATGTAATGAAGAGATGAAATCAATATCCGCTACAGGCATCAACGTACTCCGTTAAAATAAAATTTAGTCTCAATAAAAAATGTTTTCCACCAAAAACTTATGAAGTGGTCGACCATGCTTTCTTCCACTTTTAATCTGCTTCAACTGATCAAGCAAACAATACGGGACCGTAGTAATGCTTTTGAAAATATCAATGTTTCAAAACAAACAAAATAAATGCTGATTTTCTTTACAAAACAGTATTAATTCATATCTGTATATAGATAAGTATGGCAGGGTAGAATATTAAGATTTCGGAATAGTGCTTTAGACTTTTACTTTTACTTTTTACCCAGTGCATTAACATGCATCGAACAACCTGTTTTGCATTATAAAACGGGTTTCTATATCATCAGAAAACCCCAAAATATCAGTCCGTACTACTTATACGGACGAATCTTAATGTGTGCGCGAAATAATAGGCCCTCAATGTTTCAACACTAACAGTTGTTCTAATTTTATAAATGGCATAACAGAACCTACTCAATCCCACGCGCAGTCCATCAATTTGGGATTCAAATTTTAGTTTTCCGTCTCTAATCACACCCAGAAACTTTGTTTTGTCAGTTAACGGAGTAGATCGTACATTTATTTATGTATATGTATATAGAGACTGCTGTTGCAACTTTGGGCTGAACAGAACTGTATTTGTCTTATCCACATTTAACTTTAAACTATTTATACCACACCATTGACTCATCTTCCCAACAATCGCTTTTCCCTTTGTTCACACGTCTGCCAAAGATTTAGCCTCCATTACAAAAGCCGTGTTAGCTGCATATTGCCTTTGTGACTGCTTTATAACAGCCCTGGAAAACCAAAACTGTTGATTGACTAACTTCAAGACATTTATGAAGGGCAGTAGAAGTACGTCTCGGACGAAGAGCTTGAAAAATGAGGTGAGCAGGTTTTGAAAATTTTCGCAAATGCTCCTGTGGAAGAGAGAATGAGATCGACAATTACATCCGCAACGGAGTTACCAACACCATCTTGGAGAGGATGTCAACATGCATAGCGAGGAAAATGGTGGTAATCATCAATACTATACCCACCCTAAGCTGTTTCCTGCAGGTATGGAAGACCTCGAATATCAAGATGGTCTCAAACCCGGGAAAGAACAAATCATTTCCCCAAAATTACCGTCCCATAAGTCTGAACAAAAATAGCAGGATCTGTAATTTGAAATCGCCCAGCCTCACACTCAGACTGTAGTCGTATTTTGAACATAGAAAAGTATGTACCCTAGTTGTAGAGGGAAGTTTAATTTGCATGAATAACGCCGAACTAGATAACACTTGAAAATCCACATTAGTAAGTCTGTGTAGGACTATGAGTCAAAAATTTATTAGTAATGATTTAAATCGTTAAACAGGAAAGGAAATTTTAAACAACGAACAAAAGAATCGCTCATAATTACATCACACCGAACGGATTTTCCATAAAACTTTTCTTCATAACTTTACACTGAATGGAAGCAAACGTAATCCAATTTGAACCGCGACAATCGAATCAATAACTTCCATTGACCATTCACGCAAATACCACAATGATAATGTAAACGATTCCCAGTTACAAATGTTTCTGCAGAAATTGCGATTGCATTTGTGGTTCATCATTCCAATTCGTCATTGTTAAAATTCGATCTGATTTATAGATAAATTCCGCAGGCCAGTGAGCAAGGTTGAATGCTAGCAGACATAACATTATTGCGACCTTGAACTTGTAAAGTTTATTGATATCTTAGTCATTCGTTTAGTATTTTGCGAATTATGAACGATTTTCAGTTGGATATGAATAAAATCATGCATGAATCAACTAAGTACGGATACTACAAACTTTAAATAGTGATTATTTAATTGTAATTAAAATTTTATACGAGAGTAGATTGAAAAGTTTCCGGAAATGACAATGGAAGCTAAATGGATTTGAGTTAAATTTTATTTTTCAATATAATCCCCTCGAAGCTCAGCACACTTGGCCCAACGTTTCTCTAGCTTTTCGATTCCTTCCCGGAAGTGACTTTGTTTAAGGTTCCCAAAATAATCGTTTACAACCTGTATTCATTCGATCAAAATCTCTTTCCACCCGGAAATGTTGTTTGTTTTTCGGAAACAGGTGGAAGAACGACGAAGCCAAATTAGGCGAATACGGCGGATGCGAAACTTCTGCCAATTCTGTCAATTTTGCCTCAACAATTGCACTTGAGTGAGGGGGCGCATTGTCGTGGTGGAACAACACTTTTCTTCTTAATCATTCCCCGGCGTTTATCCTGAATTGATGCTTTCAATTTGTCCAAAAGTGTTGTGTGTAATATTGGCCAATAATAGTTTTTCCTTTTTCAGGATAACGAATTAGCAAAATTCCTTTTTGCGTCACAAAAACCGATGCCATCACCTTTCCGGCCGAGTGAATGGGCTTTGTCTTCTTGGGAACCGATGCACCGCGTCGAATCCACTGTTTTGATTGCATTTTTCTTTCTGGTGTGCTGTGATAAATCCAGATCGCATTCGTGGTCACGAATCACCTCTTGAAATCCATTGGATTCCTCGTAAAGACATCTAAACAAGAGCCCAAGGTTCGAGTTTGAATGCGTTTTTACTCCGAATTGAGCAAATGTGGCACCAATCTTGAAGAAAGTTTTTTCAAACCCAATTGATTATGTAAAATACGAACTACTCGTTCATAAGAGACGGGCTTCCACAATTTCACGCACTTTTATTTGGTGATCTACCAAAATCATGTTATAGATTTTTCCACAATTTCTGGCGTAGTAACCGTTTTCGGACGTCCTGAACGTGGTTCATCACTTGTATGCGTGAGACCACGTTTAAATTTTTAAACCCAAAAACTCACGAGGAAAAATTAAAGTGATGAATCCTCTAGAACGGTATCTAACCTTGATTGATTTCCGTAGCGGTTTTGCCTTCAAAATAGAAAAAATTGATGACCGCTCGGGCTTCACTTTTATCCATAATTGAAAACACAAAAAGATACTTGACTTAAATGCTTGTCAAAACCGGACTATTAGATCGATTTAACATTTGTAGTTAATTGTTATAAAAGAGTTGCCAACAAAATGACATAAACTCGTAAGTACATATACACAAACACACACCCATCAGATATCTATGTAATTATAATTTTGTAATTATGTTTTATTTTTACATAACATAAGTTGCTATATTTATAGTAACAAGGAGAAAAGGAACAGAATCTGATAATGTTATAAAAAGAATATTTCCTCGATTTTCACATGAAAGCCTGAAAGAATCTATAAAGAAAACGGTTGTCATTGGAAAATGTTAATTTGTGGTTTCTGATGACAGTATAAGTGTAGAAAGCTTTGTTGGTATCTGGAATTATCGCGTTTTCACTATTTTACCTAACAATAAGTTATATTTGTTATTGGCGCGTATTCAATTATGCGTATGTACACGTGCAACAAGACAATGTGCAGTCGGTTATATCAGTTTTGAATTGTATGCATTAAAAATATTGCGACGATGTCGTAATATGAAAAAGAGAGGAGAGAAAATACATTCATTTTCACTTTTAAACAGGAATAAATTTCCATGTTTGTTACATTTACAACAAATTGAAAGAGAATTGAACACACAACATAGTATCCTACTATAACAAAAAGAAAATAACTGGAACTAATAATTTCCGATAAAAAGAGCGTTCAGATCTAAGCAAAGTAACAATTAGAGTGATTTCGATCACAGCTTGAAATAAAGAAGATATCTGGAGACCAACATAAGGAAAATCGATGTAGTTTAGTAATTGCACGCAGAAATTGATAAGTTTCAAGTCTTATTTCAAACGAGACATATTTTGTATTTCAACAGAGTCAACATGATTTCAGCAGATCTTATAATTTGCGTCAGTTAGTAGGTGATCTAGAAACTGTTTTTTGCAATGTTGCAAGACCTGGTTGTCTTAGGCAGCTTACCACATATTGATGGCCTACTATTGTTAAATAACCCTGATTTGTGACACCGATATTTAAAGTATCACTGGCTACGGCAGCTGTTCTTCGTTAAGTATTTTTGAGATGGTGTTCGGAGGAGTAATACATAACTTGCTAATTTTATGGGCGTCATCTGATTTTTATACTATAGGTTAAACCAGAAAACCTAGTAAAATTAATAAGAGAATGCACACACAGATCAAAAGAACAAAATTAGTTGAAAAGTTAATGAAAGATATACTACTCTGCTAGAATCATGGAATATTGGAGCAACCTCCTCTTTGTATTGCTCGTTGCTGCATGTGGAATTACTGCTTGCACTGCTTTCATTTTTGACCAAAGTGGAACATAAAATTGTTGGTGGACGCGTGAGATTTTCTTGGAGGAACCTGGGTGAAAATCTCTTGATGAAATTGACATGGGAAGATGGCAAGGGTTTACAATTTGACGCGGTAAGCTACGAGGGAAAAATGCTTTATGACCCAAGCAACAGATTAATTTTGGACAAACTATTTCGTCCAACCTTTTGACAAATTACCCCGAAAAATGTAAAGTTCAATGTCTGTACATATACAATGGCTGGTGCTGGTTAAAAGATAACATCACCTAATCAGTAATGACAGCTGGTAGAAGTTTGTTGAAGACTAGATATAAGACCCTAGTAAAAGTGGTCTTTTTCCTCGAATTGGTAGAGCTGGACGAATTTGGTGATGGTCAGTGGGGCTGGCACAATTCTTGGGTACAGGCTGTGTTTTATTTGGATGGTAAAGGAAACATATTTCGCTCACTCTTCCTCGCTTTCGTGAAGTTGGACGGGTTGATGGCGTTTTACGGATTTAGTGAAGTTGGTAGCGTTGGATAGGTTTGGTAAAGTCCTTGGGTAGAGAGACACTTTTAATAGAGGAGTTCTATTTTTAGGTGGTAAAGAAGTCAGCATTCGCTCACTTTTCCTCAATTCAGTGGAGTATGACTGGTTTGGAGAAATTAATTGTCTTTTACGCCAATCGTAAGTTGGATTTACCGACCCTCCTAATTATGTACTTTAAGCTATTCGGATGTAAATTTATGTGTTACGGATTTGGTGAAGTTGGTAGGTTGTGAAATCCTTGGGCTTCCAATAGGGGCGTTCCATTTTTAGATGGTAAAAAAGGCATCATTCGCTCACTTTTCCTCAATTCGGCGGATTTGGGGGAATTAATTGTCTTTTGCGCCATGCCATGCCAGAATGTATAAATCTTAAGGGCGAATATTTTGAAAAGCAATAAAACAGTTTGTTTGTTTTCTAGTTTTTGTAACGACTTAGTAAGTAAGTTATCATTGAATAATAAAATTCGGAGGAGTGACAGCGTCAGTCCGACTTACACTACTTAATAATAACACGTCATCCAGCTTTTTAACAAATTCTACTGATTTCCCATAAACAGTATATTTAGGACTCTTTGTGGAGGGCTCCTTTTAAGTCGTTACAAAAACTAGAAAACCAACAAACTGTTTTATCAGTTGTTCAAACTAATTGTCGAAACATTTTTTCCATTCCAAAACTAGTATCTCAAAAACACGGTTTTTTGAAAGCTGTCACGACTTTCTCAGCTGCTGAAAATTGCTGTCCACGCATTTTTTGTTTAACATTCGGGAACAGAAAAAAATCACCCTCGTAGTATGCAGGTATATCTTGTATGCGTTTTTGGGATTTTATTGAACAGTAAATTGTCTGTGACAACTGCAATTTTACGGTTCACCCTATTGAATGTCCCTGTATAAGCTATAGAAAAAGACTAATGTTCATGTTATCTGGATATTCACGTTAGTGAATGTTCATGTTATTGGACACCTACTGTAGATGGTATTCACATTTACAAGAGGAAAAGTTTAGATGTAGAACTGCTGCAATTAGATCCAACTCGATAGAAAATAGGTATAGAGCAAGATCGAATGCAAGAACGCAAAAGTAGATCGAAAATATTTTAAAGGAAAACAAACCTGAAGCTCTGGACAAGTAAAATTGCCGATAGAAATGAAGAAAAATATCAAAGGAAGCAAAAAACGCCCAAATAGTTTTGAAGAAACACATACCACATGACCCACTTGAATTACTGTATTTTCCACTTTCTATAATACAATTCTTCTAATTGCCAAAATTTATTAACCCATGCGGTTATTCTCTGGACATAAGTTTGAAGTAATCATTTTCCTAGTAAGATTACAATTACGACAACGCAAAGATAATTTAACAGATTAATTCCTTCCTTGCATTATTCATTTCACGTTCCAAAGTCATAACCAAAAAAAAAAGAATTTTAAGTTGATTTAGATGCAGTTTCAACATTTATTATTTGTAACAAATAAGCATAAGTGGAACGAAAAATATTTTTGCCAGGAACATTCCATGAATCATCGCGATTCTTGAATTTTGAGGTGTGTTGTTATGAAAGGAGTGCACGTGAACCCTTTTTTATAATAAATTTGCATATAATAGATCATGCATTTCGCTTTTTAAAAGTTTTGCTTTATTTGTTCGAAAAAGGCGGTACGGATCGTCTCATGCATCAGAAGAATAGGTGACATATTTTCGACGTATGTATTAATAAAATTTAATATTCCGAACGTACACCAACAAGGACGTTACATTACGTTAACCCAACTGTACATAGAGTGCGTATTTTTCATCTAATTGTATTGCATGTTAATGTGCGTTAGCGACATATCATTAAGTCCACGTTTTATACGGTTGTGTAGCGATTTAACGAATCGATCAAGTATCTTGTGTGTTAGAAAATTGTTCATGACAATATGTACGAGTGATGTTTCCAAAGTTTGTGGAATTTGGCTATAATTTTCCTATTTTCTTCGATTTTCATCAAAAATTACAATATAGTTCTTCAATATGATCTGCACTTAATTAAGTACATTTATCTCAACGTGAAACTAATTTTTTTAAACCGTCCTCAAAGAACTTCTTTAGAATTTCTATAGTGCAGCTATCTATAGCAAGTTTTATCTCATTTAAAGTGTCTTTCTCAAATTTGGGAATAGATGAAAATCACTAGGACTCGTATTTGGCGAATAAGGTGGATGTCGAACAAATTCCATGCGAAACTCGTTTAAAAATCGTATGGAGCCTTGCTTTATCCTGTTGTAGTAATAGATGCTTTTGCGACTTTCCAGGCCGTTTCTCCACTATGGGCCAGATAAAAGATTAGAATAAAATTTTGCTTTAGTTAGAGTACCTGTGGGAAGAATAATTGCACATTTTCTCTGACGCATGTCCAGGACAAAACCAGAACAACACACTAACGAGATTTTTAATGTCTGTACAAAGCAGTAAACGCTTCAAAATAATGTACCACCATTTTGCAATTCGTGCAAGTGCAAAAAGGTTAATCAGAAGATGTGATCGCGTATATACGTTCCCGAGGAATATGAGGCAATGATTAAAAATTCCAAAAATGAAAAACATTTACGGTCAATATCATTAATTATAAAGATATAAGATTGGGTTTTAAGAATTAATGGCCACAATTCTAAAAAGAGAAAAACAGTACAACGATTGCAAATAGAGTAAAGGAAAATTTTACAATTTCAAAATATATGCAGTTTATGTACAATGCAGGCTACGTCAAATGCTTAGGTTTTATAGACGGAGCTATGCCTTATATCATAGTTTCAACTTATGAAAAGAAAAACACTACTTTATTACACTACCAGTTCGTTTTTATTTAAAAATGTTACTGTGGTTTCGTAAACACCGTTACATTGTCAAACTAGAAAGTATAATTTGGACTAAGTAGTCGGACTACTCAATCACACATCTTAAAGAAGCAAGTACAGCAGAAAAGTTCAAATTATACTTTGACTTCTAGTTTGATAGTGTAACAAAGTTTACAAAACCGCAGTCACGTTTTAGGAGTCTGACTACTCAATCACAGACCTTAAAAAAGCACCTACAGCAGAACGGTCCAAATTATACTTTCTATTTTGACAATATAACAGTATTTACGAAACTGCAGTCACGTGTTTTTAAACAAAAACAAAGTAGTAGTGTGAGAAAGTAGTGTTTTTCTTTTCATAAGTGACCATGTACCACCACAAGGTAACAGACTACTCAATCACACACTTTATAGTTCCAAGTGAGTAAAACAAAATGAACGTCCAACAATTCCTACTAGTACAGCCTTATTCTGTCCAATTAATAAGAAGAAAATGAATGATACAAAAACAGAAATACATCGAGGAAGAAGACTTAGAGTTTTACTGCCATGTAACATCCCATCCAAACACTAACACAAATGATGATGATGGTACTGGTATCCAAATCTGATTATTTTTTATTTTTATACAATAAAATATGTTTTACTATATCGTATTGTTTTATTTTTTGCAATGTTTACACAAAATTCTAATAATACGACATCGACATTAAGAACTGTACAAGTCCAACTCTAAGATGATGCACTAAATCTTCTCTATGCAACCAGAATCTGCAAGAAGAGTAACAATCAAACGAAACAGTTTTTCATTATTTTCCCAAAGTTCAAACATTTGGACATGTACTGCTTTTAATCCCATCGATTCAATTGTAAACAGTGTTTTCTGATGGTGCTTCATCACCAAAAGTTGAACGAAACGATTCTATGCATTTGTGTTGAGTTAGGCCTTTACTAAAATCGTAAAAATCATCCAATGAAAAAGTCCACGTGAAAATTCCATTCTTTCACAAAACATCTTTTCTTGAACGTCCACTGTAAACATACTACACACAGAAAAATCTTTTCTTAGAAGAAATATATACATTTATTTGAATATATAATTTTAAATCAAATCTTATAGTTTTCCTTTAAGAATGCTTTGCTTGAATATAAAGTATATACTGATTTATAAGGAAATAAAGATGGATTTAAATTATATGTTCAAATTGATAATTATTTCTTTGAATCAAACATTAAAACGCTTATTGCAAATTCTTAGTTGTATTGAAATAAATGTATCGAGAAACAGCAGTATGATCGCCACCAACGTAAACGCTTTATGCATATGCTTGATTTTAAAGTTATATTCAAATAAAATATAGCTAGCTTTTAATTCAAAGATAGGCACAACAAAGAAATTTCCTTCAAATAAATCATAAGGTTGTTATAGTGCATAGAATAATAGTAAATTCAAACATAACCTAATATTTCTGGTAATATTTTGATTTGTTTGGTGGCAACCATATGATGAAACATTTTATTTAAATATATGGTTAGTTCTGGTGTATGTTAAACTTATCATTTGTTTCATACACACTTTACGTGCTTAAATTAAAGATTCGTTTTTATGTGTGAATTCGCTAAATTTCTAAGCTGCCACTGTTTTCACAAATGACAAATGTCAAATTTTACGAAAATAGTAAGGACACGTATCAATCGCGCCACCTAGTGGTCGTTGGGAAAAACATAAAAGGCGCCCATTGTAATAAAAAGCATAGATTCAAATGTTAGTGCAACAATAATTCAAGTAGGAGTGGAAAAGTATTCATTGTGAAGTAAATAAAAATATTGAAAGCCTATTTAGTTTTGATGGTCGTGCTTTGCTTTGCAGGGCAAGAACCATGGCCCTAAATGGGGTGCTAGTGCCTCACCATTATTATTATTATTATTATTATTATTATTATAAAACCTTGACTGAGATGTGACCTGGGATCCTAGATACGATGATCGAGAGTTTTCAGCATTAAGCTATAAGCTTTGGCATTGCAGCAGATGTTAATTTTATATACAAACACAAGTTGATAAAAACGAAACAAGACTCGTTCTTCGCAATTTGCTAAAACCATAAGTTAAAGCTAAAGAGTATGAGATATATTCTAATAAACAATCATTGCATAGATAGATCTAAGGTACTAATTCTTACTAACCCTGTCAAGCTCTGGCATAAATAATGCATGGTTTCGGTAAAGGACAAAGCGACATGATAATTCTAATTAACCGTTAAAGAGTTGCGATAATAGATGTATTAATGGGGAAACGTTCGTGAATAATGTCGATTTACTAGAAAAGATACTCGTCCATCATCTAGAATACCAATAAGCGGTTATTATACGCAAAATTAAATCAGAACAATGACGAAGTGTACATAACCGGGGAATATAATGCAATAACACATACATATTTGTAAAATTGCACCTTTAACACGCGCACCTAACCAGATATATACACAAAGTGCAGAAGAAATGGAAATCGTGTAATGCATTAAAGATGCGAATCGAAACAATTTGCATTAACGAAAACAAATACATATAGTAGTTGTGTCTTGCGTCGGTTGTCATCATCGTTGGTGCTTGGCATTGGCGTCCTCCCCACCTGGGGACACTATAAGAGAGGTCGTTGCGCCTCCGAAGACGCTACTCCAGAAATATTGCTGTGACCGACTATATTAAAGCTACCCGGTGAGTAATTTTTGCGATTGTAAATATTGTAACCGATTCGTTCGACCGTTATTGATACGTTTGTCGTTTAAATTGTTTTTTAAAATTAGAGCGCGGTCGTTACAGTTTTGAGAAGAGTTTGTGTTATCATCCAGCGTTTATATCTCTAAATTGTTTTGAGGTAATTTGAATTTAACACCTTATATTATATTTGAAACGTAAGAACTAACCAATTAGATGGCAATCAATAATTAATTCATCAATTTTTTCCTTTATGCATCTCCATGAATCTAAAACACAATTTTACCAAACAATTCTAAAACATTTTTCAATACCTTCGACAGAGGCAAAACTAAATTTAACTCTGGTAAAAAATTGATTATGATTAGAACGATTGTGGTATAGTTACTGACAGTATATCACATCGGTACCAGTTCTCTTGACTTATCATTATTCCTTATAATTTCTTTTTTTTAACAAGTCATCGATTCACGTTTAGATCAATTAAAAAAGCTTAACATTTCTAACACAATCTACTTCATTTTTAAACAATGATATTCCTTCTGATTGTTATTCGAAACAGGATCCTGGTCAAACACAACCATTAATCTTTTTAAAGCCGTTAAGAGTAGGAATGCGTGTGATTTAGAATTAATTAACACACCGATTTTGGAAAATTCCAAATACATATTTCGACAACCAAGTAGTCATCGTCAGTAGAGAAAAACGCGAAAGGAAGAAAAAGGATCACTCGTTAACATTGTTTAACAATAACCATAAAATTATGTATCATTGATGTATATCCAAATCAATTTGTAATAATTTGTAAGAAGAGAAATTCATTCAAAACTTTTTAATCGCGGTCGAAAGCGAATAAAATAAAATATTCTTTATCCACATCTCAGTAGTTCTTCTGTTATATATAAAGTTGAAACTAAATTTTTCAATATGCACTTCCCTACCAGTTAGTGTAAAGATATTTACCTACCTCTAGAGAAGTGCCCATTTTCTGGCCAAAACCCTTTCATTGCAATGTATTTTCCTCCATTGAAGACGACAACTTAGACAGTGAAATATGTAAGAAACTTAGGATTTTCTAAAATGGACGTGATGAAGGTACCTACAGGCAACATTTCGTTTTAAATTAATCTCTTGTACTGTTAATTATGAAAAGTCAAATATTAATAAAACTCTATTTCTTGATTCAATGGTTACTTGGTGTTGCGTTCTGTTGTAGTTAAAGAAATTATAATACCACGTACTATTTTAGTAAAGTGCAAATATTTGCCGATCTTGTACATATACGTTTGTTGCGGTCCCTTTGTTGCTTTCCTGTTTGTGTTTGAAGCAGGGATTCTCGAACTTTTGAGTCAGTTTATACCTTGCCCTAACGAGCATACAACCCCTGAAAGGCACTTTTTACTTTTGTTACATTATTTTTCTCCTTCAAAAGTATTTTATGTACACATACTTTTCACCCACCAAGATCAGATTTGAACGAACACTCGCCGTGTTAACACTTACAATAAAACACATTCATTCAATCTACATATTGTATATAAAACCTTGTTTTTTCAAATAAATGTATTATGAAATGAGGTAAACGAAATTATTCACACAATATTAAGGTGGCATGTGAACTTGTGTGAACCGATTAACTTGATTTAGACAAATGTATGTCAAATTGATTCTGTTCTAACTAGCTTTAAAGGACATTAATGATGAACTTGTCTTAGATTTTCTACTTCTTATCAAAATTCTTTTACCCAGGTTGGGCGTTGGATGTTTTAGGTTTTAGATCGTAGCAAATATTTTGGCAAACAAAAATACGAAAAGTCACAAATTTTTACCAAATTCATGATTATCTCTGGTTCCGATTAGATTATTAACTCAATCCCGAATATGGAAATAATTTCATTTCTCATTTCCTTCTTACTATAACACTGATACTAAGATACTGTGGGGGTCAACTGTAATTACATAGTTTTACAGGATGTGGTTTACCAGCTGTATGTGCAGTAATTACTTATATAGTTGTGGTAGATGTCTGGTAATGTCTGTAATTATTTGGATATTAAGAGTGTGTAATAATTAGAAATTGCAATTATAGAATATTTCGTACTTATCTCCTGATACAAGTATAATGATAATTTTTCTTAACTCCAACTGCTCCCCAGCTTCTTACTTTCATCAATCTTAAACATTTCTAGTTAGAAGGATTGGAAATAAATATTAATTATAACAAATAGGTGCTTATGCGAGCCATAAAACGTTGCTTTTTGTCAAGATCGGAGTTTAATCGGGAACGTTCGGAAATTGTAAGGATGAATCGAGTGTGTATATTTCGATCGCCTACGAATAACTCCGATCTTGACAGCATGAGCAACTCGAATTATAAATTTACAGTACAGTCAGCAACAGCTGCCTCGAATAAACGAAAACTAAGAAAATGCGATTACATGCTTGCTACTGTATCTACGTAGTTCATTTTCACCGCAAGAGTAATGCATAGAATTGCTCTTTACGTATTTTTATTTGCGTGTATCCTAAACTATCAATAAAACATCTTACAATACTCACAATGCATTGAAATAACGCCAAATCTTTCACTTGTGGCTGGCTTCTGTTTGTTGTTCAACATGCACGAGCCTCTTCTAAGGCAACGAAGTCTTCCTGATTTATAATATATTCCTTGGCCAAACAGTCGTTTTCATCGCCCGCTTCTTCCCCCAACTCACCTGCAGAATAGCACCAATTAGCTCTTCGATGCTAAATTCTTGATAAACAGATGGAACCCAGTGTCTAACATTATGTCCTATGGTATTATCAAGATTCTGATAATACCATAGAAGTTGTCGCATCAGTTGAAATAAGCTCAACTCTTCCTCTGTTATATTACTTCTCTCCCACATTGGTTTTGCACATAATTCACTCAATCGACATTTTAATCATAATCATTCATAATCGTGAGTAGCACTCACAAATCTAAACCGGAATTATTGCATTCTCATCTGCGATTTTTCGTTGTACTTTCAAACAACAATCGCGTGTAGTTTTTCTTTATATTCCTGATAAAACATTGGTCCATAAGCTATAATTAAAGTTGCTCAATTTATGTCAAAAGTACTATAACTATCTGAAACGAGTGTACTAGAATAGTAACATTGCCCTATACTAGTACAGAATGCTTCATACTATACATTCAGTTTCAATGTATAGTACGAAGCCATCCGTATTCGTATAGTACAATGTTATTTTGTTCTTGTACAGCCGCTTCCGATGCTGATCCCTAAGAGTGAGCAATCTTAGTCCCCTATCTTCGGTAGTTCTTTTCGGGCATCCAAAGCACCTTCTGTGATGTTGTCTATCTTCCTGACATCAATTTCTCCAACAACTAATAATTGTAGCAATATGTCTTTGCAACCTCCCAGCCACTTAATGAAATGTAATCTCCGCCTCATGTGTTCCAAGAATTCAAGCCAGTCCCAAATCGCTTAGCTGTCGATAATTTGGTTTGCTTTCAAGTTTTGGCATTTTAATAAACTAATTCACGTGCGACTTATCACCGCTAAGTCAGTTAGCCGCTGTGGGGTTAGAGATTCCTTCAATTTTTAAATAAGAGTTTTAATTTTCATTACATTTTTTCACTCTGGATTTTCCAACTAATTTGTGGGGATCTTAATATCACTTTGCCTACACCGAGGATGCCCTTAATCTGGGGGCGAAAATTCTGTAGCAGTAATAAACGTTATTAGCAACAATTTAGGTCTTTTTCACCTTGACCTTCTCGAGAGTCTAACGCGCTGTTACTTCTAAAGTTTCTAATTCACAACTATGGACTATACAATCTAATAACCGAAGTAAACTGATCCAAAATTCAGAAAAGAAAAACGAATATTTTCGTCGGAGTTTGGCAGAAAACGACACATTTTCTCGTTAGGTTTTCTTATTTGTAACACCATGATCTGTACAAAACGTCGTTTAAAAATATGAATGAATTTTTACTGGGTGACTCGTAGCAGCCGAAGAGATTGAACTGAAGTTCACTATAGATTTGATTATAAAACTTTTCAAATTTTTTGTTAAAGTTAATCATCATGAAGAATTGATTTCACGTGAAAAGTTGATACCAAAACGATTCTCGGAGTAGGACTGTATCATAATATATTATATTATTATTATGATTAAATTGGAACACTTCTATTTTTGCTGATGATACAATAATATATGTGGTAGGGAAAAATATTGATAAATTGGTATTTATTATTAATCATACTTTGAGGAACCTGACTACTTATCTAGGCAGCTTGTACTTGTGTAAGGGATGCATACATATAACACCAGAAATAATATTTTTTATATACAATCTGTCAATAAACATAGAACAGGAAATACATTGTTTTCAAAAGGGCTGAAAATATACAATGACATGCAGTAAGAAATTAAATATTATAACAGTTGCAGACTTTTTAGGAAACAATTAAGAGACTACATTATAAATAGATTTAATTAATAATTAATAGTAATTTCCTGTATTAATATGTTCCACCACACAGTTATTTAATATTTCAGAATACTTGTTGACCACGATTAAAAAGTTGATCGAATTTCTCTCTGAATAAATTATTACAAATTGATTATTTATCGAGTAATACAAGCATAATTATACAATATTAAGTTTTATGTTCATTTGTTTCTTTCTACTATTACTGATCAATTTCTCCAACCAAAGTAAAAACGTAATTCACTTATTATTTCGATTACTAGTCTTTTACATTTATTTAGAGAAAGAAATCATTTTCACTGGACGTTTTTCTGCGATTCGATAGAAAGTCTGCAATTTACAATCTAAATCCACATTGACAGTTTGAATAATCTATTAATTACAGAAGTATTCTTTCAATCGTGTAACTATTGCACGTCCTGACTGTCCCATGTATGCTTTATCGCATTTGCTACGCTCAGTTATATAAATGAAACTTATTATAAATTATCAACTTACTTCCCATCGAGATATTTCTAGCGAACAAGGAGTTTTTATATAAAGCTTGATATCTTCTCATAACTCGCCTATTTCATAATTCATTCATGTATTTGTATCAATTTCGGATTTTCTCAAAATATAAACGTTAATTTGAAAACACGAAAACGTAATTGGTGATTAATCAAAAAATTAATCAAAAATTATTTTCCACCTACAATTAGGCGCAAATGTGTGAAATTTATTGTTTACCAATAGAAATTATATTTCCTTTTTCCTTCGCGTGATTTTACGGTTGTGCTTATTTTTGTATATAAAAACCGGTCGCAACTTCCATGAATGTTAAGTTAGTGTTTTACATAATTTGTCAGAATAAAGTCACTGAACCTATAATTATATTTCTGGCAAACATCACTTAATTATTGCTTCACATTCTTCCTAAATGCATATTAATCGTTATTTTCTTATTTAAGCGTGAATGCAAAATACGGATGCGAACTATCCACAAGAAGAATCATTAACTGTTAATTCTACCACACACACTTTAGTAGCCAATTTAACTGCGCCCATGAATGTCCAAATTACTATTGATTTGAAAATATTAGTTATGATATAAGACAAGTCAATGAATGTGTCAGATATTTTTGAGTTCCGCTTCATCATCATATTCTACGAGGAATGTTTCCAAGGTTCTAGGAATTTGGCTGTAATTTTTGTATTTCGTCAATTTTCATCAAAATTACAATGCAAGTTTTCAATACGAGGGTTGCCTTTTATATTTCGGGATTAGAGAACAAAAACAAATATTAATCATCGAAAATCACTTTATTGTTTTTCAAAATATTCCCCATGAAGATCTATACACATTTGCATGCGTTTGAACCAATTGTCAAAGCACTTTTGCCACTCTGATTGAGGTATCTCCAAAACATGCATTCTGAATGCAGCAACCGCTTCTTCAGGTGTCGAAAAGCGTTGACCTCTCAGTTTGTCTTTTACGTACGGGAATAAAAGAAGTCATTCGGTGCCAAGTCAGGACTATACGGCGGATGACTCATCAAATCGATGTTTTGGGTATTCAAAAATGCAGTTGTTTGAGCCGATGTGTGAGAGCTCGCATTGCCGTGGTGAAGAGTGATCCGTCTTCGGCGGTTGGTTTTCCTGATTTCTTGGAAGACAACTGGCAAACAAATGGTTATGTACCACTCGGAATTGACTGTTCTGCGTTGTGCTAGTGGTACGGTTGCGACATGTCCAGTTTTTCCGAAAAACAGGCGACCATTTGCTGGGAAGTGCTTCGTGCGCGAACAACTTTTGTTGGATTTGGCTAATCCTGAAACACCCATACAGTCGACTGCTGTTTACTTTCGGCTTCATACGCGTAAGTCCACGATTCATCACCTGTCACGATGTCATAGACATGTTTCGAAGCACCGCGATCGTATTTTTGAGCATTTCCTTCGACCAATCGACACGAGCCTTTTTTGAGTGATTGACAAATTGTGTGGGATCCAACGCGAACATTTTTTTTTGACAGTCAAATGTTTATGCAATATTGAATGTATGCTGGTCCCACTAATGCCTAAGGTTGTCTCAATCTCACGATAGGTCTCATGACGATTTTGCAATATCAGTTCACGCACAGCATCAATGGTTTTCGGAACAACAACTGATTTTGAACGACCTTCACGAAATTCGTCTTGGAGTGAACTACGACCACGATTAAATTCACCATACCATCGATAAACACTGGTCCTTGATGGAGCTTCATCGCCAAGAATTGAATTAAGTTCGTCCATGCACTGTTGCTGAGTTAATCCACGTCGAAAGTTGTAAAAAATAATCGCACGAAAATGTTCACGATTTAATTCCATTTTTGGACCGAGATGAATCTTTTAAGTTACTGTAAACAACACAAATAGCGCTCGTATGTCAAAACGTTCTGAGTACGTATAACCTCAAAAATGTCCAACTTTACGATAGAGCTGTCAGTTGCCAGATTGCAACACTAAGGTTGCCAAATCCCGAAACATAAAAGGCAACCCTCGTATAATTCTCCGAAAGAGAAAGTTCCTTCGGGGTCTCTACAATCCACTTATTTCTATCAAGCTTTACCTCATTTAAGGTTTCAAATCGAACACCTCGTAGGGGTACTTTCAAATTTGGGAACAGATGAAAATTAGTACGATCCAAGTTTGTCGAATAGGGTGAATCTAGAAGCAATTCCCAGCACAATTCGTTTTAAAACACCCTACGTTTTGGAGTTTTGCATTGACCTTTAGTAATCACGGACGCTTAAGCAACTTTCCAGGTCGTTTCTTGCAAAGCCCCTGCAGCAATGGAGCAAATAAAACATTAGAATAAGATTCTGGCTTGATTGTAGTACCTTTGGGTAGATAATCTTTAAAAATGATCACCCTCGCAATCCCAGAATTGCTGTAAGTAACCGACGTTACCGCAACATGTTTTAAGCTGAGATCCTTCTTCTAGTTTGCACCATTCTTTGACTGGTTTTTGTCTCAGAATTGAAGTAGGATGCCAGAATGGGCACTGTAATGTGCTAAAAGCTCCTAACCCTATCGTGTTCCAATACCAATTTCGTGAATAAATACGAAATATAGATACAAACTATCGATAAAAAGCATCAACTGTTAATTTACAGCACATTTTAACTGAAAATTTGACAGAACCCATCCATTATTATGCTAATCTGAGGGCAAAAATTCTATAGCAGCAATAAACGAAATCAGCAAAATTTAGGTCTTTTTACCTTGACCTCCCCGAGAGTCTAATACGTTGTTACTCCTGAAGTTTGCAGTTACGTTGTAGTCGTTACTTCTGCCTGATATTAGTTATGATACAAGACAAGTTCAACAATATATCAATTGTTTTTAAGTGTCGCTTCATCATTATCAGATATATTTTATATCCCTAAATTAGAGCAAAAGACACCGTTCGGTTTTCAAATAGCAATTGGCTGGTGGTGGTCGATGTGTTTGTCCCATTTACTGGAATTTCACTTCATATCCTACCACAAACATACTGCAAAATTACAAAGAATATTGAAATTAAAAGAAAATTATTAATGATGAAAAACATGTTCCCCCTGCTGATCTGATGGCATATGAAGTAAATCAAACCAACCAATTCAGGTTGTAAGGTACTTTCTTTCAAGATCGGTTCCAAAACTATTTTGAAAATTGTATATCTGACCTTTAAAAGTAGTGTGTCTAACGATAAAATACTACATTTTTACAATGTTAAGATCTTCTACAGCTTTAATTTTTTTTTTCCGATAATAAAAACCTGTAAATTTACGGGCTCGAAATTTTGCATACTCGTGTACTCGTTACGATAGCTATGACTTATCGACGAGCTTTTTTATAAATTTCTTCTTTGTTGTTCAATTTAACCTCAATTAAGGAGTAGAAAAATGACCATGGGCTTACCGTCATTTTTGGACTTCAAGAAAGCAACGATAACAAAGGAATTTACAGAAATGCGCTTTGACAAGTCTTAACTACCGTATTGAATATGTGGTATTCAAAATTTCAAACCTGCAAACTTGATTAGATCTGTCTGAGCTCTTAAAATTGTAAACAATTAGTATTTTTTCGTTATACATACATCTTTTAGAGCTAAAATATACAGCTTTCGAAGTAGTTTTCGAACCGACCAAAAAATTAACTTTAGGCGATCTTGAAAATAAGTACTTTACAGCCTTCAGGGTAATTACGTAGATAATGTAATTATCTATATACCTTTGAACAAACCAGAAAAAGTAACTGTTCTTTTACAACCGAAAATGAAATGTGTTCCTATAACTAATTTTCCATTATTCTTTCTAAATAATCGTAGGAAATGTCTAAATACAATAAATGCCGTTAAGTAGGTGAATACGAACATCCACAACTTTTAAACTTCCTGTGTCATTCACGCTTTAACTAACGTGTAATTCCTTTAAAATGTTTAAATTAAAGGCCATCGCAGATAATTATACGAATTTGTTCATGGAAACCGTGATTTGCAAAAAAAAAATGTCACACTGGAAGCCGTATTTACGACGAAATTTTAACAAAACTCACGTGTTTTACAGCAATGGCGTTCACTGTGTTGGTGTTACTATCGGTGTTAGCGACGATTCGGGCGGATTCCCAAGGCACGCAAGGTCCAAGTTCGCAAGCACGTCAATTTATGTACGGTTCCCAGTATCCGCTTGATTTGCAATATGATTTTTCGCTTTTGGATCCTCAACTGCAATATCCACAATTCTCAGGTGGATCACCAAGGTAAGAATTTCTATAGGTGTAATTATTTGTGTCTGGATCTCTCAGATCTCGTTAAAACTAGTAAATTTATACTTGAATTATACGAGGGCCTGTTCTCCTCCGTTGGGGGTATTTAAGCAGGGTTGGATTACTATGCAAATTGTACCGAGAAGAAAAAAGAGCAAAAAGAAAAAAATGCAAAACCACGTCTTTATTAAGATTATTATTTAAATTAATAAATACTAGGATCGGCCGATGGTCGAAATTCGACCACAACATCTATATACGCAGTCAAATACAAACAATCACACCTGATTTACATTGAATCTTTATTGTATTTTCGAGTAAAATAAAATAAAAATCGCGCTCTACTTTTTGAGAAAATCGTTGAAAAAGAAGTTGAAGTTTCCTATTTGTCTCTTATATCGTTAATTTTAAGTGCTGTTCAACGAAGAGATCGTAGCGCGGTGGATAGGATCTAGGTTTTACACCCCTGGGAATGTGTGTTCTGTTACAGAGTCTCATCTGCGTTCCACTGCACGTATTGCGATGAAACATACATTCGACAAATCTGCATTGTAATACGAAAACAACGATATATGTACCATCGCGATACATGGAGGGGAACACTCTAAAATATGTACCAGAAGACGACCCACTGCGTATTAATATACTGTATGGTATTGTATTGATGTATTTCCAAAGAGAACTTAACAAATTTATTTCGGCCCGGTGGGTGGGTCAATCCAAGCCTGTATTTAAGTAATATGCAATACGCTAGCAAAAGAAGTTTATTTGTAATTTTTCAGCATTGCAGTTACTGTGTTTTACGTGAACAACAATCTCCAAAATATTTTTTTCTACAGATACATATTTTTAATATAATTGTAACAGGTATGTGCAAGGAACATTGTGTAAACAAACTTTTGCAGGGTACAACCTCAAGTCTTCGTATATCAAGGCGGAGCCCCAGGACAACCGTTCTTACTGCAACCAGGAGCACCTCCCGGCAATTTCCTAATTCCGCAGCCACAGCCCGGATTTGTCCTAAGAGACGTACCTCAAGCTAGACCCGATGTTTTTATATCCGGTTATCCTAAGCCAGCGTACGTGCCACCTATCAATAAAGATGCTGAAGAAATTCCTACTAATCCAGGAGCATATCAACCTAACCCGATGCAAGGTAAGATTATTTATTTATTGTTATTATTATTTATAGGCCTTGAACTAAAATATGTAACGACGTTTCATTTTTACTTTTCTTTGTATTTTTGTATTATCTTTGTTCATTTTTTCGCTTCGGCTCTCCAGATTTTAACCCCCAAATCTCAAATAGCCTCCTACACCCCATTGCCCACCCGTTTCCCGATCTTCCTCTTCTCTTCGTACTTATTAGACTTTTACGCAACACCAACTTAGGCATTCTTCCCCTTTCCATCCTCTTCACATGCCCGAAGCATCTAATTCTCTGTGGTTTTACATACGTCATAATGCTGTTCTCGTCTTAATTAGTTCTTCTTGACCGTCCCTATTCTCCGTGTTTACCACCGTAAACTACTCTGATCACCTTGCTTTCCCATCTTGCTGAAACATCTTCTTCTGATTTCTTTAACAGCCAGCTGCCACATTCACCATTTACTGTTGGTCTGGTAACGGTCTAGCATATTCTGATTTTTTGAATTTCTAGATACATCTTTTGGTTTTATTGGTGTCCTTAAGCTTCCCAACTTTTGGTTTACCTTCGTCAATCTTGCCTCTAATTCTTGCTCTTCATGCCCCTTCTCCTCGAGTACTACTCCTAAATCCTTAAAGTCCCTGTCTTCCATTATCATATATTCTGTTTTACTGCCATTAATTTCTAAGCCGGTTTCTTTTAGCTTCTACATCTAATTTTGCCGTTCTTGTCTTCAGTTCTTTTTGAGATTTCGTTGGTTTCATTAGTGTCAAATCTTTAAGATTGTTCCCTTCCACTGTTTCCAGTACGAGATTAAACAAAACTGTACACATAGAGTCACCTTGCCTTACCGCAAACTCATCCGATTTAAATCCATTCCACACAATCTTCGCATAAGCTTTCTTCAAGGGGTCATTGTCTAGTGCAATGTGTCTCTTCGTATTTTGTAGTAAGCCCATTTAAAATCCAACTGTGTATTCGTAACAAGTGATTTGGATACCTTTAAGTGTAAAAATTTGGTCTATTATGGATCTATTGTTACAAAATCCGTTTTGGTATTCTTCCCAATATACTTTCTACGTACATATTTAGCCTATCTCTCAAGATTTTTGCAAAAATCTTGTAACTTTCACATCGTAGCTTGTCGCCTGGTTTTTTGAGTAACGGACATATGCGGCCTTTCTTCCATTCTATTGAAAATTACAAAATTTTTTGATCTTCTCTTGCCATCCGTAGACGTACGTTTCGCGGTTATACCGCTCGTCAGTACAGCTTTGCAAGAGGTGTAATTTCGTATACAAATTTTATGTATATATGGTCTGAACTTTGATGTTTGTACATGTGAGAGGGATTCGATATGAATTCTCTCACAATGCACGTATTACGCATTTTTTACAGTTATTTTTCTACAGAAGTGGACAACTTGCGTTGCCACAGCCTCCTGCAGTAACTGCAGTCGCGCTCTTCGGCTACCCGCCGTGGGAGAATTGCAAATTACAAAATTTTTTGATCTTCTCTTGCCATCCGTAGACGTACGTTTCGCGGTTATACCGCTCGTCAGTACAGCTTTGCAAGAGGTGTAATTTCGTATACAAATTTTATGTATATATGGTCTGAACATTGATGTTTGTACATGTGAGAGGGTAGCCGAAGAGCGCGACTGCAGTTACTGCAGGAGGCTGTGGCAACGCAAGTTGTCCACTTCTGTAGAAAAATAACTGTAAAAAATGCGTAATACGTGCATTGTGAGAGAATTCATATCGAATCCCTCTCACATGTACAAACATCAATATTCTATTGAAAGAGAAAAACCAACCCATATGTTATATATTCCGTATATATTTAATCATTTCAGCTGAGATTTCGTTTTCTCCTTGGTTTCTCTTGTTTTTCATTTCTTTGATTATCTTCGCCACCTCCTCTTCCGTTGATTCGTATATTTCTATTTCGTCTCCATTTAGCAGTTGGTGCTTGGTTCCTGTCCTCTCCTCCTCTCCATCATTTACAATAACATGCTTTGAAACCATCTTTTTCACTCTGTCATTATCTCTTATTGTTCTCTTATCAGTCTTCCTTCATTTGTTTTGACACACTTACACTTTATAATCTCCTCCTATTCCGTTTATGTCTTCCTAAAAGGACTTGGTTTCTTTGTTCCCGAATTTCTGTTTTCCGTTATGTCGTCTCTTTCTTTTTCCTGCACATTTCTTTCAATTCCCTTCTTTTCCTTTTGTACCCTAGCACATTGCTTTCGTTGCATATTGATAACATCCTTTGTCATGATGCAGGTTTTACTCCTAGTAGTCAATTATATTCTACATCAAACCACCCTTTCACCTTTGTTTGTTCTCTATGTCTCTGAATATGTTTTCTCGCTTGCTTCTTTGATTGTTTTCTATATTTGTCCCCATATCTTCTCCACTTCGACGCTTTGTTCATAATCTTGTAACCCGACGTTTACTTCACTTTCGTACTTTTCTCCGGATTCTTCCTCTTTCAGTCTTTTGATATTATACTGTCGTGCTCCTGCTCTTATTGTGCTCTTTCTGTGTTCACCCTCCAAAATCAAAGAGTTTTGTATACTACTTTTACTAAATAATGGTCTGAACTGAACTCCTCGCATACCCAGGTTTGTGATTACATTCGTAAATGTACCCTCTATTATTGCATGGTCAATCTGGTTGACCATTTTGCCATTGCTTAAGATTAGATAATAGAAACGATCTCAAACAGATTTGAAGATTTGCATCAATATCAAACGTTCTATAAAATTTCGAATATGCAGTGAACAACAATTATACATTATTATACATTCAATAAATTTCGGTATACAATTTGTTATGAGTGGAAAAAACTATTCAACTTTGACAAGTGCAAACCCTCTTTTACTACTAATATCCTTGGGGTACTTAGGCCGTTGGGTCGGAAAAGTGAAAATCATTACCATTTATCATTTCCTCATCCAAGCATACAAATTAGGAACTTCCACATAATTATGTATGTAAAGCAAATCGCAATAAAGAACAAGCAAATTGTCGGCATCCAGAAATGTTCGTTAAGCGATGTAAATAAACGTAATGTCAAACAACCACTCTCCTTCCTGGTGCTATTACCAGTTAATTTCAGATAATATCCCAAATAAACGTAATGCAACAACTTTCATAGGAAGTATACATATTCACAATTGCATGTCTTTTAAAGAAGGCAGTTACGTATATGTAGCACCTAGATTAAAATATGTACTTAGACTTGTACGCTAATTTACCAAAATTTTATAAGATCGAAGAAGTTGTCTCATGCAGTAACGGTTTATTCAGCGTTACATAAATATTTAGAATTACAATTATAACTACGTATATTGTCTTGATAAAATGTGAAACGATGTCTTCATAAATTTCTCTTCTATTTGAAAATATTTTCTTAAACAATTATAGGCGATTAACATAATATTAGCGAATATTAGTGCTTTTACCGCACTTGAAAGTATTGATGTAAATATGGGTGCCGTTACAGTAGACGATAAAGTACTTATAGGAAAGTTGGTAATAAGCTTAGGTAACATGAAAGGCGGATAATGTGATAGTAAAACGGAAATAAGTGTGACGAATGTAATTCTAACACGACAACCAGCAATTTCGATTCGGTGTGTGTGCATGTATTCTCGAATCTACGTTACGAGTATGCATGCAGGTGTAATTTACCATTAAAATGTGTGGATTTGAATAATATCTGTGATTATATGTTTTGCGTAACCAGATTTGTGACAAAAATTCGTTACGGAAAGTGTATTGAATTTGCGAAATAATTACAATTATGTTCTGGTATATTAGTCAAAGTGTAAATATAAAGTCCCGCGTGGTCAATTATCTTCGTTAGTTTCAAAGACATTTCTTTTTAACGGGCATGGATATATCAGTCAATACACAGCAATTTATTAGTCATCTTTTCAAATTGTTTTCACTTCCAGTTGTTTCAGGTGTTGGAACAACTGTATATTTCTTCATTTTCCGGTGTAGAATTGAAAGCTGCTTTGAGACATATAAACATCTTTTAATACAAAGTTTGTAAAAAATAAATTAAGAACTTCATATATCAGCAAGATACCCTTGAACAAAGGGCTATAACAATTCGAAATGATTTTCGTTGGGAAGTTGATTTAAAAAAATTGAAATAAAAAACATCCATCACTTTCCATCCAAATCGAGAAATTATTAAGTTTATGGTAATTCGTGCCGTTAAGTAATTCGAAGTATTCGACTTGTTTTTTAAAATTCTTA
Source organism: Chrysina gloriosa (assembly GCA_038088585.1). NCBI lineage: Eukaryota > Metazoa > Arthropoda > Insecta > Coleoptera > Scarabaeidae > Chrysina > Chrysina gloriosa. Next base: position 9,844,235 of record CM076089.1, on the reverse strand, counting down.
ATATTCGACTTAAAGAGGGCGCCTTAAGAATAATTCGGTTTAAGGAGAGGTCGACTTACAAAAATCGAGTTATAGTTCTGTATTTGATCCATTTGACTGAAAAAATCGATTTAGGGAAAGATTCGGGTTATGGGAGACTTATGAAGATTCGCCAATTTAACAATGTCCTGGTTCGTCTTGTATGGCTTCAACTAAGATAGACATCGAATAAATTTGGAAAACCAAATGATAAATAGTAACTATTTAAAAGCTTTATTCTCTAAAAGCGATATGCCTTGATGCTCACAGAAATAGGTTTGAAAGTTTTAAGAAACAGACTATAGAGTGATCTCTAACATGACAACAGATGATGAGCGCTTTGCTGTTACAACCTAGGTATGATTTTTTGGTTACTGGCCAATCATCATCTGCAATAATACCTTTTCGGCAGAAGTCTTGATTGAAGGTGTGATATTTCAGTAGCAAATTCTTCTTAAGTCATGAATAAACTGGGCAAATATGCGGTATGATAAGTCATCGGTCCTTTTCACAATGTACTATGTATTATATTACAGAGGACTTATATGATAGATCTCTACCACTAATAGGTCAATAAAACAAGGCTGGTTTGAACGATAGTTATATTTTCAGAACGTTTACAAACGTTGTTATTAGTGGTAGAGATCTATCATATAAGATAAGTATAAAAGGTCACGAAATATATATATACATATATACATTACAGAGGACAAAGAACAGACGACTTATCATACCGCATATTTGCCCAGTCTACTCATGAAAGGTACAATATTCGTCGATTTATTGAAATTGGAAAAACGTCTTCCGAATTCATTCAGAATATTTCTTACTTCTGTCTCGTAAATACCATAATTTAACTGAGGACTTGCCCTTGCGCTGGAAGCCGGAAAATTTTTGAAATCTTTTCTAATTAGTTGATTAATCGGTACATGTAATTTACTTTTAAAAGCTTTTATTGCGCTAATCATATCGGTAATGGTTTTATCTATTCCTTCATGGGCTAAATTACAAAGCAATTTTTTGTTTTTAAGTATCTCGGTGCTATCTTCTCTTTCATTTAGAATAGAGATTATTTCGGGTAGTAATTCTTGAAACCTTCCCACAACTCAACCGACTTACGTCTGTATATAAGAAGTAAATCGGTGTGCCCAGCAGACACACTAGATTCCAATTGTACTTTAAAGAACCATGGTTGCAAGCTTTAGGCACGGATGAAGTACACGAATTTCGTGGGAATGTCGATAACATCCATCATATTTAGTGTTTTGAACATAGAACCTGTTGACGAACGATGCAATGGAATGAGGAAAACGATGGAAAGTCATCATTAGTTCGATGCAATGCAATAAACCCATTTTGATTACCAGTCATGGCTGGAGCCCAATCTGTTGCAATGCACACGAGTTTGTAGACCAGTAGCTCGTATTTTTTTACGAAATTTAAAAGGTTTTACATTACGTAGTATAAATACAAAATTTGGAGAGGATGGTACAACATGTTCCTCTAGAATAAAATCAATGTAGGCTTAAGCCGTTAGATTTCCTTGAATTATTACAAGATCTGTTCTTTATTCAAGACTAATTTCGGCCCCAAACCACCACAGATCCCCCAGCAAACTTTTCGTAACTGCACAATGCTGTTAATGTGGAGGTCAGGTTAGACCAAATCCTGACTTATCTGTGAAGAGTACTGATTTCAATTGTTAAAGTTGCCACACGGCATAGTCATGAGCAAAATTTAAATGTAAATTTGTGATTTGGTGTTAAAACAAGTTTTTCTCATCGGTTTTCTTGCACTCAGCTTTCTTTCCCTCAGTGGATTCCTAACTGTCTGGTTAGAAATCTCCAACCAGTGAATCGTTCTCAGCCTAACTTGAAAATCTGCTGTTGATGTGCTAGAACGGATTGAGGATAGGATTGAAAAACGATCCTGTGCCATGTTCACGAGTAAAATTTTTACGAGGCCGGTATGGTGTTTAAACAAGTTTCTTCATGGGTCTTCTTGTATCCAGGTTTCTTTCCCTCAGTGGATTCCTAACTGTTTGGTCCGAAATCTCAAATTTATGAGTCGTTCTCAGGCTAATTCGAAGATCTGCAAATATTGATGTGCCATTTTCGATAGCAGCAACAAGACGAACGACTATTACTTAATTTAGATGCCCTATTTCGATGTAACTGGTGTCAAAATTAACCGTTTATGTGGAGATCAAATTAGACGAAATCGTGACTCCTCTGTAAAGAACATCTCCATTGTTGAAGTTGCCACGCGGCATACTTCACGAACCAAATTTAAACAGGAACTTGTGATATGGTGTTAAAACAAACCTCATGGGTTTATCCAGGTTTTCTTTCCCTCAGTGGAAATTTATTCAAACTGTCTGGTTAGAAATCTCCAATCCATGCGTAGTTCTCAGCCCAATTTGATGATCTGCTGTTGATGTGCCAGAATGAAATGAGGATAGGATTAAAGTCAATCCAACATGGATTCGATTCGTTTTCTTCTTGCGACCTTGTTCAATGCGTCTTTTCTAACCTCTACTTTTTAAGTAACTATTCCACACACGATAAATAACAACGTTAAAACTTCTTGCACCCTGGCGAATGTTGGTGCCATTTTCGATAGCAGCAACAACACGAATGACTTCTATTTCATTCCGATGCCCCGTTACGATTATAGTCAACTGCCAACATTGTTTATTATACCAAGTGCACGGTACATTTCTGGGTTAAAATTTCGATTATTGATTTCATTTTACTTCTTGTAGCTTTCTTGAATTGATGTCGTTATCACAAAAGTGATATGTGAAGTTTGTTTTGTTTTTGCAAAGTTATTCGAACTAAATGTTGATTTTTAAGATGGGCACTCACAATTAGATTAACATAGTGTTACAGTTACATTTTTTACAAAAAACTTATTCAGATGTAAATAAGTATTCCAGTGGCTCTGAACGAATCCTGGCCCTTTAAGACTTGTTGTGCTGTTATATATTTAAAAAAGGATTTTTGAACAATGTATACAAAATCAAAATATAATTACACAATTGTTCGTTTACATCAGGTATTATATGCAAGTAGTGTTTAATAAATTATAAATTCCAGCCTTGTACATCTGCAAAGGATAATGACCAGTTACTCCTATATTGCCCTTTCGATTCGGATAGCTATCTGCACATATTAATCTACATACTAATTTTTCTGATGTTATCTATTCTATTTACATTCCTAATAACCTCGTATACAATCTGCATTACTTCGAGGAAGAAGCATTAAATAATTGTTGCTGATTAACACGTTGTTTTTAAATAGATCAATTAGTGAATATTTCAGCATTGCCATTGCTAGAGTCGATGCAAGGTTTCGAAGAAAATTTCACCAAGCAAAAAACGTTTGTCACAATATTTCTGTACTTAATGATTCTCGTTTTATATGTACAAACGCTTTCTAACATCCTGAAACTATCGTCCATACCTACTACATTTGTATACTCCTATAAATTATTGTGCTTACTAGCTTAACTCTTGCGGTACCGTAAATAAGTGTATGAAGCAATACTGCAATATAATTAATTATAGATTCCTTTTGTAGTAAGTAGTAAATCAACGACGACACGTATGTACATAGTAGAAATTAATAGTTATGTATTCCTATAGTGCGTTCGTCTTTGACACTGACCCATATATCTATCACTATGTTTTTATAACTGAATTGTCCTGAATAGTGCCTGACCTAGGTCGTAAATCCACTTATTACATAATTAATAATCATAATGAGTGATGGTACAACTTTTAATATTATGTAAGAATATATACGAGGGCTGTTTATCTTTCCGCTCAGCCTAGAAACTTAGCAACAGAATATATGGACAAAACACATTTATTCATGCTTTCTTACTTATTTACCCTCGTCCTCTTGTATCATAAAAGGTGTTGAGATTGCGATCCCTCACCATATTTTCCTGCCTCTAGCTTCGCTTTTGCCCAGTTTAGTCCTCTCTTCTTTAAATTGTTTGCTATTTGATTATCCAAGTTTTTCTTGGTCTTCCTCTTCTTCTTCTCTATCCCGTTTCCATTACCCACAACACTTTTACCTCTCCGTCTTTCCGGATTGGCACTATATGCCCAAACCACTTTAGTTGTTTCGATTTTCTCGATTACACTCTTCACTTTTAGCCATTCCCGAATTTCCGCACTTTTAATTCTATCTTTGCCACTCCTTCCACTTTTCTTAACATTTTCATTTCGCACCCTCTAACTTCTTTTCCAGGCTTTCAGTAGGTGCCCATGATTCAAATCCGTAAATGAGTATTGGCACTATAGCTGTTTCATACATTTTAACATTTGTATATTATTGTGACTTTGCCTATTTTGTTTCTTATCTCATATTCGATTTTACCGCACTCATCCACTATTGCTCCTCTATTATATTTATTTATAAATTTTCAAAGTATTTCCATTCACACTTTATGTATTCGTCCATCCGTGAACACCAAACTCCAAACCATATTTGCCAGGTTCTGGCGTTAGGTTGTTCATTTCATATCTAAATGTACCCACCGCTTCTTTGGCCGATGTAAAACTTAAATGCCGTAACTTTTCCTTTATACGTGAAAATAAACAACAACCCACTATATCAATGTTCAATCATTCGAGTGGTAGTGTGAAGCCGAGCGTTATCAAAATGATGATCCTACCTCTTGGGCGCTTTTCGCGAATATTTTGGAGGAGTTGAGGACTACAAACCACAGTGAATAATTCAGGATTAACAGTGGATACGGCAATCTTCCAATGTTACAACGAAGCGTGTCCGCTAATTCCAAAAAATGTATCGATCATCTTCTCGCTTTGGAACTCTTCACGAATAACCTTCATTTTCGAGCCGACTCTTTCTCAAAGGCCAAAACTCTCGCTTGTTTCCTTTTTGGCATCACAGCAGTATCACCTACATTGCTGTTGTATACTCGATCAAACGACCTATTTCCAAAGCATTTTGGTGTAGATCTGCACCATTTCAAAAAGTCTTTCTTTTGAACTGTGGTCAAATTGAGGAAAATCCAACGGATTCATTTGAATTGTGCCTCTATATGCAATGGATTATTTTCTATGAAGGATTCTTTCATTTCCTTTCCACCTACAGTGAAAATTAATTTTTAAACAAATAATTCGAAAGTTCAAGGACGAAGTTTGTGTGGGAAATAGTTCCATCAAATCCTTCATTCTTCTCCCAACTGAATAATACTATACATTTTGCGCAATATTATTTAAATATGCTGATATTGTTATATTCATTAAGCTCTAATCTACATAATTACGTCCCTTATTTACCTTTTTGAAAAACCATTATCTCGTTCCATAGTCAAGAGTTCACCAGCTGTCGCTATTTCAATTATCACATTTTTTAAAAATACTAACAAAAATGTTTATTACAACACCTTCAAGCGTTGTCTTCAATTAAAAATTCATAATTATTCAAATTCATGAACGTAAATATGTATTCTTATACAAACCTTCTACCGTTTGCAGATCGAAAACCTGAAAAATTGGAAACCTTAGACGAAGAACCAGAACTACTAGAACCAACAGGAGGGGAAGCAGATGCATTGGCATCTGCTGATCGTACATTCGGAAAATTACCACCTCTTAAACCCGGACATAGATTTTTCATTCTAAACGGACAACCGCTATTCTCAAATTATCCACTGCCACAATTCTCTAACTCGCCCTATCAACCATCATTGGACGCATTTGGACCAGAGGGTAAAGAATTTTACAGTTTCCGTCAAAGTGGTCCACCTTTCTTACCGGAAGGATTTAGTAAACATCAACTAAGCGATTCCTCACCTAATAAAGTGCCCATCGGAAGCTTCTTCGTAAGGAACTCTATTACCGGACAAATAAACGGTGCTAAAGAACACCAGTATGAAAATCCGCAGAATGAAATCGGTCAACACCAGAATTTTGTAGCCCTCAATCAACGTGATCAGCCCACCTCCGATGTATTAATAAAGAACTTGCAAATTTTGCCTTACAAGAAAGAAAGCTACGAGCAACTTCCTCCATATGTAAATGTAAAAGGAAGTACTTATCCGTCGTTCAAGTTAACACCCATTGAAGTTCAAAATATTCAAGATGACAGTTCCATAAGAAGTAGATTAGAAGATACTGGAGATGATAATGAATCGGCGAACATCTCAACTAAGCCAGAATCCACAAATCAGCCTGCATCACAAGGTGAGTTAACAGACAATTTATAATTGTATGACATATTCGTATATATACACCATTGGCCAATGTCCATCTTGCGTCTTAAAATACGGTTGTCCGAGCGAGAACGAATGAGGAATTTTAGTGCGAGACTGAGATAGACCATGAAGCGTTGTAGAATCGAATCTGGATTGCATATTCCTACTCTGTTATGCTTGAAATATGAATAGGTAGGATAGATAACGGAGAAGGTTAATCAATATTTTGAAACAACGTGCAAGAACACTGAAACTCACAAACTGAAAGAACACTTTCAATTGTCGATCTCATTCTAACAATAGAAAAAAGCATTCTTTCTCGTTCGCACAACAGCATTTCTACACCCAAACTCTGCACCGGTCAATACTGCACATTATACGTTATTACTTTGTCATTGTAGTAGTACCAGCAGCGGAAAATTTAGCAGAACCGGGAATTTCTCGATCACAACCAAATGCGTTAGCATTAGCTGGAGCCAGGAGGAGTAGCAGCTGCTGCACCGCGTGCTACTGCGCTTACAGGAGATAGGGGTATATCAGTTTCGAGCCCTCAGGCAACGGCGATAGCTGGACCAACCAAGGATCAAGTACGCGAACAACCGAGTAATAAAAGACCGTGATAGTCCTAGTTAATAGCATAGGATAGATAAGATGTGCTAGATAAATTTATAATATATTTTATAATAAACGAATTAAAAAATTTTTATTGATGTTGAATGTGCATGGTATCGCCCCTAAAGGTTCTAATTTAAGTTAGGTGAAAAAATTAATTACGTAATTGTGTTGAATATTTTTATTGAAAATTAAAGCGGAGAATTCTTCATCAAGTGTTGAAAAAATTTAGATGTTTATTCGCCTTTTCACAAAATTTTCAAAAACACCATTATATTTTATGGATATGGCAAGAATTTTCTTCGGAGAAAGAAAAATTCTCGATCTTGAAAATAAATATGTGCAGATCTCAAAGTACCTGGAAATGTTGTTTGCGACAACGTACTTTGAGGCAAGTCTTATTGAAAATACAGATCTTCTAATCTACTCCCAAAAGTGTGAAGTTGATGTGGCACCGTAGGATAAGCCATCAACCTTAAACACTGGTTTCCTTTTCAACGAAATATGAAATAAACACTCCTCTAATCCATAATTCACATCCAACAGTAACTTTTTTGTGAATGCATGGAAAGTGACAATTTTTTAAGTCTGTCAGAGTATGAGAAGCACAAATATGGAAACCGTAACGATGATCACTGGGGACATAGCAAGGAACTCAAGGATATGCAAGGAGTTTTCAGTTGAGGATGTTGTGAAATAAGTACTACGTCTACTAAGACAACAGAGAGATCATAGACGATGATAGATCACTTAACTTATTGCTAGCTAACAGAAATTTGATTCTAAAAGAGTATAAAAAGTGCGAAGTAGATTATCTTCCTATTGGTTAAGATTCATCTTTCAATCAAATGAGGGCATATAATTCTACTTTAAGAGGAGACGACAATATAAAGAATATGTATGTCAGTGTAATTCTGCAGGTTTTCAGTACTTAACAGTACAGAATTATATATTTTGTGGACGACAATGTGCATCGTCTAAATATAGTAAACAAAATTTGCTAAAACCATTTACGCGGCTGTTCCTAAGATATAAACGTATCTGATAGCCCATGTTGGAAGACAAATTCCTTGATTAAGACTCTGTATCACAAATTTGTGCTTAACTTGTTCAACAAGCATCTTCATGTAGGCGGCTTCTATTAAATCCTTGACTTTGTAATTGTATTTCTATGAAGAAAACAGTTTACCAAAGATATGATAAACCTCTAAGATAAAGTTCACCCCCCAAGCGCTCAATTTTGGAGAGATGAACAGTCCACTTCTTTGTAGGAGATCGAAACTACGATTTGCTTTCATTTGACGATCACTTGTGAATAAGGTTTGATAAAAGAGTGAATGACGTGCTATCATTAAGTAGTGTAAACTGAATTGACGCCCTTACTTCTCCGAATTTTTTGTCGTGTCTTGCACGTAAGTGGAGACAAAGACCGGTTTACACTACATAATGATAACACGTCATCCACTCCTTTATTAAACCTTACCTATGAAACTTACTCTTGGTAGTAAATGGGTATCAAATTAGAAATCAGCAGATTGATCGTAACGTAGAATAGAGTTGCAAAGTAAGATTTCAAAATTTAAATGTCCCGCTGTTCTCTCCTACTACAAATAATGGGGCTTGTCGTAGGGATTTTAGATATGTTAAGGTTGGTAACGAAGTGAAGTCGCAGTTTGCGTTTTTATTATGTAGAGTTTACGCAAAGATATACGTATACGTCAATTACGTGTTATTTGTATTCACCTCTTCAGTCGGGGAGAGTGATAAGTATGAAGTTAGTTTATTGGTACGTCATACGTCTAATATGTCGATGACTTACTTCAAACGTAACTAACAGAATTAACATTAAAATACCGAATATATTAAATAAGTGGACATGTTTGTTTCAGTAACACCGGATATAAGTTTGCTTGGATCAGCTTTGTTAATTAGTTCTAATAGATATAGAAGATTGGCAAGACCGGAGTTACCTTAATGACGTAGTGTCTTTTTGGGATAAAAACCCTTCATACTGCTTTTGTCGGTTGTCCACGATTCTGCATAATATCATAGTACACTTTTAACATCTATTAAAAATCTTGAATTCTGTTAGATGCTTGCTAGCCATATCCTTTGTGATTACCATAACATTAAGATTGAAATTCATGCTGAAGCCAACCCTGTTTAACAGGTATAACCTGCTCGGGTATGCAACCAATCAAGCATAACATAACCTGACACGCTATAACATGACATTTAACAGAAATATGACTTTCAATGTTATGTTTTCTGTCAATAGCTGTAATTGTACTTCTGAAATCAAGAATTTAATTGGTAGATAAGGAATATCATAAACGAAAACAGATAAAAGATACTCGAAAGCACATGCATATTTAAAAGGCACCCAAATACTCTTCAAACTATGTACTTATACTTGTTTTACCTCTTATTTATACTTAATTATTTACATGTACATACAGATTGTGGTTGCCAATTAGATCGAAACGCTCAGTGCAATAAAGATAATATTAATAATGATGGTAGTATTAAATATTTGAAGAAATCAAATGAATTTTCATATGACAATAATAAAGTTAATCACATAAAATCAAATGCCTTAGATAAAGACAATATGGTATTGATTCAGAGAGGTATCTTTGAAATGGGAACTAATAATCCTGTATTTGAAGCAGACTTTGAAGGTCCTTTAAGGAACGTATCACTGGACTCCTTTTACTTGGATAAATATGAAGTGTCCAATAAAGATTTTAATAATTTTGTTGAAAGAACTAACTATATAACAGAAGCCGAAAAGTTTGGTGATAGTTTCATATTCGAATCACTAGTTTCCGAAAAGAAAAGGGAAGAATTGAAAGATTTTCGCGCAGTACATGCACCTTGGTGGATTAAAATGCAAGGAGTTAGTTGGAGGACGCCCGAAGGAACAGGAACGGATTTATCAGGTAGCAACCTCCGTATGGGGAATAACTAGAACAGTAGCAAATTTTTAGGTAGACTTGATCACCCTGTTGTCCATGTATCCTGGAATGATGCAACCGCGTATTGTGCCCATGTAGGTAAACGTTTACCAACAGAAGCCGAATGGGAAATGGCATGTCGTGGTGGTTTGAAACGAAAATTATATCCTTGGGGAAATAAGTTAAATCCTAGAGGAGAGCATTGGTGAGGTAATAGTATTTTGTATGAACATGCTTTTAACAAATTTTTAGGGCGAATATTTGGCAAGGCGAGTTTCCCATTAAAAACACCGCCAAAGATGGTTACGTAGCCACAGCTCCAGTTACAAAATTTCCTCCAAATAATTTCGGCTTACATAATATGGCGGGAAATGTTTGGGAATGGACTGCGGATAATTGGCGAAATAACACAGTAAGAGCTTGTATTCTGCTTTTATATTGTTATATGTACTGCTTGCTTCTATTCAATCCAATTATCCAGTTGTTTTCATTTCGACACCTGACAGGGTATAGAGGAGTGTGGGAAGAAGAAAAAGATGTTTTAAACTGTAACAACATATTTAATTTAGATTTTTTCGATTGGTTTATAGATCTCAAGTAACGATGTGCATCTTAAACTAAATAATTGAGGAAAGGCATATGTTAAAAAAAATACAATACATTGTGCAGTAAATCTTTAATTAAAGTATGATATATTCCCACAGACCAATAAATACAAATAAATATCTTTCAAGTTGTAACTTACACATATAAAAATATTTTAGTTTAGCATTTTTCGATTCTGGAAGAACATTTATTAATAGCAACAGGAACTATCTTAAAAACTAAACAACGTTTAGCGCAGCACTAACAATTTTTAATTGCAGGAACTCCGTGTAAAAAAGGAGGATCGTACTTATGTCACGAAAGTTACTGTTGGAGGTATAGATGTGCTGCTAGGTCTCACAATACGAAAGATAGTTCTGCAGGTAACTTAGGATTTCGATGTGCTAGCGATGCTGAGACAGATGAAGATTATGAGATTTAATAGTATACCGTAAACTCTATCATACGAAAGCAGCGCCGAATTTAACCGTTCTTTATACATCAGTATACTTTTTTACTAGAAATATTTTTTATCAGTCTTTCTTATTATTGTAGTACACAATTTTTATTGAGAAATATTAAAATAGAAACTAAAATGTACTTAATGCCTGCCTTAAAGTCTTCCAAAACTTATTGATATTTACTTTTTACAAATATATTCACCATTATACAAAATATGTTTTATTTAGATCACCTTCGTTTATAAAAGATATATCTAAAACTACATAACATAAAAACCAGTGTAAATACCATATATAAATGGAATGTTAAAAACATAGGACCATCAAAAATTAAGATATGCCAGTTACGAAATAAAATAAGTCTTGACGCGAGTTGCAAGTTTTTCGAAAGCTTGTCCCGAACTTACCCTGAGAGTTTTAGGCACTGGTACAAATCTATAAGCTAAATAACACAGTAAAGCTACCATAGACAGTTTAGTTCCAGTTTTAATGATTCTAGACGTTAGCGATGGCGGAGGGATAAATGAAATATCTTTAATATATGATTCTTGATCTTTTAACCATAGTTTCGTTATTCCAAGAACATGACCCATTCCTACGACACCAACTATACGAACTGGTTCATCTCGTGAGGCACCTGAAACACATTAATGTATTTACCCGATAATAATACGAAATTATTATATACTCGAAAATCAAATATTAATATAAATTTGACCGTTTTAGTTAGACTAATTGATTTGTATGAAACAGGTTAGGCAAAAATGCCATATTGGTAAGATCTGAATCGGGAATATGCGTTTCTTGAAAAAATCACACCACACTTTTTGTTTAGTCGGGGCGAAAATTTTTTCTAGTGGATTCAAGCCAAAGGAGGCATAGAAGACATTCCACCCTAATCTGACGCGACTATATAAGCGTTGCATATGCTTGTATAAATACTTGCCGATTTGCCAAAGACCAAACACGTTCATTATAAGAATTATTTACACCAACTTTGAGTCTTTTTCAGAAATTTTGAACAAGAATATCTCGGACTAAGATTTTCCTTAGAATCCATTCAATTAAGAATGCATATTAAATTTTGATTTTAATTAAAACTAACGTTATAAAAAGAAAACATAATATTTACCTGGAAACATTTCTTGCAAGTCAACACGAGCTGCTTTTTGCAGACTGAATGTTAAGAATGTATCTCTTTCATCTACAAAAACTTTACCGAGTACAGGATACTCATCAGCCATATCAGCCAACAACTGTTCCAACATATCACGTTTCTTACACTTTTCAACTTCTTCCTTACTAAAAAATTAAAAAAGTAAAAAGAAGAAAAGTAGGTATTGTAAGTAAAATATGAATAAAGTGAACTGAAAGATTTTTGGAGAAATGATAATTTTACACTTAAATATGTACATATCCAAGATTAATATGACATTACATAAATTTTACATAATACTTGATAACAATTAATACGTGTACATTTTATTTTCCATTGTATATTACCTTATCGGTTCCCTATAAAATAATAGATGCCAGCCCAATTTCAATGTTTGAAACCATGATAACTTAGCCAAAGCTCGCAGTAAAGTGATCCTTATCGGCCTATCACCTAATCTAATCAAAGAGCCTATTTTTTGTGCCTGAAAGTGTCACATTAATAGTAATTAGAAGGGTCATGAACTTTCCGATTTACTTCTTTAAATGCGACTCTAAATTCTCCACCAGGTGCCATTCCAAATTGTTTCGTCAAGTGCGCATTTAAATTGAGTAGTAACAAATAAGTAACACCATAATAAACACCGTTTCTCTTTATAGTGCTCATTATGTTATCCATGTTAATATTTTTAGCTTCTTGTAGCACTATCGCTTCGTCTAATTCTAATATGCTGACTCGAGCCTCGCATAGTTCTAATACCACAATATGCGGTCGAACGTGATTCATAATCTGTAAATTGAAGACTTAGAAAACATATGTTACAAAAAGTTTCCAGAGGTTAGTTAACTTGAACAACTTCGTCTTTAGATTCTTGACTGAAATGAGCAGTACCGATAAGGTAAACTTTGGCACCAGTAGTAGGATGTTCCAATAATGCAACTGTTTCTGGAAGATTGTTGTCGAAATCATCTATTTTTGAGCTAGTAACATCGCTTGCGGATATTTCAGTGTCATCGATTATTTCTTCAAAATTAAAACTTTTCTCCGAGCTAGGATCGGAATCAGATCCTACTTTCACCGTGCTGGCAGATAATTCTACAAATTTTCAGTGATCTATCATTTTCAGACTAATACATATTTATGTTATCAAACCAAAGTTTGCAGTTGAATCCTCCATCTTCAAATAAAGTTGTGTGTTATATATTACAAAATTTTATTAAAAAATATTCAAATAAGCAGCATTCACAAGACACATCACTATCACAAACAGCTGTTTCTGGATATATTTCTGAAAAAATTATTTCGTCAGTGTGTTAATAACGTAGCATATATAACAATTCTATTTTCAAAGCGATTTAAAGTATTCATCTACCCTAAATTTTAGAATTACCAGATGTAATATGTTGTACAATCTGCATATTATCTCGCCATTTTATAACCAAATTTAAGTGTTGCCATCTATTAATATCGGAAAAAAATTTTAAAGAAAGGGTGCTACAGCAGAAATCAGATTCTTTATCAGTCGTTCAATCGTTTTTTAGCCTTTATACTGATTATTTAAGATCGAAAATAGAGTAACATAGTCAAGCAATAATAATTCTTATTGATCATGGTGAGAGGTTTGGTATGAACAACCCGTTTTTAATTTAATGCACAAGCAATAGTAAGTTTTTCTTGTTACAGCTTAGCTTCTTAATTGGAATCTACGCTGGAATTTACATAAGCCAAAATTATGATGTGAGTAAATAAAACATTCATGTTCTGAATTACGAGTCTCCTGGGTTTCCTTTCTTTTACAGATCCCCAGAGTAGACGACCCTTCAGCATTAATGGAAAAAATTAAGGATTTTGCCGATAAACACAAAAAACCATGATTCCGCGTGTAGATCTTTATTTTAATGAAATACATTATATAGTAATATATTATACTAGACTTAAACCACCTCCCAAATATTCTTGCCTGACTTGCGGTTCCACAAATGCTAGCCAGTCACTAGAATGAGTCGGTAATAAACCCATACTTTGACATTTATATAAAGCTAAACATATATTGATTATATTTCCTAATAAATACACGCATTTTTGTCCGATCGCACTTGAATTCTCGATCATCTTGAACGTACTATTTACTGAGAATAACGCTTGAATAGGACGCAAAAATAACATTCCCACCATCATAATTGGAAATATCGAGATAGAATTCCCAGCCATATACATTATGAACAAGTTCATCGGTACTTGTTTTAGCGGAGCCAGCGCTAGTTCCCATGATTTTTCACGATTAAATGACTAGTATCGGTTTTCTTCGTTACTTCGCTGTGAATGAGTGAATTTGATAAGCTAAATGCCGGTGGTGTCGCTAAATCTGTAGTTGGAACAAGACGGGTTGACCTATAATTCGGTACATTGTACTTCACCAGTTGTGAGTAAAGCAATACCATTACCTTGTATATTCTAAACTCCATTTTAGCCTTCTGCTCGTGCTCTTTGTACTTGAAGACATCTTGTGATTAATAATTTAAAAAATCGTATAATTAGTACCGATTCCTAAGAGAATATAATTTAAATACTCAACAACTACGATACTTTCCGATAATTCAATACGAAAATGTTCTTGAAACTTGGAATTAAAATTAATATCTCGTTTTAAATTAAATTAAAACGTACATAAATTCCTACAATCAATTTCTGTTGTTTTTGCACTATGTCAAGGTGACGTTTACTTCTTTATCGATTTTGGTGATTTTCATTATTTAAGGTTGCACATCTCAAATTTATGAAGATTAACTCCATGCTCTCGTCGGCCATGAAGTTCGAGTTGATCATAGAGTATATATGACGAGTACATTCTAGTAAAGTGTAAAAGAAACAAAATTATTAAAACAAATTTTGAGTAAATAAAGATGTAGTTTTGGAACTTATCAAACCGCAAGAGATATGTCGATACGCCGTAGTCGTAAAACTAAATATAAACGTCCTATCTAATATTTTTTAAATTTTGCGGGTAGTTTAAGTTGGCAGTTCCGGCAGTAGTGAACATATTCGCTTGCATTGCGCTTAAAAATTAGCGAGTATGTCCACTATTGCCAGACTACCAACTTAAACCGTCCGCGAAATTTCAAAAATGTTTACTGGAAAATATTAACTTCACCCCGCTTAACATAGTGGCTTCATTTACTAGCGTTCACATTTCTCTAAATTGTAAATTTAATACTAATTTAACGAGACAGATTAGTGGAATTTCGAATAATTCGCCGTTAAAACTAAAGCACCCGCCTACTTGACCTTGCTAAAGAACTTCAAAAATTTATTTCGATTGTGATAGTAGGAAAATACATTTCTCACAAATTTTGTTTCGCTTTTTTTTGAATCTTCTTTTGTTTTAATGCGAAGAAAGTTGTGAAAAGTACGGTATATTAAATGAAAGGAAATTGATTTTATTTATTTCCTTTGCAATTTAGTCTATTTTCTATTGATATATTATTGCTGTAATCCAAGAGGGCATGGAAATATGAAAATACAGTTGTTTTTCCCAAATAATAATTATTCTCTGTAGGAGGACATCTGTTTACTTTAATAAAGTATAAAAAACAGAGAAAAAAATATTTTTGATAAAATTTTTGGTTGGCGTAACTAAGATGTTGGTATTAAGAAAATTCATTATACATGTAAAATTTGTACTTAGTTCTAGGCATATCTTATAGATGGGGCAAGATAAAATTTTACGTGTTCTACCCCCTCCCTGGGATTGAACAAGAAAGTAGTTAGTGGTCGTTGCTAATTTCACTTTTAAGGTGGTGTTTAATATTAACCTTAAATATATAATGTACTTCAATTTATTATAGATGAATTTCTCATTTTATAAGTATGACCTGTATTTGATGCTTCTCATTCAGAATGGATCGCAAGATAACGTTAAATAATACATCTCCAAGAAAACGAGTCGATAGTTTCGCAACTATCAATGAAAAATCCGTAGACGATATCTCTTTGGATTTCTTCTATAAGCCTCACACAATTACCCTGTTAGCAATATCTATTGGTGTTGTAATATATACGGCCTTTGTCAGGTAAGTTCAAAAGAAATAGTTTATGTTACATAATAAAAGTTAAGATTACATCGAACATTGCTGGATATATCGGTAGTGAAAAAATAATTTATAGAGTCAAGTAGATGAATGAGGTAACGTATTTAACTGTTACTGTGTTTGCCCCATCTATTTTTAACTCTTTCCATTCTGTTAGCCATTATAAGTGCAATAATTTCAGTTTTAGAAAATGTTAGTTACTTTACCTCCTTCATCCATTTGGTCTTTCAATTGTTTTTATGGAACCTCCAATATGAGTAATGTTTTTAATAGTTACAGTCGTTACAAGGTGTCCAAACTACTCCTGGTTATGTTTCTATTTGCCATTGCATTCGTGTCCCCCATACTTATAAAATTTGTGAATTGAGCACCCACGTTACTTGTATAGATTGCGTGATACACTTCGATTCAAACGGTTCCACCATAAGTTATGACCCTTGCGGTTGCCAATAAAGGAAGGAGTCGAAGACGCTGTGGGATGACATCTGTTTTTCAAACTCAAAACAGATATGCTTTTCATACAACTTTATCAATTCTGTTACCAGTTTCTGTGCTCCATTTCAAAAACGCTTACACTACAAACACAAGAAGTAAAAATCCACAATTACCCGCCCGAGAAGCTTGCAAGTTTCTCCAAATTTTGTTTGATCTATCGACACCAGCTTGAACCTTTCGAGTAGCTGAGTTGTATCGTTTACTCTGTTTCGATTTTTGGTTGGTCACAAGCATGAATAGTCTGAATTCACCCTCAGAAGCCAAATTATTACTCGAGCCAGTGGTCATCATTATGGCTTGCTGTGCTCCCTTTCTTTGATATTTAATAGTATAAGATACCTCGATAACTCGAGTTCCTCCTCAAATCGAATTCTTCAGTTGATTAGAGCGCTGGAATGTCATTTTAATGACATTCTCTAAATTGAATTCTACCTAAGTCGAACAATTTGGAGTGAGACAGAAAACTTTCAACTTAGACCGGTTCAACTGTATATATTTGAGCTTTAATTGACGTAAAGTGAATTGATAAGCTCCTATAAAAACTGATATATTTAAGAAAAACCTGTGAAAATATGTATTACTTATACGTACATTTTTGTTACAGAAACACTCATCATGTCGAAAACAATATATGGGCCGGGATGCTTTGCTGCATATTTTTTTCCTTATTATATCAGTTCTGGCATTTCCAAATGGCCCCTTCATTCGACCACATCCAGCTATTTGGAGGATCGTATTTGGACTAAGCGTGCTGTACTTATTAAGCATGTTATTTCTTCTTTTCCAAAACATAAAAACGATAAGAAGCATCGTGATATGGTTAGATCCGAGTTTACAAAATTTCCACATAGATTCAGAGAAAGAGTACGGAGTAAATTGCTCGGACATAACACTCGAGAGGGTTTGGAACCACGTCGATGTGTTTGCATTAGGTCATTATTTAGGATGGATGTTTAAAGCTATTTTGATAAGACATATGGGTATTTTGTGGGCAATAAGTATAATGTGGGAAATTACGGAGATCGCATTTGCTCATTTATTACCGAATTTCATAGAATGCTGGTGGGATGCTCTAATATTGGATGTTCTTATTTGCAACGGTTTTGGAATTTGGTGCGGTTTAAAAATATGTCAAATATTAGAAATGAGAGAGTATAAATGGGTTAGCATCAGAGACATTCACTCGACAACAGGGAAAATAAAACGAGCCGTTTTACAATTTACCCCCGAAAGTTGGACAAGCGTTCGTTGGTTGGATCCAAAATGCTCATATATGCGTGTGCTAGCGTTGTGCCAATTGGTGATTTTCTGGCAAATATCAGAGTTGAATACATTCTTCTTAAAGCACATATTCGAAATGCCCCCGTCCCATCCGTTCGTAACTGGACGACTGATATTAATAGGTGTTATTGTTGCACCATCGGTGAAACAGTATTACAGTTATATTACTGATACTACATGTAAGAGAGTTGGAACTCAATGTTGGGTATATGTATGCATTATGGTCGCAGAAGCATTGCTATGCATTAAACACGGCAGGGATTTGTTTGAGCAAACACAAGCAATAAACATCATATTTTGGTTACTAGTTCAGTTATTTATAACGGTATTATTTATCTTTGGATGCGTTATGTGGAACAAATACTTCCACATAGATAGTGGAGAAGTATCCAGAGACTCTAGCCCTATGAAATATAAACGACCGCTTAATTTTGCTAGCGGTGATGAGTTTTCGACCTCAAAAGAAGATTAAATTTGAATACTGTTTTACTGTTAATGTATTTTACTATTCACGGTGCCATATGTAACAATCATTTCCTTATAGAAGAGAAAATAGTATGTCCCAAAGTGCATCTAAATGAATAAAATTGTGATTCTGTTATTGACATGATATATATACCGAATTGGTCAGCGCTTAACTTGGGTCTGGAATTGCAGAAGTGATAGTGGCAGTGGTCGCCATTTTAGTAAGCATAGCGATTTTACGTTGGCTATCGAGCTAACAGCGTTGTCAAATTTAGCGTCTTACAACAGAACAAGCAGTCAATACGGCCAATGAGATCGAATAAGATAGAGCGTGAAGCGTGTCTATATACCTCACGCTCTTATTCCTGCTCATTCTCACAGTAATGTCCTTTATTCGTTCTCGCTCACGCTTTCGCGATTTCAGACCCAACTTATGCACTGGCCAAACCGGTATTTATAGTAGTCAGCGGCGGATGGTTATGACCAAACCTGGGTACTTCACACGGAATGCGTCACGTGTAACATACTCGAATCGTATAATATATATGCACACGTGTCAATTCAGTATCCAGCACGAATTAGGTTGTGATATGTAGTGCGTCGCTCTCTCGTTCGAAACAACGCACCATTGTTATTGCCACTTTATCAGTGTTAACATCTAGAAGGTACAGCACGCCACTGACTCGTCCGAGATGTTGAGTCCTTCGGATGATATTTTGGCGGGGCGACTACAAGAATAACGATAGCTCGTATATTTTCGTATATGGGCAACTAGTATTGATGTCAGTCTATATCTACGTTGCCATGTGTTCATCTACTCTATAAACGGAAGTGACTGTGAGGTTGTGTCGAATCGTTGGCAACATCGCAAAAATGAGAAACTTTTCAATGCAGATGTTACTAAAGATTCTTTCTGCTGTGGAACTTCAATTCTTACCTAGGGTCGAATTAAAAGAGATTTAATTTACTAACATAAGTAAACTTAATTGGGAATGAAAAGAAATCTCTTTAAAAAAACTTTATCATCGGGGGACCTAGGACCTTACCTCAGACGATGTTAAAAAGAAACCTGCTGGGCGACGAATCTTCATTCGAGGTGACATCTTGGCATCAACAACCGTCTGAACGCAGGGGTAAATATCCGTTCCTTATTTCGCAAATAATTGTAAGTTGAGTCGGTACAAGTATTACGTCACTAATGATGAAGGTCGGCTGCTTGTTTGGGAGAATTTTATACGAGCATTTACGAACTAACTAATGCTATCCGCATATTCGCCCCACTCAAATGTCATCACCGGCTACGGTTTATAATAGTTTTGTTATTTAGTTAATGTCTTCATTTTTTATCTATTATATAAGCTGTGTTGATCTTGACTTAAATTTAAATCTAGTCAGATTAAAAGGTCGAATTTATAGACGGTTTTAATTAATTTGTCTATAAATTGTTAATTCACGATTGACTCATTTTTGTATATCAATAATTAGCTATTAAGATGTGAACGTTGTTTTGTTTTTTGAATAAAATATTGGAAAATTCGTTGTTTTGATTATTACAGAGTGAGCACCACTGGATAAGGTGATAAGTTGGTAATATACCCTGTTCATCCAAAAGAAATAGTAAAGCCACTCCCTACAAAAGCGCGCAATATTTGAATAAAAAATTTCTATTGGTCGTTTGTCTAAAATTAAGAAAATACGTCTTCAACTACTCGGTATGTTCACCTAATGTTTCTAGTTTGTATACCACTTTGAAAATGGGCCATAATAATGAAGCACTTGGTTCAGCAGTAACGACATCCATTCAAATGCGGGTAAGACATAAACTATATGACAAAAAGGAAAACGACAGGGTCGAAAGTCTTTGAAGACAAGTGTTCATATTTAGGGTTTTTAGTACTGCCAACCTAGGGCACTTGCAGTTGCTCACTGTATTTTCCTATGAATACCCTATTTTAAGGATTTAATTCCGACAAAATCTAAAAGGTCCTTGTACGCTGGTGATACGTTCTAGTTTTACTCATATTATTTCATAAGTTGTTTGAAAAGAAATTTTAAACAATGTCGCTCGAATTGCAAGTCTGGCTATCCCTTACAGGTTCGTCGGGGGTTCCCTGAGTCGCTCAGATACAATACAGATGAGCTATCTCAAATGTCCTGTAGGGGCAGCATGAAAGTTCCTAAACTAGGGTAGTTTGACAATTACAGTTACCGAGCTTGACTAATGTAGTTTGTTTACTTTTGCTGTCAGTTTATATCTGGTTATTTACTTCTATTTTTACCAATTTCCATTCATTATTTATAACCTGTCTTTACCAAGACATTATCAGGGGTGTATATTGAGTTTTACAGTAAGTAGACAGCAACTATTAACACTTTTACACCAGTGTTATTATTGTTTTCACAGTTATCACGCCGTGCCGTTTACCGTAGATCAGGACATATATTTAGTTATAATAATGGCTCATTTTCGTAGTGGGTGGCAAAATAAAGATGTGGAGTGGACAGATTTGAGGAAATTATTTGTGACAGATTTGCCAAGCATAAAAATAGGCTCTTACAACAATATATAGATATAGGTAGCGTATTAAAACGTAAACTACAGCATACAACTACTGCTTTAACTGGATATACTTTGAATTGAAGCTAGTCCAAATAAATCGTTAAGGAAATTATCTGCACAGACAGATAAACAAAACGTACAAATAAATAACATGTTTGTTATAGGTGTATTCTACAGTAGTATTCGTGTAGCACTTAAGAAACACTTTGCACTTTGTGATTTTGGTCCTTCCAGAAAATACTGCAAATAGTTCAACAACACTTTTAATAGCAATGATGAATAGTTTCTTCTCTGATGAGGCTTCCTTCCACTTGTCCAAATATGTCGATGGTCAAAATTATGACATGATTCCCTGGGAGTTTTGGGTTACTATGTCATGTGAGACTGGTATTCTTTCTTATGGTACAATTAACGTAAATAGATATAGACGACATCTATTAGGACATTTCATTAATAATCTATTTGATGAAGAATTGCATGACGGTTACTTATAACAAGATGGTGCTATACCACACACAGTATATGCTAACTTAAATTATATAAGAGAATTCGTAGATGATAAAGGACTAATTAGACAGGAAATTGATTGATTTCCTTTTGTTTGGCTACCGGAGAAACAGTCTTTAGCAACACACTGCATAGTTTGGAGAAATTGGAGAGAGCTCGATAACAGAAGCACTACACAATATAAATGTGGAGGTATTACAAAATGTTTTTACGAATATGAGGAGACCAGTGGATATCTGTCTACAGGTGGTTATTTTGAACATTTGCTATAGTGCTATTGATTATTTATTTTAAATAGTATTTATAAATTGTTTTTGAAAAAGTTTTAGCAACGTACTGCATAACTTGGAAGAATTGGAGAGCACACGATAACAGGAGCACTACACAATGTATATGTGGACATATTACAAAATGTTTTTACAATTATGAGAAGACCAGTGGATATCTGTGTACAGGGGTGATTTTGAACATTTGCTATAATGGTATTTACTGTTTATTTTAAATAGTATTTGTAAATTGTTTTTAAATAAAGTCTTATGGTAATTTTGTGCTGCAATAAATCTTACAAAAGTATGAAATCTGTTTTTTCCTATATTCCATGAAAGCTATCAAGTTATCTTCAATATTCAACAAGTCCCTACCAACTACTCAGTGAGGCCAATTTAATTTCTTTTTTCTCCCTACGGACACTTGAGATTGCTCGCTCTGTATGACAGTTCTTGTGCTTAGGGAAGTCTAGTATACAGGGTGTCGGAGGCAAATTGATCGGTGGTATTTTAAAACCAAATATTCGCGAATGAAAAATAGGGCCCCTAAAAAGTCCTCGTATCTCAACCCGGTCCTGGCTAAACGCTGATATTTTTGTATAAGTACATATATACTCGGGTAATTACCGACTAACCTTGAGGCGATATGTACCGAACCTTCACGTTCGTTTTCATTAAATTCATGATATTTCGATCGAATTAAAACGTATAGAAGAATTTATTTAAGCACGGTAGCAATTTTCGTCAAGGTATGTCGTTAAGGCGGTGGGCGTAACCATAGCCACCCCCGCGGGACCCGGTGTCCAGCCCCTGTAGGGACCGAAGTTACGCACGTTGTAGGATCGATGAATTTCCGCATCCTTTTTTTTTTGATCGGCGAATTAACGTTGTTACGTAAGCCTAATCTAACGAGAAGGACGATTAGGACGTTCGAAACGAAAAACTAATTCCCGGTTAAACGTTCACGTTTCGATTTTATAAAACAATCCGCTTTAAAGACGCTATACGAGAGCCGAAGAGGATATGATCAACTAGGTCAACACGTACTGAGGGGAATGGAGGGATGGCGCAATTTGAGACGGCTGACGCCCCTTAACCCGCGAGCACATCGTGCGCTGAATCACGACTGTAGTTTAGAATCAACGCCGATATAAATACGATGAATTTCGTCGGAAATAATTGATATTTTATGGGAATTATGTAATTTATTTGTTATTCTTGAGGTATACATGATTTTAGAGGAAAAACTTCTTTATGTTACCTTTATTTTTATTTGTTAAGCTGAGTAAATTCTGGTTATTATACGTAACTGCACGACGGTCGTAATCCCCACCACTGAAAGCCTGGCCCCGCATTTGAGCGAATGGCGTGGTTTTCCCGTCTGTTGTCCAGCCTGTGCACGATGAACTAACAGACTTAGGGTAGCGTTGGGTGTTTAAGATTTGTGCATTGAACGCCCCGACGGGTTCAATTACTTATTTGTTATTGTAATAATTGAATAATTAATGGACTTATAACGTGCGGTGATAGAATTTGTACACGGATTTTTCTCGACATATTGATTTAGTAACAAAAGTGAAAAGCACAGTTTACAACCAACGATTCATACAAACAATAGTGAACCATGGTCATAAACTCCTATTTTTATAATAATGACCTCTGAAGTGGCTTCAGTTAAAGTGGAATACGTTGAAATTTCTGACCAGGTGAGTGATGCATTTGAAATAAGTAATCTAGATTTTAGTAGTTGTTAGTTTAGGGCGGGTATCGTGACGTGTCTGTGGGTGTTGCTTTGTGTCCCGAGAGTAGATAGGAGGTCGAACTTTGGCTCCATCCAGGGGTCGTAAACACTTGGCCGACCGGGTACTTTCTTAAATATCATCTTTTGGTTGGAAGGTTGATGTTGGGAGTCGATTTCTCGAGGAATGTTTATAAAGAAAAATGCACCTCGTATCGAGTCCAGTATAACAATTGCTATGACCGGTTTATAACGGTTATTACATATCAATAACGTACGAATTCAAATCCTACAAATTATTATTTATTATATTTTTACCGACATTCATTATTTATGACAGTTCCAAGGAAATAACCATGAAATAACTTAGCATCACGTAAACGTGAACAAAAAAAACGTGAAGGTATACAGCATTATGCAAAAGAAAGTGGCTCCTTCCCCAATTGCTATTATAAAATAATTTCAGCCAGCTTTTGGCTTTTTTGCTTTGGTCGTCCTTTCTATTCCCATTTTCTTGGTATTAGCGGATGTATTGTAATAACGGCCCTAAAAGGAATAAAAGTAAGAATACCTGTGGTGTAGACCAGATGCCCCAGCCACTTTTAGGCGGGAGCCCACCTTTTCAAATAGTAATTGAAAACAGATTAAGTAAATTTGCAAATCTTGGAAAAATTTTCATTTCGATTTCTTAAATTCTATTCCATTCTTTGTTGAAAGGAGAACAAACAAAATAAAAACGTGGAAACCATAAGCGAAATAAGTGTAAACTACCTTTTAAAAAATGCGAAAGTAACTGGTGAAATCGGTGCGGTGACTGATAGTAATGTATAGAAAACTGTCAAATATATTGACTACCAACTCAAAATCAAATTTTTGTGTTCTATTGCCAATACAAAAATTACATTTTCCTAGCTCAAAGAACGAAGAGACGAAAGTATTTTTGATAAATAAAGAACATTAGTGCGAATTCGATTATGTTCCCTAAATATATGCGCATCTCTTTTCATAATGATAATGTTGTTGATGTGGGGGCAGCGGAAGATGAGAACTGGAGGTGGTGGTGGAGGAACGGCAATGATTGTGGTGGTGGGACGGCTGTTGTAGTGGTTTGCAGCCCAGGGGTTGGTGGCGTGGTGGTTGAGGGGTGGATTTGGGCTGGTCGAGAGGTGGTGGAGGATGGCAGTAATTGCACTTTTACTATTAAAGAGGCGGTGAGGTGCATCTGAAAATATTTACTTAGTTGAATGGCAAATTACTCACTTCGCGAATAGGAAGCAATGCCTTTTATTAATAATTTTTGTCAAATGAAGTAGGTTAGTAATCGTAAGTGTCCATTACGTGACCTGAAATGTTTAGATGGTAACCCTGATACGTTGGTAGTAAGATTTGACAAAAGATACACAACCTATACAAGACTATTCTAAATATGCGCTCGTAATGTTTCTAGTACCATTTTGAAAAATGCGCCGTAACAATGAAAGCACGTGATTCAGTGATAACAACATCTATTCAAATATGGGCAAGGGATAAACCATACACGACAAAATCAAAGACTGTATACAATCCTTGGGACAAAACAAGGAAATGACAGGGTCAAAAATGTTTGAAAACAAAGAGCTTAATATTTAGGGTCTTTAGTATTGCCAACTGGAGACACCCGAGGTTGCTCACTGTACAAAAAAAAAAAGAAAAGAGTTGAAAATCCGGTTTTAAGTTTTTTTAGAGCGTGTTTACGGTTGGTACTCTACTTACATTGTCGGTTGATATTCAATGAATTTTACAGTTTTTCTATATCATCCAACTGCTCCTACCCCCACATCAACCGCATCCTCAATATTAAAAGAGACATTTGAATGTATGTGTATACAAGCTGCGCATAAATTAGCAAAAAGCTACACGCAGGGACATCCTACGTTCGGTTCTGAACCGAAAATCTTAATCTCAAAGTGTTGTCTAAAGAACCGTACATTTAGCAACAGTGTACTCGTATACTACAGTAATAGTCAAAATTTGCCAGTAATGTTATTATAGAAATCACGTTCGCATACAATAAGAGACAGAATACAAGCTCCTTAAGATTACATTGGATTTCGGTTATTGACTGAAACTGTCTTTGACAATTAGTATACCTAACTGAATTCTTTGAATTTACCAATTAGTCGACCTAATCAACACGATTGCCTTTAAATGTCTTTGTTATCGATGGATGGTATTATTAACCAAGAGATATTTTCTCTTTAATTTGATTCTAACGATTTATGTTTGTCCGTAAATGTCGTTTATTATGTTTACTTATTGATATCTTATTGTTATGTTTCTTATACAATCCAACTAATTGAGGACATTTAACGTGTGTTTATGTGGTTTTGGATGGTACCGTGTCCTCAAATGTGCTTGCAAGGCACATGACCAAATAATATATCCAACCAAGATTGCACTGTTGCCTGCACTATTTTAGTAAAAGTCCCAATCGTTTAATTTTAATTTCGTTCATAACCTCTAAATACGACTTAACCTATAAATATGACATTTTCTAGTGAGTTTCGAAGTGTTACCAATCTATAAGGTATGCAATTAATTTGACAGAAGTGACGTGGCGTGCAAACAATTTTGAATTTACTATACTTGATACATTATGAGCATTTATAAGCAAAACGAGACGACGGACACATTGTTAAGTTAAAGCACTTATGAAGACGTGTAAGAAATCGAGATTGATTGAATCTAGCTGGGATACTTTAAGTTCCCGATCATATGTCGTCCCGAATATTTACAAACAAACATTTACGTCGCAAATTGAAGATCGGCTAACATAACGGATAAAATAAATAAATCAGGGCTCACAAATAGATTCACTTATCGTTGATCCCTCTGTATATTTAGGAAAACGTAATTCGAAACTGAAAAAATGGCAGATGACAGGTGTAAACAAAAGTAATATATTGCCAACCGAAAAAAATAAATGTAGGACTAAAGTCATTAATATTCCTAAAGTGATAAGAACGAGCTAGGAGTTCGTGTCATATTTTCAATCTGAAATTTTGTCGTATATGTTCCAAACATTACAGATTTTGAAGGTACTATTGCGGCAACAAAAATCCGGACAAGTCTTATAGGCTCTTGTTCATATCAATTTTGATGTAGCCATTTCTTTTTAATGTCGTAAATGGTGTCTTTGGGGACTCTACATCTACTACCTAGTCTCCTTATCGATGATTCTTCCCCAACTAATGTAATTACTTGTTGTTTTTAGCAGCACTTAAATGGAATATAATGATGATGAATTTTAGCATGAAGATGTACCGTCCTATCAGTTTCGCAACGTTAATGATCTTATTGAAAAGAATATTTGTCTTTTGACATTTGTATCCTACAAATTAGTGCTGTTTTTCGATTCTGGTGCCATCTGTTGACTAGAAAATCTAAGGTTACACTCTTAATCTAATAAAATAAGTGGTATTCCCCAGTTCGAACCTCCAGGCTGCGCGAACGAAGCGGCCTTTACCAGAGGACCAAAGGGCACACTGGCCCTAGCAGCAATACGAAGTTCGAAGAGTTCGAACTGTTCGAATTTCTCTGAATGGGGTTCAATGTCTAATTTTTAATTTAACCTCGAATTTTACGTTTCTTGTATATTTTTTAAAAACTATGCGTTTTAGATATTATTTGATGTAATTTATAAGATATGTGCGTATAGTTAAGATGACATTTGAATAGATTTATTCGTGGAGAGTTTTTTTTTGTGATTGGGTGTTTCTCAATTATTTCTTTTTCTGCAGATAGATGATCCTAATCCTCTAGGTATACACAGATATAGATTTGAGATATAATTTTAATCTTTTAAACATCGTCTGCTCTGCCACTTTCACTTAAATAACTCCCCATTTCTTCTTTGATTGACTTGAAAGTGGTAGACGAGAGGATATTTGAAAAATAAGTAATGGTGTACGGTTTCTGTAATGTTTCTGTAATGGTCCAAACGAGTATTGCAGCCGATACCTGATAGATTGCAACTAAGCATAGAAGCAGCAATGAATCAATCCTATTATAAAATGCGATGTAATTTTAGATTTTTCAGTATGTATTATTTTGACAATGAATAATTTCAAGAGCAAATCGTATCTCGCGTAATGTGTCGAATTTAAAATGTAAAATTAACCCATCTGATCCTGGTTAAATCTCTCATTAGTGGTATTTTATTTAGATATTTTTGGAAGGATGTATTTCAGAAAATAATGCGGTACTATTACAGTAGTATGCGAGTCCAGTGTTGCCAAATGTATGTTTCTTTTAAGTGCTAAACATGAGGAGCATGAAACAATACTTTAAGATTAAAATTTTTGATTCAAAACCGAATGAAGGATGTCACTGCGTGTAGCTTTTTCGGCAATTTATACATACCCTGTATATACATTTATATAATTTTAATGTATCTGTTTGTTCCAAGCATTTCTGTATTATCTTCGAAAAACCAAAAATCACGTAAACTTAGTGTCATCCCCTTAACATGAAATATAATAATAAATAAGGTAGGTGAGAAAAAGTGACTTCCAACGAGTTTTAATGGTGGTTGGTTATCCACAAAGTTTTAAATCTGCAGATGGGGACGTTCCTTTATAAATTATTGTTAATAATTATTTTACTTAACTATGAATTATATCTAAATATACATTATACCGTAGTAATGAGGAATTACACCCCCAATTTCATATTCAGCTTCTTTTGATACCATTTTTGTTTACATTTTTGGTTTGATACTTGATGAAAAATTATATTACATAAATAGTAGTATTTATTTGTACGCAGGATTTTAAAATTAACTTGGAACTAAGAAATTCTTTCAGCGTTTCAGTATTGCTGAAATAAACGCGGTACAAAATTAATTGAAGGGTTTCCCGTTTAATCACAAAGCACATCGCACGCCGTATTACATGAATGATTATACGTTCATTGAGGCGACGTTAATTTCCTGAATGAAGGGGCGCTACCCTTATTCGGATAACGTTTTGGGAGTAACAGGTTGCTATGCTAGTAGCGATAGTAGACGAAAATTCGCGCTTTGGCGATTCATAGGGGAGTAACCTGTTATTATAAACACCGATTCCCATGAGTTCAAGCTCCGGCTTAAAGCTCCGCCTTTATGATTGCAGGAGAGTAAGCCCACCCCGTCTCCGCTCGCGCTTTTGGCCGCGACTTGTAGTAAGATCGGGCCCACCTCGAACGAACTGACAACCCCCACCATGACCAGTACACCAACCCCTGTCAAGAATCTTCCGGTCGGAAGTCCGCAAGTGGTCACCGTACCCGTAGGTCTACCCCAGCAGATTTCGCAGCAGCTACTGCAACAGCAGGGAGCGCAAATTGTTAGCGCTGCCGGACAGAATCTCGCGTACAATGTGGTGCAACCGATGCAGACCGTTACTGTGGATGGCCAAGAGGCGATACTTATTCCGGCCATGTCTCTTGCAGGTAACTTTTATGCTTTTTCATTTGTAGTTAATTGTTGAAATAAACAATAGTCGAAAATATAAAAGGAAAATAATAGTGACGAAAGTAAACACAAAAGATTATTGTATTTTCCCAATACTCACAGAGATCGTATTTAGTTAAATGTCGTTTCCTGCTATATTACTGCAATAACTTTACTTGATATTTTGCGTTTGGAAAATCCACTATTTACGTCAACGTTCCAAATTAATATTCATAGCATAGTAATTTCATTTATATATTATTTATATAGGTATTAGTGTTACGTAAAAATATGTTGGGAATCCCGAGAGAATAGTTGAGCTCCACGAAAATATAAGTAATAGTAGAAAAAGTAGTTCAGTGAAGATAGATGTGGTGAATAATAATAGTTGAAACTAATAATCCTAAGAATTCGTAAGTATTCGAATAATTTTTTGACCGTTTTGTACCCCAAAGAAGAACTAAAGCTCCGGATGATTGCAAGGACCAAAACTTAATTGTGCGGTACGCACCACCGAGTTGTTTACTGATCCGCTCACAAGTCTTGGAAGGCCGTAGCCAGGGGGTGGCGAAGGAGGATCAGCCCTTGCTTATTCCCTCCCTCCCCCGCCCAATGCAATAATACAGAAAATTTATTTCATTTTAAACCTACACCTTTATCATTAGATCTTTATATTTGATAATGACGCTGTACATATTTTCCAAATCTTTAACGAAATTTGTTTTAAATACCAGATTCACGTTGTTAAAAAGAAGATCCATGCTAGTGGAATGCCATCAACAAATGCCCCAAAGTGCGAATTTATCTATCAGTAGAAATCCAAAACGATATTATTGAAATTATAGCAGAATGTGTTCAAGATGGTATTGTAGAAGATACGAACTCAGCGGAGGTACCCTGGTTTACACTTTTAGAAGACGAAACCAAAGACAAAAATAGGCGAGAAAATGTGGCAATCGGAATTCGATATGAACAGCGGGCAAGGAATTTGAATTGATATTGTGTATTAAAACCACCAAAGATTTGGATGCGGAAGCTCTGACATCTGTAACTTTAAATGTATTGAAAGAATATGGACTAAATAGTGATCAATTACTTGATCAGTGTGACGATGGGGCCTCGGTAATGAACGGGAAAAGAGGAGTTCAGGCAAGAATCCAAAGAAATTTAAACCAGCATTTGATTTTAATAAAATTGATTGACATACAAATGAGAAAACAAATTTTTGATCAATGTACTATGCTGTAGAATGGCCTTAAACAACATTCTGTTCCTAAATTTTATGGACATTCACCCTGTCGTCTCTTAGAACAGCGCTGGTCTGGAAATATACACCTTATCAATATCTTACGTTATAATTACCAAGCAGTAATCACAGTTTTAAAAAAATTAAGTCTGACAAAGGTTTTAAAGGTGACGCAGTGACTAAAGTTGTACGATTATATGGAGTTACTACAATACACCAGTTTAGGTTTTGCACGCCTTCTATGTAAAAAAATATATTCAAAACTTTAGAGCCAGTCGATAAAATCTTACTTAAAAGCTCGAGAAACAGACCTTAGGCAAGCTGCCAAATTTGTGAAATCAGAGCTTTCAGAAACGACGAGACGAAGAAATGCGAAGAAATTTTCATCAGTTCCAATTTGATGCACGAACCTGAAGAACAACAAAATCCGAAACGTAGGAGAATAACTAGTTCTAAAGTTCAATATTTTGTTGTAATGGAATCAACTGGAAACTTTCTTCTACCTTGGATTTTAAATTTTAAATCTGCGTTTTATGCAGTAATCGACATAATATTGAGAGTACTGCAACAGTGGTTTAGTGAAAACAGTCTGCTTATAAATTTACTTCAGACAGCCGAAGATTTTGGGATTATAACGTTATTGGTAATTTATCCTCGTTTCGGATCTCATTGCCTTGCAGTGGTGAAAAATATTGTAAATGATGTTTAATCTCCAAAAAGTGTATTTGAACAAATACACAAACAGAAAATGACTTGTGAGAAACCCCCTCCTAAAAATAAGACTAAATGAGGGAAAGGAAAATTAGAAATCGACTACGAGAAATTTCTCCAGAATGCAAGGCGGATATGTACGGTCTGTCGGAGAAATTATTAAAGGAAATCGTCCCACACATAGTCAGCCAACTGGACCTATTTAATAAACGAATGTTTCGGGTGGGCGGCTTTTCAGAAGAATTAAACTTAGCGAGAATCCTGCCGTTGCATCATACAACAGGAGAGAAGGGTGGTAGAACGAACTGTACCCCAATTAAATATAATATTTATAGAAAGATTCAGGAAAATGTCACGGTTTTCGTAAAGATATAACAACGATAGGTGAACGATAAGATGTTAGTAAAGTTTTTGGCACAAATCATGCAAATCTTCTGGGAAAACTGTATTATTATGGGATAAGGTATATCTTGCTGAGAATCGTCGAGTGTTACATACTACAGCGATCTGAGGTAATCCACTGGAACGAAATATCCTCCGATTATGAAGAACGCAAAAGGAGTGCCCAAAAATCCGTATTGGGCCAAAATCTGTTCCCCGTGTATAGAAATGACATGCCATCAGCAATGAATTAAGATCTTACCTCATTCGCAAATGATACAACGATAATGTCATCATCCAGAAGCAGAGATGAAGTCAAAGAGAAGATTCATACCAAAATCTGCTGAGAAAAACCTATGAGATTATTATTATTATTATTATTATAATCGAATCCCCTTTTACCGCTAGGTGTCGGGGTCCTATGAGATTATGATGAACACAAAAGGAGTGCCTAAAAAATCCGTATTGGGCCAAAATCTGTTCCTCGTATGTAGAAATGATCCACTATCAGCAATAAGTTCAGAACTTAACTTATTCCAAATGATACATCAATAATGCTATCTTCAGATTTAATAGTTTTATAGCTCTATCTCCAATATGGCGCGAAAAGTAAGGAAATGCGGGCCAGGAGCGGTACAGTATACATGTGTATACAGCTACGTGGATCCGAATCTTACAGCGAAAGGTTTAAAAGGTTATGATGATGATAGCCCTATCTCTATCTATCACTACACTGCATTCTTAACGTACGATCAATATAGCATTATCAATGACGAATGGGCTGCAGTTCGCTGAGGCTTATGGATTGCCTAGGAAGCACATTTGAAAAAGTCTTATTTTATAAGGAGGTTAATAATCAGAATCAGGAGGTTGGTGTTGAAATATTGTGAATTTTACCACCGTTAGCAAATCCAACTCCAGTGTCGTGCGTCTGACTATCCTCACTCGGGCAGAGTGAAAATTTATTAAATAAATGTTATGAAAATGTCGTTTTCATCTATTTTAGAAAAATAGTTTCAGGATACTTGAGAGAGTTACAATTACAAAGAATAGAAGAGTAGAAAAAAACATAACTTTCCAATGAAGAGTTATAGAGTTTTCTACTTTTCTATTCTGCATGTATTTTGTTATATTATCATTCAAAATTTGCAATTTTGCGTCAGCCCGTACTGAAGAGACTGATTTCTCACGCTAAGTGGTTAATAACTCATTCACCCTCAAGGAAAACTGCCACTGATTGGTAGACTTGCTGATACATATTCAGTTACCCCTAAACACACACATACTTAATCGTTGAGCTTTTAAAAATATCTTTCCATTTTTCTCCTTTTTAGAGCGAAGCTCTTTTAGCGAGGTTCTGCGACGAGCGTTAATTGGAAAAAAGTGAGACGATTGAAATCGTCACTAGACGCCTTTATCTTTTCTTTTACTAGTTCTTTCTCTCACACACAAACCTACTCATCGCAGAAGCAACTATGAAATGCGCCGTATTTGCGTCTCCCCCATCAGATGGCGCTCTAATTATTCGAACTCGAATTTACTTCAAATTCAACTTCAACTTATTTACCATCGGTTTCGAAATGATTTTTTCTTTATACATTGTTTATTTTTATTAAATTATCAAATCACACAAATATCACATTGGTAAACTCCTTTATCAATTATCAAATGCGTAGAGCTTCGCTCTTGTCGGGTGTCTCACGACACCTCCCCTCTTCCTTTTTTTAAATATTCTCTCCTACCACTTTCAGGTTAATCAAACAACAAATCGGGAGTTAACAGCTATATTTTCAGAGCATAGTTTATAAAATGATCTACAAAGACTGTGATGGATGTTATATCAGCTAGACAAAACAGTATTCAAAGAAATGATTGTATTAGTTATTAGAGTTGATAACATATCAATGACAACTTATCACTGAATAATAAAATCCGGAAGGATGACAGCGTCCGCCCGATTTACACTACTTAATGATAACACGTCATCCACCTTATTAACAGACTCTAATAATCATAAAATCGTGTTCTTTAAAGCTACCAAGTACTTTCTTTCAAGATCGCTTAAACTTAATTTCTTTTATTGATTCCAACACTATTTTCAAAACTGTATATCAGAGCTTTAAAAGTAATATCTGTAACAATAAAATACTATAAGTTTTTTCATAATGTTAAGAGTTTCTACAGCTTCAATCTTTTGTCAATAATAAGTGAAGAACCACACATGCTCGAAATTTTGCATACCGTGTATTTCTTTCGATAGCTGTGACTTTATCGAAAAGCTTTTTTTGTAAATTCCTTGTTTGCTGTTAAATTTAACTTAAATTAAGGAATAGAAAAATGACCATGGGCTGACCCTGCCAAGTTCGGTCTACAAATTCGCACTCCTTCTAGGTGTTGCCATTTCCATGTACATGAAGATATATACCTTTTGGTTGTGAATTCCTTCCTTCCCAGTTTCTCTTAATTTCTTACCTTTTGAAACTATATTTTTCTTAGCTTTGACGATGTCCTTGTAAATAATAAACCATGGACGACTCCTTTTTCAAGTAATACTTGAATCTTTTGCTGTTTACATAAACATTGTTGGAAAAATAAACAACTAAATTGACTAACAATTTTAGGCCAATGTTTTCATCAAAATACGCAGTATATCGCGGGTAAGGTCAAAATTGCTACTTCCAACCGGTATATTAGCTTAATATTCGATAAATATGATCTTTCAAATATATCTTCTAAAATCAAGATTATTTCCAGGTGGCCAACAAGCACAGCAAATCTTCGCTCCGGGACAAATCATTAGGACCCCAGGAGTTATACCCGCGAACATCCAAAACATCCAAAATATACAGAATCTGCAAACAGTCCAACTGCCCAACGGCCAAAGCGTAGCCGTGAGACCGGCGCATACAATTCCGCAAGTGGTACAATTTCCAATGCAACAAACTATACCCGTGCAAGTTCCGATATCTTCGGGAAATGGACAGACGATATACCAAACGATTCATTTTCCAATCCAATTGCCCACCGCTATGCCCAATATCATCCAAACACAACAGATCATGCCTCAAGTTGCGAACCTTATACCAAACGGTCAGATACAACAAGTTCAAATTGCTACGTCGGCGGCGCCGCAACAAAATCCAGCTTCGCAAAGTGTGACAGTGCAGGCCGAAACGCCCCAACCGATTACGTTTACGAATGGTCAGTTTACCATTATACCCGCGAGTAATCTACAGCAAGTTAGGAGTACGAATTTGGGGAATATCATTCAAGTTCCCAATATACAGACGATACCTATACAGAATATACCAGGTGAGACTTTTTTTGTTTATAGATTAGAAAAACGTTTAGTAACGACAGTTGTCCTAAATTTTCTTTCGAACGAATAAGTTCTGGGTTTCAGTTAAGTCTTACTGCACTAGACTTGGCCACTTGCAGAACAGAAACACGTTTCAACTTTATGATTTTTCTGAACAATCTACTCAACCAAATAACTTTTTTGGCCGCTTCAGTTGTCGAAGTTGTTACCATGGGCTGCCTTTAACTCAGCCATGAAAAAGCTCCATCTGCATAGAACATGACTACTCCTGAGTTTAATCGACCAATTCTTGTACATCCTCCGAAATCTTCATCACTGTAGCATTCCAAAATACCATTTCTGGCAACAAAGCGATAGACTATTCCCTCGTCAATCGAACCATCTTACAAGGTCTTTGTTCGATGGACTCTTGAGAGATCTTGATTAAAATCTCACGCTGTAGATCTGGTCTTGTACCCAGCATAAGATATATCAACGCTCCCACTGCCCGCCAATATGGTAAATTATACTTTTCAATGTCACTTCCATAGAGGTGGAATCGTCGTCAAAAATTGCGAAAATCGAGCAAATCGACGTACGTTAAGCTAAAAACTTCATAAAGGTGTGCTATACTCCGAATGCAGTTGACAATTAACGCGTTAAATCAGATTGATTTTGGAAAACTTAAAATACGTGTTTCGACCAGAACTGGTCATGCTCAACCGAAAATCATAAAGGATTGAAAGTGTCATTCATGAAATTTTGTTGATAATGCTTGTAAAAGGGTCTACTACACCACGTCACAATCGACATATTAAGAACATCATTTGTGGGGTATAAATCAAGGAAAACCGGACAAACCTTCTGAATCAAATTGCCCAAAAACAAAACTTTGTCGGAGGCACTCCATTGCCCAGGAATTCCATCTCATTCCCCCAACTCCCCCAAATCAAGGAAAATGGGGTGTACTTCTCTCAATCCAATTGCCCAAAACAAAATTAAGCCTCTGTAAGAGCACTTCTCTGTCGAAGAATTATACCTCATTCCTCCAACTTCACCAAATTAGACCAGTCAGGTCCAGAACTAATGGCGAGTGATGGCAAGCATTGGTAAATGCGCGAGAAAATCCTATTTTAGTAAATATAATTGTACCATGGGACTTCTCATGTCTCAAACCATTTTTAGATGCAGACTCAGATTTCTTGTACAGGAAACTAATTGACCCTACATCATTGTATACTAGCTGAATGAATCTGTTCATTAATGTCAAGAATCGTGTTTTACTTTGAATCTTATAAATTGTCTCTTGTGCTTCAAAATAGGTTTTTACACCAATTTGTATTTTAGACAATTGTATTAAAGGTAGTTGTTGTTTGTATCAGGTCTTGGAAACGTACAAGTAATCACTCAACCAGCGGCAGCACCTCAAGTTACCGTAGGCCAACACATTCAACAAGATCCAACGGATCCAAACAAATGGCAAATATTACAGAACGTGACGACCTCCCAGCCGCAAGCGACCACCATAACACCCGGCGTAGTAGTTAATACGTCAGAAGCGAACGTTACCTCGGCCGCCGGTGATACCAATCAAGACGGATCACAAAAGCAGAGGGTACGAAGGGTAGCTTGTACTTGTCCGAATTGCGCCGAAGGGGAGAGACATACCGATCGGAAAAAACAGCACATTTGTCACATAGCCGGCTGCAATAAAGTATATGGAAAAACGTCGCATTTAAGGGCGCATCTAAGATGGCACACGGGGAAAGACCGTTTGTTTGTACCTGGCTTTTCTGCGGTAAACGATTCACGCGTTCCGACGAATTGCAAAGGCATAAAAGAACGCATACCGGTGAAAAGAGGTTCCAATGTTCCGAATGTAGTAAGAAATTTATGAGGTCGGATCACCTATCGAAACACATCAAGACGCACCAGAAACAGCGAATTACGGTAATAAATTATTTTGAATATCCGAACAGAAATGGATAGAAACAATTTCATTTTGCATGTTATCAGTAGCGTATTGCCTATAGTTGTGTGATTATTTTCTTCGTACACCTTGTATACTCACCAAATATTGTACACTGAGCAATGATTTTTTTAACAATTTAATTTTAAACTGCTTCCCTTTTGAGTTTCCATATGGAGCCATTTCTGTTTAGTATGTGCCGATGTAGTAATGGCTTTGCATGAATTATTGTATGATGTTCGCAGCGAAATACGGTAATTGAAATAGAGCAGGAAGAAGAAAAACCACTGTGGACGGTAGAAAATTCAGAAAATAAAAACAACTATAGCAGGTGGATCACTCAAAATGTAAAATATGACATCGTCCAGAGAAATTTTTCGCAGGTAGTTTTTTCTAATGTAAAGAAAAGTAAATTTAACACTAAAATCAGTCAGTAGAATGTTGGATTTTTCTTTATAACTAAAAACAAATGTGAATATTTTACATCCTTAATACTACAAAAGTGGGGGATAAAGTCCAGCATTTTATTAGTATAGTATTTGCGATTTTTTAAAGTTCACTATGATAAAGAGCGAGAATATACGAGTTCGTTCTTCTTCCTTCTGTGAAAAAATAGTTTTTATCGTACAATATACCAAGTATATTAAGTATGTATTATTTACAGGAAGCTGCTACGTCAACTCAATCCGTCTCATCAGATAGTTCGAGTAATGAAGAAAAATGATTATCACCATAAACGGTTCGGAAGCTGACGAAGTTGATTATTTCAGATCCCTTGGATAACTAGTATTGCTTACAAATCATAAGTTAACTTGTACATACCTGCTATATTTAGTTAATCATGTAATTTCTGTAAATATGTAGATACTTTTTTATGTCTGTCAGAAATATATTTTTCTATTCATGCACTGTTCATAGAGAGATTTATTTACACCATTTCGTATTTGATATAAACAAAAAACGCTGCAATAATACAAAATACTTGTACAACCTCCCAGGACTTCCCCAGGGCGAGAGCCTGGAGGATTGACGAAGAGTTTCGTGCCCACATCCAAAGTAAGTCTCCAAGGTGAAAAGTCTCTAATCGATAGAATAATGTAGAGAAGTGAAGCTCCCTTTTCAATTCCTAATGTAGCTAGTGTATCCTCTGATAGCATTGTTGGCAAAATTCCCTTTTACTTTTCTTAATTTCCTTATAACTCGTAGAACCTCTGTAGTGAATATCTCGGGCTTCTTGCTCTTTGCTTGTGGCTACATGACTTTTTCCCCTAATTGCTCTAATTTCCTACTCCTTAATGGGGCCTTTCTGTTGTCCATCCAATTCCAATAATTCAATCTCCGCACTATTTATGTTTTTTTTTAGTATTTTTCTTTTCCGTCCCAATAAAAACTTCCGGTTTCTGCTTGAAAAGGCAAGTAATTGAAGTAATTTTGAAAATCATACCTGCATCTCCAAGATGAAATTAACAACCCCTTGAATCTGTCAAAGGAATTGGGCATCAATGATACTGATGAAGTTTTGAAAACTCCTCTATCTGTGGCTTTGGGATCTTATGCCGAGTCAAATATGGCTATAACTTGAAGATGATAGCACTGTTACATTTTAAGAATTGTGTTGGTAAAGATTGTTACATTAACTACTCTTTATCCTATCCCTACTAATAAGGATGAATTACTGGTGCTACCCCTAGAATTCATTGAACATCTCTGTTATATCTTAGCTGTTCTGCTTCCCTACATAATATCATGAATGTTTGCATCGCATACTATAAATAACTGAAGGTTTTTTCTTACACTGTAGACTGTTGGGAGGTTAAATCTTTCACTACATCAGAAAGAATGCCCACATTTTTACAATGCAAGTAAGCAGGGTGGGCGTTTGAAATTTTAGGTATTGACATATAACTGACACATTTATTTAAAAATAGTTATTTTTATTGGACAATCACTATTTACATTCAAAGGTCTCAATGAAAACTTAAATAAAATATAACATTTATTATAAAATATATAAATATTTATAAAAAAACAATACAAAACCAGATTCAATTCCTTAAGTTATGCACTTCAACCATATGTTTTTATGACCCTCTCGATAATCAAATACTTCAGGACATAAATGACAACAGTACAAATTTAGCAAATCTGAATGTACTAACCGGACATGGTACTTCAATGCCGATTGGTTGGAATAAATTTTACCGCAGTGAGGACAGTTTCCACATTGTGAGCTATGATGGGGTTGAACTTCTTGAATTGGACGGATATTGGTTATACCTACATCACTAACAACATTTGCGAGATCAATGGTAACCTCTATATTCTCTTCTTCAGATTTTATTATCGTTTGATTACTAGATTGCTGTTCAGAACCGGATAATGATTCTGTTGTCATCTTTTGTTTTGGAGGACGTTTCTCAATTTCTATCGGTTCGACTGATTTTTGTGGAATGACTAGATGTTTTACCAACTCTGAAGTTGTCTGATGTTCACCATAATTCATAGCAACGCTACTTCCTGGAGAAATAAATGTATGTATGCTACATATCCACAGACTGTTCAATACAGTTTATTACATGCAAGATTAGAATATGTTCTTTATTTCATACTTTGTGATAGTGAAAGAGAATTTTGGTAATATTGTTAGAAATTTGTTTGATTGTTCACAATATAACTTTATACTATATACAGAAGTTTAAGCATACTTAACAAACTACATGAATTAATTATTATATATTTCAAAACTCCAGTTATTATTTTCTTTTGTGAAATTCATTTCTAAACATATACAGGTATCAAATCTCACACTGGCACGGATGAGCTATTTAATTATATAACACCCCATTCGATTGTGCATTCAACTTTGAGACCTTGACATAGATTTGATAAACTATACAGTTAATAATGTGGTGTGGAACTTACTGAGTTGTTTTTTGTGATTAACACGAAGTTACCATAGTTGTGGCAATTATTAATCAAATACAGTTAACAAATATAAATTCCGTATTCTATGTATATATTATGATTAATTAAAACGTTAAAAATTACATACCTACATTCAAATTACTCATAAGCGATCTTTCCAAAATACTTGGATTCTCTTTTGTTTCTAGTACAGTCTCCAAAATAGATACGGGCTTCTCACCCAAGTTCGGAAAGCAACCTAAATTTTCGTTCAAATCCGATTGTAAATGGAGATCATCAATTTCCATTTTCACCTTATCGACACAAACAACGTCCATATTTTCTTTCATACAATTAATCGGAGATGTTTTCTTCTCTTTTGCTGAATTCATCTGCACAGCATCTGTATTTCGAGATGTATAATCGGACTTTTTCAGTGGCTTTGGAATAAATTTTGCTTTCTTAGGCGTGGGATGTGGTGCATCTGATTCCTTTATCTTTCCCGGTTTCGTGGTTTTCGGAGTTGTCGTTCTTATCGAAAAGTCTGTACAGCCGATTAGACCAGATACTTGTAATACTTCACCGGTTTGCAGAAACGAATGTAAACGATCTTTAGCCACTAAAACCTCACCATGATACATGAACTTCAATATAGCTAACAAATCATCGTAGAAAACATCTTTCAAAATAACAATGGGATGTGAGCAGGGATTTTCCTAAAACAACATATGAGGTAATAGGTATGCACTTTCTATATTATTTGCTAATTTAATTCACCTTAAAAACATTTCTAAAGTATGGACTGCAGGCAGATAAAATAATTTTGTGTGCTTTTACGTTCATACCTTCGGTAGTTAGTGTTACATCAGCTAAATCTTCCGTTGTTTGAAGACTTTCAAGTGCTGAAATGAGGCTTAATTGAAAGTTGTTCCACTTTAAACAAAATTGATCAACAGCCATTATTTTCTACTCGAAAATATCACAGATTGTATTTTAATAACTTATTATATCAAATATTAACACCTAAATCACTTTAAAAAACTATTCTAATGTGAAAATAAATAAAATTAAATTTAAATAAAAATAGAAATCTTTAAAAATAAGGCACTGAACATATGATACGTCAACAACGCGCGGTTAATGTCAAAATTGTCAAAACAGTATGACAATGTCTCGAATAGGTGGCGCTAGGAAAGAAATGTTGTGAAAGTGACGTTCAGCCAGGTTTTGGGTTCCTTTCAATTAGCATTATACAGAGTGTTAGAACGTATAATCATTTCTAATAATTCTCAAAGCTGTAATATTGGCATCCATTCGTGCGTTATTCACAACAAAGCTAAAGTGTGTAGAAATAAGGGGTAGAATCAAAATTGTTGTAAAAGTGCAATAAAGAGTTCAGTTATCGGCATACTTCCATGGTACTTTGGTTTCCCCCATTCCTCACGATATAGCGCAGAGGTTTGCGAATGTAGATCTCACGAACATAGCCATTAAAGTCGAATTCGTTTTTAGTTTAACTGGGATGACCTGAACAGTTTTGTCCATCAATTCTTTCGATCAGTGTATAACTTTAAAACAAAAATAGCGCGAGTACTACATTATACAACATTATAGCCCACTATTATGTCAAATTTTGATACTTTTCGACAGACAACACAAATCGGTAGTTTCAGGCTCGCAACTAATTCAATCAATCTCGATCGCTCCATATAAAAGTGTCAACTGGTGTTAACCAACCTATAACAAAAAGGTTGTTTTCTTTTGTATTTACTGTACAGAGTGAGCAGCCGAAAGTGAATTGACATTTTTAGTTGTGAACATTGAGATGTTGGTAACAGTAAACATTGACAAGTTGAAAGCATATATAACTTATTCGAGACTGACTTGAGCACATGCTATTTTCAGTCTGTATACCACTCGAGAAGGGGGTCATAATAATAAAACTTGCTTAATTGTAAATGGTATTATTTCAATCGGGGATGCTAGATAAATCACGATTAACGGTACTGACAGAACAAGGAGAATACAGGATCGGAAATCTTAGAAAACATAAATATTCATATTTAGGGCGTTCAGTAAGGCCAACCCCCTTTCGCCTGCTCACTCTGTTTTT
This sequence comes from Chrysina gloriosa, assembly GCA_038088585.1. Lineage (NCBI taxonomy): Eukaryota > Metazoa > Arthropoda > Insecta > Coleoptera > Scarabaeidae > Chrysina > Chrysina gloriosa. Next base: position 9,802,717 of record CM076089.1, on the reverse strand, counting down.
CACACATCGTGTTAAAACATTTTTATTTTTTGTTGATAATTAATTAGAAAGTTGGTGGTATCATCTATTTATTCCTATCGAATTTCAAGAGTACAAAATAAGATGCGAAAGGTGTGTCACGAGAAGTTTATTTTTCGTTAAGTGACGAATGACGAACCTAATGAATAAAAGCTTTGGAACGATGATTTAACTCAACAAGGAGGTACATATTTATCTTTTCAGATTTAAAGGCAAACACAATCAACGCATCGTATTCTTGTATTCTGAATTATCATTTTCCTTGAATGGCAATACGTAATATAAATGATTCTATGGCTTATGGGGATTTTCTCCAGTAGGACAAACTATTAAATTTTTAAAGTAAAATAGCAACCTGGTTTTGATCATTTTTGGACTCGGAATTTCGGAAATGAATTTTGCAAAGAAGTTTCGGGTTAAAGAGAGTGTAATAAAAAATAGTAAAACAATAATGAAAACAGCGCTATAATATTAGGAATTACTGCCCATAATAAATTAGTCTAAAAATATACATCAGTAGCAGAATATTAAAAATAATTTAGAGTACGGTGTGGCTAATGAATTAAGTTTCTTTAAAACAGTACAATTACACGAGAATAAGCGAGAATAGCGTTTACTTTGCATTAGAATTTATCATTAGATGCGCTATTCTTGGCTGAATACAGTAATGTAATATCAGCAGTTTTGTTATCACTTCTAAAATTCTAAACATTTTTATCAATTCACTACAATCATTACCAAATCGTTGGTATTAATTTGTTATCATATTTAAACATGTTAATGGTGTGAAGACATTTAAAAGAATGGTAGAAATAAACATTGGTTGTGATTTAGGTAGGTACTTCACATACTGTACGTTGGTTATAATAGCAATAATTGGGTCTATTATAGATTTACAGTGGCTGCAGAAAGTAAATGTTAACTTAACAGCTGTAAACGAGCAGGCAAATAAATTAATCAATGCTAAGATTCTGAAGGATGAATTTGAAGTAGCTTGGCTTCTAAAAGCAGTTACTTGTATCGATTTGACCACTTTAGCTGGAGATGATACATATAGCAACGTATCTCGTTTGTGTCAGAAGGTACAAATTCAAGTACAATGGCTTCGAAAAGATTGCTTGTATATTTGGTTGCATATGCAGAGACATATTTGAAACAGATTGCATTGCATTTTTTTCTTGTTCAAATCACGTGATTAAAGATTATACAACCAGGCTGGGACAATTACTTATACTATTTTACCAAACGAGGTAGTTCTTCTATTAGCAAATCTTTACCGAATTGGAGTCTGAGATTCATATTTCATTTGTAGAGGTTAGATTATAACGTTCTTGCTTTCAACAAGTGGCTCACAAAGAACGTTGGATTACTTGGTTTAAAGTCACAGCATTCTCCACTCCTAACCATTCGAGAGAGGATCACTGTCGATCAATAGGAAAGCACTACTTTCCTGCTGTCTTTCATTCATTAATTCTCTCTTTGATGGTCACCAGTAGGTCAGGTACTTGAGCATTATGCTCTTTGTACCGTGTACCGTGTCCTCCTGTCTTATGAGTATATCATCAAATTAAAGCAAAAGAAAGTTGAAACAAATTAAACCAACATTTGTAAGAGTAAATATTTTCCCACTATTACAGGAAAGTCGAAATTAATTTTTGAAGTTTCGCAAGTTTCATTATAAACATTTGGAGAACATCCAGGGTGTTGATTATTTAGAGGTAGAAGTCTAAACGCTGGTAAAATTCGGGTCATATCTGGAGCAAGGTCAAATCATACGGTGAATGATATGTATCGGAAAGGGAAACGTTTACAATTTATAGAAAGAAACATAAACGGCAGTAAAATCCGCGCCATGTCAAGTAAGGTGGAGTGCTTTTTTGATACGACGTGTTTTTTCTGCCTCTATCTAACGTCGAATTCGACGACCGCCACAATTCTTAAACACAATTCAGTGCTTCTAAAAGAACACTTTTATATTGTCAATTTAAAATAATCTTCAACACTCATTGCCTTACTTTTACCTTGTGTAATCTTGACATGACATTCCCTCCATTTCCCTGCGATGTGACTTCCATTTCCATACATTTTGCGGTATTTCATAGTGCTCCATCCTTCTGATATGGCTATACCATATTATTTTTTTCTCTGTAGTATCTGTCAATGAGTTTTTATTTTCATTGGAGTCTGCATAACAGTTTTAATCTGAATCATCTTAAAAGTCGAACACGATAGAAATTTAAAATTGTTCCCCAGTGTTATTGATTTTACAAAACCGCAAAATAAATGTTGATATACAGGTAATGGTGATTTATTATATTTTAGGCCGCACGTCCTTTACCTGAAGATCTATTGAAATATATTGGATATCAATATGATGATGAGTGCCCCATTAAAACCGCCGCAGTGTGTGTTTACCCATCCAAAGTGAAGCCGGCAGTCGAAACATTAACGAGGCTTGGCTTAAAGGATAAAATTAACATTGCTTCTGGTATGTTTATGATTATCATTTGTTGAAGCATCGAACCGTCTAATATGTTTGCAAGCCACGTAACCGAATAATATATGCAACCAAGATTGCACTGTTGGCTGTACTGTTTTAGTGAAAGCCCCAATCATCTTGTTTTAATTTCCTTCATAACCTCCAAATATGACACTTTGTAGTAAGTCTAGTACAGTCTAGTAAGTGTTGAAGTGCTACCAATCTATAAGTTATGCAACTAATTTGATAGATGTCACGTAACTTGCAAACAATCTTGAATTCACTGTATATTTCCATATTTTGGCTTACAGGATACTTATTTTCTTCTTCTTCTTCTTCTCGTCAATCCTTATGCCTTTCAGCGTCGGATTATACTTATTTTCAAACCGAAAATTTTTGTCAATATCAGTGGCGTAGCAAAATATAGTCTATAGAATATTTGCACCTTTTGATTTTTGATGCTTTTGCTGCCCTTAATTGCCGAATATTGTAAACAATTGTTTCTAAACCGAATACACTTGAACCTCTCTACATTCCCATAAGTCGCACTTTTTAGTTGATTGAAACGCTAAAATGCCATTTTAACAACTTTTAATAAATCGAATCGTTTTTTTTTAAACGCGACCAGTTTAGGCATAATTTTCCCAGTCAATTTTTTATGTCACATCTTCATATTAAATAGAGCATCACTTCAAATCATTTCCACAACTACTTATGTACGTATTTTTAGTGGCGACGGGTTTTCCTTGTGGTCAGACACCGCTCTCCACAAGATTACAAGAAATCAAATACGCTGTTGATGAAGGTGCTAGCGAAATAGACATCGTTATAGATCGCAGTTTGGTGTTAATCGGAGACTGGGACACTTTGTACGATGAAATCAAGAAAATGAGATCAGCGTGCAACCAAGCCCATATGAAAGTCATTTTGGGTGCTGGCGAGTTAACAAACCTAACCAATGTAAGACATATATTCACATATTTGTGAAATATTAACGAATAATCTTTATTAATAATGAATCTAGATATACAAAGCGTCACTGGTTGCAATGATGGCGGGTGCGGATTTTATCAAGACATCTACTGGTAAAGAAAGCATTAACGCCACAATACCCATTGGTATCGTCATGTGTAGGGCTATTATCGATTACTATAATAAAACGAATTTCAAGGTAGGTACTTCGATATTAATTATAATATTTTTATACAAAGATATTGTGACGTGATGCCGTACGCCTTGTTTATTGCCTTTTTTCAGGTGGGATTGAAACCAGCTGGTGGCATTAGAACGAGTGCAGATGCTATTAATTGGCTTGTGATGGTAAAAGAAGTTTTGGGAGATGAATGGTTGACTCCAGAATTATTCCGATTTGGTGCATCAGGTCTCCTTAGCGATATAGAGTACAGAATATATCAGATTGTAACTGGAAAAGCTGCAATTCCCTATGAATTTTCGATGGGTTAAGCTTTATAGTTTTTGTTCAACTTTTATATTTTATATTGTCTTTGGTGAAATAGAAAATATATTTATATCTACGTATAAATGAGAATTATATGTTATTTTATAAACTATTTCAATTATGAAAAGCTTTTAGTACTGAGAACCGCAACTGGAGCCGGAACATGTCCCGTAAACTCCCGCATCGTCCCGTAAAGGTGGTTACAGCTGGTCATCGGATAGATTTCCGGGAAAATATTACACCAAGGTCATCTCAGCATCAGAACATGTGGCGTAAGCTCCCTCATCGTCTGGTGAAGGTGCTTACAGCTGGGTATGGGGTGGATTTCCAGAAAGATAGTACACTGAGGTCTTCTTAAAATCGGATTGCTATGCCCCGGAGGAAGAAGAACCTCGTGTTCTATTTTTTATTGCGATCTTCCACAGAAATACCAAATTTGTCAGGGATGGTCCTAGACGATAGGATGGGAGGATTCTGCAGCACAATGCCAGGCTGACGATGTCAACATTTTTACATACTCTGACAGGGAACGCTCTGTATGCGATCGTTCTTCCTGTATCACGTGGCAGAGCTGCTACGGTAGAAATATGGGTGTTTGTATCCGTAATCCATATTATCGCCGCATAGGTGATGATTGGGCGAAGTATCGATTTTAAGGGAAACGTCTTAGCCCCCGGTGGGAGAGGGCTCCTGCGGTTCAGAAATAGGACTTTCCTCGCAGCCATGATTTTCGAGAAAACTACCCGTACGTGGTGACTTTGCGGTCAAGATCAAAAGTTTCTTTAAGCAAAATAGTAATGGAATCATATGGAAATACGAGAAACAACGATCATGTTGGTAATAGAAATCAAAGGCTTACCGGCCACAAAATATGGAAAATTTTATTTGGGAAGATTAAATTATATTTATAAGGATTAAAATCTATACCTAGGTGGTATATATTCACATAAAGGAAATGGAGAAAAACTAGGAAGTAAGAAGAAGATTGTTCATTGCTGTGTTTGGGCACAGAATAGAGAACAGCGACAAAGTTAGAAAATCTTGTGATAAATTCTGTATGCCTATGGTCGGGAACCATGTTTTAAATACGATGACAGTGTTATATTTGGCTAGTTCAGTAATGTTATTATTTTGGGATGGTGTGTGCATATTAAAATTAAAATATATGATTATTGTTGTGTATCACTAATTTAACTTTTTAGCAAATACTATTCTTTTAATATATCTAAAACTCTAATATTTTTCAATTAATACGAACAAATGTGCACCTTTCGTATTTTCAAAATGGCGTTAGCGAACTTCTGAGCTTTTTCGAGGACATTCAAATCGACCACTTGTCGCTGCTGTCTATTCTGTGGTTTGGGCACCCAAGAAGGACCGTCGAAAGAAGATAATTAATAATTAATAATAATAGACTCCTTATTGTCCACCAAATTTTGTGTAGCTTAAATAAAAATTCAGTGGACAGGTCATATTTTCGTGTTTGATGATTTTTGCCCATTCCGGATTCGTTAATTATAGAAATTATTCACCATACAAGTACATATAAATAAAACGTTTTTATTATAATTACAACCACGTATATTAATATAATATATGCATACAAAATATAAATAAAATACGAACAACAATAACAGAAGAGCAACAGCCTTAAATATGATAACTTAGATTATGCTTATATATCACTGATAACATGGTAACAGGCATTATTTCATACGAAATAATATCTTATAAAAAATATAATAACAGTATTTTAATTATTTGTATAAGGCCCTAATTTTATATAGTGATTACCGGTGTTTGGTGCTGCTCTCTGAATTGAAACCTCCTTCAGGATGTGCATTGTAATTGAACATGTGAAGCTTTCCGGATTTATCATAATAACCGTACTGACCTTTCACGTGTCCATTCGCGTCACGCTCTTCAAATCTGAACTGTCTGTTCCTCCTAAATAAAAAATGGAAAAAGGAGATGAATAGCGAGGAACGTGTTATTTTAACAAATTGTAGATATAATCTTTTTATTTTTTGTACTGTGTGTATGGTGGCGTGTAATTAAAATCATGTTGAATATCTAATAATAAAGAAAATTTTGTTTTTTATTTCACCTTTCAAACGCAAACGAAGATGATTACGGATTTATGAAAGCAAAATAGTAAAGAAATCATATGGATCTAGACGGGCCAATGATCATATTGGTGACAAACAGGAAAGACTTACTAATCATGAAATGTAAGGAATTTTATCTGGAAATACGTCATTAAAATTACAATAAATTAAGTCTCTAAGTAGTACATAGTTTCATAAAAGGGAATGGAGAAAAAGCAAAGAAGTAAGAGAAATAACGAAATAAAAGCAAATTGACAGAAGGATTAAAGAATAACTGGGAAGATTGGATAATAAGAGTTTTAACAAGAATAAGAGTAAATTCAAATAACCAATTGACGACGCTGGACACGGAGATCGATTGCAGAAAACGCATTCAAAATAGATTAATTAAACAGGATGCTATTGGGAAATAGGCGACTGATACATGAAAGCACAAGAGCACGGGAAGCCCTCGTGATATTGAAGTTTTATCATTAAACTTATACCCATTCGCAAAAAAAAAGTCAACATCTCTACACTTTGATGAAACTTAGATATGTTTTGCCTCATGAAAATCAAGGAATTTTTGTATCGGCCCAAATTATTATTATTATTGAGGGGTAAAAATTGACAAAGCATGTTAGGAGGGGAGGTTTGGCAGAAGCACTCCGATCGACATGAAACCAATTTCAAAATATTCCTTAGGTCAAATAATGAACGTTGCAGACTTTAACCACCTCCCGAAATTAGCTTGTTTAACGTAACAAAGTCAATTTGTAACTGATTCGGACGGAACAAAAACAAAATTGAAGAGAGGGAGAAAAATAAAATAGACATAATTTTCCTTTATTGCGAGAAACCAAAATTACGGGGTGAAACACTTCCAAATGATACAACCCGTCACTTACATAAAAATTGTATTCGTCGATCTCAGAAATGCTTCAAATAATTGCAAAAATATCTGCTACAGTGGGTTTTATCGATTTTATAACACTCCCTACAACCCCGATCTGATCCTTTGCGATTTTGCCTTGTTTCAACAAAAAAGGGTTCGGCTAAAGGGAAGCGAATTTCCTGCAGGAATGCGATGATTAATGTGCCCAATTGCCAATATTTGCAAAAACAAGTTTGATCATTGGCTTCAACGTATTCAGAGGTCATAGAATGGAAATTGTTTTGAAAAAATCAAACATATTCGCAAAGCTTTCCCAACTCGCTTTGAACAGCGAGTCAGGATTAACTTTGTTGATAGATCCCAGATCCAATTCTTATTTCGGAGATCGCAATAATCTCGATTTGTATTGTTCGCGAATTGGACTAATGACTGCGGGGAGTGGTTGAAGAGTTTAAAGCATGTGCAAAATATCCCTTCGGACAGATTGTGGGAGAAAAAGAAAGAAGGAAAACGCTCTTCCCCGTTTGGTATTTCATTTAAAAATGTTGTAGTTAACAATAATAATTTGGTCGTAAGTTCTATAATTGGCAAAACAAATTCGATTTAATGGTTTTACGTAAAGAGACAGGGATACCATAAAGAAGATGACTCACTGATTCCTCAACGAAAGAATGGAGGTATTACCGTGAAAAATTGTTTCGCTTTGTAACAAAAATCACTCCATGCGTGACTACATACAATTTTTCCCAGCAAGGAAGTGGAAACACTGCCATATCTTCTTAATCGAGTGTGATGGGAATAATTATTTCAAATCAGCCAGTTATAAATAAATAATAATATAATAATAATTGTTACATTTAATATATCTAAAAAGTGTGTTTGTTTTTACTTTATAGGAACGCCAAAATTAATTACAGTTGAGAAGAGTCTGTGATGGAAAGAATATACAGTGAATTCAAGATTGGTTTCAAGGCACGTGACTTCTGTCAAATTGGTTGCATAACTTATAGATTGGTAGTACTTCAAAACTTACTAGAAAATGTCATATTTAGAGATTACATCATATTTAGGGATGAAGAACGGAATTAAATAAAATGATTGGGGCATTGACTAAAACAGTACAGACAAATACAGACAGGTACAATCTTGGTTGCATATACTATTTGGTCACGTGCCTTGTAAATCCGGTATTATGACGTTCATGAATAGTCTATGCAAACAGCGGTAATCACGAAATAAGTTACGACAGTCCGAGTGGGGAATCGGCGATGCTGTCGTAGCTTATTTCGTAATTGTACGCTGTTATCGCTATTTGCGCAAATTATTCATAAGAATTAGCATTAAGCACATGCTGCATATATAATATACGAGTAAATGCATTGAAACTTGCCAACTTGTGAATATTAAGTGACAATTGCAAATGAAATGGAAAGTGCGAAATTTGCAGACACACTTATGTATATAGGAGAAAAATGCTAAATGTTTTAAGCCCAATCATGATCCGCTGAGGGTATGAATGAAATGGTTACAGTCATTAACACACAACAGTGAAGAAATTTAAGTAACACTGAAGCAGCATTCATCGAATATCATCTTCAAAGAATGGATGAAATAATCTGGTGGGACCGAAAGAGAAAAAGTGAGGGAGGTGTGGATAGATTACTGAAAGTACTGATTGTAGAACAATTGTATTTCGTTGAATAAAAGGAGAAATAACAATAATGAGATAAGGCTAAGAACTTCTAGCTTGTTGGGAGTTATTTCTATAATTTTGTCACTAGAATCAAAGAAAAGTTATTGATGTGAGTGAGGGTTGCAACTGTGTATGATGCCATGCTAGAAAATAGGCGCGGGAAAATATGAATTTGCCATCTGTTAGTTGACACAATTGTCCTAACCAAAGTGGCAATAAATAGTTGTAAGTTGGACGAGCTTATGGGTCTAGTCCACAACTGCAGCCTTGCTTCCACTTGCCACTTCCAAAGAGAAAAGAGGTTAAGGCAGAAATTTAGCAATAATGGAAAATAGCATTCTTCGGCAATTTTCATCGTGATGGAACATGGCTAGACTTAATTACCTTTTGCATTTACTCCATGTGAAGGAAAACGTGTGAAATACTTACATCCATCGATGTTAATGAATTTATAATTTAAGCGAAGCCACAAATAGGTTACACGAATATCAATGAAATGGTCACATATGGGTCACCGTCATTAACACACACAGCAGTCAAGAAACTTTTCACCAGATACAAATAACATTGAAGCAGCATCTCCAAAGAATGAATGAAAGAATTTTGGTGGGATCGACAGAGGAAAAATGTTTTTCCATCTGCTAGATGACACAATTGTTCTAACCAAGAATGCACTAAAGAGTTGTAAGTTGGAAAAATCTTGCCGGTTTACTCTACAACTCTAACCCTGCTTCCAATGGGTACTTCCAAAAAGAAAAGAGGTAAAGAGTAACAATGGAAAATGACATTATTCCGCTATATTCATCGTGATGGAACATGGTTAGACTGAATACTTTTAGCATTTACTTTAGGTGGAAAAACGTGCGAAATACATACATATACATACGTTGATGTTAACGAATTTATAACTTAAGGTTTCCCTTATTAATTCTATGGGTATCATGGAGATATGGTGTTACATATTCTTTATGCTTATAATTTCCGTGGTCAAAACAAGTTCACAACACAAGTTCTACTCATTAATTATAGATTACTTATACTTCGTAATTTGCATTTTCAGGCCAAACAAGAAAAAATAACAATATATCGTTTTCTTTCAATCAATTTTAAATTTTTGGAAGTTAAAATTAGCACGAAACGAAAGCTAATAAATTCGCTTACATCAACGTTTAAAACATGGAAAGATATGAAATGAAAGAGAATAATGAGTTACCCTTTTCCAGTATCAAAGCCCCATTTATAGCTATTGGGACCTTTATGGCCGTGCATGTGAAACTGATACCTTTCCCCTGGCAAAGCCTTAACACCTAATGAATGAATCATGGATGCGCTTATGTCTTCGACAGTGTTATCGTGATAATGGCTATGAGCAGTTTCGGGTTCGCTAGGTGCGTTACGAACAGAACTTTTCGACTTTGTGGGTACCTTTTCTTTCCTGATTTGCTTTTGATTCTCCAACTTGGCAAATTTATTGACAGTTTTCTGCAATTGTGCAAGGTCATCGCCGGCGATAGGCTTCAAAACGAATTCCCTCTTAGGTTCGTTCGAATATTTCTTTTCGTGATCTTCTTTGCTGAATTTTTTCGGATGAAGATTCGTGGGCGTCTCTATGTCTATTAGAATCGGCACGTTGTCGTAGTATAAGTTCGGATCGTTATTCGGATTCCAGCTACCTTCGGTGGGAGCTTGCAAATCAACGGATGGTTCTGGATATTGATAATAGAATGGTATTTGTTGGTTGGTAATGGTGGGTGGTTGCAGATCTGTGTCTACATTTTGGAACGGGATTCTGGGTGCGTCCGTCCTTGGTAGTTGTAACGTGTAAGCTAAAGCAGGATTTTGTCTACGCTCGACGTATTGGGGAACATGCAGAGCTCTCGCAGGTGGTTGCAAATTGATTGGTAATCTTCTTTGATCTTGTGCTGTTGACACCGCTATTATTGCAAAAGTTGCTATCTGAAAGAATAAAATTAATAAGTTTAGAATTTGGATAAGGAGCATGAAACCATTTGGAAAATGTACCGTCGTTGGAATTTTTTGATCAAATTCGGCAGAAGCCTTGAATTATTAAAAAGTTATGATTCAAATTCAATTTAAATCTGGGGACATTTGATCAATTAGTCGTGGTCTAAGTAGTGTTTAACCTAGTGACCTCGTATCGTTAGTAATGAATTCTTTTTCTTAATTTTCTTAAACAGAAATTATGTTACGATAATTAGAGGTTGGCAATAGTAATTTGAAGAAGGGCAAAAACGTCATCAAAGACGGCAAGAGTTTTCGACAACCAGGTCTATTTCTGACGAATGATGTTAGATTGCAGTTTTTCCTGTATGTGTTCGTACTGTTCATCGCCGAATTTGATCTTTTGGTTTGCGCACCTACCAGTAATATTTCATCCTTTTCCTTAATATTCTAAAAAGATTTTTTCGGTAGAATTAGTTCTAAATTGTCAAGTTGGGCAAAAATACTATTATTGCTCCACATTTTCAATATTGTGCCACGATTTTATTCCTAGTTAGCATTAAAGCAATGATAATTGTTTTAAGTTGTAGTAAATACACAAAAATTTCTCTTATGTTGAATGCATTGCAGTAGCTCAGTGTTCGACAAAGAGTTTGCTATCACATGATATTTGGATGAAAGTCGCGTTATACGTTCTTCGTCCACCGATGCAGCTACTTTGCAACCGGAACCCCTGCCTTTTGGAAAAATTTTCGCCGCGAATTGGTACTTGAATTGGCTTCAATGGAGATGGCAATTTTGGCTTCATTCTTTCAATCGCTATAATCAAATATGTCCGCCTTTTGTGTTAGCACGCGAAGTTAAAAAGGACGAATAAAAGTCCAAGCGATTTTGTAGGTAACCCTTGAAACTATTTGGAGAGCTGGCTGAAGATGTTTGTTCATTCATTTAAGAAGGCACAAACTGAAGGAAAAGTATTAGGATGTTTTTCCACAACTTCAATAAATTTTGCACTGAAATCCTGGTCGTCCTAATTTCCTATTGCTGTTATCCAGTAAAGTCGCACGACCATCGCAAAGCAATTCACACGACAATTGCATTGGTGTTGATCGTCGTATCAGATACTGTACAACGCCAGCTGTCGAACTCTCAAGCAACTGCTTCTCGACGAAGAAGAAATATTTTGATGTTGGACAAAGAGCACACAGCGGTCAGAATAACACCTGCTAACTACATTAATCCTCCAAAAGGGACTGGGGCAGAAGCGCACAAACTAGGGATTAGGAGTATTGGCACTAATTATTTGATAAAAGTATTTATTTCTTTTAACTATGATACAGAGGAGGGTGGTACGATGTACGTGGACAACAGTGGTGTACACGAAGAACGGTGGTGCACATGGAGAATGGTGGTGTACATTGACAACGGTGGTGTACATTGACAACGGTGGTGTACATTGACAACGGTGGTGTACATTTACAACAGCGGTGTACACGACCAAAGAGTGGGATTTTCTTATTTGGGGAGAGAGGCCGATTATGCGTATGTGTGTTTTGCAATTTGGTCCAATATCTGTACTTTGTAAATCCATCGTTGTGCGCTTTTGGACAATCGTCATCTGCTTACTTAGCTAAAATTATTCATCCATAATTAACAAACTGACGTCTGTGGGCTTTCGTTCCCCGCCTGAAATATTTAGCGAGGGCGCTACGAGATAAATTTCGTATCCTCCAACTTTCCATTTCAAATGAATTAGATGTATGTATTGTGCTTAAAACTCGAACGTTGTAACTTGAAAGAAGACAATGCACAACTAAAAATTGCGCTGAAAGTCGTTGAAATTTGACAAGTTACTTGGCTATACGATCATTGAAATCATTAAGTTTCCTGATAAGAACATAAAATACACGCATTGTAAACAAGATAATTACACCGGTCATAATGTCAACATATTCATGTCCGTTTAATAGAGAAAAGCGTAGTCCTACGCCTCCATATAAGAAAGGAAATGTCAACTGTTCATATTTCATTATTCACATTATACAATAGCGAGACTTCAGGCGATGCTTTGCGTGTATTTATGTGCGTACTTACATATGTATATCTTTAATTACCCATAATTTAGAAAATAGCATGCTAATGTTGCATGAGTATATCGCAAAATAGTACCTAACATACATAAGTAGGTACGTGTTTGTCAAATATGCATCTCGCCTGGGAATTACTTTCGTTTCCTTTTCCTTTCACTTTTAAAGGAACAATTCGTTTTCCTTAACACTGAACTTGCTAACCGTTAAAGTTTTAAAACCGAATCAGTACACACGGTCACTTTCTCCCTATTTCCTGAACGAACCGGTTTTTAGACCACAACATAGTATCATTGCATAGATACCAATTACGACTAAAAAGTGTCATATTTACGTAATAGCAGTAATTGAGGTTTAATATATAATTTTGCAGATATGCGGTTTCGTAGCAATTCCGTTATTTCTTTGAGGAAACGACATTCGCGCATTCTTACCTTTTTTATCGGAAGTGATCGGTTTCCGTAAGGAAATTGGATGAAATAGTCGATTATTATAGTGCCAAGTAAAAGCATCAGAACGATTACGATTAATGATCTCAAGAAATGAAGATATGTATTAGACACGTGCAATAGGAAGAAATGGAAGATGTGCCAAGTAGAACTATATATCTTGAAATTTGACATTAAGTGGACCAACAGACAATGAGACTCTATAATGAATGGATGGCATCAAAATCTAACAACAGCACTAGTTTGTAGGATAGAAACTTTTAAAAAACAAAATATTCTTTTGGTTAAAATCATTAAGATTCCGAAAGTGATGGGAATGGGAATTTGCCATATACTGAATCTGGAATATATTCCAAACATTGCAGATTTTGAAGGTATTGCTACATATATATTTCGTTTAACTTCTTTTCTTGAAATTTGCAATGTTTCGAACATTTTTTCGCACAAGCATAGAACAAAATATGGTGAATTTCTAGCTTGTTCCTGTCGGTTTAAGAATGTTAATGATTTTATTGAAAAAATAAGTATCTGTTTGTTTGAGATTTGTACCTTTCAGATCAGTACTGTTTCTAGATTGTGATGCCATCTGCTACTTACTTACTTAATCCTAACCCTTATATCCTTACGGGTGTCAGATATCATGAAAAATCGGAACCCTTTGAGACAGCAGAAGGAGTGTGACAAGGGTGCCCCCGGTTGTTTACAGTAGTCTTAGGTGAAGGCATAAAAGAAGTAAAACAACATAGGATACTGGAATATGAAGCCGATAGGATTATCAGAAATAACATATGCTGACGATATGGTTCTAACAGTCAAAAAATGAAGAAATGAAAATGTAAAGAAATACAATGAATGTTTGGAAAAAGTAAACATGAAAATAAGCGGGGAAAAATCAGAAAGGAGGAAAAGAAACATGAAATCTTTCTAAATTAGATAAATTTGGAACAGGTTAAAAATTTCAAATATTTAAGGACAGTTCTAACTGAAGATGGGAGGTTTGATGACGAGAAGCAAAGTAGAAACAAAGCAACAGGAAAATTGTTTAACAGCATCCCTACCTTTCTAAACAAAAAACAAATACCAAAACAGATTAAAAAGTGAGTTGACTCCAAAATCTCAGGGCGTTATCTTAACTTAAATACAAAATCAATTCTGTAAGAGATAAACAGATAAACAAAGTTTATTTTACCAAAACTTGATAAAATTTTATGAAAATTCTTCAAAATGTTTTTCTCCTGGCAGTTTTAGAAAAATTTTACGTAGATTCACGAATTATAAAGCCAAGAACAGTATTGGATCATTTTTATATAAATAAAGGTAGAAGATTTTTAAAAGTAGGAAATTGGGTGTAAATCAATCGAGGAAACAGCAATATGCCTTTTATGAGATTGAACAGACACATCAAAGCCAGTAATGATGAAAGGCAAGACGACAAAAGGTAAAATCGGAAATGAAGATCTAAAGAATGAAAGTAAATCGATATTTAGAGATGCCGTATCTAAAGCACGGGAAGACTATGGAAATAAGATGGAGGAGAAAGCAGGGGAGAAGCTCTAACCTGCTATACAGGACCCCAAGGAACCTGAGTAGAGAAAAGACGAATCGGCTAACGAATGTCAAAGGGAAAGATGGACAAACTCTAACGACTGATAAAAAATATTAGTTGTATGGAAAGACTAACATAGAACTAGAATCTGGAGGTGAAGAAAAAGACAAACAACAAAGAACTTAAGAATCGCGCCAAACTAAGGTACAACACACGGAAATACAGCAAGGGGAAATCAAATCGGAAGAAGTACAAAAAGCCTTAAGCAAAATCAAGACGGGTGAAGCTTCCGGAATAGACACTGTTAGATCAGATATGAAATCAAAGGAAGTACCTTACTACACAAGATTCTGAAGAAAACATGAAACATTCAGAAACTGACAGGAGAGTGGAAATTGGCGAAGATTATACCCATAGAGAAGAAGGGAAATACAATGGGAATGTAGTAATTATAGAAGGATGTCCCTTCAAAAGTGGAAAGAATTGGGAATAGATTAAGAGGAAGCTGAAACCAACTTTACTCAATATCCAGGCGGATTTTGGAAGATTTATGCGGGATTGGATATTCGTCCTGAAAAAATTACGAGAACCAACAAACAAGAAAAATGTTGACCTGGGGAAAACATCTCGAGAACAAAAATCTGGGAATCCTTAAAAAAGAAAAAGTAGACGAAAAGACAACGCAGATAATTGCTAATGTATAACAACACACACAATATGATACGGATAGGAGGGATTAAAAAAGAACAGTTAAAAAGAACAGGAGTTAGATAGGGAGGCATGCTCAGTCCATTGCTATCCATAGCACTTATGGATGACCTAACCCGAAAGACCAAGAATAAATAGGATAGAGAAAACTAACACCAATCTACATAAACAATGCACACGATCTAATATTAATTGTCAACAGCAAGGAAGACCTGGAAAACAAAATAACCGCAAGAACGGAGGTTCTAAGAGGAAACAACCTAAAGATTAATGAGCAAAAGACTAAAATGATGTGTATAGGAAAGGACACGTAAGAAGTAAGTACAGGATGCAAAGAGACCTGTAACAAACCAATTTTATCAAACGCTTCGGATCAGTAATAGAAGCGAAGGGCGACATAGAGAGGGAGATAAACAACATAATTATGAAGACCAACTACATCTACAGAGCACTTTACAGTAGCTGTTTTAACAAAAGAGAACTCAGTAAGAAAACGAAGACCAAAATATACCAAACAATTTTCGTGCCAGTACTTTTTTAGAGCTGCGAATCGTAGATATTAACGTCAAAAGCGAAAACTAAAATTCAAGCATGTGAGATGAAAATATTAGGGAAGATTGAACGAGTGACGAAGAAGGACAAAATTAAGAGCGAATAAATTGGCGGGGATGCTTGAAAATAAGGAATTGCTTAAACAAAATACAATCTAACAATTTACTTTTGTGAGGGATGGGAATGGTTACTGCGCAGAATACGACGGCATTGAAAGAATAAGAAAGAACTAGATCTAGACGCTTATTACTGACAGACTAATATCACCTTCACTTTCTCTTAAGTTACTGCGGCGCATTCAATATTCACCGTTCACGAGTAATTGATTAGACCGTAGAAACCAAACAATTCAGATGGTTTGGACACATCGTCAGGATGGAAGAAACGAAAGTGGCGAAGTTAGAATAGGAAATACGACTGCAAAGAAGAAATGGCAGAGGAAGACCGCGAACCATCAGAATATTGACAGACAAAAGAATCGCATGGATTTAAGCTAAGAAAATTGAATTAGACAGAGAGCAGTGGAGAAATGCAATTGCCTCCACACCTAAGGTAGAGGAGGTTACGGGATAATGTAACGTATGGAAAACGTTTATGAGAAATGTGAATGATAAGTAGGGTAAGATAATCTTGTCGTCCCAGCATAGCCCTAAACCTCCAGCTGTTAGGAGCAGCCAATCATTGATGAATGTGTACGAGTTCGAATCTCTTTGCCACCTGGCAGATGTTTACACATCGCATCAGCCAGGCGCGTGCCGAGTTCCGTTGGCTGCTCCAGTTGTTACCGATGTTGGGACGACATTACCCTAATGATATGTAAGCTTCGTAAATTACTAAGGTTGTTGTCATTTTCCTAAACTTCACGAAAAGAAAACAAAGAACAAATAGAAAAAAGATTCAAAGGTCATCGACATTTTAAGCTATATAGTTGATTAAATACCTAATGACTGTGCCTTTAATCAACAACTAAAAATGTTTCGGAGATTACCTTGGACGGATGCAAAACAACAAACTACATTGACTGTAATGGAGAATATTTTGAAAAATTACAAATCATTTGTTTTGTCAATGTATTGTGTATTGTATAGACGTGTTTGCGTGTATATGTCTAGTCTAACATCGAATAAGTTCGTGATTAGTATCGAATGTTTATATTGTTTCTAAATGTAACAATGGATATCCACGTATTTAGCAAACTGTGACTTTCATTAACACGAAATCCGTAAAAATGAAATGATTTGGACCGTAACAATCGAACCGTAATACCGGAAGGAAATCGAAATCGCCAGCTCTCACTATAACTGCAAATTAACAGTGCATGTTGACGATAACAATTTGGAAGCTGTAATGGTGTTTATTTTGCGAATATGCTTAAATTTTAAAGAAAACAATGGAGTGTAGTAGCAGTTAACATTGCATAACGTACGTGAAGTGTAATTGTTATCGGTTACGATGTTAATAGTTGTAAAATTAGCATCTAGCTATTTCTTTATTCATAAGGTTGCATCAGTAATTATTCATTTTATACTCAGAAGCATCTTAAGCGTCCAATAATATTGGCATTTATCATATTTCCTTTTAATCTATTCGATCTCATATACAGGGAGAAGAAATATGCTGATTTATCCAATCAAAATGTTTGGTTAAATGGTTTTGTTTTGTAATTTGTTTGTTTTTATCATTATTTTATTATTATTACTATTATTATTATCATCATTGTATATGTTTCCTATCATGACACCCTTCAATCTTGTAAATAATTTTCTCAGTGACTATGACCGTGGAAGTCTGACATTATTCTATTAACGACAAGAAACAACTTTACTGATAGTTTCAAGAAATGTAAACAAGATGCTTCTTTTTCCATTGCCATTTAATCTCAAAGCAACACAATTTCCTCGTCTTTGATTGTTACAGACGTCTAGTGGTGAAAGGTACAAGTAAAATGTTTGTTTTACAAATGAGTGAATGCGTTATGAAATGTTTGCTAAATCATTAGAAATTAATTGAAAGGCGCATTGTACTAGTTCAAAGTCAATATTATCTTCTCTAGCGGTAAATAATGTATTACATTCTAATTGTAGCTTTATACAATGACGTGATGCCCTTCAAGTTGGTTGGAATGAGCATCCACAGGAGTCAATAATTATCTTAGAAGTTTATGCCCAAGCGAGTAGCATGTATTGTATGTAGAATGTATTCGTTTACGTGGAACGGCAACTCATTATTAAATTTTCTCTATGAAAGTTACGAATTTTACAATAAAAATTTAATCAGTTGTTATTCTCTTTCTTCACAATAAACATTTGTACAGAATTTAGTTTAAGAAATATATACATTTACTACTTGATTCGTTTTATTTGTCATATGATACATATATTAATATGTAAACATTTTATTTACATGTAAGTAATTACAGCAACTTCACCTACTTTTTTACCCCCGAGCAGGCACTGGCAACTGTTAGTAAATTTATTCTAGCAAGCAATTTTATTTAAATGAATAGTGAATAGATGTGTATTGCGCATATCACGGAAACTAAATAATAAAAATTAATTCTACATTGTCGATAAACGTGCGAACTCTTTTAATTGTTTATTAAAGCGAATGTGAACTATCCGATGCAATTTGTGTAGAATATATATCATTAATAATTTGTTACCTCGATTTTGAGCAGATTACAAAATAATTTCCTAATACAATTTCCCTAGATATTGCTAAAATTAATGTTCAAGTAGCAAGTAGTAGTAGTAGTAGTTTTTTAAAAATTGTAGCATATTATATAACATGTATTTGGATTATTTCATAGTCATTCCACGGTTTCTTAATTAAATTATAAGTGCACACCTTTCAATAACAATTGGAAGTAATACATATTTGTAAAAGGACATATAGAAAACTGACAATAACCAATATTTGAATGATTTGCGTTTACTTCTAGATATTCAACCCGCCCAAGTTGTATTCGTATACTATCAACACATGGAGAAAAAGAACTTATCATTAACTTTATTATACACTAATGTTAGTTATGTATTTCTATAGTACCTCAAAGAACAACATAATAACATATGTGCATAATGAATAAAATGTATAACGCATCAGCTAATCTATAGAGAAATATTTTTAATGCGCCTGAAGAAGGTACAATAACTAAAAACATAAAATTGAATCTGAAGACTTCAGCATCAGAATGTGCAACTATAATAAAATTGAAATATTGCTTGCAAATTCTCAAGTCCCAGCTTCTTTCCGTGTCTGTCGTTTTGCATTTTCTCCATTGACTTTCATTTACAACTACGGTCTTCGGAAAATCATTAATTTGTTAGGAAAGCAAGGCGATATTTTAAGTGTATATCATTTTCTTTTATATTTATTTATATTCATTTTTATATAGATAAATTAGAACTACTGCGAGTTAAAAAAGGAAAAAATTGAGTAAAGTCGATGGCACATTGAGCTAATTAATTTTAGGCTGGGCTTAAGATGTGAGATGTTGCATCGCTCGACGACCATCAAACTCCATATTTAGCGATGACCAATAAATAAATAAATTATAAACTATTTTATATATAAAAAAATGTTTTTTATTCCCCATTTTTCATAGTAAACTAAATTTTCATCATGACTCCCAAAACTGTACGATGCAGCAGTCTCTTCACTGAGATAGGAGGCTTCAAAGCGATTTCCCTGACACTAAGAATTGAACTGAAGTTCCATGACCAAACTTTGAGTTATTGAACAGCAGTTGAGTTTGCATGAATTAGAAAAATCCCTGTTCATTCGGTAAGGTACGGTTTGAGGATAATAGTCTCCTTGCTAGCGAAGCACGTGTCACTGGATTTAAGTAAATAAACATTACTGTGGTCGGATGAGTTACCCGTTGTGTTATAGTGTAAGCATGGTTACATTATATTAAAACGAGAACAGGAACATTTGTGGTTTAGAATGGGAGACTCAAATAGTTTTTCCCCGTATTACGTCGAAAATGGACGTTCCAGATACATATTTTGATAACTAAGGAGCCTTCTTCAGCGAAGAAGAGGACCCAAAAGGAAAATGAAAACACTGCTTGCAAATTCCCAGATTGCAGCTTCTTCAGGGTAGAATGCTAGCATAGGAAAAATGCAAAGAGCGATTTCATCAAAATGTGGTTAACAGACAAGCATTTTGTGGTGTAATAAAGTTTATGAAAAATTTCTTTTTTCCGTTTACTAATAACACGAATAAGACGGTGAGTAGTAACTGTATTTAATAGAATTATTTTATAACTATGAATGGTGTCTTTGTGCACAAACGATTAATTCCTCTTAAAAGAGCTTATCATGACGACCATGTCACAGAAAAGGAATCGCTACATACCAAACATGCCCAGAGGCTATTATTATGTACGTTACTCACCGCGTTATTGTTTTAAATCCAATTATGGTTTGCTTGTGATAATTTACAGGTGATAAATCATTGATGACCTCGGCAGATGTGTAGGTCTTTGTTCTGTGTGTGTATGTATAAGGTACATGTAGAAATGAATAGAATATGGTAGATAATTTAAAGCGATAGTGTGATATTATGAATTACTAAACGCTAAACAGTGGCATAGCAAGCTCTGAGTGAATCCTGAAACATTTAAAGATGTAATCCGACAAACACAGGTGTCTTATAGACATCTTTTTCTTATTATTTTAAAGAGATTTTGCCATCTTAAAGATGAGTTGAAATGATGTCGTCAATGAAGATACCTCACAAATATATATATATTATATATATATATATATATATAATAAGATTTAATAATTATTTTTATTATCAATGAGCACTAAAATATATTTTCCAATTTAACTACTTTCTTTATTATTTATTTAAATATAAAATATTTATAAGCTGTACATATCCCTATAAATGTCCTTATGAATCCATCTTTTCGTTCTCATCTTTTTCGTCATATTCAATATATCCTCTGGACATTCTAAAGACCTCTTTAAGGTGGTAATTGCTTAGTGTTAAGGTATCTTTAAATCGTCTTTGCACGAAACATTGCAGATATATTTTATCTTTATAAATGTCAACTTCAAGAGCTCTTGATTTGCTCTTTGTTTTGTGTTTGGTGGGTATAGCAGCAGAACTGCTAAAATCTCAGGACATTATGGGAAAGAAGCGCAAATACAAGTTTTTAATAAAACATGGAATTTGTAGAAAGTAAAGTGGGAACAATTGTGCCAGTCTTTAAGGAAAGAAACTGTGATATATGTGAAAATTAAACATAACCATATTAAGTGTAATGAAAATAGATTAGAAGCACGTTCAGGGAAGCACACAGCAACAATTGGAAGAAGCGATTACATATATTTTTATAACAATGCGAAAAAGAAGAGAAGCTAGAATCAGGTGCTCAAAAACATACTTATTTTTGCAAATCAAGAGCGAGATCAAGAAGATCAGGACTTTGAATATCCACGTTGGGCGAATTCTACACATAAGAGGATTGTCGTAAATATTAATCCGTAGAAGGAGTAAAGATAAAAGTGAGTAGACAAGTTAACTGAACGCCCTACACCTATGTATGTGGTATAGAAAGGGCACACTAATATTTGAATCTTACGCTCTTTATTACTACAACCGTTAGGTAAAATTTAAGAATGGGGTTCTGCTTGAATTGGTTGTGTTGAAGGGATGAAGTGCAATTAATGGACGAAGAAACGCTCTGACGGGGACGGCTTTTTCCTTTTGATGGTTAGATTCGGCGCGATTCGCACGATTTGCTGGAGTTGGAGGGATGAGATAAAATTCGGAAGAGTTTGGCCATGGAGTTTGGAATAGACAGAAGTGACAAAGTTAAATAATCTTGTGGAAAATTGAGTATGCGCATGTCCGGCAGCCATGTTTTAAATACGATGACAGTGCCTATATTTGGCTAGCTTCATTTCAATGTTATAAAATATACGATTAATGTTGTGTTTCATTGATTTAACTTTTTAGCAAATATTATTATTTTAAAATATATCAAAAACTCTAACTATTTTTCAATTAATACGAACAAATGTGCACTTTTCATATTTTCAAAATGGCGTTAGCTAAGTTCTGAGCTATTTCTGGGTCATTCGATCGCATAAATCTGTGGTTGGTCTCGCGGATTGACTGGCCCGCAATCAAAATGAAATATACAATATCATTATGCAATATGGAAATAAATGTAAATGAGCTTAGAAATTTAATTGATGAAGCTGGCGCTAAAATATTCTGCTATTGAATAAAATATACAATTATGCAGTACATGGTAATTGAATTAGCACCACTACGTATCCGTTTATGTAAAAATAGCTTTGAATATTGCGTAGTACGTCATTACCTCCTGAAATTATTTACAATTTCTTATCTTAAGTCTCATAATTATCCACTATGGGATTACCGATATATTAACAGCGCTCAGCTCAAACTTGCTACCTACGTTTCGTTAGGTGTTATTGTTGTTGCTATTGATAGTAAATGAGTGTGTTGAATCCTTATTTAAAATATGTGCTTTGCAACAAGTCTTAACCAAGCTTCCATTACGTTCCTTTTTTTAAACATTAAGTTTAATATAAAAATTGACGCTGTCATTCAAAATACCAGAGGAACAATTGAGCATCATGCAGTATACAGAATTTCTCATAACTAACGCGTCAAATTTATTTACAAGATTTACGAGCTAAGAGTAAGTCAATCAGTGCAGTCAGAAAAAAGAAGGTTAAAAACAAGGGGGAAACAAGTGTTAGGACATCTCTATTGTACTATATATTTATTACATTTTCTATATTATGAAAGAAGTATACACGGAGAGCTAAGTTCAGGTTCAGGACAGTTGAGTAGTAAAGAGAGGGTAGAGAATGTAAGATTTGTAAGAATTAAATATATTATCGATATTGTCGTAGCCAAAGCGTTATAAATTCTAGTATAAATTGTACTATCTACAGGTACGAAGAGAGTAAGAGTACTTATAACGCAAAATTGTTGGCTGATGTTTAGTTGAAACACATGGAACTCGTCCAACTCTTCCCGTAGGATTCATCTATGAATGTAAACAAAACACCCCTTATCAAAAGAAACATTTCACGGTGCTTAAAACATGGCCGACATTGGACAAGCGTTGATATTTCTTTCTCTAAATTGTAAACTTTCGCCCCTATTTCTCAATCACATGGTCGACAAGTGTCAGCAGATAATATTTACAACCCATATGGCAAAACGAAAACCTTGCTCTTTAAATGTCCAGAATTTTATAACCGCATACGTTTCTACGTCTAAAAATAAACATCCTTGTTTATTCAGAAAATTGGTTTGGAACCTTTGGTGTAACAAAGCAAACACACTGACAAAGTCAATGTACAAATTTCCACTATCACCAAACAAATATTGCATGTCTCTCGACGCGCGTTTCGCTAACCAAGTTAGCATCATCAGGGAGATGATCAAATGTGAAATTGAATTTATTAATTAACTTATCAACTAATTTCGTAGAATAACCGTTAATATTAGCGATCTCCTTAATGACTCTCTTTTCTTTCTGAAAGCGTTCTGCACTGAGAGGGAAATTTAATAATCTATTTACTATAAAATTAAAACTTGCTAATTTATGTTGAGGGCAATGATGAGAGTCATTAGGGATGTATCTGCAAGTTGCGGTTTCTTTTCTATATACGTCAATTTCTAAGTAATTTAGGTTTCTTAACACTAATACATCCAGAAATGGAAGCTTCTTGTCATTTTCCATTTCATAAGTAAAGTTAATAGAGAAGGGAATTTTGCGTTTAACTCATTAATAAAATCCGTAATATGACATTTCTCGGTATCAAAAATCGCGAACATCATCTACGTATCTAAACCAAACGCGGGGGAAGTAGTTGAATTGTTCTTTAGCTTCGATCTCAAATCTACTCATAAAAGGTCTGCTAGGAACGGTGATAAAGGATTACCCATGGCTGTGCCCTCCCGTTGTTCGTAGAAACGCCCTTCAAATTGAAAACAGTTTTGTTCCATGCAAAGCTTTGTTAATGAGATGTACTCTTTTACAATTTCATTACTACATCCATTCAAACGAAGGAAATCTTCGAGATAACCTAAAGTTTGAGGGATCGGAACGCTACGGAACAATGAACTAACATCAAACGAGACTAGACTTTCCCCTTCTTCCAACTTTTGATCTTTTATATGTTTAATGAACTCGAAATGACAAAAAGCTTCCATTTCTGGATGTATTAGTGTTAAGAAACCTAAATTACTTAGAAATTGACGTATATAGAAAAGAAACCGCAACTTGCAGATACATCCCTAATGACTCTCATCATTGCCCTCAACATAAATTAGCAAGTTTTAATTTTATGGTAAATAGATTATTAAATTTCCCTCTCAGTGCAGAACGCTTTCAGAAAGAAAAGAGAGTCATTAAGGAGATCGCTAATATTAACGGTTATTCTACGAAATTAGTTGATAAGTTAATTAATAAATTCAAGGCTAAGAAATTAATTAAGGACACTTGTACCTTACAAAATGAGGTAGAAAAACCGAAAATGTTAGCTTTTACCTTACGAACCAAGGATTACTCGTGGTCTAAATAAAATCTTTAAAAGGTTGAGATCAATCTAATACATAAATCAGGTAACAAGCTTCGAGCAGTTCTTGGTAATCCGAAGGATAAAGTAGCAATAACCGATAAGTCAGGAATTTATGCTATAAGTTGTAAAGATTGTTCGTCGAAGTATATTGGCCAAACCAAAAGATCTATCTTAACTAGATTTAAAGAACATATGGCACATTTAAAATTTGGTAGAATTGAAAAATCGAGTGTTGCCCAACATGCTTTCGACAATGATCATAGGATAAGCGTAGATAATTTGGAATTATTAAGAAATGTGCATAATTGTTATAAGCTGGATGCATTTGAAAGCATAGAAATATTTAAATGTGGCCGCCTCACTATGAATGCCGATAAAGGGCCTATCCCAGATAGCTGTTTATTTAATTTAATTAATTCTAAATAATTCCAGGCCTTTGTTTACATATTTCTTAAGTATTTTCAAATTGCTGCCTTTGCATTGTAATCGGTTATTACTGCGAATCATTACGGTTTCCTCATCTTAATGACATTTACGGGAGTTCGACTATTGTAAACAATTAACAAGGAGCTCATTAGTCCTTATTCGTTGTATTACTCACCCGAACTTATATAAAGTACGTTGCTTAGTTTTATAATTCACATTTGATCATCTCCTGATGATGCTAACTTGAGTTAGCGAAACGCGCGTCGAGAGACATGCAATATTTGTTTGGTGATAGTGGAAATTTGTACATTGACTTTGTCAGTATCCTTGTTTATCTAATACTTTTAGTGGCAGAGTAAAAATGTTCCTTACGAAGCTTGTGATACTTCACAAATTAATTGTGACTTTCCAGCGATTGTAGGGAAATATCTTCTCTTAACCAATTTTGTTTGAATTTCCTCTTGCTTTAATTTGATGCATAAGTTGCGAAAAGCCCGATATATCCATAATAAATTGTGAATTGAAGCTTTTTCAGGGTTTCAATTTGTAAAGAAATCTAAACTATGAAGGTAAAAGATAGGACTAATTCAGTTACTTACTACAGCTGCTTTCTCAACAAGGAATATCTTTAAAATTTGATAACTAGTCTTTTTCAGGATTAAGGTATACGAGGAGCGTCTTTCAAATTGTAAACTAGGAAAGAAGAAAAACCTTTTTTCCAGTTCCTCGGTTGAATTTCTTGAGCATTTCCGTACACCAATTAACACGAGCCTATTTTGAGCTTCGCTCAAATTATGTAGAATCCATCGGGGACAAATCTTTTTCACAGCTAAATGCTCATGCAAAATCGATCTTCTTCAATCATGTTACAGACATCATCCATATTCTTTACATAACAACCGATTTTAGTCAACCTCCACGCAATTCATCATTGATGAATAAACGATCACTACGAATTTTGTAGAAAGCAATTGTCTTTTCTGATGTACTTCATTACCAACAGTCGAACGAAACGATTTTATGCATTGTTGCTAAGTTTTTTACTGCAATCGTAAGAAATCTAACAAAAACCTGCACGTGAAAAGCCCATTCATTCACAAAATTCTTTTGTTTAAGCGTTAACCGTAAACAATCTACTCGGCAAATTTCTAGGCTGCAACTGTTTTCACAATAACAAATGTCAAATTTTACAAGAAATAGTAATGACACATCTTAATAGCGCCACATAGTGGTCGTTTGTAAAAACATAAAAGGCGCCCCTTGTAATTCTTCTTGTTTATTTTATACATATATTTTTCGAAGACTTCACTTTTATCCTTTAACAGACCAAAATTTATAATAAACTGGAAACTATGATAGAATATTAGCTACGCATATATAGAAAATTCCTAAAAAGTAGGTGCAGTAAAAGTTTCTCAATTTAATCTGTAAATTAGGAAATGTCCAGAAATAAATGTAATTACAGTTAACTTAAAAATGGCTATAAAACTAATTGCGTTATAACACAACTTTTATACTGATTAGTTTTCATTAAGCGAAGCTTTGATGTGTTGTCTATTAGCGATATTATTGCCTGCTATTACGAAAGATCTGCATATTGTTATGGGGTGTGTAGGAGTAACTTGAAGATTTAGAAATTTCGATGTCTAATGCTTTCTCAAACATACATTTTTAACGTGTTAATGGTATGAGAGGAATAGAAACTATATAAATTTGATGATAGTTGTACTTACTACTGCACAGGAAAATGGGGAATTGATTGTAATCATTATCATTATGAAATACTATTATGATTTTTACTGATGAACACATTTAACATAATCTAGTATTGTTATGTACTAAAATGTCAATATTAATACACACAAACTGAATACTTAAGCGTTCGTTGAACTTCACCATTTCTATTACCATTTCACAGAAAGTTTCCAGTTTAATGCTTATTTAAATTAATTTAAAAGTAGTCCAATAAAAGTTTTCTTTTTCTCGTGTCATAAGTAAAAGCAATTAAAAATAGTGCAACCTTTTACTTTACTTGTATATGTGTTAGACATGTGTTATAAATTATAAAGATACCGTCAGATGAACACTAAACGATTATTCAATCTTTTTATACATAATTTTTAAGGAAAAAGTAATTACGTAAAATGTAAGAATTTGATGTCTATTGGTAATACGCTTGGAAACACTTTCTAGGCCCTGTTTATTATTTTTGGATGTCCGAGTCAGTTCCTCCTGTCTTCGACATCACACCACAGCACTGCTCGTTGTTTATCCGTAATTCAGTTGTCCTTTTCGTATTTACGGCCAAGAGTTTTGTTTTTCTTTGGTTTACTTTGAGACACACTTTCACAGATTCTTCCAGAAAATCATTTAATTTTGCCTTACAACAATTCTATCTTTGTGGAAAACAAGCAGACATCATCCGCATACTCACGGTCCTCTAGAACATCGTTTAGGTCCATCTGCAGGTTTCTCTTCTGCTTCCTTGTAGTCTCATATCAGGCAAAGATATGACATTGACTAAGTAAGGATATTGGATTAAATGAAACACCATTCGATATGGCCTGTCATCGTTGGCCCATCGACTAAAAAAGTGATTAAAAAATCAATAGTTTTGTAGTGCTGTAGACAGGGTGATGCGTTGTCATGTTGGAAGACGATCCGAGGTCCGACATTAATTTTCCAGATTTTGTTAAAATACTTCGGGTAAATAAATGATCGACCATTCCCTAAGGCATTGATAGTAGATCAGTTATTCTCAAACATTTCGTGAACAAAGGATTCTTGTCGAATTCCATTAATCTTAGACTACCAAAACGTTCGGTTGTTGCCCCGTTTAGGTTTGTATTTATGGCCAAACTTGCATTTATCCTAATTTCGCCAGTTGTAACGATGTTGTCATCGAAATTTGAAACACCACCACTGAATTTCTTGAGCATTTCCTTGCTCCGTTTAACACGAGCAACGCTTTGAGGGGCACAATATTTTGACAGCTAAATATTTATTTAGGCGCAAATCGTTGATATTTGCTCCATCTCAATGCTAAAGTCAACTCTATTTTGCGATAAGCCACATGCCGGTCCGACTCAATCATATACCATTCTTTTAAAGAAACACTAACGGAAGATTTTCCAAAAATTTATCACCCAAACTACTACAACTAAACTAGCATTGCGAAAACTGGCCATAAATTGTGATTTTGGATGATTCTTGATTACCAGAGGCTAAAATCGGGGGATTCACACATGTTTTCTCGCGAGAATATTTGCGATTCAATTCTATCATTTTCGGAAGTTTTTATCTTTGTTTTTACATACAAGAAGCGTTAAATGATTTTCTTTTTCTAACTGTTAATGCTACTCCATTTAAAAATTTTGCGATTTTACAATGTTCTGACAACACCAGGCATGCTTTACTTTTCGAAATTTATACGCCAGTTAACGTAGGTACCCACTTGGTTTGATTAAAAAATCATTGAGGAAGTGGTAAATAATACACTTCCGTGGTCGATTGACTATCACAAAGGTGTGCGACGTGTAAAGAAAATGTCGTAGATATGAACATTAAACACTCAGAAAAAGGATGGTGGACGGTGGAAAACTTGTCGCAAACCTATAGGAAGGAAAATTGCGACAATTGCTGTGCAGTGATATTTAATAAAATAAAGACTTAGAGGGCGGATAGCAGCACGAAAGCCATTTTTGCGAGAGAAAGAAGATAATACGATAAAGATAATCTCCTGGACAATTAGACGTCCAAGAGGTTATTCACATTGAAGTGAAAATCAATTAATTAGAGTTTTATGGATGAATAAAGTAACCTGTTACGAAACAGGATAGGTTTAAAACAGACTTAGAGAGAGATATCTCGGAAGATGTTTAATATTAAATGTGAGGATGACAACATACCAGTACTCAGCGCCAATTTGAATAAGCAATAAATTTACCTCACAATAAAATAACAATGTATCTCCAATGATGTATTTTGATTATAAGTATCTTATTACAGTAATTGCGGTTGTATGGTATTATGGTATATGTAACACACATACGTAGATGTAAATTGCTTAAATATTCAATAATTTTTCCGATCTCGTACAAGCTAAAGTACTACCCATAAAGATAGTATATTGCTTTTCTAAAACAATTTCTAGTTAATGAAACGAGCAGAAATACACTTATTTGCAATTATTTCAATAAAACTTCACAAAACTATGTATGCCAATAACATTTGTAATCCTCGATCTTGGGTCTCGGGTGTGATCAGTGAGTCGAGGGCAAAATGAAAAATTCTCAAACGTACAATTTTTGCAATGCTTGCCAAAATGCTTGCTAAAATGCGGAGATCGTTTCTAAAACTGGGGGAATATGCGAAAGAAATTTAACAAACACTTGACAAAGAAATGGGCGAGACTTTCAAACATCGAAGAGGAGGTGGTTTCAGAATCACAGCCACGTAAAAGAGGAACTTGCAAATATTTCAAAAGATGAGACTCATTTCTTTTTGGAAAATTTGTAAGTTTTGGTTGTGCGTGGAGCACATAATGACATGCTGCAAAGATTGTTCGGAAAACATTCAGGCCACAGTTTGACTCCTTCCGGTTTGTGCATATAATTTTAGTTTTTCTAAGGTCTTTTTCACAATAATTTGTGTATATTTAAATCATATATGGTGATTTTAATTTCGTTTACTTAGCCGGTGAACTTTTGGAAAAAAGGTGGTGAAATTATAAGGTCTTTTTCAAATTTAACTGAGACAAAGAAAATGTGTTTGGAATTAGTCCCGCATAAGACAATGTACATGCTCGTAGAAAATATATTTATACGAAATTAGTACTGTAAGAACTGTTGGCGCCTTACAGAAGTCATTTTATTTTGGTCTCCCCAGACCACACCAGATCAAAAGTGTTTCAGAAAGAGCACCTGATAGGCGAAGGGATAATATGTTAGTACTACTATTAATATCATCTCATATGTTACATTTATTACTCTATAAGTCAATTTCCTGATTTAATAATAGCTTAGTATGTGGGGACATATTCCTTAGGAACTATACCCAAACACTTTCTTTTACATAATCTTTTAGATGAAATCTGAATTTTTCTTTGTAGGAGGAAACATTTTCTCACCTGGTTATTACTTTAAGATTTGTTTAAGATGACCACAATTTTTAACCTTCAGTTAACTCTTTCTGGTTTGTCAAGGGTTTTCTCATCCCTAAGAACGGGTAATTTAATCTGTTGTGTGATTCTAAACTCATTCGACCTTGATTAGTAATCAAAGTCAAGTTTCTAATGAAAATATCGTTGGAGTTGAGCAATAATTCTTACGTACATTAGAAAAATTTTGTCGAAGAATAGTAAGACGAAGTAACTTTAACGGAATATGTACTCGTTAAGTTGAAGGCAGTGCTTTTTTAAAACTAAATAAATTCCTAATAAACATAAAAATTATTTAAATTTATATTATTTCTATATCCTTAGTGTACAAGTCAAAACGTAAGAACAAAAGATACTATTTCAGGTGAAAGCAACTCGGATACCACTCACCAGCGAAATTTCCAAGACAATTGGTACTATCAATAATACAAGAAGTAAAATTTACTTACATAACACAAAATAGTCATTTCTACGGATATATGTAATCACAGTTAAATCTCACCACTATTGTGCGTTGTAGTACTAATGTAAAGAGCAAATGCAGCGCTCATTTATTATTACCGTGCTTTTTATACAGCCTTCCATTTCTCTCGGGCGAAAATAAACGCGTCATATTCAAGTTCATCGTCAGTGTCTTTCGATATATTCCCCTGATAAACCAATCATTGCATTAATTAATCAACCTGGTAATAATTATCGAAACGTGTATAATATGTACTCTTCTGGTTAGAATAGAATTTCATCCGTTCCTTTTTCTTAATGTATCGCGGAAATAAATTTTGTGTAATAAAATTTACGTTAATGTATAATTTACGTTTTATATTTCTAAATTACGAACATCGCATAAGTATGACCTTAATACCACATGCTAAGGTTAATTCGTTTATGTAACGATTCTAATAATTCAATAGATGCTGCTGACTTGATAAAAATCACGGTTTAAGTCGTAAACAAGTAATTTTTTAACAAAATTTGAAAGCGTGTAAAACTCATGGAAAGGTAATTTCAGAAATATCAATGGCTTTTATAAATATAGCGCATATATATTTCTTCGCACTGACATAATGAGAAGATAATAAGAAACTAGTGATGAAGAAGGATGATATTGATGATGTATTCTGCTATCGCTTTGAGATGAAGAAGTAAAAGTAAATTTAATATAGCCTCAACAGATATGATGAGTATAATTTGAATGTTTCTGTATTTACATCATATGGAGCAGCTAAGATCGTTTTGGCGTTTTGTGAAATCGAAACGGAGCAGTTCCAGACTTGGATATGGAATTCGATGATCCCTAGACTATTGTGGATGTCTTCGCTTTAGTTTTTCTCAAATATTTGCTTATCGCAAGACATAAATTATGCTCTTTCTGATATTCACACCAACTTCCAATCGCTGATTTCTTAAAAAGTCACACCCCGTGGTTTAAGCCACTCTAAAACGACGAATAATTGCTTTATAGCTGGACTTGACAATATTCATGGATGATTTTATTGATGATTCATCAAAAATAGCTAGTATTTGTCCTCTACATAAAAAATGATATTGCTTATATTAATAACTACAGACTAAAAGACATTCTGCCAAATTTTGTTTAAGTTCAAGTTCTTGAGGCGACAATCTATAAATGTGTATACAGTGAAATTATTTTTATCACCTAATCAGCGCGGGTTTATAAGTAGAAGGTCCACGATCCCCAACCTGGCAACTTTGTTTCAAGCTTTGTGTGAAACACCTGATGCTGATGAACAAATGGATGTTATTTATATGGATTCACGCGTGCATTTGACACCATTGATGATATTATTCAACTGTCAAAGCTGAGCTCCTTTGGCTTCAGTTAATCACTACTGGTATTCATGTATTCGTATCTACGTGATAGAAGTAACTATATTTACTATAATGGCTTTTACTTTAATTTTGAGCGTACCTTAAAAGACTAACTCAGACCTACTCTAACTACAGGGCCGTATAAGCTATATATTAACAAAAATACTGCCAAAGACTGAATAATAATAAGAATAACAGGATTCATTATTTCCTCCTTTCAGCAGGCATTGTTGGATATTATTTCAGTAAATTTTCTCCATCCTGTTCTGTTCTGAGCAATCCTTCTCAACCTGCCAAATCTTTTCGTTGTTTTCTTTCTGCAATAGTTCTTCTCCATGTTCGACATGGTCTACCTCTGAAATAAAAAATTTATCGATGTAACTTACTTGACATGCGTAAATCTTTTATTTCAGAAGTAGACGACCTCCCACGTGGAGAGGACCTGTTGCAGAAATAAACAAAGAAAGGATTTAGGAAGAAGATGTGCCATAAAGTCCGCGGGCAAAAACCTGAAATACGCAAAGAAAAGAAGAAAGAGAAGAAAATATTCGACGATTTCGGTAAGAAACAAAGAAGCCACAGCAACATCTTCTTGAAGTTCCTTGTAGTTGAAGATACTAAAAATTTAAGGAAGCAGGCCACATCTAAAACAAAACGCAGGAAGTTGATGATGAAAAAGTCAAAGTGGGAGAGGAAATGAAAGATAAAAACGATTTCATACTAAATTTGTATCTAACGAACAAACCGCTACAATCGCACATTATCCTCTAAGAAAACCACTAACAAGAGGAAGGACGAAACACCCAAAGAGTTGTTCGAGGGGATTAACAATTAATACCAGTTATTTTCCAAAAAATGCTAAAACCAAAACAGATCGTAACAGTGTTGAAGAGACTGAAAGTTCAAACTTGGCGTTTGTTATCTTAAGAAAACCGATAAATCAAAACTGATTTCGATTAATTTCATAAAGCTGGGACTTTATTTCGAGCTATTCTCCAAAATGCGGTAGTTTAAAACTGGTTGTAAAAATCTTGAACAAAATGACAATTCAGAACAGGTATCAACAATTTCAAAACAATCAACAGTTCAGAATTCTTTGGTTTGCTTCAAAAACCTCAATGGTTCATAACTAATTTCAGTTATTTTCCAAAAAACTATCAGTTAAAGAATCGCAGCAGTGTTGAAAGGTCTGACAGTTCAAAATTGGCGTTTATTATCTTAAGACAACCGACAACCAACAATTTAAAAAAGCTGGAACTTCGTAATTATCTTGAGCTATTCTTCAAAATGTGACAGCTTAGAACTGGTTACAGTAATCTTGGACAAGACAATAGTTCAAAACTTTTATCAGTTATCTCAAAACAATCGACAGTTCAGAACTGTTTAGTTGATTTCAAAAACTTCGGAAGATCAAATTTAATATCGGTAATTTTCCAAAAATTCTCAGCTAAAAAACAGATGGTAACAGTGTTGAAAAGGCCGACAGGTCAAAATTGGTGCTAGTTATCTTAAAACAGCTAACATATCAGTTCAGTTCTGAACTGTCCAGAAGAATAAAAGTGATCGGGGAATAAATGATGTTATTGAAAATATGTGGAATTACTTAGATCGAAAGAAATCAAAGACGTAACCAACACTTTTAGATTTGTGGAAAGTCTTGCAAGAAAGATGGGAACACATACCTTGAAAGCGTGCTAAATTCCAGTGGTTTTAAAATATGAAGAAGGGCATGTAAAATAAATAAGAATTAATTCAAACGATAAATTCTTCTTTTTTATCTTGAATGCACTATCCTTTGCAGCGTGGGCTGGCATAAAATTGGGAGACAATATTACTTTTTACAACAATAATTAATTCAATCATTTGAAAAATAATCGTTAGTTCGAATAGAATCCTTCTAGATATCTTAATACCTATCCTTGTTAAAGATTATTTAAGGTACGTATAAATGAAGATAATTACATTTTAAAGAACGTAAGCATATTGTCTTTTATTAAGGTCACTGCTAATACCAACGATATTTAAATGATATAATCGCTTGTGGACAATCATGTAATGTACCGCTAAATGTACCCTTGCATTATTCTCAAGAGAATAGCATTCATTGTCTTTGGTGGCCAGCTATCTTGAACTTGTGATTTTCGCAGTATTGTTTAAAACTATTTACATATATTTCGTTGAGCATCCTTGCCTTGGTAGTTAACAAAATAAACACTTTCATTAAATCACTACAATCAAATCGATTGAGGATATGCTTATCTTTAAACAGATTTTTAAGAAAAGTACTCACTAAATGTGGTATTTAGAAATTTCACCTTTGAATAAACTAGTAACTTAAAATAATTTTTAATTACATATACAGTCCGAGTTACATATTGTCCTACAAGAATGTAAATAAGTATACTCACATAAAAGTTTTCATCGTTATGTGAAATATATAAATACGAAATTATGATAGATAGTAAGATAGTAAGACGTCATAATTTATTTACGCTACATAATTATTGTAATACCCAAAACCACATAAAAATAAGTTCATTAGCTACAACAAGCACAGCGATTTAATTCTGGTTTCCCACTGAAACCGCAATGTAAAAAACATACCTCGTATTTCCTTTTATGGAGCAGATTTATGTTAATTTCAAATGGTGTTAGTGGTTGTCAATATATAATTGTTTATACCATGGATATCGCAATTTTCTGAGTTACAGATCAATATTTAACAGCAGGTGGTACACAAATTTGCAAGGATCTACTCCCTCTGCCTAGATATACTTGTCACATTTAGTGCGCAAATTTTGTTCCACAATTAAAATGTAAAAAATCAAAATATTCTATGAACAAAATCAGGTGTACATTGAAAATGCTCTGCGCTTAACCAAGAATGTGAACAACAATTTTATCGTGATCTGTGCAAGGGGTGTGAATATTCGCCGTATTAAATCCGAAGAGTCAGGAATGATTGAAGTATATCCAGCTTGTCGTTTATGGGGTAAACACAAATATCATCACTCATCACATCAATGGTTCAAAGTTGAACCCCCTGTTCAAACTGATTAAACTACCATATTGACTCTCCAGCTCTTTTATCTCAGGTCAATTTCGCTGTGCCTGCTCATAAACACGTTCTTAAGACACATTTTTAGTACCTATATATATACCTATGTAAGGGTAGAACAAATATTTGGAAGAAGGCTCCATTGCGACACATGATGAGCAATGTTAATAAGATCGATCTTGACCCGTTTCTCTAATCTTGTTCTTTATTGTCAATATTTTTTTTGTCTTTGTGTTTTGATCTCCTTATCGTCTGCGTATATATTAATAATAATAATAATAATAATAATCTTTATTATCCAACAGAATAAAAATTCCAATTTATATCCATTTTCAAAATAAAGAGAAAAAAAAAATTATTACATATGCTCTCAACATAAAAAAGTTGACAATGTGAAAAATATTACATACATATACGATACAGAAATCAAAACAAAAATATTAGTCCTTTACAGAAACAATAACTATATATATATGTCTATATATTAACAAAAACAATAACAATAAGATTATCCAAACGGGTCAAGATCGAGTCTATTACCATTGCTCATCATATGACACAATGGAGCCTTTTTCCAAATATTTGTTCTGCCCCTAGGTACAAAAATGCATCTGAAGATCGTGTGTTATGAGTAGGCACGGCGAAATTGACTTGAGATAACAGGGCTGGAGAGTCGATATAATTGTTAATTAGTTTAACCAGGAAAGTTAGACTGGCCTTCTCTCTTCGAGCCGTAAATGACTGAAAACCATGTCTATCAAGAAGAGAGTTATAGTCGACGCCACGAGGCGGGTAATAGCCGTCACATCTGTAACTCAAGTATTTGAGGAAGCGCTTCTGAACCCTTTCAAGTGTCATCTGTTGGTATATATAAAAAGGATACCAGACAACAGAATAAAATTCTAGTTTCGATCTAACAAAGGCACAGAACAAAGCCTTCAAGGTCGACGGATTATTAAATTATTTCTTATTGTTACTTATTTTATGTAGAAAGCATATATTTTTCTCTTTATTTTGTGTTATCCTATAAATTTTAATCTTATTCTATTGGATAATAAAAATATATTATTATTATTATTAATGGTTGGTGATGATTGGTTAGAAGTTTTGCTTTTGTCTTCGATTTGAGTATTACTGGAGTAATAGCATATGACAGCAAGTTATCTTTATCGAAGTTCAAATGGAAATGGTTACATCTGAAACGTACTACAACCTTCTTCATTTTCGTATCTCTAGAATTGAATTAGACTGTAGATTTCAAATGGATCGTTGGATAAAGTGTGGTTCTCAGTTACCCCTCACAGATCTTTTGTAACCTAACCCTAAATCTCTTGAAATAGGAATTCAGTGTGAATAATGGTTTTGGTGTTGATGTTCATTATGCAATGCTTTAAAGTCATTTTGCAGTGTTGGCTGCGCAGTACTTATTGAGATCGTTGACCAGGTATTGCTGGCAATACTTAATTCCCCCGCCAAAATACGTACCTGAAATTATTTTCGTAAGGTGTGGTAAGGGGTAGTTTTTATTTATTTTATATAATGTAATCTTAATCTACAATCAGCTCAGAATTATTAAACCTAAATGGTTATATGTTCTCGGGGAAGGACGCTACCGACGTACCAACAGTTTTGGAGTATATGTTCGTCCTCCTCACTAGGTCTTTCAGCCTATCTCCTGGAGGTCCTAAACTTGTACTTGAGGCATCCATGTTTAAAAGCATTAGGACATGCCCTACTTTTAGCCCCGAATGCCCATACCTTTAAGAAGGGCTCTAAGTTATCGAAGAAGGTTACCACCCACACTGCCTATGTTTATGGCAGCACGTGAAGATATGGGTGGCACAGGAAAACAGATCTGTGATAGTAATGATGAACTGTCAATTTCGTCATGATTATTTTGAAGTCTTTTCCTTCCTTTAGCTAGCCTTCTTAGCCCATATGCTTGAGGACTTCGGCGCACGCTCAAGACTTACATTCCCATTTTCTCTTAAAGCCTGAACTCCCAAATCTGTAGGTCATCGGCGCGAGATACTCTGCATATTATTACTGTTTACTGGAGAGTGTTTCTACCTCTACCTTGGCCCATTTGCCTTTATATTCGAGAGCTGGGACGCTCCAAATCTATACTTGACTCCTATGGTTGGCAGTGCTAAGGCACATTTTTCCTTAAACCACCAAATTTCCAGACGTATAGGAAACGCTATAGATATTCGTGGACGAATAGTATTCACATTGATGCAGTATTCATGGTCGATACTGTTAGGACACATATCTCCTTAAAGCAGCATCTTAAAAGGTGAATATTCCTGTTCCACGAGTAGCTAAGAAAAATCAGGTCACCCAAGACTGAGCCCTGTATATCCCGGAAAGGCTTATACAATTGAAGATCGTCAGCTCTCAGGGGGTATGAACAGAGATAATGGGGAGGATATGTCAATCCCTCAGCCTGTTTTAGCTACTCCTAACTCCCTTCTCAACAGGAACATGTACATCCCCATTCTCTCACATAACAATTCTATGAGATTTTTAGAAGAAAACAACGTAATGATGTTTTTTTGGCTGGTTTGTTGTTGGTTAATAGTTACAACTTATTACTTTTCATAAAGAAGTGATACATAACAACTCCAACTAGTGTGTACAAGTTTTTGTTTGATCAAGTTCTCGAATAAAGGAAACAATAACTTCTTTGCATTCAATAGGCTACGTGAATACCCCAACCCCAATTATATCTTCTTTATTATAACGTAGTATTGCTTAAATCCTTAAATAGTAGTAAATGTAGCGTAGGTAGTATACGTAAATATACTTTTAGGAATGATTTAACAATTAACACAAATAAAAGTAAATGTACATTGCTACGTAATACTTCCATATATAAAGCTTTAATGATTTATTCTCATATAGGTAAACTATTTAAATGAGTCAATTTCCTAACAAATTCTCTTACTTACTTCTTGCGCAACATTATGTGGCGTGCAACATTTTATTGTTCCCATGTCAATTAGAAAAACTCATTGCCGTCATTCACCGAAGTTACGATAATAGTCTTGATTGTATTTTCTTAAATCGAAAAATCACATTGAAATTATGTTTATATAAATCGATCTTATCGGACGTGGAAATGTCTTATGAAAGACACATTTCGGGATATTTTTAGGTACGGGAATGTTACATTCAAAGTAGGATTCCCATATTTGCACGCTGTGAATCACACCATCAATTGAATTAAAATCACTGCCCAGCATGCGCCCAATAACTCAAAACAATTAATTTTTTGACTATTAAAATATTAGTTGTTTTTGTTACTACACACACTACAATTCAAATAATCAACGTTCTTGCTAATAACATACCTTCAACCACATAATGTCTTATATTCTTAAAGACGTCTTAAAGAGACTATGAAAAATGTCATTTCCTCATCTTGAAGATAACTTGAAATGATGTCTTCAATCTTAGAGATATCCTTTCTTGCCTACCAAAAACGTGTTCGGATTTGTCGGGATTTCAAATTTTCGGGGTTCGGATTGGAGGGGTTCGTTTAGATTCTAAACCCTTCCAACATTGATCGTGCCAGAAATTAAACATTTATTAGGAAAATTTTGATTTATTTACATCTTAATTGCCATTCACTTAAGTTTGGTATATAATAGTTACTCTTTCAACGACTTAGATAGAAATACATAGGTAATAATAAGCGACATTTAGATACTTAACCATAATGAATGCAATTAAGAAGTAAATACTAGTTCGGCCTTGCAGTCATCAAAAGATGAGTTGAAATTACTATTTTTCTTCTCGCCTCAATCAGTAAGAAATGAGTATTAAGCACCAATTAACCACATTTTTTCAAACCACATTTGCACGAATATATAGATAATTACATAAATACATGTGTACGTTATCTTTCTGATATGTAAATGGGAGGAAAACACATCAGAATAAACAATGATTGATTTCAATGGATTTTTTAGTTTTATAAAAATATAGAAACCACTTAGTTATTAAAAAAAAAAATCGGGGGATTAAATTTCATCATTATTTATTATTTATGGGGAGATTTGATATGAAAATACCATTTAATTATAGTCAAAGCTAATTTATTTCTTTTGATTTAGAGTTAATATCGCGCTGATATAGAAAATTAAACTTTTTGAATGTTGCACGAATCAAAGAAGGTGATTCTAAGTTTTCCCAATCTTATAATTTCAGTTGTACACAAGTAGCAGTCTGAAAAATGGTCCCTTGGTTCTCTCCATATAACTATCATCAAACAAAATTATCCAGACTAGCATGCTATTGGGTGCAAATGCATTGTTTTAAATCGACTTCGAAAATGAGAAATTCGAAGAATTCAACATAGGAAGCAAGAGTATGCTAATTTGGGGATAGAACGTACAACTACAAAAACGTGGTAGGTGATGGACAAATTCTGATGGCATATTCGGATTCAGCAGGCAAAGTTGCATTGGGACCAGCTTGAACTGTTCCTGCTCCAAAACCAGTGTATACTAGCGTTATCATTGAAGTAGAGCTATAAGGTAGGGTTTTAGATTTTCGTGCAAAAACCACGTGCAACCATGTTTCTAACTGTATTTATCTACACTATGATAATATATAAAATAAATACAATTACCCCTACCACACCTTTAGGAAGAAATCCAGATACGTATTTCGGCAACTAAATTGCCATACTCAGTGGAAAACTGGGGAATTCAGTATCACTAGCGAATCCGGCTGATCCCCAAGACGAACACGGTACAACACTAAAGCACTGCACAATGAACATCACACACTGAACGTGCAAAACACACCAGAACACTGTTCACACAGTGTTAACAGTGTTCGTCTTGGGAATCAGCCGGATTCGCTGGTGATACTGAATTCCCCAGTTTTCCACTGAGGATGGCAACTTAGTTGCCGAAATACGTATCTGGATTTTTTCTGAAAGGTGTGGAAAGGGTAATTTTATTTATTTTATATTATTTTGGCCACAGTCTCCTTATTCTTATTTGTAACTATGATGATTTTAAGTTTTTACATCTTTCTTACTAATCATTGTAAAGCAAATGAATATTGAGATTATATAAAATATAAAGTATTTTATTTAGTATATTTATTTCGTTTCCAAAACACTGCTAACACTAACACTGCTTCTAAGATACGTTTACTGTCTTGCTTAGACGATCAAGGATAAACATATTGATGTCCATATACAAACAGTTTAAAATGTTTGAAATACATTCGATACTACTTCGCTACGAGTCTTTGTTATCTTCAAGGTTCAACACCATTAGGGTACTAGGATAAACACGGACGCAGATGACTATAACACTATGATAATTGTTAAATATTATTTAATGTAATTATCGTGCAATTATTTATTCGATGAGCATATTTTATTCATATATAAAACCATGTACACACGTCTCTCCACAACGACATATCGTCTAGTCGGATTGTTAGTATATAGAAGTTATGATTAGGTAAATTAATAGCTATTGAAAAATTTCAACAAAACATTGTTTTTGAAGAATTTAAAAGTGCGCACTTCATATAATCCCAAACTTACTTACCTTTAACTTTCTAACTAGTAATGGTTGACTTACCTACTTTTATTATGACAATTACAATTCAGAATAGAGAAATGATAGGATCTGCTTGGATCAAATGATTGGGAAGTAATAGATTAAACTTGGTTATAAACTGGGTACATTTTCCGAACCAACCGAGCTAATTTGGGCATTCTGAAAAGTGATTGGTAAAGAAAATGAGACTATGTACGCCTCCGAATGCCAACATTGGTTGTCGGCCTGAATCAGAACGATTTTCCACAGGGTGATACAAATGCGTTGGTCGGTCTCCAAACGATCTCGATTTGTTCCATTTCTTGAATGAACAAATCAAAAAATCTCTACCCAGGTTGTACTGATGAGAACCAACGAGTTCGAAACGCATGTACATATATGGCCACAACTCTTCCTGCGGATTTACCGCTTAATTCTTTTTTACTTTACGTTTACAGTTCAGCATTATTTACTTCACTTGATAACAGACGATGTATAAAAAGGAAGAACGTGAAATTACAAAAATTCGATGGTAGATTCGAAGCATCGACATAGCAGTAGAAATGAAGACAAGGTATTGGATTAAAAGATCTAAAGGAAATGACAAACAGAAAAAAAAACATAGAAGTTAAAGATTGTTTTTGTGTGTTGCAAACTGCAGGGTAGGTCGCTGGGCAACATGTCCCTCCCGATTACTTCGAACTTCACGAGAGTTTTTGTAATGTACCTTAATCAACTAGGGCGCCTTTTAAGTTGTTGCGAAAACTAGGAAAGAAAAAAAAATTGGAGCTGTTTTATTTGCTTAGACGTTTATATACTTTTGCATGCGTTCAAATCGATTCTCGAAACATTTTCTCCATTTTGAAGTTGATATCTCAAAAACACGGTTTTTGAAGGCCGTGACAGCTTCTTGAAGGGCTGAACATCGCTGTGCATGCATTTTTTACTTGACATTGTGGAACAGAAATCGTTAGGTGATAAATCGCGAATACCGACTATGAGACATTAATTCGATGTTTATCTCTTCCAAATAATTGTTTGACGTGCTGTGTAAGAGCTGGAATTGCCATGATGCAGAATGGTGCGACGTTTTCTGTTAGCTTTCCTGATTTCGTCAATGACTACTGGCAAATAAATTATTGTATGGTTGCCACATAAAAAAATCGCTCACTTCCTTGAAATTGCTTCGTGAACAAACAACTTCTGTGAAACTCATCTAGGAACACCCAAACAAAAGAATGGTTGCGATATCTCCAGTACAACCGAAAAACCTCTTTTCTGTAGGGTAAGGAATTTCTTGGCCTTTTCGTCTGAAAAGGTACTGAACTTTCTTTCTTGTTTGAGCCTTGGAATATTCCTTCAGTAGGAAGACTTTGTTCCTACTTCCCATTCTCGTATTTCCGCCCGTAATATGATTTTTTGTAATGCTATTAAATGACTCTTCTTTGACGAACGGGGCCACAGATCCTGCTTTAGCGAAGCTATCAGCAATTTCATTGTCTTTGATGCCTTCATATTCTCACACCCACATCAAGGTTACCTTGTTTTCGTTAACTAACTACGTGAAGAATTATTTACAATTCCAGGCAGGACTTAAACGTAACTGACTTATTTCTTTTACGCGTTTCAACAAAAGTATGAAAATATGGCAAAAACATGAAAATTCTATAATAACGCAAAGTGCTTTTTTTCTCACATCACGTTTGAATTTAAATTAACGCGTTAAACACCGTTTTGCTGTTCGTTCGTTGGAAATTAATTCAAGGATGCGGAAGAAAATAAAATGTTTCAGGCGTGCGGCACGATTTGGTAAAAACTCATTAATAATTTCTATTAACTAATAACACCTAAGACGTTGATTAAGTAATGATCTGCGCATAAGATTCTTCGATGTCGTGTATATGGAGAAGCCTTTCGCTCGCTTTATCGACATATAAATATAAATTGGACGTGCGAAAACAGGAATTAGATTATTTGCTTTCATTAATACGCCAATCTTGTGTGAAATACCTTTCACATGTATCTCAATTTAAATTCTTAAATTGATCACTAATCTTTTGCCAGGCTTCATGTTTATCGCATTGCGAATCGATTTATAGGAATTGGAAACGCTTAGAATGGAAAATTTACAGACAGATTAATTCTTTCAATTGAAGAAGCTACTAAAGCTAATAAAAAAACATTAAATCAAATGCGGATTTAGGCTTTTGACGTCCCAAGGCACAAAGGTTCTGAGCACCTCAAAGCAATTGCCGTCTTAGCCTAAATGGGAACTTTGACTCTGGATTGGATATTGTACTGAGAATTTAGTTAAATTTCTTAAAGAAAATTACACGGGCCTAGTTCTTAATTAATGATATAAAAAGCATAAATTATAACAAATTATATTTATAAATTTTGAGAAGAATTTAACATAAAATCAAGATAATTACCTAGTGTTGTGTGTGTGTGAGTGTAAATTTCTTTTTCGAAGATGGCTCTTCCTATATATCCTCTCTTAACTTCTATTCTCAATGCATCTTTAATTTCTATGGATTCTTCCCCTTTTTAGATTCTATCTTCTCCGGTATGGTGAGGTTCTTTTGTTAGGTGATACTTCTTCATAATACCCTTTAATTCCAAATATATTTATCGACTTATTTATCTTGTCAATTTTCTTCGTCGTTAACCAAAAAACCTTTTTTTTTTCTTTTTGAAACCAGGACTACACTGCTTTATTTCTTCCTTGTCCACGAAAGGAAAACTTTAATTCACTTTGACTCCAGTTCATCCAGGTATATCGCTGTTATAGAAACCTGTATTGAATGTCGATGCATCCTTGGTTATTTTCAGTAATTTTTTACGAATTCTTGTAATGTAAAAGTGTTGTATATGTGTTGAATGATAACAATGCTTTTTATCTATTAATATATGCTTTTTATAAAAATTAATTATTTTGATTTCTAGTGACATTTAATATACTACAATATACATAA
This sequence comes from Chrysina gloriosa, assembly GCA_038088585.1. Taxonomy (NCBI): domain Eukaryota; kingdom Metazoa; phylum Arthropoda; class Insecta; order Coleoptera; family Scarabaeidae; genus Chrysina; species Chrysina gloriosa. The sequence goes on along the minus strand of CM076089.1, from coordinate 9,759,180 downwards.
GTCTAAATGGGCCTTTCTTGTTAATTTATCTACAAACTGTAGTGATCCGTTGGGAGAAAGCTGAAATTACAGAAAAAATCGATCAAATGATGTAATTGTTTAAGAATTTCTTTTTCATATTGCTTGTTTAGGGAAAGAAAAATATCTATTGTGTTACATGTAGAGCAATGTAAAGATAGAGCGTTAGAATTTAAACTAATTGTAAGATTGAATTTACAACTGAACTTCAGCATTTAAAAAATCTTTCCTAATACGCTTTGTTACCTCAAAATTGAATGTGCATTCAATTTCTTCCGGTATGACACTTAAGAAAAAGGAAATAATGAGAGATAAAGAGAATTCCGCGTTTGGACCAAGAGTATAGAATTCAACTCAACAAGAGGAGTTGGCGTCTAAGTTTTGTAACTGCTATACCATTCAGCAAGCTCTCAGAAATGAGTAAATTTAATTCAATTTCGGCCAGTTCTATAAGCGAATTAATGCCCCACAATGATCATTTGTCTTCCTTATCAGCATGCAAGTGTTGCAGTTGCATTGAGTTGCATATTCCAGACTCAGTCGCAAGGAAGATGATCGAGGTTACCTCCTCCATTTTAGAAAAAGAAAAACAACGGACAAAACTTCCTCCAGCTTTACTTGTAAGATCCTTATTCTGTAATAAAACTAAGGTATTATCCTGTATACTTTTCAAAATAACTTCCCTGGAGTACGGTTTAGTCCCATTTATCTTATTATTAGAACAATTTAATTAAACGTTCTATTCAGTAATTTTATTGGTTATGTTTTCACGTTAGTTGCCTAGTTTTCCGCAAGAGTCGGTAGTGACAGTGGCGTAGCATAGTCGGTGCGGTCCGCCCCGGGAGATACTTTCAGGGTGCGGCAAAATTTCACAATAAATAATATCCTGTAAAAATTTGAACCATGTTATTTCATATTTTTGTCGCATCTATGATTCGGACTGATTGAAATGAGCACGGAATTTTTCATTACTTATTGTGATGAAACTGGGGGAATGCCATATCATTATCTTATCAATAACAACCGATCATCAGCAGGGCTTTGCGAGAGATCAAACTTTCGTATACAAATTTTATGTATGTATACAAAAATGCGTAATTAGGTACATAATGGGAGAATCTTTTATTGACTCCCTCTCATAGGTACAAACATCAATTTAGAAATTGAGTGTATTATAAGAAAATTAGATACTATTTACATAAGAAATGCTCTTCATTTGGGAAGCTGTTTGCCTCAGTTGTTTCACTATTAGTCGGGGCACGATTGATATCAGATTTAAAGTAATTTACATATATTTTGAATGCAACTGCTACAAAAGTAATTCAATTTATGAAGAGTTCGACATTGAAAGAAAAAATGTGAGTTATAAAGTTGCAATTTAAAAGAAAATTGTATGCTAGCACTTCAGTCAACTAAAAGATTCGACGAAGGGAGAAATTCGAGTTATGAGAGTGTCGACTGTATTACAAAATGAGTGCTTTATGTTATTTAGCAGATATGTACAAAAAATGATTCTGAAGAAAATGTAATATTTTTTCAATTGCTTGCGATTACAGAGAATAATTTTGAACATTTTCGTGCCTATAATTCTAGCTTCAACATAACTAAATTGAAGTTGATTAAGATTGTAGTTCCCATGGAAGACATTAAAACACGTTCTATATATAAATATATTATTTCATATTTATAATAAAAAATCCATAAAACTATCAATTTTTGGACTAGCAACGCACTCCTCGAAGGTCCACTTGGGGAAAACTCGCTTATATAAATTCAATAAAACGGTATCCTGCGACTTGACTTGTCCATCAAACACACACTTCATGTGACCGTGAGTACCTAAAAATAACATCTATATTGCACGAGATATAAAATATAAATTAGTAATTCGTTCACCTAAAGGCTCTTTAATGTGTCCCGTTCTGCCATGTTTCGTGCGAAGCTTGCACGGTTTAAAGAAAACTATATCTTCTCGATTGAAGAACATAAATCTAACTACCGCAGATTTCTTATGTACTTTGAAGAGGTGTCCAGATAAAACAACGCGTTTTATCACCATCCTGTTTGGTTCGCACGATAATACACTGCCAGTTGCAACTAACATCAGCGAACCATTTACTTCTTTATAGCACATTACTGGAGTTGGGGGAAATATTATCGGTGCATAGAATGAAGCGACGACTGTTGAATCCGGTTGGAAAAATCTTTCGAACTATAAAACGTGGCATGTTCATGGAGAAGTTTTTATGCGTAAAATGTACAAACCTTATGCTTGTTCCCGTTCGTATGTTGACTAAAGATGGGATTAACGATGTATCTCCTGTATCCACATTGGAATATCAATTTTTCTTTCGATTTCAAAGGTTCTTCCAATAAATTGGTCCTCCTGAGCACCACGTTTACCACCGACATTTTATTTTCGTGGGGTAATAAACCAAATGCTACTACTGGGTTTTGAGTTGATTCAAACGCTTTCCACAAAGCTTCCGGAACATTTTTTACGTGTAATGTTAGATACCATCCGGGCTATAAATAATTTTAGGTGTAGGAAGGTTGAATTTACCTATAATGGACTCGCTTGAAATGAACCAGTTTCAGTATTTCCGAATGTCGGGAATACAATAGAGTCATTATAAGCGAATTTCCATTACAAACGAGTCCGTTATAGGTGGATTCCACCGTATATTTATCCAAAAGTTTGCCAAAACATCAACAAATCACCGACTCTGTAGAAGATACAATTGAAACAATTGATACAAAAGAGAAAGACACAGACATAGTTTGCATAAAAGTAGGAGGAGATTCTGAAAATACGAAGAGGAAGGGGGAATGTGTGTAATGGCAATCACGAGAGAAAGTGCAAGAGGTTTTTGTGGATAATACAACTTATTCCACAAGGAGTTGTAAGTATATGGCTTATGGTAAATCAGATTCGTATTGCCACATTGTCACAGTTACGGATTTATTTACATAAGCACTTTGATATTCGGGTTAAAACGTGGCAACGACGCTTAGAAAAAAAGAACGGAGGGCATAATATTAAAACAGGGCAACCACAAAGCTTAGGAGAGAGAAGGATAGTTTTATCTCAATAACCAATAAAAGCGTACCTTCATGACCACTTGCGGAATAAATTATATATAAAATAAATAAAATTACCCATACCACATCTTTCGGAACAAAATCCAATTGAAAGATAAAAATAAAATAATATATAAAATAAATAAATTTACCCTTACCATACCTTTGGGAAAAAATCCATTTGAATTGGTAATAATAATATTTATTATTTATTAATAATTTGATTTATTTTACATACTATTTTAGCTACAGTCTCCTTATTCTGATTTGAATAAATTATACATTAACGGAGAGCACAATACCACTGTCGTTGTAAGTTGTAAAATGGTTAAAATTACTTACCGATGCCCCAACTCTATCTGCTAATTCTTTTATGACACGTTTTCGAACTCTATCAAAATTTTTAAACTGAAATATTCTAGCATAATCGCTTGGGAGATCTTCCTTTGGGTCCCAAGGTGAAGTTCTAGAACAATCAATATCGAACTTATTTAGAGTTTACAAAACTACACAGTTAAGATGTTATGAAAATACAGCCTGGGCATCAAATATAATGTACATATTGTGAAATGAAATGAAATAGTAATAGATACTAGCAAATAAATGTAAGTTTATATACAGACAAACTTCTCTAAGTTGAACATTTATCTGCCACTCCAGAGTTTTCAGCTTATAGGTAGATCGAGCTAGGTAGCCATTAAAAATTAATTGATGTAAATAAATGATAAACATTATATGGTATTCGATTAATGTTCGATTTAAAGAGAAAAATGTAAAATGTGTTTTAAATGTAAGTGCCACAAAAATAATTTCAACTTACAAATTTCAGGTTATACAATCGAATTTTAAAAGAAAGTTGCATGCTAGCTTCAGCTGGCTAGCGAATTCAAATTAGGGAAAGAAAGCTGCTATCGACTTAGAGGAGTTTGATTATATTGAAATAGTTTACGGTTTATGCATTTTATCGAGTTAGTGGAATATATGCTATTAAATATGCATTCCCAATAAAACTCGTTTATCTTTTGTAATGTTACCTCTATCATTATTCAAGGGAAATGACAAAACAACGAATTGATTCAAACAGAATGTAAAACTCGCTTAGAAATATTTACCTGAAGCTCTCTAAACCCCTGTACTTCTGGAATCTAATTCTCGCTGATATATCTTGTGGAGTGTCTACTTCGTCCGGAAACATCAAATCCGATTTGGCTGCCTTCAGTTTTTCCAAGTCTGCTTGCTCGGTGATCATATCTAATTGATTGTCGTATTGTTGATCATTAACGGCGATTTCTGATTCAGTAACAGCGTCCATATTGTCTTCTGCGTCAGAATATTCGGATTTCTCTTCTGACATGGCATCGATATAATCGTCATTGCTTTCCTCATCGGAATTATCAGACATAAATTCAGCATCGTCTTCCGGTATCCATGCTGCTTGGTATGTAGACCAACCTTTCGGGATTTTTTGAGCTTTTTCGTCTATTACAGAAAATTTTACAAAGTTAGGTTTTTAACGGTTAAAGTGTGTTCAAGATGATTGTTCAAAGCGAATTTAAAACTATGCGTTACATTATTTTGATGAACCTACCCTTCATCACCAGAGAAATCACTCTACTACCTAACATAAGTATATTCTACTTTTCTATTCTTTATATGTATATTCTCCCTGGTGAGAATTTTTGGCCCATTTTTCTTTGAAGAAAATGGTTTGGGTGTTTTCCGTTGTGAAATTTAGACCAAGAACTATATGATATTACACTTAGCTTGCCTTTCTGTACTGAAAAGTACAGTTCTGGTATTTTAAATGTATGATAAAAATAATGGAGGGAAAATGTCAACAATGGCAGCAAAAATGGTGAATAACGACTGTATGCCTATGTCACATGCTAGTATGATCCTAGTGATATGCAAATATCATAAACTTATGGACACAAAAAACCCCAGATTTAAAAAATTACTGGTCACATTGTGAACAATCATTCTCGATAAGTCTGTATTATTCAAGAGGGTGTTTAAAAGTGATTTTAAAGTATTCGTTTATGATGTTCTTATTTTTATAAAAGTGAAATTTTCTCATCTAATCCAAATATTATTCTATTATACCTTTCGTTCGTCTTCTGCTGCTTGTAATTCCTCTTCTGTTGGCCAAGTTTGTTCAGCATCCATGGGATCAGGTACGTTTTCTGATTGTAGCGATTCTTGTGTTGCTGTATTTGCGACATAAAGAACCCTATGTCCTCTAAAACATTCATTGTATATTAAACATTAGAAAATAGAATTATGACAATAAAAGGAATACCTTCTCTCCTCAACGTTATATGGATCTGGGGTGCGTCGATTTGGGCTAGTTGATAGGCACCCAAACCGGGAATATAAACCAAATTATCCACAGATAATTCAATACCTCTCAAGTAACCAGAAATTTTTAGCGTTCCATTATTATCTAAAATTACGGAAATTAATCAGATAGGATACAAAGAATGTTTCCATTCACATACCATCCGTATTTTTAACATATTCTGTTTCTTCAGCATAAAGGTGAGGTCGTCTATCTCTGAACGTAACCGATTTCCTCTTTTGATTAGCGATCTTGCGCAACAAATTTATTCCATCCGCTTGCTTCTCGAGACTCATCACTTTCTCATCGGGGAACCACTTATTTATTTGTTTCTGTATTAATTGTTTCTGCTCATTGCGCTTCTTAACAGGTAAATTGTCCAAGTCCGTTACTGCAATTACAGGCGTAGGTAGCCCCTATAAATTCATAGTAATTAAGTGTCTGAAATTTCTGAAAAAGTTACATACTTGGGCGAAGCTTGATAATAACAATTTTTGTCCCCAACTATCAATCGGTTCAGATCCAAAATCTATCCCACCTTCAGCAGAAACCATAAAAAGAACAGTATTTGCTATCTTCATCGTATCAAGCATATCGAAATCACTGTCAATTGAAGGATTTACTATAGCAAATTTTTGCTTGAATTTCGGTATGCTACAAAAATATCTATCATCAGTGTTATACTTATTTAAAATTTAGATTGTTACGTTATATGTATAACTCCAGTTGGACTTGTATTTACTACAGCTTCCGAATCGCATTCCGTTAATTTCATTATAGCAACTGTCGGGTCATAATCCTTATTCAATGATACAACGCATACTATAAATCAAATTTTAAATATTTATACATATAATAATAACAATCAAGAATCCAACCTAAAAACGGGGCATTTCCCATACCACCCAATGAACGCTTTTTCGATAACACTTCATCTCTTTTATTTTGTCGAATCTGTGAAGCTTGATGTCGCCTTTGTTCTCTATTTAATTCGATTTTGCGTTTCCTTGATGCTGGCTTGAATGCTGTCTTGCCTGAAATTTATTTAATTAGAGGTCAATTGATAAAAACATTTGTAAGGTAAAAACCTTTCGCAGCAATACTAATTGATCCTTTAGATCTGTGTCGCCCATGTTTATGCGTTTTATTACTTTGCTTGAAAACTCCTGGTCGATGTATTTGTGGTTTGTCGATTGCCATTATAATCTGAAGTAAATTGTAAAAAAATAACTAACTAATTAATTATTTATTCATTAATGTAATATATTTTTACTGACGGAGTGATTTGGCGTTGGTTGACCTTAAGCAGTGCTAAACGAACATTTGCAATTACTGCACCACCCTACAGCCACCCTTCAACTAACTTATAATGATGGTATGGCATTAACATCTCACGAGCTTTGAATGCAAGTCCTTGGTTTCGCAGTCAAATACCTTAACCATTCAACTACAGCAGTTCTTTTAAACTAACTCACTGTTTATGTAAACGTATATATATTTTCCCCTCAGTGGCTGAGTGGTAAAACTCGCGCTTCACAGTGCGAAGGGCCGGCGTTCGAGACCCGGTAGCGGCAGAGCGTAGCAGTTTAAAATCCTAAAAGGGATCTGGACCTCTAATAAGCTGCGAAAATGAAGGAAATGCCACTGGGTGGGCCAGGAGTGGTACGGTATATGCGGGTACATATACGGCTCGGTGGCTCCGAACCCCTACACCGAAAGGTAGAAAGGGTAAAAGATTAAGAAGAAGAAGAAGATATATATTTTCTCCGTGTCTCCAGTTATAATCAAGTTTTATAATTAGATGGTGGGCAGCTCTCGCTTAGAAAACAACTACTACCCGGACGTTAAGGTGATATGGTGCTACATGATTTGAAAACAAATCAAGCACTTTGCATTACTTCCTTCAGACACTAGAACTTTTATGGTGCTTCACAATCATTGCAAGAACTGCAGTGTAATATCTACAAGTGATATTCAACTCTATCAACAGCGCTGCATCACATAATTATTAATTTATCAGGGATATCTGTTTCGCTGGTAAAGAGTCCAGCTTTTTCATATGACGTGATGTGGAGTTAACATCCATTAGATTTCGCAACCGATTTTATCTAAGCAATGATATATGGCTTCTATTGTTGGTGAATATTCAAGGATTTACGGGTCCATGTACCAAATCATAGCCCCATTACAATTTGGTGTGAACTCTTACGGTATATAAAATAGTCCTATTTCAAGTGTAATAAGTACATATTTCATTAATATCTGTTTTCGCTACTTACTATTTAAGCAGCAAAAATCTTCACTTCCTTGGACCATCTAAACTTAAACCCACATAACCTCTATCAGAACTGACAGCACATAGAAACACGTTTTGACCTGGCATTAATATAGCTACGCACTACGCATACGTTTTCTCGTATAGGCAACCTAATATACCAAAAGAACTAAGAAGTTTTATACCTTTTATTTTCGGAGATTCTCACAGTTAGGGTTATCCAATGATGCCTTTATTCTAGATTATTCCTCATATTCGGCGGTGACCGAATGCTGAATACAAATCTCTGACGAGACATTTGAAATTTGCATTTCCAGGCTTCGGGCTTTCCGGGCTTTCATATTTGTTGGCCCTACTGATTTGTAATTATAAATTGTGGCCAAATGTGGTTAATTTAACAACGTTTAGTTATGGTCAATTGGAAGCACGTGTATTAGGAATATGCCGCTTAAAGATAATATTTCAAAATGAAAGAAAAGACTGTAACTTCTGCTTTTCTGCAGAATTTGCAAGTACTTGCTTCAAGTAATATAAAATTTCAGTCATTCTTAAATGACATCGATTTAAACGTAAGTATTAGGTAAATTTATAATTATTAATTACATATACGTACTGTTTTCTGTGTAGAACCTTTCCAGATCTAATGAGGAGCGGATATTTGTAATTTTATCCAATGCAATTTTGGAGCCACAACTCACAGTGCACATAGCAGATCTCTTTAAAAATGATATCCTTAAAATATTATATGCGCTGTTATCCCATGAAGTTGCAGTTTGGAATTACGAGAATCACATGAGGATATGCTTAGCTTTGTCAAAAATAGTTAATATCCATCCCGATGTTGGAAGGTACATAATTACATACCCTATCCATATTATTATATGACTAAATTTGAAATTTTAGCTTTGTATTAGATTATTTCGAGAAATTTCCCCCACCTTTCACACAGGTGGAACCTGAAAGTCACCCGATTTCAAAAAGAAGTAAAATTGATACGAACAATGAACATATAATATCAGATCTGGAAATTGTAAACTTATCCTATAGGTTTTTAAAGTTTTCCCCTGGATACTTCAGAAATAAATGGCCTTGGCATCAATTTATATCAAGATATATTGAATATGAAGATTATATGGTTAGATGGTGAGAATATTAAAATTTTTTTGATGTGATTTAATTGACTAATTTTCATTTCAAGGATTTGTTGCCAATGCATCGGGATCATTTCGGCGATGAATGCTTATCAGCTACATGCATTTTGTAAGAAGACATTGTCGGCAGATGAAGCCCATAAATCTTTGGTGAATTTTGAAGTAAATTTTAATGTTAACCATTCACAAGAAGGAAGGAATTTGGATATAGATATCCCCACATATATAAGTGGGCACAAATCATGTACAAGTAACAATATCGTAACGATTTGTGGAATAAACATACCAGTTTATAAGAAAAAATTCAAGCGAAAATGCGAATTGTGGAAGTGGAATCTACGAAGAACAATTTGAGAAAAATTGCAATGGGTGTATTGTCAGATAAAGCTATAAATTTAGTAGGGCCAGTGGGATCTGGAAAATCTGTTTTGATAGAGTATATTGCAGAAAGGACTGGGAGGGTTTTAGGAGAGGATTTCATTAAAATCCAATTGGGAGACCAAACGGACAGCAAAATGTTGCTTGGGACTTATAAATGTACAGATATTCCTGGAGAATTTATATGGCAACCTGGTGTATTAACACAGGTATTGTTTTATTCATATTACAAGTATTTACGCATTGCTTAACATGTTAAGCCCCTGGTTTGTGTCATTTCACATTAGAAAGATAAGATATTTGGTTGGTGTCAAAATAGAAGCTTAAATACGTACACAAGTTAAGTCTGAATCAACTGAGAAACCATTTAGTCTGACAATAGTTGCAAATAATTGGAACTGGGACACTCAACTTTTTCTAACTCCATGGGGCTTGGCATGTTAAATAGTTTTTTAAGAAAATAATCAAATAATCTAAAATTGTGATATTCCAGGCTGTTATGACCGGAAGTTGGATTGTCTTAGAGGATATAGATTCAGCTAGTACTGACATTGCTTCGGTGTTATGCAGCTTATTAGAGAATAAACATTTATCAGTGCCTGGGTATCGAGATGCTGTTCCTATCAAACCTGGATTTTGTTTATTTGTTACCCAAAGGTATGTTTATGTAACGAAACTTTTTTCCTTATGGAATTTATTAGATTCTGGGATTGAATTGTTTCATAATGAAAATATGTGCAGCTTATTAAATTTAATCTTGACATAATACAGTCTGAGCACCACGAATACTAGCAATTACTGCATTAATTTGAATGTAAGTTTCGAAACAATCAATTTTTAGGGGTACAGGTATCAATTTTTTGATGATTTGAAACCAGTAAAAAATGTTTTTGGGGATAATTGATGCGCTTCCAACTAGAATAGGCTCAAAAACATAGTTGTCCTTCCCCAGAACTGCTATCAGTACTCTCTAAGATAGTAGAATTTATAATCTTAAACCGTCTCTGTTACGCGTTGATCGAACGCAAAATTGTATGTAATGAACAGTTGGGTTTCAGGGCAGGACTTTGCACAGACTTCCAACTCTTCTGTGTAATTGAAGCCATCAGAAATTTCCTTGGGGGACCAGAGTGGTTTTCAGAAATATTCAGTATTAAATTAAACATTTAATATACTTGCTCGTATTCGTGCTGCGCGGATTGCATACGTAAATGATTTGACTTACCAGTTAAGAATTTTCAGGCTTATTTCAACAATTACCGGCTACCATAAAAGACGCAGCCACGCCACCGATATATTAGAGAAGCACCTTCTTAACATTAACGTTGAACCTTTATCAGAAAATGAATTGGAAAAAGTGATTACGACATTGTTTCCTATATTGAAAACGATTTGCCCTAGAATAGTAAGCGTTTTCAAGGAATTTACGAAAGGCAGGGATGAGAATGGAAGCTTACATAAAAGTGGACGTTTAATTTCAACTAGGGACTTATTCAAATGGTGCTCGAGAGCTATCATCGACTATGACGTTTCCAGCAATTCTAGCGCACTTAAAATCCTACAGGATGCAATCGACATTTTTTGTTGCAGTCAACGAGATAAAGAAAGTAGATTAAATTTGGCCAAAATAATAAGTTCACACTTAGGTATCGTTAATGAAAACGCAACTTACTTTTGTACGCAGTACAAACCGTATCTTAATTTGACTTCTGAGAAATTAACTGTAGGAAGAGCTGCAATTAAACGGACGAATAGCTTATACAAGGAGAATGTAAAATTTTGCTTTACGCGACCATCGACTTGTTTGCTTGAAAGTATAATGTGTTGTGTAGTTGGAAATGAACCGGTTTTACTTGTCGGGTAGACTGGAACTGGCAAAACGTCTACTATACAGTTTCTAGCTAGAACGTTAGGGCAGGAATTGATAGTTATTAATATGAATCAACAGTCGGATTCTGCTGATCTTTTGGGAGGATTCAAACCTGTCGATTTAAAATTCATAGTCAGTCCAATTAGGAAAGAATTTGAGAAAATATTCTGTTCGTTCTTCAACGTGGAGAAAAATAAAACGTTTCTTAGCCACATCGCTTATTGTTTTAACAGCCACTTGTATAACGAATTGGTGTTGTTGATGAAAAAAGTTATGAGGCAGCTATGAACAGACTACGAACGCAAGATAAGAAAACGCCTGTCGGTAAAAAACGGAAACAAGAAATTTCGACCACGGAGGATTGCAATATTATAGAACGGAAGGAGTTTTTAGAGAAGTGGAGAGATTTTGGAAAGAATCTTGAAAAATTAGAACTTCAACTCAAACATAAGAACGCTTTAGCTTTTACTTTCATCGAAGGCAGTTTAGTGAAAGCAGTTGAGAATGGTCAATGGGTTTTATTAGATGAAATAAATTTAGCTAACGCTGAGACTTTAGAATGTCTATCCAGCTTACTAGAAGGATCGCAAGGATCTCTAAATTTGCTGGAAAGGGGGATAAAAAACCGATTAGGCGACATCCGAATTTTACCCTGTTTGCTTGCATGAATCCATCGACTGATGTTGGTAAAAAAGATTTGCCGTCCGGTTTACGAAATAGATTTACGGAATTTTTCGTCGACGAGCTGATCGATAAGAACGATTTACTGATGTTAGCAAATAGCTACTTGGAAGCCAAATCTTTGAAGGGGAGAAGTTGGAGAGTTTGATGAAATTTTATTTAAAAGTTCGCAAAGAAGCAGAGTTAAATTTAGCGGATGGTTTGGGACATAAACCGCATTTCTCCTTGAGATCGTTTTGTAGAGCTTTGTACATAGCATCCAAAAATCCTTGCGGAAATATCATTAGAAGTTTGTACGAAGCGTTTTGTCTGAGTTTCTTAACTCAATTGGATTTGAGGTCGTATAATATGGTTGAAAAGATGATAACGAGGTAAGCAACTAATGATTTTTTTCTTCTCCATAATTAAAACATTAACTCTCGTTCTTATTTTAATAACTTGAATATCCAGTTTTGTTTATAACATTTTGAAACCCATCCAATTATGCCAGTTCTTAAAAATAATATCGTAGTAGCGCCGTCTGCATTATATTTCTCTCCGATTTAGTTTCATAGTAGGATCTGGGCAAGAATTAAAATCCATTTTGAAGCACAACATTCCAAAACCACGCGATTCTAGTATGGACCACGTACAGTTTGAAGGATATTGGGTACCTTCAGGTACTTTAGAACCCTCAATTCCGGAAGATTATATATTAACTAAATCGGTAAAGAAGAATCTAAAAGATTTGGTACGAATCGTATCGATAGGACAATTACCGGTTTTGCTACAGGTAATTGGAGAATATTTTCAATTTTGCCAGCACCTCGTTTTACGATTAAAACCGCAACATTTCAGGGCGATACTTCCGTCGGAAAAACTAGTTTAATCACATATCTAGCTAAAGCGAGTGGACATAAATGTGTACGTATAAATAATCACGAACACACCGATTTACAAGAATACGTCGGTTCGTACGTAGCCGATGTAAACGGAAAATTAATTTTCCGGGAAGGTATTTATTTCCGAAAAAATACACGACTTTCTTCACCAAATTTTAATTTTAGGTTTACTAGTTGAAGCCATGAAGAAAGGACATTGGATAATCTTAGATGAATTAAATCTCGCACCATCGGATGTACTGGAAGCTTTAAATAGGGTTCTTGATGATAACAGGGAGCTTTTCGTACCGGAAACGCAAGAAGTCGTCAAAGCTCATCCTAATTTTATGTTATTCGCGACTCAAAATCCCCCGGGATCGTACGGTGGTCGTAAAATGCTTTCGAGAGCTTTCAGGAACAGATTTATCGAACTACATTTTAACGAGATACCTCCGGACGAATTGGAAACCATTTTACATCAACGATGCCAAATGGCACCTTCGTACGCTAAAAAGATGATAAACGTCATGAAAGAATTGCAAATGAGACGTAGAGGTTCGGCGGCGTTCGCTGGAAAGCACGGTTTTATTACGTTAAGGGATTTATTTCGATGGGGAGAAAGGTATAGGCTTGCTGAAAATAAGTCGACCTTGTACGATTGGGATCAACATATCGCGGATGAGGGTTACCTTTTATTAGCCGGGAAAGTTAGAAAGCGGGACGAAAAAGTTGAAATTGCCGATGTTATTAAGAAATTTATGAAGAGAGATGTAGATCCGAAATCGTTGTTCACGTGTAAGTAAGCTTCCTATTTCACATTTACTCCTTGATAACAGTGTTTGTTACAGTGTCTGATAAAACATCCCCTGTTACGAGACCTATATTAGAGAACATCGAAGAAAATAAAGACAAACATCCAAGTATCGTGTGGACATTCAATATGCGCCAATTGGCGGTGTTACTGTCAAAAGCGATGCAATTCCACGAACCCGCGCTTTTGGTGGGAGAAACTGGGTGTGGAAAGACTACCGTATGCGATTTGATAGCCCAGAATAATCGCCAAAAATTGGTCACCGTCAATTGTCACATGCATACGGAAAGCAGCGATTTTATCGGAGGTTTGAGACCAGTCCGTGAACACACGGTAATGACACAAAACACATTTTAGCACTATTCGCTAGCTACATTTTCATTTATTTCTTTTTCTTTATATAGGGGAAAGATGCCAATAGGCTATTCGAATGGGTCGATGGACCTTTAATCAAAGCTATGGTGACTGGGAATGTTTTTCTGATCGATGAGATCTCACTAGCGGATGACAGTGTACTGGAAAGATTAAATTCCTTGTTAGGTAGAATTCGTTCGAAAACTGTTTTCCCGTTATATCTATGTTTAACGTTTTAGAACCCGAAAGGACTTTATTGCTAGCTGAGAAAGGCATTGATATTAACAATGCGGAGAATTCCGAACTTATAATCGCCAACGATAGTTTTCATTTCATTGGTACTATGAATCCTGGTGGAGATTTCGGCAAAAAGAGCTTTCCCCTGCTCTAAGGAATAGATTTACGGAGATCTGGTGCGATCCATGCAATAATAGAGAGGATTTAATTCACATCATCAATCACAATATTAAATCTGACTTAAAGAGCGATGTGGTCGACTTTGGTTGTCTAATTATGAACTTCATAGATTGGTTTCAAGGTGATGAAATCGGGAAAAGGTGATACACACCACTGTGCAGAATAAATAACAAAAGCTATAACTTCTTTTCGTTTAGGTTTACAATAAGCGTAAGAGATATTTTAACTTGGGTTAATTTTATTAATGCATGTTCTAATATAACCGAGTTAGGTGATTTATACATAAATGGTGCCTGTTTGACCTTCCTTGACAGTTTAGGTTCAGGAGTTACAAGTTCAGAAAGGTAATAATCGCTATAAACCATATACGAGGAATGTTACGAATGTTCTAGGAATCCGAAAATATGGTATATGTTTTAATATTCTTTTTTGTCCTAAAATATGGTATGCATTTGCGTAAAAAATAAAATAAACCTTAAATTAAATAAAAAGAATATTAAATTCGTTTTATTATCACAATAAAACTAAATATAAATGATTTTAGTATAATCGAAATTTAGTTAAAGTGAGATTTAGCTTTGTTGAGCGCTTCTTTTGAACATATATACTTTACAGCTATTCGACCCTTACGACGAAGTTTTACCTTATTTATATGACGAATTTTATAAGAATTTCTCCCTCCTGTCAATATAATTGATTCCATCTGCTTCGATTTGGCATCGCTTCTTTGTTAATTCATGTTATTTGGGTTAAAATTTTCCATTTTGAAGTGACTGTGGTGACTATTTTATTTTCCTTAAAAAGCAAATTTTTTGTCTTCAAATTTTAACTTCACCTTAAGACAACGTCTGTGAGATATATTAGGTTAATTAAATATCAATGTAAACAGTACAAATATAATGAGTATTGCCAGTTGCTTTCGAAATTCTAAATAATCTAAGATTTTCTTTCAAATGTATACCATATTTTCGAACAGGGAGAGTAATAATTGACAAAAACCACTAGCAAACCCTAGCAAAATAAAATAAAAATATCTTTTTACCATTAAAACTCCAATTCTCATTTCATTGATGGCATAGAGAGCTTTATTGATCCAAAGTTTGTTTCAAATGTAAAACACAATAGGTCATATACATATATGAATTTGAAAATTAGGAAGAGTTTTGTCGTACCCTGTATATATATTTACATATATACAAGGTGTAAATTAAGTGATGATTTTAATTTCCGGGGATGATTTCTTGTCACTTTTTATGAGAGGAAGTTCATATAACCATGTCTCCTAACTTGTTTTGTTTTTGAGAAACAATGTGTCAAAGTTTTAATAAGTAATCGTTTTTTTAAATTAATTACTCAAAAGTTTTTCTGGCGATTTCGATGAAACTTGGTGTGTTTATTAGTAATAAGAAGAGGTTTCTTTTGGTGTAATTACATTTTAAATCATAATTCCAGTGGCGTCACAGAAGGTTACCTGATTAATTTTTATTGTAAGAATCATTGTAGGCCACTGTTCTTTTTTCTAGTTTGATATTTTTATCAGATTAAACAATTAAAAATGTAACTTTCTTGTTTTTCGAGCTTTTTTGTACCTCGTTTAATTTCCAAGAAAGAAATAAAAATGTATTACTTGCACTTTGAAATAAAAATGTGTTTGGCTATTAAATGGCAAAAGTCTTCAGGTAGCTAACTAGTCAGAAATCGTTCAACGTCGTGTTACAGTCTAAATTTATTGTTTGGTCCTTTTTTTAAATTTCGGTATATGTATTTATTTTATAATTTGAAATTCCCTTTCACAATTTATCGTAGCCCGTATCTTTATCATTGTCGTTTTCCCCGAGTCCGATTTTCGGCCAACGCCTTAAAGGTTATTACGGACTTTGTTGTTTGTTTCGTGATAATTAATGTTGCTAGTTTCGTCCACGAATGCGTAAGCCACTGGCCAATCATTTCGGAAACGTAGAACTCTGGAAACATCCCTCGTATGTACATATATAAAATTTCCATATTAATTTCAGCATACTTTTCAGTGATAAACTTTTAACGTCATTCAAAGAGAAATGTTTTGCTTTTATCATCGATCAACTTACGGAATGTGGTTTAAATGTTAACACATCTTTTGGGGACGAAATATGTGTAGAAAAGAAGGAACGAGTGTTTGGCATCAATCCATTTTACATCGAAATAAGTGCTGGGGTCTCTGAAGATGTTTCGTTCAGTTTTGACGTACCCACAATAAAGCATAATGCTTTGAAGTTGCTCCGCGGTTTGCAATTAAAAAAGGCGATTCTGTTAGAAGGCAGTCCAGGTGTTGGGAAAACAAGTTTAGTTATGGCGTTGGCGAGGAAAACTAATAATAAAATCTATAGAGTAAATCTGTCTGATCAAACGGTAAGTTTTTGTTTAAAAAATTCTAGAAGTTTCTGTTTTTTATTATTATTTATTTTGTATATTTACTATCTATGTAGTTTTGGAGAGAAACAGGGTGATTCAACATTTAGCCTTGAAGTTCTTTTGAAATAAAACACGCAATAGAAATCTTTATTGTACTTGAATGTTTAATTTTTGGCAATTATACCGCGTACACTTCCACACTTTCCAACACTCAATTAATCAATGTGAGATGACGAATTGAAGTGTTTGATTGTTCTCACTATGGCGATTATTTTACCTGGAATAATCACGAATTTTGCGAAAAGTTTTCGACCATTTTCGCAGTAAGTTTGGATAATTTTGACGCGATGTTCGGTTGTAAGCGAATCCATGCTAAAATTGCTAAAATAGTTTATACTTGAGATATATCAAAAAATATTTCTATGGCGCATGCATTATAAGTTACTTTTTTAATTTTTAAGAAACATTAGTTAAATCATATAGGTCTATAATGATTATATTCATCTATCTTAACATTTCCCAAGTAATAAAGTAACCATTAGACACTTCCAGTAATAACATCTACTTTCATAAATTTTGAAAAGGTAAAACATCTTTCCCAAATTTATGAAAGTAGATGTTACTTCCAATTGCAAAGTCATCAGAAAGAACTATGTTTAATATAAATGCTAAACAAATTCGGGTCATATCTGGAACAAAGTCAAATGAATCATGTTCGTTTAATCATGCGGGCGATAAATCGTATGCGTCGAAGAATTTCGAACATGTGATTGTGAAAATAAAGGCGAATGTTTACTATTTACTATAGAGAAAGAAATATAAGCGCTGATAAAATTCGGTCCACATATTAAACGGGGTAAAGTGGATATTTGGATAGGACGTGATTCATTTACTCTTACGGCCGGATCAAACGTCTGCATCTAATGCCAAGTTCGACGAACAGCGCGTTTTTCAATTATGTTTCGACAATTTTATTACTAATTCAGAAATTACAAATCCTCGATTCTACATAGAAAAATCAAACGTCTGTTCGTATGTGAGTTTACAAGGGCGGTGGATAACATTTAATCAAAGGGGGTATTGTATTATTACATATGAATATTTTCTTGCAGGATATATCAGACCTTTTCGGTGCTGATTTACCATTGGAAAGGTGGTGAAAGTGGACATTTTGCGTGGCGGGACGGGCCGCTGTTACAAGCTCTCAAGAAGGGGCATTGGATTTTATTGGACGAGTTGAATTTAGCTTCTCAATCGGTGTTAGAAGGTTTAAATGCTTGTTTAGATCATCGTGGAGAGATTTTTATACCAGAATTGGGAAAAACTTTTCGTGTCAAACAAGGTAATGACACTTTTAAAGGCGCGTACCTACTGACTGGACTCTTGCCCCTCGGGTTTTGACTTTTTGTCGCGAACTTCCGGATATCATGGTTTTTGCCATGGAGCATCAACCCGCGGTCAAGTAATATACATAAATAATATACAGTGTAGGATGAAAGTATGGAAGTATGGAAGCGAACTCAACTGCTGTTTTTTCAAAAACGCGTCGGTTTTAGTTTTTGAACATATACATTAATACGAGGGTAGATTGAAAAGTTTCCGCAATGACAATGAAAACAAAATAAAGCGGATTCAAGGTATATTTTATTTTTCAATATAATCCCCTCGAAATTCAATACACTTGGCCCAATGGTTCTCTAGCTTCTCGATTCCCTCTCGTAAATGACTTTCTTGGAGGTTTCCAAAATAATCGTTTACAGCCTCTATCAGTTCTTCATTCGAATCTCTTTCCACCAAGATTCCGGAAACTTGTCAATTGTTGACTCGGCCTTACAGTTAGAAACAGAACACTTTTTACAATATTTTGCTGGCGATATCATCTCTAATATTTTTTGAATTCAGACCATGAGTCACAGAACACCTCAATCTACTCTCGTAAAATGACCGTGAACGTTTGGGCGTTCAGACACCACCAATTGGGAAACGCCGTTCTAGTCAGTAGGCGCCTTAATTTGAACGCAATTATATTAAATATCGATATACCAACGAAATTTCAGGTACGAAATTCTTCGCGTGCCAAAACCCATTGAAACAAGGCGGTTCGAGGAGAGGTCTTCCGAAATCATTTCTGAATCGCTTTACTCAAGTATACATCAGCGCTTTAACCCATAAGGATTATTTGCGGATTTTGAAAGAACAATTTCCTCAAATACCGATTGAAGTTCTGGTAAAAATGGTTGATTTTAATGAGAGACTGCTTGAAGAATTAAACAGGTCTGCGTTTGGACGTAAAGGTGGTCCTTGGGAATACAATTTGAGGGACTTAACAAGATGGTGTGAAATCATACTTTATTGTTATAACACTTTGATCGAGGATAAGCAATACGCCCCGGAATGCTCCGTAAAGTTGATATATAGCAATCGCTTGCGCACGTTGGACGATAAAAGAAAAATTGAAGAAATTTTCGAGGAAGTGTTTAATCGGAAAGTTTCCGGGGAACTTACTACCGTCTATGTAACCGAAACGCGTGTGTATCTTGGAGATTGTTGTTTAGAGCGGGAGATCGATGGATGTAACTTTAATGTGCAAAAGGAAGAAGAAACGTGCTTAGTGCTACGTAGTCAACTGAAAGATTTGAGAAGTTTGGCGTATTGCGTTAATATGAATTGGATGAGTATAATTGTAAGTTTCCTTTTAAATTTTTTTATGTTGATATCTTTCTATAACGCCATCTCGTTGCGATGTTGTAAGTTGTATCAAATGCAAGTGTTATTATTAATATTGTAACTGTTATTACAAACCGGAAACATGACGAGATGATTTGACACCCCCGCAACCAGTTTCCATACGACCAGTACTGCATCAGAAATTCATATAAAATGTACAAAAGATACTAACACACTTGTAGAAAGCAATGAATTTAATAATCTTAGATACACTACCTACTCAAAGCTTTTAGAATTTGAAGATACCATCCTGTTGCATAATGTAATGTTAAGAATTTAAATATATTTATATTTTCTTCTTCCTCCTTAACCTTTTACCCTTTCTGGTACCTTCGGTGTAAGATTCGGAGCCATTGAGCCGTATACGTCTGTATACTGTACTTTACAACTCGGTTGCTAAGCGGGTTTTAATAGTTTCTTATTATACTGAATACTAGTCTAGGCAAACAGCGGTAATTACGGAATAAGTTGCAACAGCCCACATATACCAAGAACTACTCGCATACAGCATACTAACTAGAGTGGGGAATCGGCGATGCTGTCGTAACTTATTTTGTAATTGTACGCTGTTACCGCTGTTTGCCCAGGCTACTGAATACAGTCTGTACCCGGACGGAGGTAGGAATAGGTTAAAATTCCTTGCATTTCTGAATTAAAATCTCATCTAGTGAGGTTCAACCCTCCAACCCCCAAACAAGAGAAAGAAATTATAAGCTATAGAAAAGTGCATTTTCTGTTGTAGATATCACAAAATACGATGAAGAAAAATTGTTTGTAAAGGAAAACTGAATATGGATACAAAAATGCGAAGCACTATGTTTACTTGGATATTTTGCTAATTTAAATCTGTTTAATAAAAAGATATTGGGAAAGTGAATGTTGAAATGTTGCACTTACATAATTTATTATTCTCAGCACGAAATTTTTCAATATCTTCAACATGGAAGGTAGTTACGTCATTAAAAATTAAGAAATTAAATATCCAAGTAGATATTTCACAGTTTTGTATTATTACTGTTTTGCTTTACAAATAACTTTTCTTAATAATATTTTGTCGTATCTACTATAGAAAATGTACTTCATTAGCACTTACAAATTATTATTATTTTTTATTTCCACGACGTAGTTGATTATTTTTTAAAATAGAACAAGGCACAAATTAGTTTTTTGTAGCCTTTCACGGCAACGCGCGCTGCTCGTTTGCCCACATCATATTTACGACTGCAATTTTTTATCCCCCTGCGACTTTTCGCTCAATCGACACCCTTCTACCTCCTTTCCCCTCTCCTACAATGCCTTATTGTAACTAGTAAGCGAGTTTTGCCTGGGCCTGCATCTTAGAGTGAGTCAAATATAGGAACGCACTTCAAGGTCAGGTGCAAAATGTTAATTTTCACAGCGCTTGTCATTTACCTAGTAGAAACTGACCTGACCTTGAACTGGGCTCCTATATATGACTCACTGTACATCTATTCATGCTTCTAGTTAAATTGGTTTCGTTTTTGTTTAGGTTGGAAATTCAGGGTGTGGAAAAACGAGTTTAGTGCGGACGCTAGCCCACCTGGCAGGGAAAACACTGTGTACGTTGCCTGTAATATCAGCCATGGATACGTCAGACCTTCTTGGAGGCTTTGAACAGGTCAGATATCTCCTTGTGTATATTTTATATCCAACAATACTTACACAAATACTAATAATTCACCTATTAGAAAAAAGAGGAAAGAAATCCGAACATGTTGAAATGCTTGATCGACTTCAAATTTTTACAGAATCTTGATGACGATTGCAAGGACTGTGGTGTAGTATTACTGACACTATATCATATCGGTAAACTGACCACACAATTATTTTATTGAATCCAGTGCCACGTGCTTTGCTATTAATAACCCTGGCAGCTTCAAATCGTACCTTACATCATTCGGTAAGGTACGGTTTGAATACCTGGTGATACGTGATCCGCTAGCAGCGAGGCTAGCATCTTTAAATCGTGCCTTACGTTCGAAGGTGCTGCGTTGCTGGCGAACCACGTGTAACCGGATTTAATTAAATAATTGTGTACCGATGTCATGTAGAGTTATGATTGACAAAATGTGTTTTATAGAACTAAGAAAGAACTTATTACATTTTCAGCTTAAAATAATGATAAATCAAGAAGTTATTAGTAATAAATGGTTTCCTACACCTCCATCCTCAGTACGAAGTATACTTCAAATTAGACGATTAATGTCTTGAGAAATGTCATCTGAAGCTGAAATGAGTTGTTTTGGCGGATGCGGCAAATAACCCAGTCAACTCCACCTACTAAATCCCATTCCTGTCCGATGCGTGGCAAATTTGAAGAACAACCAAGCCACATCATCAATATCACATTATTGTCTTGTTGCATGAGAACGTTCCTTATTCAACTTTCGTCTGCACGGATCTATATGGGTGTATTATCTAAAGATTGCTCAGGCTTTATCAGTAAACTGGGCAAATATGCGGTATGATGAGTCATCTGTCGTTTTCATAATGTAATATTATATTATAGAGGACAAAGGACAGATAACTCATCATATCGCATATTTGCCCAGCTTAGTTATCAGTCAATGTGGGTTGTAATATTTGGTGGGGGCAATATCATAGGCGGAGGTAATTACTAAGTGGTGCGTCTCAGTGTGCACATCATCGCGTGATTGAGTAATCTTTTGTTAATCTACCCATAAGGGATTGCAGTACGTTTTTGATGTAACCATTTATTTCCAGGCTCCTGTCAATAAAAACCAAATCTGACCTGCTATCATATATTATTGTATCCTAAATCCTACAAACTTTTTCGTGATTTCGGACGGGAAAGTTACTGAAAGATTGACCGGTCGTGAAAATAATTATCTTAGACTTTACAGTTTATTTCCTTACCTTTCAGTCCATTGTTTCGACTGTACTTCCGTGTCAGGTGTAAAGTGATGGACCCTTGTTTCACCCATGGTTATGAACCGATGCTAAAAATCGACTTTTCGCTGCGAAACATTGGCAAACACTCGATTGAAACGTCCGCAGGACGTTGTTTTTGTTCCATTGTGAGCAAACGCGGCACCCATCTTGCGCACAGCTTTCTCACGTCCAAATGTTCAGTCAATATACGATGTGCAGCACGTTTTGAAATGCCTATCATATCTGCTAGATCGCGCATTCTCAGTCGACGGTTATCCAATACCATTTTATTCACCATTTGGACCACTGCGATGTACGTCTTGGCAGCTCCTACGGCTTCGTTTAAACTTTGCCACCCAATATTTTATTGTTGTAAACGAGGAAGCAGATTCCCAGTTTTGATATTGGTTGGACTGAGACATAACGATGACCAATTTTTTTCCATGCTTACAAATTCACTGAGATATTAAACAAAATATAGGAATTCAGAAAATTGGTTTGGAACCTTTGGTGTAACAAAGCAAACACACTGACAAAGTCAATGCACAAATTTCCACTATCACCAAACAAATATTGCATGTCTCTCGACGGGCGTTTCGCTAACCAAGTTAGCATCATCAGGAGATGATCAAATGTTGATTGATCATCTCCTGATGATGCTAACTTGGTTAGCGAAACGCGCGTCGAGAGACATGCAATATTTGTTTGGTGATAGTGGAAATTTGTGCATTGACTTTGTCAGTGTGTTTGCAAAATATAGGAAGGTCAGGTGCAAAATGTAAGTTTCCAAAGCGCACCTCATTTACCTAGTGGTTGTGATCGTGTGAACATCGAGTACAATTGCAATCTTACCTTAGGCTGTACATTATTAGTCCGTCTTTGTCGCACGTCTCTCTCTCTCCCTCTCCCCCCCCTCTCCCCCCCTCTCTCCCTCTCTCTCTCCCTCTCTCTCCCCCTCTCTCTCCCTCTCTCTCTCTCTCATACAGTGCGCACAAGTTCAAGTGCGTTCCTGACGGACATCTTTAAATTTCAAACTTAAGCTTTATAAGGTTTGTATTTTCGATGTATCGGCAGCTTTGATGTTCATGTGGTCGATTTGTTCGCATTGATTGAGAAATATTAGAGTTTTGGATATGTTAACAAGTTAAATCAATGAAACACAACAGTAATCGTATATTTAAATGCTCATATGCACACACCAACCCAGAATAATAACACTAATGAAGCTAGCCGAATATAGACACTGTCGTATTTAAAAGATGGCTGCCGGACATGCGTATACAGAATTTACTACAAGATTTTCTAATTTTGTCGTTTCTGTTTATTCTTTGATTACGCATAGAAAATGGGGAATCTCTGTATTTTAGATTTGATATCAGACTAGAAATATGTATGCAGCCAGCATGCCGATTTCCACCAATTTCTTTTATATGTTTAAAGACCGTGTGACGTTCAACAAAAGTATTGTGGAAATAGAGGAATATTTGTATTGCATTTTTCATTAGTTGCAATACAACATTCGATCATGTCCCCGAGTAAGTTAATGTTCACGTAGAAGTGCGTTTGCATCTAAAATTATGCACGTTTTGAACATTTCGTTTCCATTCTTTGTGGAATGAAACCACCAACGGAAAATATAAGTCTTTACTAGATGTTTACATAAAATCGCATAAAATACAAAGAAAACTTAAGTAACAAGACACATAGCCACCATGTTTACTTGCCGGTATCGAAGAGAAGACAGCGACGATTTCGTTTTCCCCTTCCACCTCACCTCTGTACCAACTTCACCCTAGTGCAGCCAATCGAAAGATTTTAAACTATTTGGCGGGAATTAGCAGCTTATTTAATATTTGCTTTAGTTATAAAATCCTTTACAATATGGAACAATACGTACCTAAATTTGGTGACAGCGCTCCATTTCATCAAACTTGATTGTGTAAAATGTTTCAATCAATTCCAATCATTCAGAGATGAATGATTGCCAGCGCATATATACATATTATATATGTACTCTGCTAACCGTATATTCGTTTCGCATCTCAATTAGCTATCATAACAAAACTCGTGGATATTTTACGATTTACTGACTGACTGATCGGCCCCTGATGAATTACGATGAAGCGAATTGAAGCTTTTATTTGCACATGCAGATAGGTGGTGGTTGCAATTTATAGCATACGCTTTATTGACTAAAGTTTGGTAAATTCAAAGATAAAACTTTGCCAGGCTCGATGAAGAAAAACCAACATAAACAGTTTAATAGTTTAATTCACTTAACACATACCTACTATTAACATAATCTTAACTTATGCTCCGCCTCTAAATCGCTACCATCGACTCTTATTTTCATGCTTTCATTCTCCTTCTCACTTCAGACTAAACCCAAGCTACCAACCCCCGGGAAGCGGGAAATTCAAATTGCAAATCTACTTACCACAAATGAAATGGTTAAAATTTTTATAAGATATTATTATTATTTATCGTGAAATTTTGCCGTCCGAGGCGGGCCGTCTCTACCACCACGATACCTCACTGCCTAACGAAGATGTATATTTTCGCCTTCATTACAAATACGAGGGCGATTCGTAAAGTAAGCCCCGTTTGGTTATTAAAAAAGACAGCAATACACGAAGAGGTTTTTATTATATACAACTTAAAGCTACTACTTTCAGCTATTTCTCTACATAGTTGCCATTAAAATTGATACGTCTCTCATATGTATGGACCGGTTTTTTAATGCCCTCTGCATAGAACTCTGCCTTTTGTGAATTAAGCCTGTAGCTCTTCATCGTCCTCAAAGCGTTCTGTGTTCTGTGATTGCATCGCGGATTTTTCACGAAATTTTCTCTTCGAAATTACCCAAAAGTTCATCCGTCATACAACAGTTAGTCTTCCACTCCGTTCTTTATCATGGACATTAGTTCGTCCTTCTCGAAACATACGGCACTATCACCTAATCACACTGCCACTCATGACATTTTCATCATAAACAGAACGAAGTTCACGATGAATATCAGCATCTCTTTCATGTTCTTTGCACACGGAAATCGGATACCAGCAGTAGTTCACAGTCGGTAGGATTTCCAATTTTAGCAAACCATTTTAAACGAGCAAAATAGCACGAAATAATGTCGGAACGATTTTCTCATTAGCACTGCCAGACTCACTTTGAATCAGACTACACCACAGCTCTGCTCACTGTGCGGAAACGGAACTTACTTTACGAATGGTCCTCATATAATATTAAGTTGGATGAAAGAAGGAGAATCATTTTAGTCCTGAATAACGCCAAACATACACATTTACTTCTTTTTATGCTGTTCAACGTGGTACGACAGAGTTTAACGTAGGAAAGCTACTTTCTATATTATACCACGTATTATACCGTTTATTATTTAGTCCACCGTTCAGTCCGATGCTGGACATGAAATGCATTGTTCGCCCTTTCCCGGATTGTTTGGCGTGGCGCAATGTAGCGTGGAATGCAATAAATGTGACTGCCCTCGCAAACATTAAACTTTGAGCCGTTCTTGTTTACACGGTTAGAAAAAAACTGCACTTGTATACACAATTGTTTGTTTAATTTTCCAGGACTCATTAAAGTTTGCTCGATTTAATAAACTAAATGAAAATTTGTAAAATGTTTATATAATTTTTATTTGAGTTTCGACTTTGTACTAATTATAAAGAAATAAAACCGACTGTTTGTAGTTCAAGTAGTAGATTAAGGTTGTTTATATGATTTATACATCTTTTTCATCATTTACTTACAAGTATGAAAATAGTTTTAACATTCTTCAAATTATATCTCATTTTTCAATTTAAGCAAATATAAATTCATAAGATCTCCTATATTATACCGTGTGGTGAAGATTGATCTGTACAAAAGGAGAATAATAAGAGCAATCATTTCACTTAATTTACTAACTATCCATTATTGCGATGTGAATCTCACCACTCAGTATGTCTATATACACGTGTACTGACCCATATATATACAGGATGTCCCATGACATGCTCAAGGACATGTTACTGAAGCAATTTCAAGTTAAAAATGAAAGTGAACACATGCCCAAAAATGCATCGTAACTGAGCTACGAGCATTTGAAGGTTTAGATAACTCTACTAATGCAAGTATTACGTACCGCTGCAAAAAGAAAATCTTATCATGTAAAAAGAAGTCGTTTTATTGGATTAGTTGCCCACTCAATTGCTATATACATAATCTAACTCTTTTTAGAATTGAAGGGATAGCTCTGCTAACAGTCTCAGGATCAATTCGAATAGTTTCTGCGGTATCCATAATCCTGGCAACAAGTTGTTCTCTGTTTTCAGGTTTTTTCTGCATAAACCAAATTTTTCAGCCTTCCCCATAAAAAATAATCAAGGAGATTGTAACCTAGTGACCTTGCCGTCCAAGCAACTGCTAAACCCTTTCCAGTCCTGCGGTTCGTATAATTTTGATTAGGAAAATCTGTTACTTACCTACCCAAGCGTGGAGGTGCGCCATTGTGCTGTATCCATACTCGTCGGCTTACATTAAGAAGAACGTCATGTAGTAATACTGGAAGGACATTTTCCAGGAAACCTAAATAATGACCAGTCGTGAGACGTTCTTCGATTATAAACGGGCCAACGAGACGATCGTCAATAATACCACACCAAACATTCACCGAAAATCTATCTTGAAAGTTGGATTCCGTAGTTAGCCGTGGATTTTCAGGTGCCCAACAATGTGAATTCCCGGCGTTATTGATGCCGTTTCGTGCGAAGGAGGCTTCATCACTAAACAATATTTTTCGTCAAAGCTTTCGATTTTCCACTAACCAGCGACTAAATTCAAGTCTTGATGCGTAGTCGCCAGGTTGCAAATCTAGTACAGGAAAGATGGGGTACGGGTACAAACCGAAGTTGTGTAAAGTTCCTCCGTACTCTCACGCGGCCTAGGTTAAGTTTATTGGATATTCTTCGGACGCTAGTAGAAGGTTGAGCGTCAGTTATATTAGGTATTGCTTCTGCTTGAGCAAGTTCTTGTTAGCACGAGACGCTCAGAAGTAGCTGTAGAAAACTTACCTGTTTCTCTTAAACATCAATGGGCATTGCTAAAAACAGTTCTACAAGGTAGTCTATGAGTTTTGGACATATCCTCATTGAACATTTTTAACTTAAAATTACTTCAGTAACATATCCTTAAGCTGTGGTAGTCACGTTATGGAACACTCCGTACATGGGTGTATGTACCTATACTTCTTTTAGCTACAAAATACTTATCGATGCATACATATACGATACTTTTTCTACATACATATATCGTAAAATAGAAATATATATTTATTATTAACACCTTTTGGAGGAACGCTAAACACGAAAATCAGTTCTTTAGATGCTTATAGTAATTGTTTTACTTATATACGCCCATAATTTGACATGCCATCGTGTAAATTAATACGAGACTATACTTTCGTGTCTTATAATTTAGTTAGTTTTAGGTAGATACTTCTTAATCAATTCCTATTTTAGGCGGATTTTGTTACCTTATATAATTTCCATAAGTCAGAGTTAATGGTTTTTATACGTACAACTGAATAGGAACATGCCACACGTGATAATTCTCTCCATGGTTTTGTATTTTTTTATCATCGTTAGATCTATAGGCAGTGTTTAATATTGAATATTTTAATTATTTATTTTATTACTAGTAATAAATGGACATCTTTTTTCTGTCGAAGTAAGTCTGTTAAAAGTATAAAAATATTAATCTAATGATATGCTCTTGGAATTTTTAAGTAATTGAAGTTTTATCCGTTCATTTGAATATTCGATTCGAGTCTAGGTATTGTTGTAAATGTAATGATTTCTCGTTGTTTTCTTAATCGTTAATTAATTAACCTTAATGAAAATGAAACTCCTTAGAAACCAAACAAATTATGGGGTGAAAATACTGAGCCGACTCCCATTTTAAATTTTATTGTTAACGACATAAAAAGCCAGATCTTTCGCGCAGCAGAATAGTGTTTTGACAGTTTAAAGAAGCAAATTTGCTGTTTCAATTATGTGTGTGACCTCCCCTTACCCTTGTTACATCATTTAATTGCTTTTGAAGTCCAGATCCGTCTCTGTTGATCATGCTCCAAACCATTAATCTACGATGGATGTTTTACATATCGAAGAACCTTTGACTCTACGAGACGTTCGCCACGTCATCTGGGGCAAATTGCGATCGCAGCTCTAACACATAAACCGAGTTCTGCTCGCTAAAGAAAACCTGTTAGCTGATGCAAACGTTAATGTAATAAAACTTCTATTAGTATTCTTTTTCAAAATGAAGACAAACAGTAAATTTTGCCGTTAAGCACTGCTTTTTAGCAGATCACCGACCTATTAGGCGTCGTATTATCATATAGTGGACACGCCTGACAGTTCTGGTCGAAGCTTCTGTCTTTTCGCTTCCAAAGTCTTTTTAATTGGTTTCACTGGAGCAAATCTTTTGCTTGCAGCCTGTGAAAGAATCTTACGATCAGATGGTTCGGGGGTTTTCTTTTATGGTCACATTTTTTCCGCCTTTGTGCAGAGACGTGTTCCTCCTTCATTGATTCTTACACTAAACTTACTTTCTGTAATTTTGCGATTTCTCCGTTGTGAAAGTTTGTCGGACTCTAGAAGAGCTTGTATAGCAGATTTTTGTTGTTGGGTTAAATCTTTACCGGATATTTTCTATCAATAATGCGAGATATTAAAAATTGTTTGCTAATATTAAGTAATTACAACAAAACAAGGGAATTAGAATAATAATTTTTCCGCCACAATGACGAAATACTAGCACAAAACAATACACAATACTGCATAACCTAGTTTTTATGCGATTACAACGAATTTTTTAAAAATATGAACGTGTTCCCTACGCTGTTAACTTGTTAAATGTTGAGTAATTGAAAACTAGTATCAAAGAGATATTTTTAGAGAGTCATATTACTACCCTGCCTCTGTGACTTGTGTTAAATTTTGTACGAACGAAAAAGATGAAGAATCTTTCTGAATACAATTTTTAGCGTAATTTATTTTCTGGGATTAATAATATAATTCATTGGCTTAACAATTGGCTGCTCTTAAACGTTAAAATATATTTGCATTGACATAAGATTTCCAGGTAAACGGGTGATTAATGAGATAGAGTTGCTGAATTTGCGCTAATAGTACAACAACTATCTGAAACAACTGTACTAAAATAGTACCATTGCGCTATACGAACACAGATGGCTTCATACTATACTATACATTCAGTTTCAATATATAGTATGAAGCCACCTGTATTCGTATAGCGCAAAGTTACTATTCTAGTACAGTCGTTTCAGATAGTTGTAGTACTATTGGCGCAAATTGAGTAAGTCTATTAATGAGGTATTGTGAGTAATTCGACCAGGGCATACAATCCCTTTGGATTGTATGTTTATTGACTGGTAATATTCTTGATTTTTGGATTGTTCAATATAACTGGGATAGATATGCTGTCTTTGGTCAGTAACAGCTGCGCACTGCTTTCTTTTTCATGTTTTTTTGAAACAACTGTTTAGCATTATCGATGTTGTTGGACCTAAACCCTCTTTAGCCAGAAATACAAAAGAATTTTCTTTAGGAATTTATTGTGCAATGTGCTGAAAATTTGTACGAGAACAAGGAAAAATCTGTCATCTGTCATTATTATTCCCAACACTACTTTATGCACCACTTCATCCCTTTGGAAACTAAAATTTATCGCAGAATTTAATCATTTTTCGTGTTTTGCAAACAAATTTCCGTTCCTATTTAATGATCTGTTTCTAATACCGAATATTAGAGTGGCATGTTCCATTTATTTTTAGTTACTTAACATTCATTATTCCTATTTTTTATTTTATTATTATTATTTATTTACTTTTTGTTTCTTTTTGTTTTTTTTTTTTTGATAATATCTCAGTTTTGTGTTTCTCACCCTAAAAAGTGGAAACGCTTATCGATGTTGATTGACTAAGGTTTCTAATATGTCATGCATTTAATTTCGTACTACAACGTATGTATGTATGTATGTGTATTAGCTAAAACAGTACGTAGTGTAATGACAAATCAGTATAAGTAATATGGTGTTTGTATGTATGTACAGATTTTAATTGTTTAGTCGGTAGGTTTTCGTTTTATTAGTTTGAGTCTTTTATAGTTGCCATTCCCCGAGCTCCTTATATCCTTGTGGATCTATCCCATTCCGGCTAGTCGCTCTCGTTCGGCGATTCCGGATCAGGGCTCGAATAATGCGGTGGTGTCGGAATACTCCCATTTAAGGGTTCCGGTGCCCAGGGGCTCAAATCGGTGTCTCCCTGTAACAAGAATCACGATCGAAGTTATAGTCGGTATTTGCGGTCAAACAATAACTATTCTACATCCTGCAATGTCTTAAGGGGAACTAAGTGTATATTTACATGGTAATTCGATGCTAGAGGCACTTTACTTATTGTAATTTAAATATTAATGTAGAATTATTTATTTTAATGTTGAACGATACAAATCGAAAAGTATGATTAGAGTTGTAATAATGTTACAACTCAAATTCTTCAATTGAATACGAGGGCTACAAATTTTCCAACCTCCGATAACGCCTTCAAACAGTACCTTACAGCTTAACTGCACAGAATTGGTTTTTGGAAGATTGGAGGGGAAGATAAAGTATTCGGTGTTAGAATAAGTAATAGTAGAATCAGAGAATAAGAATGCAGAAATAAAAATGGCAGATATTGCAGTTTTGAGGGTGTGTATGTGAACTTGAAAAACAACAATACCATAAATTTTCTTGACGTAACTCTTATAAGGGAAGGACACTACCAATTTGTAGTTTGACATCTTCAGAAGAGCAAGGTGCACAAACTTCACGATCCCACTTTTCAGTTCAAATTAGTACAAAATATGTTACTGGCTTCAAAAACTTTTGGTAAAATGATACTAATACAAAGAAAAATCGGAAATGTAACCGACACGGACGTTGGTCATTACCATTCAAATAACCCACACTTAGTTGATTATAAAGATGGAAATCCAGGCCGAACTAGCTCAATGGAAACGGCGTAGGTTCAAGTACGAGAATTTATAAGTAACAAGGCGCCACTCTCCAATTATAAACTGGATCGCATCTAAGTTTCTGGAGTCAGAGGAATCCCCCAACTTCGTTGGTAAGTGAGACGAGGCTATCCGAACGGTCTACGTAACTTATTCTTTTATTCGGTCGGGAAGCGACCAGCAAGGTTACTCAAAAACTCTATTTAAAAATAAAATAAAAGAAATAAAGATAAATTGAGGCGAGAGAACAACGTTGAACCACACTTTATTCGTCATAGACAGCACCCTTGAGGTGCTAGCGTTGTTAAACAATGTTTACACAACTTTCGGTAACCGTTGGACTTCCAGAGGTTTCACAGACACATTACAGCTTCGTAGAACGTAATTAGAAAAGTATGTGCGAGTGACAAGTAAACGTGTGCCCCCCTCTTAAAATAAAATACTAAACAGAATAGAATGTTTCGTTCAACAAATATCTAACTAAATCGTTAACTGTAAGATAGAAAAAGTAAGAAACCCCCTTTTTACTCGAACACAAATCCCCGATTTACCGAAGCTAAATTAATTAAATAATTCTAGAGAATTTTTCCCAAAACTCAACGAGACAAATATAGAATAAAGGCGGGACTTAGCGTGACGTGTTTCCGGTTGTCAAATCACGTATGGCGTTGTAGTCGCTGTCGAGGCGGAAACTGTCAAAGATGGCGGCTTTCCTCGCACCTGGTGTTAAAATGTCGGAAATCCAACCGGATACAGCAAACTGAAGACTAAGTCGGCTTCTAGCTTCTACGATAATTCTTAGATGTTCGTAAAGTTTTCAGATGTTTTCAAAATAAATCTTAACACTCTACTAGCTCTATACTAATCCCCTACAACAACTTGAAAGAAAAAATAACGGCATCGTAATTAACAAAAAGGAAGACTCATCGTTAGTTCCAGCAGTAAAATTGGGGAAGCATAACTTCCAAATTCACACAACGATAATATGGGAAGTTTATCCACAGTCGAATTCGCCTGCATATCCTCGACAAACGAGACTTTAAAGCGAAAACGGAATAACCTATTCACGGAAAACCACCTGCTCAACCAAATACAACACGCACAATGTCTATACGTGCACCTACTAGCGCGAATTGTATCAAAAACATACGAAAGCGGGGCGCCATCTACACGTCAGAACTGGAGCGAGAGGCCAAAAGTAACAATACCGGAACGCTGTTACAAACTGGCCCTAAGAATAGCAGCGTATAACGCTATGATACATAGAGCATTTGCAGTGCCTTTATCAATGATATGAGGGTAAATCAATAAATAAGTCGCAAAACTGGATGGAACCAATAATAATCAAAGTAACTTCCTGACACTTATTTCACTTTTTGACATATGCATGTACATTCAGACACTTATCCCATATCTTTACGTAAGTCCTTGCAAGCCGGTGGCAAGAAGTGTCCTAGTTGCAACCAACGAATGACGGCCATCCAAATAATTTTTGGATGTCGCAAGAGCAGGGCCATTCTGTTCATTTTATGTTCTTCAGAGAACTGGCGGGGGGACCCACCGTGTATAAACTTTACGAAACTTCAACGAATACTTTAAAAATAAAGGCAAAACTCGGATTGAAAAAAGTCTATGAAAATCTGAAGAAAGAAACACGATCCCAACCAGATTCGATCAAATAATGGAAAGGAATCCATCCCCATCAATAATGAGACACACATAACTGTCTATATCCAAAAGAGTGTCTGAATTTAATCAACACAAATCTAAAATTCAAATTAGCCGTTTCGTACCCGATGATTTCAGCAATTGCTTACCATGAGATACGTAAACGTCTTGTAAAACGCAATAAGTTCGTAGGATGCCTAATAAAACAACAACTTTTAGGCAAAATTCGACTTTACTCGTTACCATTTCTGATGCTTCTCTAACATTTCGATGCCTATTTTGTACGATGATTTATCTTTGGACTCAAAATACCTCTCAGATTCGGCATTCACCTCTTCATTGGAGCCAAATCTCTTTCCTTGGGGCATTCTTTTTGGGTCTACAAACAGGTCGTAGACGTTGGGAGCCAGATCCGGAGAATACGGTGGATGGGAAAGCAATTCAAAGTGCAATTTGTGCAATTTTGCCGTTGTCACGATGGACTTGTGACATGTAAGCAGATCAATTGATTGTCATAAAATTTTGCACGTATCGTTTGGAAATTGGTAGTTTCTAAAACTCATATGGATTTGTCAATAGTGGCACTATCTATATGTCATATTACGAACTTATTTAGTGATGTGTTATATATTGTGGAATATAGCACGCCGATTATTCACCCATTTTTCCTAAAAGAATTGTTGCGATTAGCTAGTGGTTGTTGAGCCTCCTTGAGCGTTAAGCGGAGAATTCCTTTGAACAACTATAGGTTCGTTCCAACACAGCAGAAAACCAGTTTGTAGATCGTCGTGTACATGCGCAGAGCAAATTTGGCGTTCTAAATTTGCTTTGCGCATATATCCGACGATTTGAAAATCGATTTTGCGGTGTGTTGGAACGAACCTTTTATTGTTCAACAATCGAGCGTTGCGCGCTTTGTAGCACTTATTGGTAGATCTTCCATATTATTTTGAGTTTGACATCTTGCAAACCCACTTCCTAAAAATGCTTCTGACCTATGGGTATACTTTGCCCCTGAGATGAAGTGGAGTACTCAATTCACAAACGGTCTGCTGACTCAGAGGTTACAATAGATAATTTCAAAATTACAGCGCGTAGTACGGAAAAGGTTGGGGATTACGGAATATACTTGCTTTTTCTGGAAGAAACAAATACAGATATTTCACTTTTAGTCTCCTACATTATACAAGAAATGTTAACTACAGAAAAAGAGAGAGACAATATATGTAAATCATACAATAATAATAATCAGTTGGGATAACGGAATTGAATAAGCACGTACTAGAGGAAAATCTTTTCAGAGCAGGCGATTTCCGGGCGGAATTCTAATTGAACGATTGAACTAAGTAATTTAATTACGCAGCGCATCGAGTAATCAAATTTTCCGCGCGAACTTCCGGATAGGACTCCATTATTCCGTTTTATACTTTCTTTAACTTCATTATACTTTGGCATCCGTATAAATCCAATCCATTCCATTATACCACAGCATATTTATTAAACCCTTCTGTTCCTTTTGTGGAGAAAGTAATTTCTCAGCACAAATTGGATAGCAATAATAAATTACTAGCCCAGAACTTTATCGAACACTAGACTTCGAAAAAGTCGAGATTTAATTCCTGTGGGGATATTCTTTTTCCGCTGAGTCTCCCTGGCAGGTCACATTTTTTTCAACAAAATTTTATTTGACATTGTAAGCTAGTATTTTACATGTTTAATCACTGTGACAGTTGATAAATACACTTCACAGTCATTACCACAAGAGCAAGGATTAAACAAATATTTGTTTATACATTTATCTAGTTATATTTTCCCTGATGGTGTTTCGAAAACGTTTGAAAACGTTCTGGGAATATAACTATTGTTTCAACTACTCTGGTTTAATTGACCTAATTGTGGTAGAAAACTATCATATAAGTATTTTAAACAGCATGAAACTCTATACTCTATAGTAAGAGTGTAACTGTAATAATAATAGAATCATGCTCACACCACTTACATATAATATTTAATTACCATAGAGCTATCTGGATGGGCTGGCGCAGGAAGGGGTGTCTTGAGTAGCGATATGTCTGCTTGTCTCGGTGGGTCCGGGGGCGGTGGAACGCTGGGCGAGCCCAACCATAGGGGTAACCAGCCGCAACAGAGGTCGAGCGCCGCTCGTCTCAGGCCTCTGTGGAGAACCAGGAAGAGTGTGGGATTCACTATCGCGTGAACGTATGATATGTGCAACGTTATCTGTAACGAAATTGTAATCACATGTATGTACGTATCACGTATAAAGCGCTATTACGATTTTCTTTGCTTCGTCTTCCGGTAATCTAAAAGCAATGTTCTGTAGGATAGAAGCTAATAACGGAATATAAGAATTGTCAGATTATGAACGTGTTGCTCCTATCCTCTTTGAGTTCGGAAGTCAAATACTTGCTGTGTAGTTGGAACAAAAATTTAATACATATTTCCTTGAAATACGAAGGATGAAGATTTGTAATGGCAAAATAAATAAATTTACAGTGTTATGTAAAAATGCAATGTTTATTAACCCATCATAGATCACCGTAAAGCTGACACGATCCGCGATGGTATCCCATTTGGAGCATTGCGTCAAGAGATACTCAAAACAAAACAAGAAATTCGAGTTTGCACTCAAAATTCAAAATGGCGTAGGAATATGGCAGTTCAAAAGATGGAAAAGTTTAGCCAACTACGTGAAAATCTGTATTCGCGAAGTTTCCTTGGGTTGTTAATAACGAACCTGACGTTTCGGATTTTAGAAAATAGCCAACCAAAGTTGGCGCTCAAACATCGACCAAAATTCGAGTTTTCCTTCCTTAACCGTTGTGTAAATCATGAGAAAGTCATGGGCTATGTCCTTAGTAATGGGGCGGACTTTGGGTACTAGTCTCTTAACTATTAGAATTCATCGAGAAATTGCCACCTTACTTCGATTTTCCAACGTGGCAGATTTGGGAAAGTTTTGCAAATTACATGAAACTTGGTATTTTGGAATTGCTTGGGTCGCTAATAACGGATTTGACGTTAGTTTGTCCGTTTTTAAAAACAATAGACTGAAGATGAGGCTCAAGAATCGACTAAAATCACACTTTTCCTTCGTTAACTGTTGCACAGTGAATATAAATGATGAGGAAGTCATGTTATGGAGCGGATTTTGAGGGTTAGTCTCGTAACTGTCGGAATTCGTTTAGAAATTCCCACCCCACGTAGATTTTTCATCATGGTGGATTATACCTTGTTTCAAAAATAGAGAGACGAATTTCTGAACACACCACTTTTATAATAAATTCTAATTGGTCGAAAGCAGCACCAAATTACACTGCACCAATCCTACTATAATCGTATCGTGTACGTATTCTGTCAAATGTATTGGCATTTGTTTATTACCGCTAGTTATTATGGTGTTTACCATATTTTTCTGTTTCCTCTGCCTCTTTCGAAGTATTACTTTAATTTGCCGCGTAAATTTTATTCCAGATTTTATAGTATGTAATTTGGGTTTGGGGTTCGCTCAGAAATCCGTCTCTCTATTTCTGAAACAAGGCCATACTATCGCAAATCGAAAATTGGAAGTTTTGTAAATTACATGAAAGCATTGGAAAAGTATTGCCAGTTGCAGGAAAATTAATATTCGGGAATTGTTTGGGTCGCTAATAACGGATATGACGTCGAGATCTATCCGATAGGCTTATTTCGAACGCGATCGGGCTAAGTTTTCTTTAGCTCGAGAACGGTAAGAGGTAGAGCGTTGGGGATGGAAGATTTGGATTCAACGGGCCAAAATCTATCGGATAGGCATATTTTGAACGCGATTGGACGCAAAAATATTTTTGTTCAAAAAGATTTCTACCTCAAAGCATTAAAATTTTATCGGTTTTTCGAGATAACATACTTCCGATAGCGCTAGCTCGATAGGGTTATAGTACTCAAGGAGACGATTAAAATAAAACAAACCAGAGGTCCCTAACTCTTACCGTTCCGGAGATAGCATTTTAAAATTTGAAAAATGTTTCTACCTGAAATTACTAAAATTTCGTTCTAGGGCGAAAACCATGAGAGATATCGCGTTCGTTCTTATTCCATTCGATTCCTAGGCGAAATCTACGGTCTATTCGATCACGATCGAGCCATAAATAAAGTAGTGAGAGCGATTTGAAATTTGGCGCCTAACGAAAATCTCGATTTTGAACGGAATTTTGGTCATTTGACGAAAAATTCATGTTCGAATTTCGAAGTTATTTTGCACAAAAATATACATATTCGGACCGGTAATTACGTAGAACATATCGGTTCGAACGTGGAACGCATAGGTTTCGAGAAAACGCCATTAGAAGTTAGGGCAAAATGCCTTAAATTAAGGGTGTGTATAGGGTAAATTTTGGTCATTTGATGAAAAATTTATGTTCGAATTTTGAAGTTATTTTCCACCAAAATATACACATTCGGACCGGTAATTGCGTAAAACATATCGGTTCGAACTTGGACCGCATAGGTTTCGAGGAAACGCCATTCGAAGTTAGGGCAAAATGCCTTAAATTAAGGGTGTAATAGGGCAAATTTTGGTCATTTGACGAAAAATTTATGTTCGAATGTGGAAGTTATTTTGCGCCAGAATATACATATTCGGACCGGTAATTACGTAAAACATATCGGTTCGAACGTGGAACGCGTAGCTTTCGAGAAAACGCCATTCGAAGTTAGGGCAAAATGCCTTAAATTAAGGGTGTGTATAGGGTAAATTTTGGTCATTTGATGAAAAATTTATGTTCGAATTTTGAAGTTATTTTCCACCAAAATATACACATTCGGACCGGTAATTGCGTAAAACATATCGGTTCGAACTTGGACCGCATAGGTTTCGAGGAAACGCCATTCGAAGTTAGGGCAAAATGCCTTAAATTAAGGGTGTAATAGGGCAAATTTTGGTCATTTGACGAAAAATTTATGTTCGAATGTGGAAGTTATTTTGCGCCAGAATATACATATTCGGACCGGTAATTACGTAAAACATATCGGTTCGAACGTGGAACGCATAGCTTTCGAGAAAACGCCATTCGAAGTTAGGGCAAAATGCCTTAAATTAAGGGTGTGTATAGGGTAAATTTTGGTCATTTGATGAAAAATTTATGTTCGAATTTTGAAGTTATTTTCCACCAAAATATACACATTCGGACCGGTAATTGCGTAAAACATATCGGTTCGAACTTGGACCGCATAGGTTTCGAGGAAACGCCATTCGAAGTTAGGGCAAAATGCCTTAAATTAAGGGTGTAATAGGGCAAATTTTGGTCATTTGACGAAAAATTTATGTTCGAATTTGGAAGTTATTTTGCGCCAGAATATACATATTCGGACCGGTAATTACGTAAAACATATCGGTTCGAACGTGGAACGCATAGCTTTCGAGAAAACGCCATTCGAAGTTCGGGCTAAACACGTAAAATAGACCGTATGTAGGGATGAATATAGGGCAAAAATGGGTAAACTTTAAGCGCCCCCAATTAAGATACTATCCCGGACTCGAGTTTTAAGGTAGTCTATAGATGGTTAATTACGTCTATCTACATGTTGATAATCTGATATTAAACCTAAAAGTGTGTCATGAGAAGTAATTTTTGTTTGGCCTGCAATCTCACGAGAGATTTAAAAATTGCTTTTTGGGGAGAATTGTGGAGTGCACTTATTGCAATTAATTTTACTTACAATGTAATCGACCCCAACTAACAAAGAGGCATCGCGACGTGGTACCAATCGATTTCAACGAAACTCGCTATCACTGTAATTCATTACGTCAAGTATGTTTGGCTAAATTGTAACTCCCAAGCGTTTTCGAGAAAATCAAATTTGAAAAATTCATCCTCATTAGTAACTCTACGTAAATTGTTGAAATAAGGTTATTTAGCGCAGTGGGTATTTTCTCCGACCAGCAACATATGGGTTATGACTCGCAACGTACGTATGTGTTTTTTGAATACATTTCGTTTGTTATTACGGACAATTATTGTATATGAATTATTAATTATTAATATGACGCTTTATTATTTTTTTATATTCATTTACATTTCTGTCTAGGAAATCGATCTAACAGATAGACACACAACACGAATAAATGTAGAATGTACATATATATAATTATTTTGCGCAACAAATGAAATGTAATAAAACATCTAAATACTACCCACTTCGTTAAAATGACCTTACTTCAACGATTTACTGCACAGACCTATTAACCGGTGTAAATTTTTCAGCTTTGATTTTCTCGAAAGCGCTTGGGAGTTGCATTGTTTCGGTTTACCCAAAAATACTCGACGTAATTACCAATTACGTTAACGAGTTTCGTTCGAATTGATTGGTATTTCGTCGCGATCGTCTTCTTGTAAGACGCGCCAGCACACTTGTCACCACACGATTCGATCAAATAGGGTTGAAGATGCTGCTCACGTATGTATCTTTGCGAAACAATGAAGCGGATGATGAGGATTGTATTGATATGATTTAGGAAAGTACTGTAATAGACTGTGTGTAACCTCTATTATTTTTTGGGAGAAATTTGAAACTGAAAAGATAGGTATTGGTCACAATTTAACTTTGCCCTCATAAATTTTAAAATGTTTGGGTTACTCGTATTATCAATGCTAAAGCTAAAAGGGTAGAAATGTAATAATTCATGTGTAAATTTAGATAATACCTATTGGTTGACATTGTACATTTATAAACGTCTATCCGTGTCTCCAATGCGAGTTCTGCGGCCAGACATATTAAATTAAACTCGACCGAAAAAGTGATGGATGTCACATACTGAAGGTTTCGGTTTTATATTCACCTGTATCATCTCCGTAAATTTACATACAGACATATGTACCCACATAATATATGCTGAAAATGCGTGCTGCGGTTAGTAACAAAAATTCATATGTTCATACGTGATATGATGACAGTTAAAGCGGTTAAGTTTCTCATTTGCTGATTTTATAAAGTGCTTTTCCCTTCCCGTAGCGTGCATTGTGTGTATTACATAAAGCTGCGCTTCGAATTTTACCACTTGAACTGGTTGAGACAATAATTGAAGAAGGTAGGAACAAAGAAATCGTTCTTGTGGTTTAGGTTTTTATGAAATACTGCCGTTATCATCATCCTTCACTTCTTACTTCACTTTTGAAAAAGCAGACCAAATCCTTCAAATGTTTAGGAATTAATGGGCAAAGAAAAATAGAATAAGAAAATAATGAAAGCACAATTCAATAAAGACAATTTTCTTAGACCAGACATATTCAAAAGATGAGCTAGAAGAAATTAGTTAATCGGGTTCTCGAAGCAGGAGATGAACGAGAAGAACGTAAAGACGAAAACCAAAGAAATTTTGTGAATGATGATGTAAGAAAAGGGGCAATGGTGAGGGACGTAAAATAAAAAGGGATTTTAAAGACGGGAGAAGGTAGAAATGATTGGAAGATCTATAAGGAAGCAAAATAACTCAATTTTCAATAACATGACACCAAAAGGTGGAAAAGGTCTAAGCCAGAAAACGAGAGATTGTCTTATGCTTTCAAATATATTTTTTGAAATAAATTCCAGAGAAGGTGAAAGCTCTTAAAAGAATTTGATTTTGCTAATTCTGAAATTGACGTGTAGCTAGAAATCGTAAGCGAAAAAAAGAAAAGATGAAGTTTAAATGAGATAATTACACACAAAATCAACAAATGACATATAAAAGATGAAAGCTAAGATACATAGATGAGAGTGGGGATAATTGATTTACAGAGAAAAATTATGAACTGAAAAAGGGGAGATTTAGAACTGCATATTAGTAGACAGAAGACAATAGCAAAGAAACGAATTCAGGAGAATACGAAACTGATGGAATTGCCGTTAAGCACAGGGCAGAAGTGAAAAATCGGGGCAAAATTGGAGTAATGGAAGAATCTATGAAGAATACAGTCCGTGATGAAGATTGAAGGCATTCGAAACAATGGAGAAAATTGTAATTTCTTGTACAAATTTGATACTGGAATAACAGTTCTCACACTTTGTAAGTTTTTGTCTTAAGCACTGATAAACAGTTTTGTAGTTTCAAGTCAGGTGAATATAAAAAGAAGATTTCGTTAGCAATAAAATGAAGGTAAAGCAAGTGAAAGGAGCAAGGGAAACTTGAAAAATTAGTAATCATCAAAGAGACTTATCGAAAAGAACTTGAAATAATGAAATGGACGCTATGTTATACTATAGAAGAAGCAAATGAAACTCGGGAAAAGAACTGGTTCAAGATAGGAAAACACGGAGAAAATTTGTTAATGAAGTGGAAAATACACAGAGAATAAAAATGATTTCGGCACCTTTTGGAGTAACAGATTAATGTATGTATGTTCGTTGTTTAACCCTCATTATTGTCAACATCGTCCTAAAAGGAATCATATTGTTTAGCTAAAAAATGTTGAGTATTAAACCCCATTTTGTTATAAAATCTTTATATCTACAAATTTCATCAGTTTATCCAATCGCAAAACATTACGTGAATCAGCTTGAATGAGTTCGAATGAATATGGAAATAGAGTACGACCTCCCTTATCCAAGATAAAGGGGGTTGAAAGCATCTCTAATAGGCAAAAATTTGTAATTGCTGAAACCCATGACACGGTATTAAACAATAAACTATTAAGGATTGATATTTCGAAATAGCAAATATTCAATACTTCCATCCAAGATTTGGATGTTGGATCAGTTTTTGGATCAGTTTTTGACAAAATGGATGTCATAT
Source organism: Chrysina gloriosa (assembly GCA_038088585.1). NCBI lineage: Eukaryota > Metazoa > Arthropoda > Insecta > Coleoptera > Scarabaeidae > Chrysina > Chrysina gloriosa. The sequence goes on along the minus strand of CM076089.1, from coordinate 9,717,393 downwards.
TCACTCGAATGTAAATATCTTCAGTCTCAAATGTTACAAAATTACCTAAATCATTTCAAGAAGAATGGGAACAATTTATCCTTCGAAATCGCCGATGAGGTTTGCATTTTTGCATATCACAAAGAAATGGTAATTAAAGCAAGCGATAGATGCTCCATTTATATAAAAAAGGAATCTGGTGAAACTACACAGCTCAAAACAATTAGAGAAATACTTATTTATCGTCCATCTGAATAAGTTTTTTTAATCGTAACACTATACAAATCTAGTTATGAATATTACCAAAATTTACCAAATATTACCAACATTTTGTTCGAATAAGTTTACGAACCGTACACGAATTAGCGAGCGGAAAATCGGATTTGGTTCGATTTCGGAGCGTCATCTTCAATCGGCCATTTTATAAAATGGGAAACTAACGTTAGATCCGTTATCAACGAACCAAAAACCGTTCTACACCCTCTGTCCCAAAAGTAACCGCAATAGTTCGAAATAAAGCATGCTATGTATGTTATGTCCACAAAAATCATTGTATTTATTCGAAATATTCTCCATGTGCTACAATACATCGATTTGCACGGTCAACGAGTGCTTCAAACGACTTTTTCATGTCGATCTCTGGGATGGCCTTTAGGATGCCGGTCGTCGATCTTTGAATGGCGTCTACGGATGCATAACGAACTCCTTTCTGCTTCAAATGAAGACGAGGGAACAGGAAATAATCGCATGGGGACAGATCAGGCGAATACGGTGGGTGCTGTATCGAATATATTTCATTTTTCGCCAAAAAATCGGTGACAATCGTTGCTCGATGACACGGTGCGTTATCGTGCAGTAATCTCCAGCTGCCTGGCTCGCGATATTCGGGCCGAACACGACGAATGCGACCCAGCAAACGCCTCATAACATCGAGGTAATATGCACCATTAACCGTTGAGCCGTATGGAACGAACTCCTTATGGATAATTCCCTTCGAATCGTAGAATGAAATCAGCATTGACTTGATTTTCGACTTCTCCATTCGTGATTTTTTCGGATTTCCTTCTTCTGGTGACCTCCACTCTGCGCTTTCACGTTTGCTTTCTGGTTGGTATTGAAAGCACCACGTCTCGTCACCAGTCACAATCGTTTTCAAGAAGTTTTCATCTGCACGGGCTCGTGCAATAATGTCTTTGGAGTGTTCGATTCGAAGCGTTTTTTGGTCGTCGGTCAATTTGTGCGGAACAAACTTTGAATTGACTTTCTTCAAACCAAGGGTTTCAGTCAAAATGCGCTGAATAGTTGTTTTAGGGATGCCAAGCTCCATTTCCATAAATCTCACTGACGATTTCTTCGAAATTTTCACAAACTCGCGCACTTTTTCCACATTTGCCTCGGCCAAAGTTGTCGAAGGACGACCGGCTCTTTCGTCATCGTTAACATCTTCTCTGCCTTTATGAAATCGTCGATGCCACTCGAACACTTGCCTCTTCGACAAACAATCGTCGCCATAAACAATTTGCAGCATTTCATACGTCTCGGTTGCAGTTTTTCCAAGTTTAAAACAAAACTTAATATTGACTCGTTGTTCGTGACTCATTTTCTGACCGTTTACGAAAAACACTCTCACAGGATACGTGATGTATCAGCTGACTATGCACCAAATGTCATGAAAATTTGTCAGGTTGGTAAGGAAGAGTCCCACTACAATAATCAATCAACTATCAAGAGATGACGCCACTGGTTTCTGATTTATAGACGCATTGCGGTTACTTTTGGGACAGAGGGTGTAATACCGATTTTGGTGTATTTTGCTAAACTTTTCGAATTATTGAACCGCTACTTTAAATTTTGAGTGCAAATGCTAATTTCTTGTTCGATTCTGGAGCTTCATCTTCAGTTGGTCATTTTGAATGAGAAACAACGACAGATGCGTGATTTTGACTATTCAAAAGACTTCCTAATACCGATTTTCATGTATTTTGCTAAACTTTTCCAATTGTCGTACCGCTATTTTGATTGTTGAGTGCAAATGTGAATTTTTGCTCGATTTTGGAGCGTCATCTTGAGTTGGTCATTTTGTAAGATACAAAGAAACAACGGCAGATCCGTTATCGACTACCCAAAAAGACCTCCTAACACCGATTTTCATGTATTTTGCTAAACTTTTAGAATTGTCGAACCGCTATTTTGAGTTTTGAGTGCAAATGTGATTTTTTTTGCTTTGTTTTGTGTATGTTTTGGCCCGATGTCCCCAGATAAAATGCTGTCCCGCATGGTATCTTCAGCAGCTTGACGGTGGCAATAATGTGTTAATTCCCTTGACTGCTGGCCAATTAACTATCAAGTTGTTATTTGCTTGAAGCTCCTGGACGTCCTATGCATCAGTAATGCTGGAAAATGTATATTAAGCGTATATTAAGCTGCCACAGGCCAAACTTGTCAAAGAATCATTTTTAAAAATTATAAGTAATAGTGGACTAAGTATTGAGCTTTGTGGAACTTCAGATTTTTCCATCCCCAAGATTCACAAAAGTTTCCAGAGGAAGATTTTGACAGTCGATGTTATCAATAAAATTGAGAAGCAAGTGGTTTTATTTCGTCAAAAGTTGATATGTACATGTACATGATTTATTACACCCCATCAAGACCTGGCGAGGATTAATCTAACCTTTACAATTCAACCATTACGCCTACTGTCGATATTCGGTTCTTATTATTGGCAGATGCATTTCCTTCTTTTATAGATTCATTTTGGAAACGTTAATAGTCCTTATATAATGTCCTTTATACACTTCTTTTTCGTCGAAGAATTACTTCCATAGTTCTAACACGTGTGGTTTGAAATTTGTATACTCGTTTTCCGGATATTTTTGTAACTCATATATGTATTTTTATGATAATTGAGAAAATTCTCTACTACGAGTATGACAAACATCGTTATCCATAACCAAATATTTCGGAAGGGAGTTTTGACGCCTTTAAAGCTGAGTGGTTTGCTTTTTAACGTGAAATAAGATTTCTGAAAAGTTGCGTTCAAAAGGCTTTCGATGGATCTACGACTTTTTAAGTAAATGCTTTGATTTAAAGTCTAACTGTACGCGTTTACAGTCAAAATCTATATGAAATTATACGTACAACAAAGAGCTTTCGAGTATACCTAAAGTAATAATGCCTCATACGTGTACATATGTATGTACATTGTACATAGTTAACAGCTGTCTTATTTCGGTTTAAAAATATCGCAATTAGACTTTAAAACATTAAGTTTTATTGTGGGTATAATGCAATGTATTTTTATGGTAATGTCTAATTGGGAAAACTTTCCTGTTTTGGTAAACATCGTTACCCCTCGAAAGAAATGAGCGACCACTTCCCTACAAATAATAAAACGTTTCGGCCGTGAGCTTTTACGCCTAAAAAGCTGAGTGGTTTGCTTTTTATTGTGAAGTAAAATTTTTGCAAATCTGCGTTGAATAGGCTTTTCATGGATCTACGAATCTTTAAATGGTTCGACATTAAGGCTAAGCGTACGCTTTTGAAGTCGTTCTTCGTGTGAAATTGTACGTAACAGGCGGCTTCATAGCAAACCTCAAAATTAAATTTATAAAATTTATCGTTATTATACGAGGAATTTTTAATATATAGTAACACAAAAAATTATATGTATATTTCCCCACGTAATTTTATGGGCTACTTATAAAAATGGGTGTTGTTACAAAATAATTTGTGTGTAATAGGTAATAGGTAATTTGCTGTTTGTAGGCGTTAGTAGAGGTTGCAAAATAGCACTCGTGAATATATATTATTATTATCTGAAAAGATACTAAAGTTGTGGCATTCTCCTTCGATATCTGTGTTAAAAACTAAATATGTTGTTATGCAATGGTGTTATTAGCTATTAGATAAAGATGATGAGTGCATGCTAATTATGATCACGCTCGAATTTTTCATGTGAAGATCAGTGTAAATCTAGAAAAAAACATGTTTACCCTACCTTTTTTCCTCTAAATTCAAGAATATTCTTTTAACGGTATTTCTAGTCTAGGAACACGATAAAACCGATTTGAAGCAAATTAAAAGTGAAATTTTCTTGCCTGAATTTTTCAGTTCGGGCGCTAACAAGTAACGAATTTTCCTAATGTACCGTCGAAGTAATTTACCTCGTGACCTAATGGATTTCCCACAATCGGATGATTAACTAATGTTACGAAGAAAAGTGGTCCCCAGAACAGAACGTAGGCCGCAGTTATAACCAGGAACATTTTTACCCTCTGCACACCGTCGCGTTCCATTCTGTTTAAGTATTCTCGCATCCGTCGGTGTTCCTCTAACGCCCCGGACATCTGAAAAGATACATTTGTGCGTATTAAAAGGTGTAACTCGTCTCAACAGACTTATTTTTCAACTCCTTTGTCAACACATTTAGCCGGGATTCGTTTTTAATGCCCGTCCCATTTTAGTGGGACACGTCGAGATAAGTGCAAATGGAAATGTATTTTTCTCGTAGCTTTCTTGTTTTAGAATTCCCTCGTGCGCCTCATTAAAGAGGAACTTTCTGGTTAGTGCCGTGGATAAAACGTGTTTGTTTTCTTTAACTGTGTTTTGTTTACTATTTTTACCAGACTTGAAGCTATAGCAAAGAAAAAGGTTTCACAATTTGTGTGAATTCGTAACATTTAAAAGAATGTCAGAAACGCAAAATTTGAATGCGTTTAGAATCTCACTTGGATTAATTCCAATATTTTTTAAAATGAAGTGAAAAGAACAAACCAAAAATTTTTTGAAAATGTTTTACACGTTATCGTGTTTTGTTTACGGTTAGTAGAAGATTAGAAAGAGTTTCACGCCCTGTATGTTAACTTTTACACTTTCTATATAAATATGCTTTGTGGTTTCCGAGAGTCGTAAACGGATTTACGGACGGAACAAGGTTATAGCAGAAACAAAAGGAAACTCCTAAAGGAGTCGATTTGCTGTACTTTTTGGCAGCTAACTGGGTTGATCGAAAATTGTAATCGTGTTTACCTTTTTGTCGAAAAGAATAGGAACATTGATTAATGTCTGCGTGCTTTGTTGTATGGGAAAAGTAATTAAAGATTTTTTCGAGGAAATATTTTAGGGTAGAATTCCTTTTATCAAAGTTTCATGTTAGATTTTTTAACGATAAGTTGAACCGCCATAATGTAAAGCTTAATATCGTTTTGTTGTGAATATATTTTGGGTAAAGACTGGATAGGAATTCGTTAAGTTAATTTTGCACATTCATATTGAGTGGAAAAAATGTTTTAACCCATTTTTTTGTGGAAGATGATTTATTAACCGATTGGATGGGGATGTAATATCGAGATAATAAATGTTCCCAAAAAACAACAGTGCATTTCCCTTAGTTTAGAAAATTTCCAGAGGAAATCATTGCGAAGGATTGGCTATCTTATATCCATTATAAGCCCCTGTGAAACTGCTGAAGACACGGTCCAATGAGCAAAAAGAAGCATTTGCAGTCAAAATTCCAATTGGCACACTAATATGGCGGTTCGAAAATTGGGAATGATGAGCAAATTACATGGAGATTGGTATTTGGTGTTTGTTTTGTGTCGCCGATAACGAAGCTGACGTTAGTTTCGTATTTTAAGACAGGAAGTATTTACTCTTTGACTGAGCTAAGGACCCCAAATTCCCATTCCCATAAAAATCGGAAGATGACTTTTCAAGGCTTCTGACAGCCATGCTGTAAAAATGCAAGTGGGGTGGCAATTTTCGAAGAATTCCGGTAGTTACAATACTAATACCCCAAATTCGCCCAATAAGATAACTTTCTCATCATTTTTCGCTGCACACCAGTTAGTGAGCGACAAGCCAAATTTTTGTCGATTTTGAATCGCCATTTTTAGTCGATCACTTTGTGGAATATGATACTAACGTCAGATCCGTTATCAGCCACCCCGGATACCGATTTTTATGTAGTTGGCAAAACTTTGTCTGTCATACTCAACTAATCCGCCATGTTAGAAAATCTACGTTGGGTGACAATTTTTCGACGAATTCCAATAGTTACTGGACTAATGCCCAAAATTCAACAGATAATATGACTTTCTCATCATTTATATTCATTGAACAACAGTTAGTGATGGAAAACTGGGATTTTGATCGAATTTCGATTGGTTATCTACGACCCGAAAAAACTGCTGAATACTGATTTTCATGTTGTTTGTTAAAATTTTCCAAGTTTCGGACCGCCAAATTGGTGTGCCGTTTTGAATTTCTTTCTTTTTTGATTTGAGTGTATCTCAACGTGATGTCCCAAATGGGATACTATCACCGACCCATATCTTCAGCAGTTTGACGATGACTTATAATGGGTTAAAGTAGCCGTTCCTTAGTAATGATTTCTTCTTCGTTGAAATTTTCGAAACAAAGTGAAATGAATTGTATTTTTGGAACATCTATCTATCTCAACATTATTTCTTTTTCCAATGTTCCATCTTCCTCAAAAAAGCCTGGTCGAAATAAATTTTTCACTCAAGATAAGTGGGCAAAATGAAGTTATTTGTTTACTCTAATTCAGTTTTTCGTTAGAAGTATTGCACGCGTTAACGAGTTCGTTTCAGAGTTCAAAAAAAAAAAAACGCGGAAACGTGCTCATGCATCAATGCCAGGAAAATACAAAATTGTATTAAAAATGATATTAATTCTATCCACTAATTGTGGAGATATTTTGTGTAAATATTGTCCACTAAAAGGCAATTATTGATAAGAAGAGGTATTATAAAATTGCGAAAAGAATTCCCAAAATTAGCAAACAAAAGGAACCAAGAGAATTAATCATTGGCGTTGATTCGAGGTTTGTGTAAGCTGGAACTAAATGAATATATGTACGTGTATATCAAGAGCTAGTAGTAACGAATGCGGAATTGGAAACGCAGAGATAAGACGAAATCTGGATGGAAGTGATGATGGAATTTCCCTTGTGAGGGTGTTTACAGAGAATGGGAAGTACAAGAAAAGATTTTGGAACGAAAAATTCAGACAGGAAGAAGACAAGGGATTTATTATTAATCAAAAGCAACATAGGATGAAAGAATTATTAAAATGTTAATAGGAAGCGCACAAGGTGGTCTCGGAAACAAAGCAATTATTAAGAAATAAGAAACGCTTATGTAAACTTGTTTAGGACCACTGAATTTTATTATTTTGTTCACTCTCGGATCGAATTTACATTTACTCATTTATTTTTGGAGTTTGTTAAAGATTTTTAACACTACATGTATTTCTGTAATTTAGATTTGGAGTTTTAATGTCCGGAAACTCCAGAAATTAAAATTTGCTTCTTTCCTTAAATTCTTATGGGGCTATTCTTAGCTTGGAGGTAAATGTACAAATTTCTCCATGACCTCGTATGATGCTGTACCAATTATTCCTTCGTTTTAATTATTCTATCGTGGAATTGTATTCAATATTTTTATTGTACTGCGTACTGAATTTTATGCATTTTCTTTCAAAATTTTAAGAAAATCAGTACAGAGCAGCCCCATTTCATGAAACACAAACATTTTACATTTAAGACTGTAAGCTGTAAGGTATTGATTTTCCAAGATCGCTTAAAGTTAGAAACATTTTATTGTAAGGTTTAAGTACGCCTGTACCAGTCAGGTTTAGGTAGAAAGCAGAATAACGTGGGAAACAAGCCTAGACGAAATAAGTTAACTTCTTTTGATGTTTCTCTTCGAGTTTTCGCAATAATTTATTGCTTCTTCGTTATTGCGCAAACTCTAGAAACATCAAAAGAAGTTAACTAATTTCGTCTAGGTTGCTTTCCCCGTTACTCTTCCTTGTACCTAAATGTTTTATCGGTTCGAAAATTATTTTCAAACGTGTACAGGTTAGCATTTTTTAGGGGCTTGTACAGGTTTAATCTTTCGTCAATAATAAGTGAAGAATCAGCAGGTTTACAGGCTTGAAATGTTGACTAACGTATATTCGATACGATATACAAGACTTGTCGAGTAATATTTTTGTATATCCTTTGCTTCCTGTTAAATTTAACCCAAATTAAAGAATTGAAAAGAAGACCATCGCCTGGCCGCCATCTTTAGAAATAAATAAAGCAAATATAACAGAGGAATTTACGAAAATGCTCTTTGACAAGTCTTAACTATCGTATTCAATGTGCAACATTCAAAATTTTGAACCTGGAAACCTACTGGTTCTTCAATTATTGTTGACGAAAAAGTTGAAACGGTACAAGCTCCTAAGAATGTAAAAAATACGATATTATCGTTACATATTAATGAATGTTACAATAAGAGCGCAAAATTTCCATCTTCTATATATGTATGTAAAAACTAATGTATGTGTGTGTCCTTCATGCATTATTACACCATTCATTCGATCCCCATGAAACTTTCGGAAGTTGTTGAGTACACTTCCGCGAAGATTACTGGCGTAGTGGCATCAACGAATTCCAAATCAATTTATTTAATCAACGTTTTCCAAAAAAGAACGCCATGAATTTCCTGATGTGTAATACTGATCCTACGATAGGTGGCGCGCGTGCGTCGACTGTTTTTGGTATAGTACATATATCCTACAATAGGTGGCGCGCGTGTATACAAAGAAATTCAATTCAATTGAATGTAAATAATGACTAATGATAAGTTTCAATAAAAATGACACAATACAAATTGGGTGTTATCGTCACGAGTTTCCCTTAAATTTCCTTTCTTCTGAGATCGTACACGCGACGGGTAAGCTAGTTTTAAATAAAACATAGCTTTTCTGTAGCAAAGTATTGAAATGTTTATTGATTTATAATGTAGACATTTGGGAATTAAGTATGGAACAACACCATCTCGTAAATGGTCGTCACGGCTTTGTTGGCACGCGCGTACTCTTCTGGCAAAAGTTTGAATAACAGTTCTGCATAAATTTGGCGGTACTTCGTTGATAGTGTACTCAATTTCGGTCATCAATGCTTGGTTCTCGTAGGCTTGTTGGCATAAATTTGATACTTTCGAAAACTCCACAGAAAAAGTCCAATGGTGTTAAATCGCACGATCTTGATGCCCAATTCTGATCACCAAAGCGGGAGATGACACGACCAGGAAAATACTCTTGCAAGACCATTAACGTTTAACGAGCGGTATGGCAAGTTACTGAAAGCAAATGTCTTTAGGAACAATATCTTCCAACTGAGGTACGAAGAACTGTGTTGTCATGTCACGAAAACGTTCGTCTTTCACCTACCTCGTTTTCAAAGAAAAATGGTCCAATGGGTCCTCTAGACCAAAATGTACGCCAAACGGTGACACGCTGGGGATGCATTTGTTTCTCGAGAATCATTTGTGGATTCTTATGAGCCTCAAATGCGACAATTTTGTGTATTAACAAAGCCATCGATGTAGAAATGGGCTTCATCGCTGAAGATGATTTGATCCATAAAATCTGTATTCACTTCTTGTTCAATGATTCAATGGGCCAACTCTCTTCGCTGTGCATTGTCTGTTGGTAGACGTTGTTGAGTCAGTTGGATTAAACATGTTGATGTTGTTGTAAGTATGGAGATGCAATTTCTTAGTGAGAATACGGCGAAGAATGGCTATTGAAATGCCCAATTCTTGTGCACGATGAGGGGACCCCGGTCTCTCGGCCACACTTTCGAGAACTACCGTGATGTCTTGTTCTGAACGACCACTGCGAATTCGTGTCGTGTGTTTCACATCACTGAGCCAGTACTTTCGAAATTTACGATTAAAATTTTCACAGATGATAAATTTGGAGCATTATTTCTGCCGAAAATTGGACGCGCTTTACGAATCGTGGTAATCAAACTTTCACCATTTTCATTTTAATGTCTACCAATAACGACGTGGTGTTGTATTCTGTAGCGTTCAATGTTAAATTATGTCACCTAAAATGGCAAGCAATTAAAATCTTGCGCCCTTATTGTAATATCAGATATATTTTAAAGATTTCAACATAATGCTTGAACCAATAAAAAGAAATTCACTTAACGCGATCTTGAAACTAACTACCACATAGCCTTAAGTGGCGCGTACGAAGCGTTTAGACACATTTGCCTTTTTCGTACTTCTAACCTTTTAACATTTAATCGCAATTATTACCCGTTCTCCGTTAACGTTTGGTGTTCCTGACCCGGTTCTTCCCGTTCCACTACCGCCGGTTACGTTAACAAGCGTAGTAACGAGACCCGCCACCCTCACCGCTTCCACGTTGGCTTTCGTCAAGTCTCTGTGGAGCTTTCGCAAGTGGAATAGCGTCAAGAGGACACACACTATATTTACGGCTATCCATAGCGCGTTTAAAATGTAGTGCCTGAGCGGACCGTGGATGAGGGGACAGGACGGCGCTCTATGACCTAATTCGCCCGGTGCTGCCAAAGCGCCTGTAAAACAAAAAGAATATTATTAGTCACCTACTTCTTAATTTCGTCGAGGTAATTGCGAAGAAAAAGAATGTCTTAGTTAGAAGTTCGCGAGAGAGCGTCGAAAGGGCGGAATACTGAAAATGACGCGCCATCTAGAAAAAAAAACTAATGGATCTAGAAATGAACTGGCGTTATAAGAAAAGCTCTTGCCGAGGATTATATTGCAGTAATGCGACCATATTTTATTATGTGACTTTCATCGCGCCTTCTTCTACGTGCCTAGTGCAATCGAGACCGCTTTAATGAGGGTGTTTATATTTCCAGGATGTGAAATCATTTCTTTCTGCAAAAATAGAAAGACTATTAACTCATTGTTGCTACAATTAGAATAATAGCACAAGTTCCATTTATTCTTATTAATTAATTAATTAACCCTAAATATTTAATTTACTGAATTGGGGTTCAGATTTACTTGATATGATTTGAATTATTGTTTCCTCTTGCGTTTCCAATGATTGGAACTTAATTTTCCCAGTTCTTAATTTTTTGACAATAATTCGAGAGTAAGTGGAACAAATACGTAAATGTACCTGCAGCAAATATATGTATATTATTAAGATGTTTGTTCTTGCTCTTCCCCGTCTTCTTGCGGATAAATGCAAAATGAATTTTAGCATTCAGCTTTTGAATTGGAACTTTCCTCATGAAGAAAAAATTTCGAAACGTCTAGAAATATAACACGTTAACTGTCATCTGGTATCATGGTATGTGTCTCGTCTTATGACTGTTCCAGTTGCGTGCTGGCTAACATGATAATAAAGGAACGAGTAAGGAGAAGCGGGACTTCCTAACCAATGGGTGTGGGTATATGGTAGTCAGACAAAATTACAAACATAGAACTTTCGGAGAGAACTGAGCAAAGAGACATAAATGAAGAAATTAAAAGGAGAAAGCGCAATTGGTTGGGGCACATTTTAAGGTAATCCACCAAAATACCATGTCACACTGCATTGGGCACTAAATGGAAGAAGAATACGAGATAGGCCATACGCCACATGCAAGAGAATGATTGTAGAGGACACCGGAAAACTTGCAGACCGAACAAAATAGAAGAAGTTGACTGAAACCATATCCAAAGGAGAGTCTACAGCCCAGTATATAATACGGAGGATAGAGAAATTACACCGTATGTCCCAGAAGGGAATAACGGGTTTCATTATTATTATTAGAGCGAAGCTCTTTAAGCGAGGTACTGCGGCGAGAGTTAACTGAGAAAATGTGAGACGCCTGAAATCGTCACTAGACGCTTTCGTCTTTCATTCTTTTCTTTCATTAGTTCTTTCTCCCATACACATACACACATACTCATCGTAGGAGCAACTATGAAATGCGCCGTATTTGCGTCTCCCTCCATCAGATGGCGCTCTCATTATTCGGACTCGAATTTTCTTCAAATTCAACTTCAACTTATTTACCATCAGTTTCGAATTTAAATGTGATAATTAATGATGATTAAATGAAATAAATTTCGTGTTTTCTTTGTTAGGGCACTACACAATTCACGATAACTTCAGTTTTAAATTTATTACTTTTTAATAGCAGCAAGCTGTGTTAATGAGTAATAAAATAGGCAATTACGAAAATAGAAAAATGCATACGTTTCCATAAGAAATTAATCACTAGATAGTTTTCTATGTTGAGAAACGCCTGAGAAACCGATCTTTTTCAAGACGATTTTGTGGAAGATTTCCTGAAGTTACCTCAGCGATTGAAATTGTTATGAAACTGGAGTGCTTTGTTATCTGTAATCTTATTTATGCATTCAAAACTGTTGTATCACAGAAATGATATCGAATTAGTTAGTTTATGACTAGTCTAGACATTTAGTTTTCAGGTACATGTAGTCCCTGTCGTAGGATATTTTCGATAAAATTAGGCAATTATTGGCGTAGAACCATAATCCCATCAAAATAGAATTTTTCTGGTCAAAAAATTGCTTGAAGTGATTTCCACAGATCTCTTTTGAAGCCAGATTTACACCAGACAATCGTCAGAGCATGGAAAGAAGTTGTGAGTAAGAGGAAACTTTGCTCCATTGTAAATGCAGGGGGCTGAGCACTGTTAGACCTAAAACACTTTGAATCTCGGTTCTTGCGGCCAGAATAGATAAAAGAGATTACCATTAGCAAGGTTGTGGATTTCATCGATGACACCGACTTGATAAAGTTGATATCGAAGAGGTACTATAACCCAGCGAGCTTGGGTGTGATGGACAATGTACGACGCCCTTATGAAAAAAGAAAACCCAAGAAAACGACAGTTTGAATCAATAAGGTGTAGATATCAATTAGCACAACAAAATATGAAGTTAAACTGGAAAAGACACATTGTTAAGAAGAGGAAGTAAGTCAACTTAATAAATATTAAAAACGATCTCGGATAATTGGAGATGCCCAAAAATGTCCAAGTAACATAATGTTTGCGTGGAAGAGCAAAACATTCAAAAATACTGGAAAAACTTACCAAGGTTAAATCAGATCTTTTCGAGGTGTCCATGTCAGTGTGAAGCTCAGAAAGTCGAAATCCTAAATTAGCCTTAGCTAGTATCAAGAGTAAACTCTAACGGATTTCTCGACCCTTCTATAAATCGATTTCGCAGAGCGGTTAAGAGCTGTATGACTATTTTCGAGTAAAATTGCAGCGTGATCGTTTCTGGTGACTAAAGTCTCTGTGGTTCTGTACTGTCGCAGTATGCACTAATGATAAGACCACGGGAAGTTTAGGAGAGTTGACCCCTCACCAATTACGTCAGCAGTTGGCATCAATTTTCAGGGCCATGCACCTCACAACGTTCTAAACATCTTTTGGGATTTCAATTTCAACCAACACCCTCACGCTGAATTGCTAACCGAGGGACCTCTACCGTCAATTGGTCACTTTTAGGAAATAATTTGACAAGTTAGTTGCTTCCGGTCCATTTTCATTTCGTGTGAATTGTGGAAAGTTTCAAGTTTCCAATTGATCCTATCGCTCGTCCCGTCGTTAATTAATCTTTCATGAAAGGAAGCACGTAGCAGAACTAACGGATTTAACCCCGGATAGAAAGGTTTGGAGAATGTGAAATCCGCCAAACTCAGTCCGCAGATGCAAGACAAGGACACTCAAATCAGGTTTTATTGGTCATTATTGGTCACTGGAAATGCGGTATGATCCGGGTCAGCTCCAGTAAGTCAACATTTGCATTGCGAGCCAAACCATCTAAAACCGATCTAAAATACTCTAGATTGATAACCGGCACTTCCTGATACGTGCCAAATCTAAATTTGGGTGACGACTTTGCATCGATTGAAGTTGCCATTACAGAAAAACACGGAAAGCACCATTAAATATTAGAAACGCACCCAAATCTTTCCCTTCAACGCCTATTGGATATAGAACAACAAATTAGAGCTGATCTGGCCAGCAGATCTATCATGTGATGATCAAAGTTAAATGTTTGGGGGCATATTCGAAAACTGTAATGCACCCCATTTGCCAAGAAATGAGCTTACAAGATTCATATTATTCTGATTGCTAATCATGTATAGAATTTTTAAAAATGTCTTAAATTTATCATCGAATCTCTTGCCGCATGCTTCCTTCTTTATACATAATTTTCCTGTATTTCCTTGTCATATTTTAATACATCGATTACAGATAATAACATATCAGAATTTATAGAACCATTCCATTTGGAACAGCGCTCGGCGTATGAAACTTTTACGATAAAGAGCTTTCGCGTTCTATCCGTTAATCCTATTTGCTCCGTGAATAAGTAATTTGACGCACTTTAGCGCTTGTATAATACAGTAATTATCACCGTTCCCAGGTTCTTGTCAATATTTAACGTGTATTAATAACAAAGGGGCTAAATATAGATTTGTCATACGTAATTTAGTATTTAATGTGTGTATGTTATACGTACAGATGAATTACAGCGTATAAATTACTATTTAAACAGTAATGAGTAATAACATGTATTTCAGTGTAAACTTAATGGATTCGTTGATTCAATTGTTAATTATCATCCTGAAGATATATTTTTTCAATTATAAATTAAATTTTGATAGATTCTGTGTTGATAGAAATATTTCATCCGAACATGTTTAACTACGAATCCATCGTGGATCTGAAGTCTGAAGGAAAACAATATGCACTCCATTCTTCTATCAAACTTAATTCGGGTGAAAGCGTTTACATTAGTGTTTAGCTCTAATGACTAGGACGGAATGGAGATGAAAAGAAAATAGCCTGAATCATCTTATTGAATCGTACGCAGTTCGCATGGTGATGAGTCTTCTATGTTGTATAAATCATTGATTTTCGATCGCTCTTGTTAATCGTTAATTACCTGAAACGGCGACCTTGACGTTCTGTAATTCTTCCCGACTTCCTGTGCCTCGAAGTTAACATACGAGGTCTGTTTGAAAGTAGGCTCGATAACAACTTACGACTCAATCCGAAACGGATATCGTCGATTGGTTCCATATTTCTTATAGTCTGCTTTTGTGATTTTGCTTACTTAATAGTTTGGAAATTAAGTATTTAACTGATTATGAATTGTACTGACAGACGAAGATTTTGGTTGAATTTTTAAGTATGTTTTCGCAGTCTAACCGTCAAACCTTTGTTGTCGTATGATACTTCAGTTCTCGTTCTGAAAGAAATCGTGTCCATTGGTCGTCTAGTTTCTGCTTGGTGTTATTTGAATAATGGAAATCAAAGCGAGCAGTTTCGTCGTATTTTATGGACTGTGTATGGTGACGAAGTTTCTAAAGAGTGACAACGTTAAAATTTCGTTTTGACGGAATAAACAGAAGCGATAAAGTTACAAAATGTTGCGGTAAATTCTGTGTGCGCATGTGTGGCAGCCATATTTTAAATACGACGATAGCGCTATATTTGGCTAGCTTCATTAGTGTTATTATTCTGGGTTTGTGTGTTCATATTATAATTAAGATCTACGATTACTATTGTGATTCATTGATTTAACTTTTTAGCAAATACTATTTTTTGTAACATATCCACAACTCTAATATGTTTCAATTATAACGAACAAAGGTGCACTATTCATATTTTCGAAATGGCGTTAGCTAACTTCTGAGCTATTTCGAGGTCACTATCGACCATTTGACATCAAAGCTGCCAACGCACCTTGACGCCTCTCTCTATTTTGTGGTTTTGATGACTTTTCATAAGAAGATGAATAACGCTCGGGTCGCCTCGTTGAAGCTGATATTGACAAAATCAAAACGATAATCGAGAAGCTTCATGTATCATATACACATATGTATTGAAAATTTTTTAGTACGTAAAGTAATTCGTCATCAGTTCTTCAGAAATTCCCTTAACAATATCCATTAACATTGGCGATTTGTTTATGAAACATGACAAAAATGATCGATTTTTGGAAAGATTAACATCTAACAAGGAGAATGGGGTGTGAGACCGGTGCTCCAATCATGAATTGTATCAGCAGTGAGAGAAACCAGACCAAGAAATTTGGTAATTATGTAGAGCTGGTAGGATTATGCAGACCGCCGATTTCTGTTTCCACCATTGAAACCTTTGAAGGGATGAAAAGCGCTCCAGATAATAGGATTGCTTTTCGTTTTTTGCCAATTACTCTGGAATTGTTCACCGGTTTTCGGAAACACCGATTTCTATGAAAGTTGGTAATTATGTAGGGCTCGTTGACCTATGTAAAAGGTCGATTTCTGTCTGTGCCAGTAATACCTTTGAAGAGTTAAAAGGCCTATCCATCTTAGGTGAATTAGTCATGTAGGGAGGATGGGAGGAAATGAGCCAGCGAAGGAAATAAGAGGGCAGGCATCCATTGGACAATATCTGCCAGAAGACTTGAAATAATGTACAACAATCAAATCGAAGAACATCTCCAAATATTGGAAATTACTGACTAAAAGAGGAAAGCGCAAGACAGATCCGTATGAAAAGAAATCTTGGAGCAACCTCCTGTTCTCCCACTGGTTGTCATGTCAACGATGATGAAACCTAGATAGGAATGGTTTTGTGTAAAATAAGCTTAATCAATAAGAACAGCAATCAACCAGCTGAAACAATTACAGCTGACAGTTATGTAAATGTTAAATTTAGATGGGGAACAATTTAGAACAGACGCCAAGTCGTAGTATGAGTCTCCAAAATCAGATTTATCCAGATTAATACACTATTGGGTGAATAGAAATGTTACTTTAGTTAAAGTAGCATTGTTTTAAAACGACTTCGAAAATAAAAAATTTGAGTAAGATATGGTAAGTTGGAGATAAGAGATATAATTACAAAAGAATGGTCGACGATGGGGATATTCTGATGACATATTCGGATTCAGCAGGCTCAATTACATAAGAATCAGTGAGAACTGTTCCTGTAATAAAATTGTTTTAAACCAGTGTATGTCAGTAGACAAAAATTGTATTGAAGCTTGCTTAAGATGTGTTACTACAGCACTGTAGGAGACCGATGTTGCACCCATCACCAGATTTATCATTTAATCCGCTCTTTACAAAAATGTTTAAAAGGTTTCAATACGAGGATAGATTGACAAGTTTCCGGAATCACAATCAAAACAAAATAATACGGATTCAAGTTACATTTTTCAATATAATCCTCTCAAAGCTGAGCACACTTAGTCCAACGTTTCTCTCTCGAAAATAATTTTTTTGAGGTTCCCAAAATAATCGTTTACAGCCTCTATCAGTTGTTCATTCGACCAAAATTTCTGTTGAGCTTCGGAATGGGTGGAAGTCTGACGGAACCAGATCAGGCGAATACGGCGCATGCTGAAGAATTTCGAACTTCAATTCTGTCAATTTTTGCTGAACGGTTGCACTTGAATGAACCGACGTATTATCGTGGTAAAACAACATCTTTTCTTAATCATTCCCGGGCGTTTTTCCTGAGTAGCTGCTTTCAATTTGTCCAAAAGTGATGAGTAATATTAGGCTAGTAACAGTTTTGCTTTTTTCAATATAACCAAATAACAAAATTTCTCTTGCGTCCCAACGAAACCAATGTCATCACCTTCCCAGCCGGTGAATGGTCTTTGCCTTCTTCGGAACCGATTCACTGCGTGCAATCTACTTTTTTCCAGGTCTCATGCATGGGATCACATTAAACATTTGCAGTTAAGTGATATGGACGAGTTGCCAACACAACGACATGAAGTATATGGAAAAAAGCAATCCTCTAGCAGCGATTCCGGAAACTTATCGATCTACCCTCGTAATGATATTTGAAGATGGTTGTTTTCATTATTTATTTGTTTATGTGCAAGATACAGTAGTACATAAGTAGACATTATTGAGGAATGTAATTTTCTTAGATGAAAGGAAAAGCTCAATTACTTGGGTACCGGCTCTGCATTTGTGCATTTCAAATATCATTCACAATACTTTTCGCCAAATAGTTTTCATTATTATTTTTGACATAATTAGAGTTCTAACTGCAAGTTTTCCCTTTGAAACATCTACAATTGTAGTGTCTCAACTTTTGTTTTTTCCAATTAAAACCATGTACAAATTATAAATGATAAAAACCAGAACATTTGAAATATCGAAGCAATTTGGTTAACAAACGATACTAGTTTAGTCCTTACATATATTTTAAAATATTTTGTTGCAAAATTTAAATCCATTTCGCGACCCCGTTCGCAAACGATCCGCTTTCGGTATAACCCGACATCATCTCGTCTTCGGCTTAGAAGTGATATGGATATGACGATAGGGGTGAAAGGGAATGTTTATATTCCATTACCTGATAGAAACGTAGGTCCCAAATTGATGGTGATCGAAGCGAACCATATCATAAACGTGCCGAAAAGCACACATTGTGGCGAGTCCATCAAGAGGGGCGCATCGGTCAGATCGGAATCGTTTTCGTCGTCGGGAAAAACGGGTGAATCGTTGAGAACAGTCGTGAGCATATTAACCGTGGCAACGGTGACCAATAATAAGAAGGCGGTTTCTACTAGGGAACATTTGTGCACCGGCTGACAGTGTAATATGGACATCCCTAGTGGCATCAGTAGCGCTGCCCTCGCACAATCGACCGCTCCTTGGTGAAATAACAAACCCTGTGACCACCTGTAAACAAAGTTTCATCAAAAGTAATTTGAGGGTAGCATATTAATAATATTTTGAAATACATGAGTGGGGAACGGAGAACTTGTTCTTTGGAAATAATTAAAAATATAAACCGGTATTGATTGTTCTTATTGGCATTTTACATGAATATGTGGAGGGGTTGATAAATCTGTACAGATTAACAGAAATCTTTACAACAACTTTATTAACGGCAACAATAACGCGCAACTGTAAGCGAGTGCTCCTAACTCTCTCTCCCACGTATTTTACTCACAGACCTCTTCCTAAAAGCATAAAACAGAGGGCACGGAAACCGCGAACAACCCTCCTTCCGTGTAGCCATAGTCTTGCTATCTGATTTATGTCATTCGGGCTTTCTTGCTCCGTTCATGTGTATATACGTCCATCTTTACTCATCTATACACTCTACAAATGAATGTATCCATAAGAAAATAGAATCTCTGGAAGACTCTCCATATAATTAAATTAGATAAGTTAATGGACAGCTACCAAGTAAATGTGCAAATAAGCACGATTTGCATACTTAATTACAGTTTTTTTTTGTACGAGCACCTTTGTACATGTACAAAGATCGGAAAATATCTTTGTACGAGAGATTTTTAGTCTGTACAACATAATAATGGTAACTGAATTACCAAAAAATCTTTGTACGGAGCCAAAAATCTTTGTCTCGTACAAAAAGTGTACTTAATAAGCGGAAATTTACATTGACCTTTACATGGTAGTGGCAAAAATTAAAATTTGTAATGACAGACTGAACAAAATACAGAACAATCACAACAGTGAAAGAATCCCAGCATATAAACTAGAAGAAAAGCCAGTCTCAGAAGAATTTAAAGAAAAGATGGAAAAGAAATTGAAGGAAACGAAAAGCGATCGGACGAACATGAACCTACAAGATTTACGGCTTGAATTCAAAGAAAATGTGCTAACTTCAGGAAGAAAAATATGTGGCTCCTTCAAAACGAACAAAAGGAAAGAAGCAGACCAGTTGGTGGAACCACAATATCAAAATTGAGATAACGATAAAGAAAAGATTGTGGAAACAATATTTGCAAAATGGAACGGACAATATTAACCCTATTGACTTTTCTTAACACTTCTTCATTTGATACCGTTGCAATTCATGGTATTTTAAGCTTTCTTTTGTACATTCACATCTGGAAAGCTTCTAATTTGCTGATGTCGTTAGTTTTTAATTCCTTAAAGTACGACTAACCAGAAGTAACATTTAGTGAAAAAAATCGAAGGAAAATTAGTTAGTTATCACTAATTGACCTTTTTAATATGTTTGTAGGTTTTATTATTGAAATATCGAATATTGCGATAGAAAATGTAAAGCAAATCACAAAACTGAAAAAATACAAATCCTCATACAAATCGTCTTGCACTTTAAGTCCTTTTACTACATCTCTCGCGTAATATCGTCTTACACCTTGCGTCTTAAATCTTACGTCCATATCACTTCCACCATTACGTCCTTTCTCTGCCTTTTTACTTTCTCTTGCTACCTCTTCCACCCTCTCAGTCTCACATGTTGATGCAGTAATTTAAAAATAATAAACATTATTCTTTTAATATTCTTTTCTGAATATAGCAGTAGTTAATCTTTCTCATGTTTACATTTTTCGAAATTGATTGTTTCCCAACTATTTTCCCGGACGTTACTCAACGTCATACTCGATTGAAATTGATCTCAATTACACTTTCAGCGCGAACAAATTTTCGTCTGGATTGAAACTTTTCGATAGCCGTCGATTACCACAGTGGAAATATTGTTGGTATCCTTAAGTACAAAACGATACAGCACAATTTATTACACCGAAGCCTATGATAAATGGTTTGTATGAGGCAATTTTTCCTCTCCATCTCCCTCGTATCTTTTTTATTTAGTGCCGCCTGTGTATGATACATCTACCCACTTTGTATCGGGGTAAACGGAGATATCTAACCAACAATCGTACAGTAGTAATCTAAATTACAGTTCATCTGGTGATAAAATTAATTGTGCGTTGTATGATTGATGATTTTGAAGTATTTAATTATTTAAGCGAGAGCATCTTGTACGTGTGTATGTACGTTACGTAAGTTGAAATTGTACTGACCTACAAACTACGTGTACATTTTCTTTAAAACGAAATATTCTCTTATTGAATTTGCTCAGAATGTGTCCTAGTTTTCTTACCAGGGACACTTCTTTTGTAAATATAAATTTAATCCGAGAATGGTTGGAAAGCATTCATTCCTCCTGTGTAAAAAACTGCGCACATATGTTCCTACGTACCGAGGGTCACCAAATTATTATAAACAAAAACTTCTGGAAGCTGTATGCGTAATTAATGTAATAATTAAAGTTTGTTAAAAAGCTGGATGACGTGTTATCATTAAGTAGTGTAAATCGGACTAACGCTGTCACTCCTCCGAATTTTATTATTCAATGATAATAATAAGTTGTCATTGATAAGTTATCATTGAATAATAAAATTTGAAGGAGTGACAGCGTCAGTCCGATTTACACTACTTAATGACTACACGTCATCCACCTTTAACAAACTCAAGTAATAATATTTTAATGAAAATAATGATCTTCAATTATGTATTAGCCATAACATCTGACAATCCCTTACGACAATACAAAAACTATGATCTCAATGTCATTACATATTTTCAATATATTGGATTCTCGTGTCTGCACATGATTTGGACATATCAATGTTTGCATGGTACGGTACAGTGAGAAAATGTTAAAGAAATGTTCTTCGACAAAAATTCGGTGTTGTGTTTAAAAATGTTTTTAATTGGTGTAGTAATAGAACATATTTAAATGTTCTTTCTTTGTGCAATAATTGTCAAGCATCCTAAGTTTAAAAAATTACCGTTATCAGACATGGGAAAGTGTGCAGACTTAACACTAACAGTGGTATAACTTCGCGTGTGGTTTAAATGTAGACAAAATTTTAAAAGAAATGACTCTTGCACTAGGTGATGTTTGTCCACATTTTGCAATATATATCTGCTTGTTGGTACATGCTGAGACATGTTCATACTTGCGCAGTAACCGCTACCCCGTAGTGTAAAGTGATTGAAATGGCATCGTGGTCAGTAAATGAAATACGGACAGTTTTTTGGTATAACTTCGCGCGTGGTTTAAACCTACACCAATATTTAGAAGAAAGGAGTCTTGGACTAGGTGATGTTTGACCACATTATACGACTATATTGAGGTGGTGCAGAGAATTCAGAAGAAGAAATTTCACTCACCACGAACTTCAGTTACGAAGGAAAATGCTTGGCGAAGACAGACGAATGACTTACCAGCAGATTGAGGATACCTTAGGCCTAATGCATCAGCAATTTGCTTGATTCTGCACGATCATTTGCACGTGAAAAAACTTTGTTATCTTTGGTTGCCGTATAGTCTGACATCTGAAGAGCAGATAACACGATGTGTGACACTGTGCTGGGGGACGCTGAAAATGTTTGATAGGGGACATCGCGATAGGTGACGAGACATGTACTGTACTATTATAATGTGTTTTTGTTTGGGTCTTTGATGATGAGGATACGTTCGTAGCTGTCAGAAACCCCCGATCAGTAAAGAAGAAAATTATAGCTGCTCAAATCGCGTAGAATTGTGAAGCGTGTTGTTTTGGACATATAGAAAACAGTCACAGCAAAGTGGTATACTGGTGTCTGCCTAAAGTCATCGAATCTACGAAGAATCTACGACCAAAGAATGAACATCTGTTTCCTCTATTATGACAACGCTCCAGCTCATCGCGCGAAAGCCGACGCCAAATATTTGACCACTACACGACTGAAACTTCTTGAGTACCCTCCTTGCAGTCTAAACCTTGCTCCCTGCGATTTTGCATTGTTCGCGCCGGTGAAAATGAAGCCGAAAGGGATACGGTTTCCCAGTGGTGTGGACCTCCTGAGGGCTTGGGACAACGATTGTGCCTTACTGCCTAGTGATTGGTAAGGATTGCTTTCGTAGGATGGGGAGATGTATTGAATGTGGTGGAAATTATTTCGAAGAAATTAAATAAATAGAGCTGTATTGCAAAACTTTTCTAGTACCCTTTGTATAACATACTAAATACAATCAGTGCAAAATATCCGATTTATTGGTAGTCTGGGCAAACAGCGGTAATTACGAAATGAGTTACGACAGTCTACATATGCACAGAACTACTCGCGTACAACGTATTGACTAGAGTGGGGAGTGGGCGATGCTGTCGTAACTTATTTTGTAATCGTGCGCTGTTACCACTGTTTGCCCAGACTATTTATTAGAGGTATCGCCGGCAACCGTGTGTAAGATAAGGAAAATACCTCGAACTGTCGCATTACAATTGAAAATCGTCGAAAGCCCCGAGTTACCATAAATAGAATTCTACATGATTTTGGAACGAAAATTCTGGATCAGGACTCTCAGGCGATGCAGGGATGTGGTTTATATGCTGTGGATCCCAAAGGAGACCAAAGCTTACCGCTACCATGAAGGTTAGGCGTCTGTCCTGGACCAAAGAGCAGCCAGATTGGACAGAAGAAGACTGGAGTAAGGTTTTAGAAGATGCTTATTATCTATGTAGCTCAATAAATGAATAGAAATTATTTCGGGTTTGCTTTTCCGATGAGTCGTCCTAACAGAAACTTACTTAATCCTTCAGCCATGTACTTTTCGGTATCGGCTGAGTGGGGGTTGAGTTATTTCATATATATACATGAACCACCCCAGGATAGTCGAAGGAAACTGTTCCACATCGCTTTCACATTGCTGCGAACTTGTCGTGCTTTCCTTGTCCTCGGAGATGTTGGATGTTTCAGTTGGGAAGACTACGCCTTTGTTTCAGGGCCATACCCATAAATCCATGACTTATCACCAATGATAACAGTCTTCATCTTGCCTGGGTCATCATTTGCCGCGTCCAGTATGTCCTGCGCAATGGTTGCACGCAGTTTCTTTTGCTCTGCCGTTAGCAACTTCGGCACGAATTTTGGGGACATTCTCTGGAAGCCCAAATCATCATTCACAGTAGCATGTACGGAACCAATGGTTACCCCAACCTCGTGTGACAAGTCTCTACCACGGTCCTGCAGGGCCAAGGTGTTAACACTTTGAATGGTTTCATCGTTTCGAGAGGGAAATACGTAGTTTTATTTTCATGTATCTCTGCATACCTCTAACCGTTTAGAGAGTTCATTGATTTTCCATATAAAGATCTGCGATTTGGAATATAATGAAATTGGAACTCACTGGAGTACGTGTAAATGCTTTTTTGTAAATGAATACATAACTCTCTAAGGGATGACCAATCACTGAGGTTCGTTTGTCAGGCAACTCCCACAGAAAGTTGTTTTACATACCCGTTTTTGTCGGATAAACGAAATCCTCCTGTATATCCAAAAATCCTCAAAACGAAGCCACCTCCTTATACTAATTGTTTCAAATTGAAGTTAACTTCCTAATGCCTGAAAATACAACCGCCACAATTTCCTTCTAAATTGCCCGAAATTAAAGGAAAGGAATTAAACATCGACTCGAAACCGTCAGAATGCAGCCATTTTCAAAGACGAAGTTATCGCATTTTTCCTTGTATTATTTCAAAAAATCAGCAAAGAATCTCGGAGATAGTTTTCCCGAATTCTACTAACCAAAAGTAGAAAAACAAATTGACATATAATACTTATTTCCCTTTTAAATGGATCATTGCCAAATTTCAGAAGAATACCTCTTAGAAACCAGTCAGAATGTCTAACGTTTTTAGATTTAGCCCCGTCTATAAATATTTTTTAAAACAACTTATAGCACAAATTATCAAAATCGTCAGTTTTTTGATGACCAGGCAATTTTTTAAGTAACCAAATTCGAGATTGCATTGTATAATAAAAGTTTACTAGTTTCGGATATAGGTTGTCTGGAAAATTTGCCGGTGAACATACTGTATATACCTACAGGGTTGTAGCAGAAAGCAACGTATAACAAAAATCGAAATGTTAGTTACGATTCCAACTTTAGTTCAATGGTTATTAAAAGCAATTTTTCAGGTTGAGGGTCTGCCAGAACGTGCGTCACTGTCGCTCGTCGTGCGGCCATCTTTGAACTGATTATACCAGTCTTTGATTTGTGTAATACCCATGGCATTGTCCCCCAAAAGCTTGCTGAATCTTCAGAATGGTGTTCGCTTGAGTATCACCAAACTTCTGACAAAATTCGATCCAGTAGCGCTGCTCCAGTTGCTCCGTCGACGAGCCACCAGCATACTACGGCAGTCGCGTACTTACCACTGCTGAAGATCACGAGCTGCGCAAGAGGGTACCTCACAATTGCCTACCAAATATCGCACTCGTTTTATTACTTTCTCGGGAAATATGACAAGTCGGATATATTTTAAGCAGATCTCGTAACTCGTATCCACTTTAACTATCTTTTGTGCTTTTAGGTTACTGGTGAAGATATGTAGTCGTCCAAATCATCGTTTCGCAGATGGCAGAAAGGTACTTTCTTAAAATGTTAACGACGACTTCGAGGTTTTGTCCAATTTGGTGTTGTAACAATGATTGTACATTTTCCAAACAATTTATAGTAACATCTTCCCGAATAATGGCTAGTTTTTTTGGTATCGCTTTCATTACATCATAAGTGCGCCCAAAACGTACGAGGGGTAATGTATAACCCATAATCATCATCAAAGTTGACGCTGTTACAATGTATCGAATATAAAATCGTTGCGTTTATAGGTTTCGATGCGGTTGATAGCAAACGCTATCCAGAAAATTACTAAGCTTTCACCCGTGATAACGAGAAAAGTTTAACGGACGTCGTTTCTTCCAGGCCACACATGTCTTCGCGCTCTGCTTCTTTTTCTTTACAAATTCAACGTTGACATTTATGATGCAATAAAATTTATTGTTCGGGATAGGTTGGCGATCCGTGCTTCGGTGTTGGACGTGCGTTAAAAGTCGCCAAAAGCCGAGGAAAAAGGGAGGATTTTCCGAAGACACCCTTCGATCGATAAATCGTTCGAGTTTGATCGTAAACGCGTCTCCGGAGCCGAATTTCTCATATAGTAGAGACGAATGCAGAACTGCTTTTCATCCGACTAATTTATGTGTAATGCTACCTATTTGGTTGATTTATGCGTCTGTTATGCTCGCGTTGTGCGATTTTCCGAAAAGATAGGTTTCTTTGAACGCACGTCTGTTTAGGATGGATGTCTTACTTTTGGTAGTTTTCGATGTGACTGGAATTTTGTTTCCTTGTTAAAAGAGGAAAGTGCTGAAGGGAAAAACATGTTTTCTTTATTTACAGATATTCGTATCTTTAAAATATTCTTTACCACTTTCAGGTCAATCAAACAACACATTGGGAATCAACAGCTATATTTACACAACGTTAATAAATAAAGTTTTCGGATAATCTTCGTTAGTGAAAATATAACGTTATTACAGATATAACAGAAATTGATGCTACCAGTAAGGATCTTATTTTCAAAGTATGTTCCTTTCGTCTTATTTGTGGAAAAAGAGTTATGGTCATTCTAATTGAGTTCTTCTGAAAGATTGAACGTGCGCCATTTTAGGAAAGTTTGAATTTGCTTTAATATGCTCTTGCAAACAGGATTAACTTGAATCTAATTTGGGTTTATTTTTATGGAAATAATTTTGTTGTAGTTCCCGGAACATTTAACTCAAGCTGTTGTAGGCGAGTGTATCACGACATCAAAAATTGAAACATCTACAATGTAATGAAACAAGTACTTGCAAGCTAATCTGCAAAATCCACTCACTCTTGTCTTAACGTATCTTCATTCTCCTAATCTGACTTATTTCTCATGTCCAAAAGTATGCAATATAATCGACAATCTACATCCAAAATCTGTTGGTTATTTAGGGATCATCAATATTAAAGAAAGTTCGGTGTAAGAGACTATAATTCCCAACATCTAAAGGAAGATTATTCTGTTTGTTAACGCGCCAGAATATTTATACGCATTTCCCGCTTCGTTTGCTAGTTTATTCCAAGTCTTAATGTTTATTGTCCCGATCAATCTATGTTGTAGTATGTAATCCGTAATTGAATCAAGGATTTACATCTTAAACCAAAACTCAATTTCATCCAGCCAAATTGCTTATAGGAGAGCGAATGTCTGAATTTCCCTAATGCATGTTTATCTTTAAATGTAATCTCCCTCTCTCGGAAGAAGTAGTCTAGTTATTGTTTTCATGAAATTTATGTTTTTGCATGTATGTATATATGTGTGTATGCTAGAGTAAATTCCTAATTGTAATGAATTTCTCTCGTTGTATTTAAAGTAACTCTATTCTAAACAAAATTGATTGTCTTAATTTACCTTAAGTTACCTAATCCCGTTGTTAATTTTAAACTCATTAAACTTTTAACGAATTTCCTTTAAAAACCCCCTAAATTCGACCATTTAAGTTAGCCACGATCCGAAAGCTTTAATCAAGTTACTAAGTTTTGCTATTTGCGAAAATGCTATAAGCATCACGTACACAATCCGAAATGGAAATTTATTTGCGGACGGGATAAGGAGGCGAAAATGAAAATTTAAATGTATGTCCGTTTGTGGCAACAAATCTAAATTATATTAGAACTTGGAGAGGAAACACAATGAAGTGGAGAACGTTATAAATACAAGGCACAATAACGCAGGACGGAGAGGAAGTTTGCTAGGCCTGTTCATTGTTACGTTTCCTAAACACCTGCGTACAATTGGGGATGAAGTTTATGTTCATCGTTTCCCGCGTGTAATTTTCAATAATTTGTTGAACGTCAGTTTTCATAGAAGCTGCTCTTTGTTGATTAAAATGATCTACACAGAAAACATGTGGCGTTCTGTAAAGAAATGATAACGTTAGGGGATATACTTTAATTATCTTATTGGACTAATTAAATTTATACGAGGGCTGTTTCCTTTCCCCTGAATCTAGTAAAGTAATACACAATATATTGATAAAACATGTTTATTTATGATTAGTCTGGGCAAATAGCGGTAACAGCGTACAACTACGGAATAAGTAACGACAGCATCGCCGACTCCCCACTCTAATCAGTACGCTGTATGCGAGTAGTTCTGTGTATATGTAGACTGTCGTAACTTATTTCGTAATTACCGCTGTTTGCGCAGACTATTTACAATTTTTCAAACTATTTTCCTTTATAGTCATCGTATTTCTGCATCCACGAAAACCAATCACCAAGATAAATCTTTTCAATCTTCCCGCGTTAGGTTTTTCATTTTTCACTGGAGGCAAACAAACAAATAGGGAACTACTCGGCATTAAGGGTACAGCGATCCTCCAATGCCACAGTAGAAAGATGTTAGATTAAATTGACATCAAAAATTTTAAGACACAGATTGGACACTATTCTGAAAAACTGAGGCGGGAAAGACGAGAATTGGGACTAAAGAACTGGAGAATAGACATACGATGATAGTGGAGTGAACCAAGAAGAAACAGGCCTTGAAGAAGTGGGCCGTATAATTCATAACAAAATAATAAAATACTTAGAGAACTGTGAAATGATTTCGAAAGTAAAGTTGGAAAATGCCAGAAAGAAAAGTTAGTACTTTTAATACTATACTGACAAAATGAAGACGAAAATAAGACCACAAAGAACCGATTTCGGAATGAGGTATCAAACATAATTGAACATATGAAAGGAAAAATGATTGCAATAGGAAATCTGAATCGACAGTGGGAAAAAGGGTGCAGAAACTGGGCAAGCGATTGGAAAACATTGGGAGAAAGAGGGAGCACGAAGCAGTAATTGTGAGAGTATTCTTTGAACGTAAAGTCATTCATTGATATGCAAAGGTAATGAAATCCAGAAAGAAGAAGCCGATAGCAGATTATATCCTTATCAAAAAGAAGTTCAGAAAGGCAATATAGGATGTAAGGGTCAGGATGCTATGCTTGCGAAACTTGGGTGCTTAACAAATCAATTGAAAATATGGCGACGTAAAATACTAAGAAGCATTGTTGGAGGGGTAAAAACCGAGGAAGGCTGGATAAGGAGATCCAACGAACAGTAGAAAGAACCCAGAATTACTACACATATGAAGAGGTAAAGCATGAGAGCGAATGGCAAGTGAAAGAATACCGAAGATTATTTGGGGAGGAGACCTAGATCGAGGTGGATGGAGGGAGTGGAGAAGGATATGAAGAGAACGAATAATGGCGACTGGAAAACGGGAGCGATCAACGGGGAACGATGGAGAAATATTACGAACAGTTTTCTGG
Organism: Chrysina gloriosa; assembly: GCA_038088585.1. NCBI lineage: Eukaryota > Metazoa > Arthropoda > Insecta > Coleoptera > Scarabaeidae > Chrysina > Chrysina gloriosa. The sequence continues at coordinate 9,688,593 of CM076089.1, read as the reverse complement.
GCTAGTGTGGGAATTGAAAATTTGACTAATGCCTGAATGGCAAAGAGGCCTGTAGTGCAAATTGAATTTCGTAGTGACGACTAACATGGCAATGAACGCAGAACAGCTGCTGCGAATCTTACATTTTGTTCAACAACGCGAAGTTCAAATGATAATTTGAAGCTGTTTCCCAAAAAAACAGCTGATTTTGTGCGAAGATTTGTTACGATTGATGAAACCTGGCCTCACCACTATATTCCTGAGTTGAAACGGCAATTTCAACATTGAACACATTGTGGTCAAGACTTTTCCATTGGGGGATTAGGTAATGGCTATGATTTTTAGGAATACGTTTAATAGATTGTTATGCCACTCTACTGATCAAATTGAAAACAATAATTTCTGAACTACGATTTGAAATGGCTTATAAAAAGTTGACTTTCATCACGACCACTTGGCTGTTATGAGAAGGCGCTTATACCACCCAATTTGTTCGCGAAAAATCGAATCAATTCAGATTTCAGGTTATGCCTCACCCACCCAATTGACCAGATCTAACCCCAAGTAACTTCCGCTTATTCCCCAAACAAACTGTTCATTGGTAGAAAGGGATTTCGGGTGGATGACGAAGTTATTTATTAAAATGGTCATTACGAAACTGGCATAACGGCACTTCAGCATCGTTGGTCCAAGTGAGTTGAAGGGAATTATCTTGAAACATAATGAAGAACTTAAAACCCAGACTCATTTGTTTCACTTCGAGCCTCACATCCCGTCAAATCATCCGCGTACAAGCCCTTATAAGTAGACTGGGCAAATATGCGGTATGATGAGTCATATGTCCTTTGTCCTCTAATATAATTTTACATTGTAAAAACGACAGATGACTCATCATTCCGCATATTTGCCCAGTTTATTTATAAGTTAATGGCGCTGTATCTCAAAAATTGTAGCTGACATCGCACAACTTCGTTATAAAAATTTCTCCATCATATTCGGAGGATTTACTCAGTTATAAAGTTCGGCAAATAAAATTAACTGATCGGTCGAATTTCAATCTATTTTCAATCGAAATTATTGCGCTGTGTATACACGCATACAGGCAGAGGTATCATCTAGGGATTAGAGCTTCATTAGGTGCTTGATCGATATATAGCGCGCATAGCAATTCCTTCCAACCACGATCTGCCATTCAGAGAATTACCCTCAAGAACAAACCTAAAACTAATAGAGGCCCCAATCTTGGGGTATATCCTTAATGAGCCGCGACCGAATAGCTATCGGACTGGAAATTAATTGCGTAGGAGAAAATTATCATTATCTCCAAAAAGATGCGGTGACGAAATATGCTTATAGGGGAGACAATGAAACTGAGGCACGGTTATTTCGTTCCAGGCAGAATTTTGAAGGAAGTAATAATAATAATAATAATAATTATAATTTCAGTAATTTATTATTTAGAAACTGTCTTTCGTAATTACGAGGGATATTCCTTTCCACTGAGCCTCCTCTCTAGCAGGTCGTTTTCAAGAAATTTTGGTTGATATTTTAAGCTGGTTGTTTACATGCTTCATGACTGTGACAAGTGACAGATATAAAAGTATTTTGGATATTCTTGCCATTTTATTTACGTTCGGTTGTAATTTTTTGTTTAAAATCTACAATTTTAGAGTAAGAAGTATATTTCAAATAAAGCCCATGAAATATTAATTAAAAATTCAGTTTTTGGCTTTGTGCCACACTCTGATCGTACTTGTACTTAATTATTTTTTTAAATAAAAAGTAATAATAATAATTTCAACCTAAAATGTATTGTTGATTCTGTGCTGTTAAGTTTGACAAAGGTTATTTATCTTTTGATTAATTAACATAAAACTAAAGATGGTGCGTTTAAGCGAAATCCAAAAAATAGAAATTTTAACGATGATTGGTTTCAGAGACAAGTCGCGGACGCAATAAATTTGTGAATTGTTCAATAATAAGTACCCTGATCGGCTTATTACGCAATCAACAGTTAACAAAGCAGAACGCAAATTTAGGAACTGTAGTGTCACCTAAGAGATAACTTTACAAAAGGTCGTCTGGCAATTTCAGAAGAAAAACAGTTGGATGTTGTACTAACGTTTCAAGAAAACCCTCAGAAATCAAGCCGTGAGGTCTGATTGCAGCAGTCAATTAGTCACTCTATCGTTTTAAAATGTGTGGAAAAGAACAAATGACATCCGTATAAAATAAAAATGCTTCAAAAACTTCACGAGGACGATTTCGATAGAAGAGTTGAATTTTATGACGTGACCGATGTAATAACAATCTGTAATTTTCAAGACTTCTGCCTAAACGGGTCTATCAATAGGCAAAACTGAAGAAACTGGGCACCTGAACATCCTCATCATCAACACCGAGTGATGGAAGGGCTGGGATTGTCGGTAATTCAGTCGCAGGCGCGTTTTTTATTGAAGATTCATTAAATAGTGAAGATTATTTGCTATTACTATAGTCAAGCATAATACTCACGATTGTGGCTCTTCATCCAAATACAGAACATCGCCTCTTGTCGGATAGCGCTTTATGGTTCCAGAAGGATGGTGCACCACCACATTATTCTCTAACTGTTCGTAATGATCTTAGTACAATTTTTTCAAACAAATGGATTGGTAGCCAAGGAGCAATTGAATGGCCAGCAAAGGTCTCCTGATCTAACTCCACTCGATCTTTCTTGTGGGGTTATCTCAAATCCAAAGTATCCAAATAATATTGAAGATGTGAAGATTAGAATAGCCGATGAAATCAGGTTAATAACTCCCCAAGTATTAAACAATGTCATAAGCGAATTTGAACATCATCTTGCTTATTGTCAACACGTAAATGGTATGAAGTTTGAACTTTTAGTTTGAATAATTTTAAATTTGTTCGTAACTTTTGACTTTTTAGCTAAACTTTGATTGTTAAGTTGAATGATACCCCAAATATTCTTTTAAAATCTTGTTATCTAACCTATCCTAGAAATCATTTGTATACAGAAAAACGTTCTTCTCCAAATGACGCTATCAAAAATTGGTGTTATCATTTAAAAGAGAAGGTGGTGACATCATATCTGCGACAATAAGGACATCACAAAATACGGTTTTTATAAAAATGTGAGCATTTAAAAATTATGATTGACATGTCCGATCGCTTTTTTGTTTCACTATTTAGGAATTTTATTGATTTTGTTGCACCCTGTAATATACATCCACACTATATATGCATACAAGAAGAGTAAAACTACGTTCGCTGTACCTCATAAAAAAGAACTAAAAAGCATTAAATTAACATCTTAAGAAATCACGAGTTACTAAATCCTGTGTTGTCCTTGGTGCCGTATATATACGTATATATCCCTGTATTTCCTTAACGGAGCAGAAAGTCATCGGAAATCCATTTGCAAATGGAGTAATACTGTATTATTCTCCAACGTAGAAATACACCTCGAATCATTTGTCTAACCTTGCAAAACTACGAATCTTAGTCGCTCGACTGGAAGCCCCCGGAGCAGTATAAATTCTGTTTAAGAAAATCCCTAGTTTCATTTACAATTGCTGGATAAAGTTCATCGTAATATAAGTTTATGTAAAATGTAATTGTCTTATTCTGCCAAGAGTACTTTATCGTAAGTGTAGGGGACTTCGGGAAATGGGAACGAATACGATTGTCGAGATCATGAAAGAGAAAGCCGTAATCTTGTTCAATTGCTGCTGTAAAAACGACGTGCGGAATGTAAATTGCTTTCATTCAAATATGCATAAACGTTTCTATTGGGCAATCAACTACAATTGTCAAGGAATAAGTACTTCCGATGAAGTAAATATTTCCGTGGGTGTATAGTCCAACTTTTCGTCTGGCAATAAGTGTAATACCACGGATGTTCTCTTTCCACCGAGCCTCGCCAGCAGGCCATGACATTTTTTTAACAAATTTTGTTTGTCACTTTAAGCTAGTTGTTTACATGTTTAACAATTCGCGCTCGAAGCTTGTTTTTTATTCATATTACCAGCAACTCGAACCAATATCAATAGAAAAATTTCATTCGTTTTTCGTGATTTTTCCCTGATTGTATGTATACTAATTTCTCAAAATTGTTTGCATTAGTTTCTATTAGTTTCCCCCGACTTTTAACCATGTTTTAGTGGCTTTTCAGCTGATTTTCCATAAGTCTTTCTTTCTTTCTTTAGCTCGCAGGATTTTTCTGTTTCTCTCCCAGATTCTTCTTACTTTTCCAGAGGTTCTTCATGTTTCCCGATTTGTACTTTTTTCTCTTGGTTTTCTTGTGATATTACGAGATATTTCTATTCGCTCATGATTTAAAAGCTGTTCCTTTCTCCAGCAATTCTTATGATTTAATCCCCGACTTTTAACGATGTTTTAGTGGCTTTCCAGGATTATTCCCTTTTGTCTGATTTCCCACAAGGCTGTCTTTCTGTAGCTCTCAGAATTTCAATGATTTTTCAGGATTTTTCAGGGTTTTCCCATATTTTTATATTTCACGTCAAAATATTTTGTTTTCTCCCAGATTGTTCATATTTTTCAGAGTTTCTTCATGTTTCCCGATTTATACTTTTCTGTTTTGTTTTTCTTGTGATTTTACAAGATATTACTGAATTTTCCTGTTCGCTCATGATTTAACAGGTTTCTTTCTTCAGATTTCTTTATGATTTTCCCCGACTTTTAACGATGTCTTAGTGACTTTTGAGCATTATTCTTTTTTGCTGAATTTCCACAACTCTATCTTTCCGTAGCTCTCCGAATTTCCTAGATTCTTCAGCAGTTTTCGGATTCTTCCGACATTCTTATATTTCACGTCAAGATTTTCCGCGATTTATTCATGAATTTTCAAATTTTTTACGGCATTTCTATTTTTGTTTCAGATTCTTCATACTTTTTCAGAATTTTTTCATGTTTCCTGGTTTGTACTTTTTCTTTTGTTTTTCTTGTGATTTTACAAGATATTTCTGAATTTTCCCATTCGCTCATGATTTAAGAGCTGTTTCCTTCTTCAGAAATTTTTATGACTTTCCTCCGACGATGTTTTAGTGACTTTTCATCATTTTCCCTTTTCCCTGATTATCCACAAGTCTATCTTTCTTTCTGTAGCTTCCATAATTTCAGTGATTTTTTAGGATTTTTCAGGTTCTTGCTACATTCTTTTCATTTCACGTAAAGATTTTCTGCCATTTTTCCATGAATTTTCATTATTTTTTACGGATTTTCTATTTTTGTCTCAGATTCTTCAGTTTCCTGACTTCTACTTTTTTATTTTGTTTTTTCTTGTGATATTACAAGATATTTCTAAATTTTCCTGTTTGCTCAGGATTTAATAGTTGTTCCTTTTTTCAGAAATTTTCATGATTTTTCCCCGACTTTTAACGATGATGATTTCCACAAGTCTATCTTTCTTTCTGCTGCTATCAGAATTTCAATGATTTTTTAGGATTTCTCGGGTTCTTCCCACATTCTTATATTCTACGTCCAGATTTTTCGAAATGTATTCCTGAATCTTCAGGATTTTCCACAAGTCTATCTTTCTTTCTGTAGCTCTCGGAATTTCAATGATTCTTCAGGATTTTTCGGGTTCTTCCCACATTCTTATATTCCACATCCAGATTTTCCAAGATTTATGCCAGAATTTTTAAGATTACTCACGGCTTTTGTCTATTTTTCTCCCAGATTCTTCGTGCTTTTCATGTTTTTTCATGTTTCCTGATTTGTACCTTTTTCTTTTGTTTTTTGCTTGCGATATTAGAAAATATAATTTTCTTGTTCGCTCATGATTTAACTGATTTTCTTTACATCGTTGGAATTTCAAATCGATTAGAAATCCCAGATTTTAATAAATACCAGATCTTGCAATCTTTCTTTTTACCTCTTCCCTAGTCAGGAGGTAAATTATGTTCCTTCATCATTTGCTTATCAATTTTGACATCCTTTTAGTTTTTATATCCCTTTACTGTCCTAATTTTAATTTTGATCAAATTTGTGCTTTTATAGCTTGTTCTTTCCAAAAGATTTTAGTGACTTGTTCTTCCTAAATAAATAATTACAAGTTTAAACTTTACAACTATTATTTTTATAGGTTTCACAAATACGCGTACGTATTTGTCTAGCAATCACCTTTTATTAAGAACTGTAACTGCAGGCAGCAATAATTTTCCAGAATCACCTGTACATCAGGCAATTCTAAAAGCATAGCATTCACTGAAAAAACGCCTGAAATTAAGCGTTTGATGACGTCGGAATACAAGCACATTAATTTTTTGTTTGTTTGTCTAGAGTCTAGACATTTCATTCTTCCAGGACTCAGGAATTTAAGTTAAGTTCGAGTACAGGAAATTAATAGTCTTGTTTGAAAAGTTACAATCTCCCTTATCAATTTTTTCTCCTTTCTTTCGAACGATAAAATGTTTTGATCGGGGAAATATCTTTTGAGAAAACGCTGAAATCTACAATGACTATCGTACAAGAGGTTCAGATATATGACTTCCATGTTGATGACATTTCGTTTTCCTATTCGTTTCTATCGTCTTTAAAAAGTTTTCTCAGAACAAATATTATTCAATCAAGTTGACGAGAAAGTTAATTTTAAATATTATCGTTCCAAATTCCGAGCTGAAGTACATACATGAAAGTTGGGGTAAACACAAATATGTATAAAAAAAAAGAAAGAAAACAAAAGAAAATTAAATTCCATTTAAATAATAATTTTGTTGGTTTTACCGACGAAAATTCAAATTATTTATGATATAACACGAGGGCGATTCGTAAAGTCCGTTTCCGCCTAGTGTGCAGAGGTGCTGCGGTGTAGTCTGGTTCAATGCGAGTCTGGCAGTGCTAGTGAGATAATCGTTCGGACATTCTTTCGTGCTATTTTGATCGTTCAATATGGCAGTTGCAATTCAAAATCCCGCTGACTGTGAACTGCGTGGTGTTATCCGATTTCTGTGTGCAAAGAACATGAAGACTGCTGAGATTCATCGTGAACATTGTTTTATTTATGGTAAAGGTCATGAGTGACGATGTGGTTAGAAGATGGGGCTTCATGTCCATGATGAAGAACGGAATGGAAAACGATGGACGAACTTTTGAGTAATATCGAAAACAAAATTCGTGAAAAACGACGACTCATAATCACAGAATACACAACGGTTTGAGAGCGATGCAGAACCTGCAAGACAGTATGGCTTAATTCACAAGCGGCCGAGTTATTTCAAGAGGGCGTTAAGAAACTGGTTCATCGCTATGACAAATGTCTCAGTCTTAATGGCAACTATGTAGAAAAATTGTTGGGTAGTAGTTTTAAGTTGTGTATAATAATAAAAAAAACTATTCATATATATGTAGGTGCTTTTTAGTAACCAAACAGAACTTACTTTACGTATCATCCTCGTATAAAGGAAATAATTTCAATTTTATTTTTATCAAGAAATCATCTTTTTGACTTTAGGACTTCTACCTCAATTTTTGGCATTCATTCAAGTAATTTTCTTATGTTATCATCCCTAATGTTTCTCCAGTCTTCTCGAAGGATATTCCACAACTATTCTTTCGACCTCAGACACATAACCCTAACGCATCTATCCACTTCTTCCCATAATAATTCGACCGGGCAAAGGTCGGATGTCTGAGGAGGCCATTCCGTAATTTTCAGAATTAAAAATAGTTTTAAAGATAAAAAAATCCGAACAATATTTTATCTTTGTTCTAGTCTATTCATTCGTCTTAATTTAAGTTGATTACACACATAATTTATAGCAAAACGACGACACCGACGTCGTTCGTTCTTTTCCAGTACCTCAAAAAAGATATCCGAGATAAATTTTCCCTATATATTTCTCGACCGTTATGAAATATTTGCGGACCGACTCGTATTCTACCCGAAATCCACCCAATACGTTATTTTTACTAGCGATATATTCTCCAACTGTTTGGGTAGAGAGGTACATCTGCATTCCAACTACGAACTGCACATTTTTGAATACCCGTCCTTTTACACTTTTTCCCGTTATTTTCTCACAATCGTTATCGCCGAAAGTTTCGTATTTGCATTCTACGATGGTTGCCGGAAGTGTTGACGAAATACGTCCGTAAAAGCGATTTATTGGTGTCCATGTGTATAATTTAAATGGATAAAGTATGTGAAGAAAATTTGTCGGGTATATGAAGACATATGATAAAAATTTTTAAGCAAAAACTTCTTCATTTTCCCCGTGATGTTACAAGTAAGTCTCAATGTTTTCAAGGATTATCGTGACGTTACGATTAATCATCCACCACTTACCATAATTTCCTGGACTTTCACGGTATTATATTTAAAATCAACGTTGAATATCCGTAATCCCATGCGCGTAACTTTATTAGAAAATTATGCACCCTTTTTTGCTTCAAATGTAATTTTCTTAAGGTTACGTTCTTTTAATAGCTTTTTATATAATTTATACAGGGTACACTTATTAAATTGCACCTTGTACATTTAAATATTTATGTATCTTACTCCGCGCTAAATCTTCAATTTTACATTCGCGTGTCACTGCTGAAGAAGTCACACCCTTATCTGGCTAGGTATAAAATAAATTTATTTCCACCGTACTAATTTGAATTTATTTCTGTCTAATATAGTTAAAATTAGATAATCCTTATATTATTATATTATTAGAATTAATGGTAGAGCCTTGACGACAATTTATCACCATTCGCCGGCAGATTATTGTTTTAATGTGTCGTGCATAAATCTCCTTAATTAATTATAGCCGTGGCAGATTGCTGGCCGTAGCACATTACTTACTGTTGCGGCATTTGCCGTGGTAATAGTATGCAAATACAATTCGTAGGTGTAATGGACTAATGGGATAAGGAACGATTTCTTCATCTGTATTATAATTGTTTAACAGCGCAGTGTCCAATTTTGAAATGTTGACGTGTAAAGCGATAGTTTACGAATTGTTTTTTGGTAGAAAAGAAATTGCAGATTATGTGACTGCTACAGGAAGGTCCTCAATGCAAACTATAGGAAATCGTCTACGTGATTTTGGGCTGTATCCACAAAGACACCGATATGTTTTCCACTTAGTACAGGCTAGAAAAGGGTCTGCGGAATGTGGGCCAGAGGCGCGTAACAATTGGGGATGCAATGATTGGATGCAGCTATTGTTCAGTGATGAATTTTCAACGAAGCAACAGACGGGTATTTATTTGGTGTGAGTCTGGAACCCATCATTTATTGGAGAAAGGCCACAATATGAACGTGAGGGTGTCACGGTTTGGGCCAGAATGAGTGATTGAGGTCACGTACATTTTCAGTCTTATTCTGAGTGTCCCTAATGCTCAAGGTTACCTCTGCAGCCTATTATTCATTCCTAAGCTGGAGCATTTTCGTGGATACCATGGAGTAAGAGGACTGTATATATGCTGGAGCAATAGACGAGCTGTTGATTTTCATGGCCGATCATGCCCGTCAACGTCAAGTTCGCATTGTTGATAACCGGTTGGATCAAGCGAAAATCGAGTGGTTGAACTGGCCAGCAAATTCCCTTGGTGAAAATCCAATAGAACATGCCTAGGATAATATGATGATATCAGAACGTGTTACTGCCCGAAATATGCCTCCATGAATGATTCTGGAAATTCACATTGCTTTAGTAGTAGAATGGAATCGAATTTCGAAGGAGCTGTTTGATACTTCGATTGGTTCCATCGCTGCAAATGCGCAGTTATTTGACGTATTATTAAATTCTTTGTTTTCCACATCTTTGCAATTATTGTTTCTCAAATTGGTAGACAACCGATTGGCAAAAAGCGCAAACGGCAACAAACCGGTGGGCAGAAGAGCACGAAGAAGACGACCGATGCCGGAGGAGGCTCTTTCGGATTGAACGGGCAATCGCCTACCTATATGGGAAACCATATGTAAAGAAGAGGAAGAAGAAGGAGAAATTGGATCCTTAAAAAGAGTATTCACAGTTTTCGCAGTGTGATCCCCAAAATATCGCACTAAGAAGAAAGTTTTAGTTTTGAATTTAGTCATATTTATTAATTTCATATGACCAGATAGTAAGAACCCTATATAAATTCTGCTGTAGCATACAATCGTGGGTGAATAAAACAGGGAAAATGCAAATTTAGTTGTGAAGGCCATTTCAAAGTAAATCCAAAGAAATCTCTTCGCCGATAATATTGCATTGATGACAAAAACAAACAAGGTTTTTGAGTGAAACCTGAAGATTGAAGATATGGGACGAAGAACTAAAGAAAAAGAAATTATATATCAACTCAGAAAGAACTAGGACGACGGTAATGACGAAGAACAAGACACAATTAAAGCTGAGTTTTGAAAATGAAGAGATTGAGTAAGTCTCCCAGTTCAAATATTTACCGTTCACATTATTGGAAGATGGAGCAATAGACGAAGAACTTGAGGAGATAACGAAAGTTACAATTAGACTATATTACCAACTGAACAAAAATATAACCAACAGAAGGAAGCTGTCAATAAATACCAAAATAAGAATGCACAGCGCGTTGTACATCCCCAAGTTAACATATAGATCGGAACTATGGGCACTGACAAAGGAACAGGGAAGAAGACAGCAGGCAAAATAGATGCAAAACTTGAGAAGGATAGCGAGAGGAAGATTGCTCAACAAAGAAAGGAATGAGGAAGTAAGGAAAGGATTGGGAGTAAAATCGATAGAACAAAGGATAAAGGAAAATTTATTACAAGAATGAAACCAATAAGGTTAATAAGGAGAATATGGAAGATGGAAACACCGAAGAAAAAGGGGCGAGGTAGGTCACAACGAAAGTGGAACGATGAAAGAAGAAAAACATGTAGTCATGATAAAAACGGATTGGAACGTAGCACCAATACAAACAAGAGATAGAATGAATTGGAGAAAACACATAGCCGAGATAAGGGAAGATTATGACTTATTGTACTGAGAATTTAATTAAATTTCTTAAAGAAAATTGTACCGGCCTAGCTCTTAATTAATGATATAAAAAGCATAAATTATAACAAATTATATTCATTAGTTTTCAGAAATATTTAACATAAAATCAAGATAATTACCTAGTGTTGTGTGTGTGAGTGTAAATTTCTTTTTCGAAGATGATTCTTCCTATATCTCCTCTCTTAACTTCTATTCTCAATGCACTTTTAATTTCTATGGATTCTTCCCTTTCTTAGATTCTATCTTCTCTGGTATGGTGAGGTTCTTTTATTCACTGGTACTTCTTCTTAAAACGCTTTTATTCCAAATATATTTATGGACTTATTTTTTGACTTATCTATCTTGTCAATTTTCTTCATCGTTCACCGAACAAACTTTTTATTTCTTTTGGAAACCAGGACTACACTGTTTTATTTATAAGTTGTCCACGAAACGAAAACTTTAATTCACCTTGACTCCAGTTCATCGAGGTATATCGCTGTTATAGAAACCTGTATTGAATGTCGATGTATCCTTGGTTATTTCCAGTAAATTTTTATGAATTCTTGTAATGTAAAATGTTGTATGTAATATCTGAATGTTAACAATGTTTTTATATCTATTAGTATGTGCTCTTTATAAAAATTAATAATTTTATTTTTGGTGACATTTGTTTCTTCTATTAAGCGTCTCTGGCTGGAGTTAAAATAAGAAGCTAACACCCGTAGGGTAATAAAATGCTCAAAAGGTGGTGGGCGTGGTGTCGAAAAGCTGTGAATAGAACCCTAAAATAAACCGTATGACAATTGAAGACCATAACCCCAACATTAATTGTGAATTTTGATATACTACATTATACATTGTGGAAATACATCTGATAAAAAATATATATCAATGTATTACCATATCATTCGTTCTTTTGTGTATTACATCAATATAATTAACTGCCAATATTTACTAATCGCTGGTGTAGTAAATCAATTAAAATGTGGACTATCTGCCGGTTAAAAATGAATTCTAAAGCAAATGGACTAAACACCCAATTTCGCGACAACCAATTGCTTTCTGTAATAAAATAAATAGCACTTGTTCCGCGTGCACTCGAATTTAAATTAGTTTGCCAATATACGAGTACGTTGCAGAATGCGGCGACAATTCCACCCTCATTAAATGGATTTAAATTGTAATAGGCTAATACTTCAATGCGACAGATACAAGTCTTTTATTAAGATTTTATTTTCGGGTTTTAACGTACATATTATTTTGAATTTACATTTGAATTTAAATAGTTCTATTCTTTAGATATATAAGGGTGCTTTACAGCTTTTACTTGAACTGGATATACTGATAATACCAATATTTTCTCAAATTATTCATGTAGGGATGTACCTTTGAAGACTACGCCGGTAAATTGCGAATATTTCCACTTTTAAATTATTAACGTCGGATGCTGCAATGTTTCTGTTGAATAACGAGATGTGTATCGTTAAGAACAGCTTTTGGAGTAAGCGGATTGAGAAAATTCAAAGCCAAAACACAACACAGCGTACCCACAAATTACGTAAATTTCAGTGTGCACTCATAGTATTTTAAAAATCGTTTTGCGGAAGGAAACCACATATACGTGAGAGATTTGAATCCAACACAGAACTTGTTAAGCATATCAAACTTACATCAAAGGCGCTCTTTCCGGTTTGTGTTAGACAAGATATGGATGTTCTCTTTCCGCTGAGCTTCACTAGTAGGCCATAATATTTTCCGACAACTTTTGCTTGTCATTTTACGCTAGTTGATCACAAGTTTAATGACTGTTATAATGGAAAAAATATACTTCTTCTTCTTCTTCGTACTTTCTTTTAGGCCTCTACCTGTTTGTTCCAAATTTAAATGGATTTTCGCCATCTTTTCGCGGGTTAGCCTCGTAATCCCTTTCCCATCTCTAGCAATCTACAAGCCGTAACACACGATCACAAATTACATTTATTTATATTTTTCATGAATCTATTGACAAAGTTTGAATTTGACCGTGTATTGTCATCGTGTATTTCTATACATCATTTTTTACACGCAATATTTCAGGTTTAGATGATGTCCTATTTTTGAATTTTTGCATGTAATATTTCATGTATTTTACACGTAAAAATTTGAACGTGTATTGCCCGCTTAACAAGCCCATCCTCCTCCTTGCTCGAGATGTGGTTGTTCCTCTCTCTTCTTCTTGTTCTAGTCCATTCATTTATCGGTTGTATTTGTAATTGTTCTCTGTTATCTCCACTGCGTTCGCGGCTCCATAAGGCCTTACATAGTATTCTTTTAAGTGCTCTCATTTCTTCAGTTTCTAGCTTTGTTTTGTTTTGGCTTATTAGTTTTTGCTCGGATTTCAACAGGATATGTGAGTATTTGGTCAAATATGCTTGAATATGTTTAAAATACATTAGTTTAAAGTGATCCCTTGCATAAGAAATCATGAAGTTGAACAAAGACCGTTATGAAGCTGCGATTTTTACAATTTCAAATATAGCTACAAAGCTGTAAACGATGTTTTGAGGAAATAAATCGAACGTTTGGTGAGAAATCATGGTCGTTAGCTACGACATCGTGATCGTAGAAAGGGTATCAATTAGGTGGCTGTTTCCGAGCTCCTAGGCTAGAAACGCCCTCTGACGATAATAAGTATATGTCTGATTCGGAACATGTTTGAAAAGGATCGACATGTTAGTGTAAGGATTATTCAAGCAATTTTAAAGATTAGGTAAGGCAAGTCTTGTTCCAGTTAGATGTAAAATGGTGCTGATCTGCGCTAAGTACATCGCTATTTTGGCGCATCATCTAATTCTTCAATTGAATAAGTACAGATTGCAGAATAGGGAGTATTCCCAATAAAGAAAGGTTGCTGTGGCGTTTGCCAATTTACTTCAACTAAAGCAAAATAGATGCTGAAATAACAAGAACAAACATATAATAAATTCCTATATTTCTGCGGAGCAAGTTGTTTGTTACTACTAAGACAACTATTTTTTAAACCAATTTGGATGTACTAGAACAGGGTTTCTCAACCGGTGCTCCGAAAAAAATGTTGGTGGTCCACGGAAACCTTATAAATTAGTTCATATTTATCAAAAACAAAACACAGTTTCTTCCTTTTGATTTTCGTTGAATACTACATCTGATGCGCAATAAAAGAAAATGGAGGCAGCAGCAAGAAAAAGAGGAAGAAAGTGGGAAGGTGTAAAGACGCTGGCAAAGGACAGAAAAAACACTGGGCGGAAATGTGGAAAACTCAACTCGAAACATAACTCGACAACTAAAAGTACCAGAATTCTTGCTTAAGTAAATAAGTGGTCCACGGCATGGAATCGCATGAGAAACAATGTTCTAGAAGAAAAAGTGCACTATCAATCACAGAAAGATAAGAAAGAAGGGAAAAGAATTAAAAACACCAAAAATAATTCTATTCATGGTCTTCTCGCAAAATCTTAGACTTTTGCCGTACGTTGTAAGTAGTAATTGATGGATATAATTCCGATTAGCCTTTTCGAGTTGCTTGCAAAGGTCTGGGATTCTTTGTGTTTTGTAACATTCACCAAATCATCAACTTTTAATCGTCGAATCTTTACCCAACATTACACCGAAAGGTACACAGGGTAACCTTTTAGGTTAGGAAGAAGGAGAAGAAGAAGCAGGAGAAGAAGATGAAGGAGAAGAAGAAGTAGAAGGAGAAGAAGAAATAGAAGGAGAAGACGAAGTAGAAGGAAAAGAGAAGAGGATGCCAAATGGAAATTATAAGCATTTCATGTTTTCCTTTCTTCCTCTTTCCTTAGTTAGTACATTTTGCAAAGCAGTTACCACTCCTTGGTTCTTTGGCTAGCATTTAGCATCCTCTTACTATCTTGTTCATTCTATCAATCTTGCTTGAGTTATGCAAATTCTACGAACCTTCATGTCTCTTCAAATGCATGTACTCTTGATTTCGATTGTTTCATATTGCCTGTACATATTCTTTGGCACCCAGCAAAATCATTAAATCTTTATGTATAGGATGTCGCTAGTTACGTCGATGTTCGTCAATTTTCCTAGGTGTTCCACATTTCTGTTTCTTAGGATTTAAGCATCCTTGATTTCGATGTTTCCCCTCAATTTCTCTTAGCATCTTCTTTGGTATAGATCAAAATTATTAACAATGTTTTAAGATTTTAAATACGATAGCTTGCTAGTTCCATTAATATTGTCGTAGTT
This sequence comes from Chrysina gloriosa, assembly GCA_038088585.1. Taxonomy (NCBI): domain Eukaryota; kingdom Metazoa; phylum Arthropoda; class Insecta; order Coleoptera; family Scarabaeidae; genus Chrysina; species Chrysina gloriosa. The sequence continues at coordinate 9,673,420 of CM076089.1, read as the reverse complement.
TATTATGCATCCAATGGTATTCCATAAGTTTTTGTTTTCCCAGAGGTGTATTTTCATGTTCTCGATTATTTATTTCACGTCAAGTCATTACATGTTTCATAACTTCTTTGGCGTCTACAAAAGTTGTCAAATTTCCTTTATATCCCGCAAAGTCTTTGTCATATGATTCCATATTCGATCTGTTTGGGAATCATGGGCAATCGCTGGTCGTCTGCAAACCTCTGTATCGTATTCCTAAAATTTCAACAACGAAATGCAGAAATTATAGAAAACAGAATTCTTTGCCAGCATATCAGTATTAATGGCCTTTACATATTACATTCATAGCCGTATTTTGAAAAAGTCAAATTTCTTTTCTGGTCCCGTACGAGTTTTCATGAAACGACTCATATTTTAAATCCTGATTTTAAACAAAAGAGAAAAACAAGGGCAAGAGAAAAGATTATCATCTTTGGCTATTCAATGAGAAACATTATTTTGTAGAGAAAAACTTGAATAGTCATCGGTGGTTAGCTCTAAACTAAAACAATAAATAAATCACCACGAAATCACTTTGACAATATGTAGTTGCGTTTAGTGTATATGGTGAAAAAGAACAGCAATCCACAGTTTGGGTCTTTGAGAATCAGTGTGCTCCAACAAAGGTTATTAGTGAAAAAGGTCGAAGCGAAAAGGAAATCACCAGGTTTTTGGAATAACTCGACCTGTTTCCACTGTAGTATTGGAAGATCGCGGTATTGTTAATGCGGATTGGTTCATTGCAGTTTATTGGCCTCAGTTTCTCCAAAATGTTCGTGAAAATCGTCCAAGAAGTAGGATTATTTTGACTTTTGATAACGCTCGAGTTGACACTGATGTTCGTACGATTAAGAGTATTTGGATGCCCAAAACATTGAAGTAATGGGTCACCATAAAAGCCGGACCTGACAGCTAAATATTTATGTTTTGTTTCCGCGTGTGGAGGATAAGTTACGATGTTTTTATACTGGTCGAAAGAACAAAGCAAGAAGCAACCTAACGCGGAAAGATTGGACAAAATTGGAGATTGATTTTCACGGATGCAAATAAAAAACATTGACTGTAAAGGACATGGCTTTTAAAAATTATAAAGAAATATGTTGTGTCAATAGCTTGCAGTATATTACTTTACTAGATTCAATTGAAAGCGAACAGTTCTCGTATATAGAATAATCGTAAATTTGAGTTGAATAATGGTGCTTTCTTAATTCTTGACTAATATTATACTACGAATCATTACTTCCTGAAAAGAAACGCAAGAATCAATATTTTCTTCAACATTTATGCTGCATACCGGCTTTTCCTATAAAATACACGCTGGTCCTTTGTTTTGTTTCACTTGTTCTTTTGGAACTTACATATTTTGAAACGATATAACTGCTACACGACGTACGGATGGAATCACTAAATGAAATCCTACGCCCAGTGCCAGCATAGTCATCTTTTACATACATCGTACATCGATCCATATGGGGATTTCATCCCTTGCGCTATATTTGCCGCGTTCATTCGGAAATGCTTCTCGGAATAAAGAAATAAGTTCCATCTCCAACAGTAGTCACATTACATTTTTATTTTGCAATTTTATTGGTATTCATGACGGGGAATCTGCAGTTGTTTCCAAAATATGCTCCTAGGTCCAAGCTGAGGTGTTTGAATATTTCATAGGGCGATCGTAAATTTGAACGTACAGCTATCAAAAATAAACTTTCGATATGGATTGTTGTTAGGGCTTTCAAATGTTGAATATCTATCGTTTTGTGTCTTTTAAATTATTTATCAGCGTAGTAGGATAGAAAAAGTGGAATATGTTGGCAATAACTATGCGTTTGCTACGATATTTATATTATATCTATGACGGTTAATTTCTATTTAATTAAATTTTGCACAGAATCAGGTGATACAAATGTAGATATCACCTTGCAACTGTGAAACATGTTTTTAATCCTTTTAGGTAGGAAGGAAAGCGCACTTCCTCCTACTTTGTTGAGTACACAAGCGCGAGGGAAAAATAAACGTACACCTCGGATGTTTGGGTTTATATTTGCGGTCTATGTATATAATACGAGGGATGTTTTCTTTCCACTGTGCCTCTCTAGCAAGCCATGATATTTTTCAACACATTTTCTTTTTTACATGCTTAAAGACTGTAACATTTAATAAATATACTTGAATGCTTTTAAAATATAGAAGCTTAAAGTGATAATTTACATAAAAAGTCATGGAATTAAACAAAAAAACACTATAAACATATGATTGTTTTTTATTTAATCTCATATACTTCTACCGTCGTACAATCAAGACGTCGGGAACTCAAACTTTTTTGAACAAGGAATGTTCGGAAGCTTGAACGTTAGCAAAAGTGTGTAGAGTATGAAAGCATATAGAGAAGACCTGAAGGTTTCACTCGTGTACATAAATATATTAAGAAAAATTACCGTTTATGTTTGAATAACCCTCGTATATTCCATTATCCAGTGAGTACTTTATAGTTAATCTTTTCTACTATGCACAGGTGATTTACTGTGGTATGTTTTCTTTTATTGATTCCTCTTTTATTCTCTTTGTCCATAATCTTCTAGCCAGCTTATTCCTTTTTCTGTTCCAATGCGGACTTCCTCCCATCCTTTGCTTTTTCTCTGAACGCTTGCCACGAAAATTCTTTTTGTTATTCCGTTATCTCTCATTCTATGTATATGACCTATCCAGCTCAACTGGGGTTCTTCAATTATCGTTTCTACTGGGGTCATGTCTAATTGTAGCATTTCTTATTCTGTCTTTTCTCGTTTTATTCTCAATTCTTCTTAGAAATCTCACTTCCATAGCCCTCATTTCTACTCTTGTTCTTGTCTGTTATTGCCCACGATTCGTTGCCGTGGATAAAGGATGGCCTCCTAGCCACTTATTTATATACCTTCGTTTTTATTTGGTTTGGTACTTCCTTCTTTCCAAAAAATATCGATCTTAATATGTTGTATAGTTCTTCAGCTTTCCATAATCTTTCATTTATGTCTTGGTTTACGGTTCCTCTCTCATCCATAATTGTTCCCAGGCAATTAAATCTTTTCGCCTGCTTCAATGTTTCTCCCTCGATAATAATTTTGTTTTTTCTCTATCTCCTATTATCATTTTGTATATTTTCTCTAAATTTATTTCCATGTTTACTTTCTTTAGTTCTTCCTGGTAGATATGTTATGTCTTTTTGTAATGTTTCTTCTGTATCGGCTATAAGTGCCATAAGTATCATCCGTAAATATTAGTTCCTGGAGTTTCAGTAGTTCCATTCTCCAGTTTCTTACATCCATACTTCGACATTTTCCTTTGTATTTTTATGGCTTCATCCATGATGAGAGAACAGTAACGAGCCTAGAACACACCCTTGGTTCAGACCAATCGCCGATATAAATTCTCTGGATTCCCCATTATCCGTTTTTACCTTGTTTCTGTTATTACTGTAGAGCGCTTCAATGATTTCGATCATGCCCTTCTCTATTCCTCTTAGCTATAGGCTGCCCCACACATCCGTTCTTTTTGCTCTGTCGAATATTTATTTCTTTATTTTTTTTTGCTTAGCTTTTTTCTTCCAATTGTCTCAGTATAAAAATCAAGTCTTGAATATTTCTGCCTTTTCTAAATTCGTATTTTGAGTCTTCCAGTTGGAGATACAGTTTTTCTCTTAATCTCTTTTTCTAGTCTCTTTGCTAGTATGTTTTCCATCATACTTGTTAGGGTTGTGCCTCTATCGTTTGTACAGTCCTTAATGTCGCCTTCTTTTATACATTGGCAGCATTATCCCAACGTTCCAATCCTTTGGTAATATTTTTTGTCTATATAATGTTGTTTAGTAGATCGAGAAGATTTTTCTTTTCTGTTGCCCCCTTGATCTTTAGCATTTGTGTCGTGATGTCATCTTATCCTTGCGCTTTCCCTAGTTTCAGATGTGTGATTGTTTACAATTTCAAATGGGACTTAAGCAGTAAACGATGTTTTGGATCAGTCTAGTTCTTAGTGGGAAGTCGTGTTATTTAACTACCACAAGACAATAGTACAATGATCTTCACCATCCCGAAAAAGTCGGTCCCTACCCTGGCAACTTTTTGCGTTGCTATCATTAGATTGATTCAAGGCTGCGACATTTTTTTCAATTCACAGGGAATCTTTTGGTTCGAAAAAGCCAGCACCTTAGTTTCTGGTATCAAATATCATAACTGGTTAAAAAATTTGCGTAGTAATTCACGACCAACATTTTCATGAATTCCTTTGTAAGCATATAAATTTTACAATAAAGCTGAAGTCGCCTGAAGTGCTTCCGCAGCCATTGGTACTTGTACCTACTTAAATGTATGGACATTTAAATAAGTACATCTTTGTAACAAATGTATAAATAGCTGTGATCGCATTCTCACATTTAGTCGACATGAACTCGCCCCCAAATGAAAGTACTTCATTCTTTGCATCGGTTCAGAACGTTTTGTTACATTGTCCGATGCCTAATTTCCATTCTTGCCTACTGTTCCATTGGCCTCCTGCAAATTTTCCTGATTCTCTCCATCCATGTTTTCTTTGGTCTTCCTCTTTTTCTTCTCACTGGTGGTATCCAATGTAGTATCTGTTTTCGTATTCTCTATTCTCCCATCATTTGGACATGACCGTTCCATACTAATTGTTTGTCATCTATAATTGTTCCCTTTCTTCCGACACATTTTCTGACTATTTTATTCATCATCACTCATCGTATCAATTTCTGTGGTTTCTATTTATCTTCTATTATATTCTGTTCCCTACCAAGTTTCGCTTCCATAGAGTAAATTTTACATATTTAAGCAAACTTAGGGCCAATGTGCCGCTTCTTCCTGTTATGCGCCTAGATAGTTACGCCCTAGATCTAAAAATTTGGCTCACATTGCTAACGTGCGGCCTAGTTATATTTTCATGGTACAAATAAGACTACGTATATTGCACTAACGGTAGTGCACAAATAAATTTGATTTTATCGATTTTGCATTGATTCGCTATTATTTATTTAATTTATTGTTGGTTAATAAATATTTGCCTTTTAAATATTTACTGCGTTTTCCCTCTGCGTATGATCATATTTTGCATTTCCAATAGAAAAACAAACGGAATAATCCCCATGCTGATGTAAGAAATTCGGGGTATTTATTACCGAAAAATAAATTTTACACGAGTAATATTACAAACCCAAATTCTCTTTTACACGTTTATCATTACGTACGTTTCAGCATTGCAAGGAAATGAGTTTTGAAACGCGTAATTAACGCGATTTCGGTAACGGGAATTTCGCTACGAAGCACTTAGCGCTACCGTTAATTTTAATAAAGCATTATTTGAAACGTATATAAAGCTCTTTTAACTACGTAATTTCGGTTGTTTGTTAAAAGTGAGTGAAAGAAGAATATCGTTAGCGTTAAACGATAATTTCCGTTTCGTTTTTCGTTTTCTCCGCTAAGGAAAATCATTTACGGAAACGGTTCGTTCGTTTCTCGCTTCCGTTTCAACGCGAAATTTCAGGAAACGTTTTGAAAATTAGGGATTTAATGTCGTCGATGTCGAAATTATTTAGAGCTTGTTAATTTTAATTGATTAAATTATAATTAATGATTATAATTAAAATTATATTTAAAATAAAATGGACGCCTAAATTTAGCATGATCGCATTGTTTTAACATTTCGACTTTCTGGTAGTGTTAGTCATACACATGATTTTGCGAAAATTGTCTCGTGCATTTTTTCGAACTATCCTATTTCTTCCCGAAAATTTTGCAGCGAGCAACATATTTTGTTACTAAATCAATAATATCTCTTCTACGATTTATTCCAATGTGTGAATTATGAATATAGTTGGCTAACATGGAACGAATACATGAGCGTTACGAAAGGGAGCAACTTTAGGCTTGTATTACTCATATTAAATTGTGTTAACTTTAACTCCTATAAATATGTAGGTTATTTACTTTCACCGGAAATTTAATGGTATTGCAAACAACGACAACTGTTACCTAATATCAATAAACATGAAGTGAAAAGTCGTTTATCTGTTATGGAAGTAATGTAAACAGGCAGCTTCCTACCTCTGTTGTGAAAATCTAAGCACCAGATAGAATTGTGTGTTCGATTCTCTTGAATTTCGGCCTTTATCTCTAAAACTGTTTCTAAATGTAGAAAATCAATGTTCGGCATCAATCGAAGTCAGATTTGCAAAATTTAGATATGCATGAATGTCACCCGGAAACACACCAGGAAATTTGATGTAATTCCAAAATCTGACGAAATGTTTCAGCTCCTTGTTGATCTGTGGAACCGGCTAGTTGATATAACATGGCTTCGAACGTTGTTCCAATGATAAAGAGGGGTCTTAACTCTTAATGCAATCGGAGATAACTGCAGAATACATCGCAATAAGTTGTACATCCATTGCAACTTGGGAATTCTTAAATTGTTGTTGACTTTTTAATCGCGTTCTCATCTTGCGGGTTCAAAGTTCAAAATAGTTTTCTTCATTTTCCTCAAATACTTGCTATAATCAACTGTATCAAGTCACGTTCAACGATCTCAACAAGCTGTAGTGGTATCGGAATTGCTGGACGCAACTTGTAAAATTCCTGAATTGCCAACGCAGATTTCAGGAAATTTTTTTGGTTGTGTGTGCGAATTTTACACACACTAAAAAAATGAAATCGTATAACAAGTTCCCGTATAGTACTTGGACACGCCATTTATTTACATGACTATTGTACAGTCCAACATTACAGAGAATACAATACACCCGATTTCCTCTACACTCCAACGCGCGATAAAGAGCACACGTTTTTCACACGACATAATAAGTAAGTAAATTTACGAAATGCGAAATACACAACACGAATACCCCATTACAATTAGAATAGAAACCGACGTACCGACAGCGTACATGTTTCACGCCGCCAGCCGAACCCCATACAGACAAGTCACAGATTGGATAGCCAACTCTAATTATAAATTACGCCCCAAAGGTTTTTATTCAAAAACAGTGTCTGCAATCGGACAACAACAGTAACAGTAATTTCCACTTTTATGTTTGTTTTTTTCTAATTAGTAATTCGAATGAGTTTCTCCCAGATAAATTTATGCGAGATAAACAAAAACAGAATGTAATCCCTGTCGCGTTAATGTTTTAACAACCTGGTAGGCGTTTTAGCATTAAAAGCGTAAAAAAATTATTTGCGTGTAAAATGGAAAAAGCGACATTACCAATCGGAGCTTTCTAATTATATTTTCCTTCTTTCTAATATTTTGCGAAAGTTTACATTTAAAATTAGTGTAGCTTTTACAGCATATTAAGTATAATTTAGTATATATTAAAATTAGAAGCAAGTGAAGCCCTGGACAAAATTGGATGCATCAGAAAATCTTCTCATTATTATTTCTAATGTTTCAAAGTTGGAAATCGTTAAACATTTCATGTAGGTGGATTGGGATAATCTTAAACTTAAACATTACAAGTGTTTGACAGATATAAAGTTACACCTTGCAAGTGGTTCTTAGTAAAACATTTGACATTGTTTAAAGTGATTTGTAAAATGTAATAAAACCAGTTTTGGCAGGTTTTTTAAAAATTAACGTCATTAAGAGAATGAAACACTTTGTCCAGTGCAGTTAGAGTATAAGAAGTGAATCGTCTACGCAATTTAAAAGAAACCCAAGCAGTGAAAGCGTTAAGTCTAGTTAACGAGGGACGTAGCCAGCGATATGTAACTAATTTGTTAGGAATTACACAGTCAATAATTAGCCCAACAGTTAAACGCTTCAATGAATTTGGAAGGGTGGTAAGAAGTTTACAAGTGTAAGAGATGAATGAGATCACATGCAAGTCACCTTTAGAAAAAAAACAAGCTCAAAATGTAGTTCATCCAGAAATGATGAACGACTATGAGAGCGGTAAGTGAAAGAGGATTGGACAGTACAAGATCAGCTATGGCAGCCATGATCGCCAGGGAACATAGAGTTACTAGAATGCCTTTGGCAAGGGCACACGTATGTAAATTGGATCATTGACGGACTGGAAACAATATTGTCAGATAAAATAAGAGTGAGGGTCGATCTTCTTACCTCCTTTATAAGCTTATGTAGTCGATAAATTAGAGAATTACCTTTTAATAGTCATAGTTATGTTGCTTATAACTGAAATGGCTACTCGAACCAGGCAATAAACACGCTATTGGAAATATAACCTACAAATTTGCTTAAAGAAGTATTGATAAATAAAAAACAAGGGGAAGCGCAATAGATCAACGTGGTCGCAGTGCAAAGGGCCACTTTGGGCCAGACCCCACTCCATTAGATTACATTACATTACAAAGAAGTATTGATTTCGTCGCCTACCTTTTCAGTGAGACCCTATCCAAAGTGACCAAATCGTGATGATGTATGACAGATCAAAATCTGAAGTCCATGTCGATGCAAAAGCAAGACAAAGATAAGCACCGTCCTTTCTAAAAGAATGATATTTCAGAAATTTCCCTTCAACACGGCCAATTGCATTGAGTTTGATATACAAAACCACACTCCAACCTGCTGACCACCAGAGTAAAGAAGAGGAGCTTGGGAGATGCTATGTTATTAGAATCCTTGTAGCTTCGAGTAATGAAACTTAAAGCTCGAAAAATAGAAGCAGTGACAACGGAAATGTGATCCGAGAATCTAAGTGTCATCAAAAGTAATTTCCAGATCCTCAACATAGGTTTGACGCTTAAGAAAAACGTTATCAATGCAGTAGTTGGAGCAAAATATATTCGATCTTCTAGTAAACCTATCAATGTTCAGTCTCAATCTCTTCTCGGAATACCATCTATTTATGGTATTAAGGTCGCTTAAAGTAGGCCTACGTCTTGTGCATCATTGATTATGTGATATATTTTTCAATCATGGACATGAGCCAGAACAAGGCAATCAAGCGGAGTAATCAAGTCATTTATAAAGATCTTAAATACTAGAAGCACGAGATTAGACCTTTGGGTCACACCCGAAGTTGAAGTAAAGTCCTCGATTTGTAGCCATTACAGTAATTTTAGTTACTTCTGTTACTTAGATACGAATCCATGATTATCAATGGTAATCGACTGAACCAAAATGATCTCGACTTTGTCAGTGAAATGGTATGATCATCGATGGTGTCAAAGACACGTCTGAAATCCATATAAATGACATCCATTTATTTACCAACATTGAGGGTTTCACACAGACTCAAGAAAAGATTGCCAGGTTGGTGATCATGGACCTTATGCTTATAAAGCCGTGCAAAATTTCCAAGAATGGCTACTGGTCTGTAGTTTTTAATATCAGCGATATTACTCTTTTTGTGTGTAGAACAAATACTATCTATTCTCCATGAACCAGGAAAGACAGATATTTTTAGGGTCAAATTGAAGATCCTACACGAGCTGATCAAAACTATAGCCCAAACCCGAAGTATAAAACTGAGAATACTGTCATGCGTAGCTGTGAGACAATTGTTTACTGTTTGAAGATGTTTCAAAAAGTCTTCACACGTCGATTTGGCATTCTAAATGTCAATATGTCCAATCGAAAAGAACATTTTCATGGTCAGAAATCACTTCTAATGGCTTTAATGGCGTTCTGAACGATATTAGCGTTATCAAAATCTAAGACGGATGCGGCTTATACGACACGACAGTCCTGCAAAATATCAGTCAATATTTTAAATCTCAAAAATTGCATTTGGAATGTAAAAATAACTTGTCGTGTCGAGAAGGGCACTTTAATACTTAGGAATTTCTTGAAATGATGGAAGTGACGTTTCGCATGATATTTCAATAATCAAAACTTAACATCGACGCCTTTGATGACATACGACAGTTCTTGAAATCAACAGTCGACATTCTGAACATCATGAAAGACATTTCAAACGTCAACATGTCACATAGAGAAAGGCATTTTGATCGTCATAAATGATTTGTAATGATTCCAATGACATGAGGCCTTGAACGCTATTTAAGTTATCAAAATCTAGGACGGATGCGTCTTGTATAGCACGACAGTCCTTGAAATCAACAGTCAACATTTTAAATCTCAAAAATGATATTTAAAATGCAGGAGTTCTGCAGTTCAGCCATTACACAACGTTCTGTGAAAGTTGCCTAAAAAACGAACCTCTGTAATAGGTCGTTTATGTAGTTTTATTCGTTTGAAATAGGAGTACGTAGAAAAATAAAGAAAAGAGAAAGACAAATATTTAATGATGTGCCCTTCTCAACAAAGTACCATCAATTTTTGACAATAAACGCATACTCGTATCGGAATATGTACCTACACAACGGAGGGTAAAATGTGTAATATACATTAACTCGGTTTGGACAATAAATAATATATAACACTTATCCTTTAATCTAACTTCCCTTCGGTGGACAAATCCGCGTCGTCCTTTATCAAAGAAATATTTTACATCTAAATTGTTGAATTAAACAGGTTTTTTGACTTATCGCCGCTTTCTAGTGAGGTTTAAAAAAGAAAACCCCTCTTCGCACGCGAGCAAATACAGACAAAAGACTTTAGACGGTCATTAAGGATTTTATCAATACGCAATAAATATGGATGAATTCTCCCCAAACACATAAATGAGGCCTTTTTGTTCTCGTGATTACACGAGATTAAAAATGAGAAGAAAGAAAGGACTTAACTACACGATCTTTTTATATATACATATCTTAAAAAAATCGATATTCAGTCCAATAAGTAGTAGGGTGGTATCCGTGAATAATTTATTTTGAATTGGGCACGTGGGATATGGAAAATTCAAATTGCTTAAGGCGAATGTGATGCTTCGTGTAATACTTTCGGTGATGGATCTCTTTTTTAAAAGTGTTGCATTCGCTGGAGGTATATTTCAATATAAAAGATGATGGACTTATGATGAACGAGATATATGTAATAAATTTGAATAGAACAGCCGTAATTCATCAATCGGAAATCAGTATTGCGGACATTTGTTCTTGCCAGTTAAATTCAATATTAACCATTAATTCGGATTTATTTGAGGATTCTTTACGTCGTGATTATCTTTATCTTATTACGTGTCCATTATCTTAGCTGCTTACTAATCCAGTTTTTTCTTATTTCAGGTAGGAAAGACTTGATTGTATTTGGTAAGTCAAAACTCTTTGTATCTCAGGCCAAAAAAGTATGAATGATTTACTTCGTGGAAAAGTGACTGCATAAACATTTAGACAGTTCCTCCATCTTAATAAAAAGGTATAGAGCAACAATCCCACATGAATACAACACAATTTGTTTAATCTTTCCTCCAAATTCTAAATTTTCCTTTACATATCATAACAATATATTACATTTCCAATAAGAAAACGGTTCGTAAAATCTAAAGTTTTCAAATATCCGTGCGCAAGCACAAAACGAGAATCGGAATTCCTCATTTTCCCAAATTCAACTATTAAGTCAATCTCCTTTCCTAATCCATACATATTAAGGGCGCTTATTAATCCTTCATTCCGCTCGGCTTGCTTATCGTCGTCGAATTTATTCCATTTCCGTTCAGGATAGGTTGCGTGCGAAATTAATTGCCTGGTTTCGAATAAAAATGGTCTTTTGTTAGGTTTCGATGAAAAACCGAATGACAAAGAGACAGTGATCGATGGCTTCACCTTTGTGTAATTACTCGCAGCACTTTTGTCCTCTGATGACGATATTAATTTTCTTTTATGGAGAGGTTTTCTCCCGTTTTACGTTTAGATTAGTTTACCCGTTAAAATGTAACAATAGACAGGTTATTTCCTATGTTAACTCTTTCGCCAAGCAATAAATAACGCTGTTCGGTTTTTAATCAGATAGATAATGCTGGACATTTTTTTTTCTATGTTGTGCGTTGGTTGATGTCGGTTTTGTTTATTGTGGTGAATCCTGATGAGGTAGTGAAAATGCTGTAACGCGTATATTTCTTTAAAAGATATGTTACAGTTTTCAGTATCATTACTTTTGGTCTCTCACTCCAATTTAGTCGTAGATGGCGCCTCCCTTTCGAAAGTTTGTGATACCGCTTGCCCTGGTTGGATGCGCGCGTGGGGATTCAGCTTCTGACGTTGAGTGGGAACAGATCGGTTTCCATGAATAAGTTATTCCGTTTTCGCTTTTAAGTCTCGTTTTTCGAGGATATACACGGAAATTCGCCGCCGGGAACTGTATAGTATCGTTGGGTGTCTTTAGAAGTTTCGCTTCCCCAAATTTTGCTGTTCAAACTAATCGTCCACGTTGCTTTTCCCTCAATTGAAGGCGAGTCTTTCTTTTTTGTTAATTACAATGTTGTTATCGTATGTTTCACGTTGTTGTAGGGAATTAGTATAGGCTGGTAAACTAGTGTGAGCTAGTGTAGGCTAGGATATCCTAAGATTTATTTTCGAGAACATCTGAGAATTATCGTAGGAGCTAGAAGCCGACTTAGTCTTCAGGTTGCTGGTTACTCGACATTTTTACATCAAGTGCGAGAAAACCCATCATCTTGGGCAACTTCCGTCCCGATACCGAATTCCACGGCGTACGGACGTCGACAACAGGAAATAACGCTCCGCTAAGTTCCGCTTTTATTTGATTTTATTTATATTTTTGTATCGTTGAGTATTTGCGAAAAAATCCCTAGATTCTTGCAGTTAATTTAGAGTTAGGAATTTGAGGATTTGTGTGTGAGTAAACAGGGGTTTTCTTACATTTGTAAACATTCAATTATTTCAATATTTTTAGGAGGGAAGGGATTGGGGAATTCAGATAGGTTTTCGAGTAAAAAGGGTTTCTCGTTACGTTGCCTATTAAGTACTATTACATTTAAATCTCTTTCGCAGTTTAAGGGGGAATTACAAGAACTTGCTTGTTTTTAATTACGTTCAGCTAAAGCTGTAAGGTGACAGTAAGGCTGCTGGAATTCCACCGATTATCGAAAGCGTGTAAACCAGATAACGAACTAGCTTAATGGACGTGTGCGTTTCTAACCACATAAATATATGCTTCCAAATTGCGGTAGTTCAGAAACATAGGTTTTTGAAAACCGTTTGATCGTTTCTTTCATGAAAATGCCACAATCGAATGATTATTACCAGTGTAAAACTGTAGAATTTTTACTTTTTAAATCACGTTAAATCTCTCTATTTTGAAACCCCTTGGGTGCTACATCAAACATTTGAAAGCAAAATAAGAAACATCAATATAGGGGAAAAACTAGGAATCTTTCATTCACCTAGGAACTTTCGACTCATCCTATATATTTATTTCATTGAACACTATTAAAAATGTTTGCAAACTAAGCATATTGGGAGCAAACTAGATCAATAAATGGGAGTAATACTGGAAACGCATGTATTTCAATATCAATATTATAAGAAACTATAAAGTATGCAGGCTTGAACATATGTTCATCCCTATAGAATTGTGTGCAGATAATTTCTAAGAAGGAGTAAATAAGGGATGATGTCTCCACGAAACAGGAAACACTATGACAACACCACAATTCTCGGCATTTATTGTTATCTATTCTTCTTCGAAATTGCTTGAAATTTGTGTCAGCGTCATTTCAAATGACGTGCCGATAATGGCCATGTTATCGGCACGTCATTTCTGTTTCGAAGCAAACATTTTCGTATGTTAGTTAGAAAAGAATCAAAAAAGTAAATTGGTTATTCCGGTTTTAATAGATGCAATCCAATGTTCTCCTTCTGAGTCCAAAGTGGAAAAACTAACATTTCGCGAGAACGTGAAAGAGGGTAAAATAACGGTTATTGACCTTTTTTGTAGAAGTTCCTTGTTAACAAATTTTATATCCAGTACACAGACGCAGTTTGTCTTCAATACTGTCCCAGTCGTTTTTGTACCATTTAGTCTAATTCTTTTATTAAAAAATTTTGACGAAATTTCAGGGGAAGAAGCAAAATTACGTATTTGAATAGGACATGGCCATGTAAAAACGGTAATATCAATTTTTACCTACGAAGAGCTTTAAAAACATAAATAGTCTCTTACTCTAAAGTGTTTATGCTGTTTAGTTATATTTAAGATGTGTATATAGACACATTTTATGACTTTTATATGCACTTATCTTTTAAACATGCTATCTACCACTTTAAAAGATAAGTTATATTTCAAACAAATTTGTATCTTTTATGCAATGGATTTGTGTGTCTTGACATGTGTTATATTTTGGAGTTACGTGGGCAATCCTTTATTTAAATTCGTTTACATTTAAAATCGTGATATATGTTTTAATAGTAGTATATTCTGCTCTGTGTGAGCCAGTGGTTCCCAAACTTTATCAGTCTACGGAGCACTTGCAGGTTTAGTATTTTGGCACCGTGTCCTTGTCAAAATATGTGTACAATGACATAAATCGGGCACAGAAATGAAAACAACTCTTAAGATAAACCTCACAATGTGAAGTACACATTTATTGAAATTGAATCACAAGAACCATTCAAACTAAAATATGAAAATACAGAGAAAAATATTAAATAAATGGTGAAAATCTTCAACGACAAGTAAGTTAGTGTGACGGGTGTGCATGCTGATTGCTACACATTTTCACCAAACGCTGAAGAAGCTTTAACACTCTCATTTTTGGCTCGACGGCGATTTTTGAACGATATATGCTTTCTATTACAGGTAGAGTTGAAAATCGGGCTTCGCATCAATAGGTTGTCGCAAAGGGAATGAGGATGTTTACAGCTTTTGAACTCAGAGTTGGATATTCATTTTTAACTGATATCCACAACTCCACCGAATCGGAAGAAGCAAATTTTGTTTTCAGGCTGTTGTCGCAGGAGAGTTCAATTAGACTCTATTTATCCTGGGAAGTGAATTGTGGTGGAGCTTGAGCACCGAAGAGATCTTGGATTTACGCAAATTTCTCGACATTGTCTTTTTCAAAGTATTTTGCAAACCAGCCAGTGAGCTTTGAGAGATGTTCCTTGAAAAGGGACAGCAAATCTTGTGAAACAATGACGTATTTGTGCCATTCAGGGAAGCAATGTTGACCACCATCCTCATCGATTTTTCTTATCCACAACTGTCGCTTCTTCCTACACGTCGCAACATTGTGCAAAAGTTCCGAAATGTATATGTTATTGCCTTGCAGAGACAGATTGAAGGCATTCAGCTTGTCAAATATATCGCACAAATACCTTAGTTTTAGCATAAGGCCGGGTTCGGTACCTTGAGTTTTCGTGACCTTCCTCTTGTAGAAAAGTGTGAATTTCTTGACGTAGCTAGAATGCACGGAATAAGACGTTGCCACGTAAAAGCCATCGTGAACTGCATTATTATAACAGGACCGTGTGTTCAGCTTCCATGTTCATGCATAGCTTTTTGAACAATTTGATTTTCAGTGGCCTAGTTTTAATGTATTTTCCTATGTCTACGATGCGTTCTAATTCCAAATTCAATTGAGAGTTCGTCGACTTTGATACAACTGCCTCCCTATGAAATTGATCGAATTACATGAGTACACAAATCGATGCACTTTTCCCAATCCAAATCATTTTGGTTACAAACTTGTTAAGCATCTCAAATATGTCTTGAGCCTTTGCATTTCCAAAACTGAATCGATAAAAAGTTTAATTCTTCTATTTGAAGTTGGAAACTTAGTAATGATTGTTAAAACTGCAACAATATTAGAAACTGTTTAAAGATGAATCTGCAGGCTACGTAATTTGAACAACTTTCGAAATGAAGAATGTTTTTGGTATGCGAAAATACATCAAATACTTATACATTTCAACGTTAACAATTTGACAATCACGTTCAAATTTGATGTAAAACTATAAATCGTACCGATGTAAGCCATGACGTATTTATTCTCATCGGTTTATGTGATATGTCGGTCACGTTTTGCATATGATTCCTTTTATCTGAAATTCCCAATCGTCATTACGATTACAATGAATAACTGATACTAGTTGACGTCCAATTACAGCGTGCTACATATATGAATATTAATTAATGTACACATCGGTGCTCAATTACGATACATATTCAATAAAATTCTAAATTTATCCGGAACAAAACAAATTAAATCTGTCGTAGATATCTTCTTCTAAATAATAATAATAATATATTTTGCTCCATAAAATACAAATGTTTAGAACAAGTCAGATGTGCATATTTCATGCAAGCAAAGTGTATAAACAATAGCAATGAACACTATAAATAATGCCATAAATCATAATGGATTTTAATTTAGGATTAGTAATATTAAAAATGACGAAGTAATTTAATTTGAGTAACGAATTTATGTTCCATTATTATGTTTCACCATAAGTTCGTCATTTATGGCATTCGGGGACGTCTTAAGCAGTCGAGTAATTTATCTCGCAAATTTGCCAATTAGCAAACGCAGAAGCGGCTAAGTTATCTTAAACGCGATTCTGTTATAGACATTGAATTAGAGCCCTCATTACATTAACGCTAATAATGAAGGATAGAGTAACGTGTTGCCGTTAATTTGCTCATAATTTACGTTACATGCGTTGTTTAATATTTTAATGGAATTCGTGTTACTGTCCGATGGATTAATACAATCCAGCACATGCATTAAGATAATACGTGTGTAATACGTAAATTCGAAACTCCTGGTCAATATTAACGCTTCAGCAAAACTCCCCTTATTACTTGCAATGTTTCGAAGTTCTACGTCATAGTCCCTATGTGATAGTATAATTACTTGATTTCAACTAATCGAATACGATACATGAATAACTAATAATGTCAAATCAAATGAAAACGGTGAGTGATAAGAAGCTTTAAAGAAAGACTGAAACTGCAATTAAATCGAAAGAATTTGAATTTAGTAGCGTGTATATCCTCCTCTAGCTCTTATCACTGCTTTCATTCGTCTGGGCCTGCTATTTATCAAGGTGTGAATGGTTTCCTAGGGAATATCCTCCAATTCAACAAGAACGACTTGTTCGACTTCCCTAAGATTTATGGGTGCAGGTATATGGCGTTTAACTGATCGTTTTAGTGTATCCCATAGATGGCCATTGGTGGCCAGTCCATACTACAGTTGAAACATTTCTTTCTTGAAGTGAAGACTTCTTTAGTAACGTTGTGAGTGATTTAAAACTCGATGAAACGAAAAAGCGACACCCAAAAGAAAACAAACATATACATCTATAGGATTTATCCCGCGAGAGAATGTGTACTTGTGTGCGATAAAAGAAAAGAACAATGTTGTAAAAAATTATTTATAGAAACTAGAAAAAGGAAACGTTATATAATATCGAACAAAATAACATAATTCTAATATAAATAAATAAAATTAAAACTCAGCCTATAATATGAATTAATCTTCAGAAACGACAATATTGTTATCGTGTAGAACTATTGAATACGAAATAACGATAAGCTGTTATTTTGCAACCTTTATTTCAAAATAACAATAACGGCCGAAGCTACTTGCTTAGGTCAAAGCGTGTATGTGTATGTTTGTACGTGTGTGTGCGCCTGCTTATTACAAAGCTTTGGTACCAATGTTATAATAAATGAACCCTATAATTATCCCACTCCTGATACTGCATTCGTCTCATTCTCTCGCAGTTTACTTTTCTGAAGATTTCAGTTCTACCGCGTGTGAACTGCACACATAATCTCTTTTGATATCTCTTTTAGTTTTCTCTCTCCCATAATTACACGCGTTAAAGGGAGATAGTTGCAATTTCGTCTATTAACTTGAAACTTGGCCATAATACCTGGTGTATGCTGTATTATGTTTACAAGAACTTATACTACCTAGAAGTTACACGCATGGGCATGCATTTGAGAAAAGATAGGATGGCAACTTAAACAACAATGTGGAAATAGTGGTTCAGTCTAGTTAGATCTAATGTGGTGGTATTTTACGTGGCATTTTTGCACTTTGAGGTCAAATAATTTAAATGTCTTGGATTTTAGAGGTTGGTTACACTGCGTGGCTTTTAGGAAACAAATTCTCAAATAACAAGTTGGCAGTGACCACTGACTTTCAAAGAATTCCTTACAAATTACTTGTCAAGAATTTCTTGTTCGTGTCCATCGGCCTATACTATAAAGATTTGGTCTTGTGTCTTTTCTGAAGCCCGTCTGACTTTCCTCTAGCTGTTCTTGCACTTTTTCTCTTCATCTTGTTATACTAATATTTTCGCATATTACTTTTTGACTGTGTTTATCAAGCTAATTCCCCGATAGTTATTGCAGTCCTTACTATCCATGTTTACAATTTAGAGAAAGAAATACAGAGAGATTTTAAATGATTGTCATAGCCGCTACCATGTTTTTATGACAAAATTTATGTGTTGCCGCTACTATTATATCGTGTATCATACTAAGTTCCATTCAGTTTTATTCATGAAGTTAGCCTTAAACAAAAATTACTAAAATTTCGGTGTTTTGGAAACCATTAGCGCCCGTATGTGATATATTGTATTTAGTAATTTTCTATTTTTGTGTTTTTCAATTTTAATACGCTAGTCTTTTTGAAGGCTCAATTTAATCTTATTTTCTTCAAAGTAAGTACGTAAATTTTAATAATAAATTTTAAATTTACTAAATGTTTCCTACAAAATTTAAGCAATACATTCATGTAATATGGACATACTTTAACACATTAAGTGTGTAAACACTTTCTTAAATAATTTGTAATAAACTCATTAAATAATAAATTATCAATCTATAAATTATTCTTTTATTTTGATAATTACCTTACCTAGAGCTTACAAAATAATAAATCGGTACAAAAGAAATATACAAGAGAACATATTTACTGTGTTTATATGTCCAAAAAGAATGTAAACCTGTACGCCACTGAATGGAACTTAGTATGATACACCATATAATGGTAGCAGCAATGCATACATTTTGACATAAAAACATGGAAGCGGCCATGACAATCATTTAAAATCTCTCTGTATATACCCTTGTACAATCCCGGACATATGTCAAGCACGGTGAAGTGTTTCTTTTGATAAGAGGTGTTTCGTTTAAACATTCATGGGTGGATCGCACGCAGAATTCGACGACTTCGCGTTTATCAAATACCATTCGACAATACATGCTGCAGTGATTCTAAAACTATACTTCTATTTATTATTTTTTTAATCATTCTTTTTATATCATATTCATTGACTTTGACGTCATATAATCTTGTAAATAAATTTTAACGCATGAGTTATGACAAACGCTGTATCAGACCAAATCCATTTATATATGTTGGTGGAATGTGACCCACCGTTATACTGACATAAACTGCTTTCAAAACTTAATCCAACAATAATTATATATATATATATATATCTGCTAAATATGTTGGAAGTAATTAACATCTTAAACAAACTTTAATTCGCAACAAATTCAGTAACCTCAGTGACAAATCGTATCCGTACATTTTAGCAATCTGCTTTCAAATTATATCGCGTATTTACATTCCGTTACTGAATGACACGTAGGAAGTATAAATTTCCCTGTCTGCTATAATAAGATCACCCATATTTCAGGAGAATTTTATATTTACACCCGCAATCCTCACTCACATTTCTCGTATTTTTCCTCCTTTACAGAAAGATATTTTTAACTTTTCGTGGCGAATGTGGCTTGAAGAGAAAGACGTTTTGTTTACCTTTCTACTTATAAATTTTTCTCTCGAGATCGTTCTGTTTGCTTTTCGCTAAATCGATAGAGCTTTTTCATAATTCGATTGCAAAGCTATATTTTATGGTTTATGTCTATGTAAACATGTTTTGTTATTTGGTGATATTTCCCATGATTTATACTGCTCACAATTGTAGAGTACAACACGTACTACTAGTAGAGAATAGATAGAGTTACAGCTTACTTATCTCAAAATACACTGACTTATATATATATAATGTACTACAGATACATATATCACTCAATAATATGGTAGGATCTTTAAGACTAATACTAATTTTGGAATCTGTATAAACATAAGGGGCGTATGAACTTTATTAGCCAAAGACTAATACTAAGTGGGAATTAAAGAAAGCTGTCTAAACCAACGATAAAAGTAGTATGTATAACGATAAAATAGTAGCTTTGTACAATATCAAAGAGCTTCTATAACTTTAATCTTTTGTCCATCATAAGTGAAGAACCAATACGTTTATAGGCTCTAAATTTTGCATATCGTGTATTTGTTAAGCACGACTTATCGAAGAGCGTTTTTGTAAATCTCTTGTTCGCTGTTAAATTTGACCAAAATTAAGGAATAAAAAGATGACCATGGGCTGACCGTCATCTTCGGAAAAAACCAACCATGACAAAGGAATTTACAAATATGGTGTTTGGCAAGTCAAAATTTCAGGCTCATAAACCTGCTGGTTCTTCAATTACAATTGACAAAATATTAAACCTGGCTGAGCTCCTAAAATAGTGAGAAGTTACTATTTTATCGTTACAACACATCTTTTATGACAGCTTTTAAAGTAAGTTTTCCAACCAATCCAAAAAATGTAACTTTAAGCGATCTTGAAAAGAAGTACCTTATAGCCTTTAAGCGTATGGGAATGGATCAATGACGAATTCCGTAGAGAGAAAACAAAGACGAGAGTTTATTATGAAAAATGGTACTCTCATAAAGGAATTTTGCCTAAAGGAATTGAAAAGCGCATTGAAGTCGCCGATTGGATATTTGAAAACTTACTACACCAAAAAGTAATTTGTGGTTTTTTAATCACTTTTCTTGTTGTTTTTCGTATAAGCAGTATTCACGTAGTTACACCTCGACACCAACAAGGGAAGATTATAATTTCGTGACAGAAAACTGTTTGTACTATGGCTGCCGCTCCAAAAATTTCGGGAAGAGCTGTTAAAAGAAATAATAGGCTAATTGAGATTGTTCCCTAGTAAGTACTTTTCTGCAGTTGTCAATTCCGAATTTCACAATAATGAAATCTACGATCCTCTGACAGCACTTGGGATTCCCTATTGTACTGAGAATTTAGTTAAATTTCTTAAACAAAATTGCATCGGCCTAGCTCTTAATTAATGATATAAAAAGCGTAAATTGTAACAAATTATGTTTATAAATTTTGAGAAGTATTTAACATAAAATCAAGATAATTACCTAGTGTTGTGTGTGTGTGCAAGTGTAATTTCTTTTCCGATGATGGTTCTTCCTATATCTCCTCTCTTAACTTCTATTCTCGATGCACCTTTAATTTCTATGTATTCTTCCCCTTCTTAGATTCTATCTTCTCCGGTATGGTGAGGTTCTTTTATTCACTGGTACTTCTTCTTAGAAGCCTTTTATTCCAAATATATTTATTGACGTATTTGTTGACTTATCTATCTTGTCAATTTTCTTCGTCGTTAACCAAACAAACTTCTTATTTCTTTTAAAAACCACTACTACACTGCTTTATTTCTAAGTTGTCCACGAAACGAAAACTTTAATTCACCTTGACTCCAGTTCATCCAGGTATATCGTTGTTATAGAAATCTGTATTGAATGTCGATGTATCCTTGGTTATTTCCAGTAATTTTTTATAAATTCTTGTAATGTAAAAGTGTTGTATGTATGTGTCCGAATGTTAACAATGCTTTTCTGTTTATTAACCGATGCTTTTTACAATAATTAATAATTTTATTTCTAGTGACATTTGTTTCGCCCATTAAACGTCTCTGGGTGGAGTTGAAATAAGAAGCAAACACCCGTAGGGTAATAAAATACTTAAAAGGTGGTCAGCGTGGTGTCGAAAAGGTATAAATAGTACCCCAAAATAAACCGTATGACAATTGAAGACCATAACATTAACTGTGAATTTTGATATACTGAATTGTAATAAAAGATGTATTTTCGAATATTACTATACTACACTATTCTTAAAATTTATATAGTAGTCTATGTCTTCTCATCTTGAAGTATTTTGTGCGTTCCCTAAAACAGTATGTACATTGCGGCAAATTGTGCTATACACGTATACCGTTCTTCTCATGCTTTACACATGAATTTCCGCTGTCTTTATTTTTCTTCTCGCCACAAACGTTCTTAGATCTGTCGCTTCGAACTGCACGTAAATATTGTATATAGTAACTCAGTTGGCGATTTGCTGCTTCAAATTGAGGAGATACATTTGATTCCGTTCAATTTTCTGTTTGATTCTCAATTATTATTGGAAAGCTAGAACACTAGTTCATATGATAAACTGGGAGCCATGCACTTCAAATTTCATTATACGTATTCCTCTAGAGCGGGCTGTGTCTAATTCCAATTATCACTACATGTTCGAAAAACTCTTGGAATTGAAATTTTTGTGAAATAACAATGACGGAACGCTTACTAATGATGTACTCTTATTATTTCGAATAGGAACGAAGCCAATTTAATTCCCTTCTATTGATGTCTTACGGAAACCTTTTTTTTTTCTGAAAGCAGAGAGATAAAACACCTGTAGCAATTCAACCGTCATCCATTAACGAAGTTAATTTCGAACTCCTGATCTATCGTATTAGAAAAGGTGTTTGTGCCAGCACAAAGATTCAGACCTCGATCTTTAATTTACCTGGAACGCGAACGCATTAATTACAATCCGATAAGAAAAGAAGTACCGGATCTCGATTACCTATTGATGAAACAGTTTGAATGCAACTACATCAGTATTCATTTGATTTCCATTTGGGAAAAAACGATGATTGTATTTATAATTGAAAATGTCGAATTTCGATTTCCATCGTCTATTTGGAGGTGTTTGTTTTGTTGCGTTGATGCGGCGCTAATGTAAATATGTCAGTTCGGGTCTTTGCATTGGAAACTGTGTGCATTCATCTTCGTACAGAGACTGCGATGTTAAGATAAAGATTCGGAATGCCATTCGCCATTTCTGAAATGAAGTTCGGTGGTGCAATTCGTTGCGGAAACATAAAATATCTTCGTCTTCAGGCACAGTATCCTATTTATACAAGACTTCTTTGTATTGTTTCTTGAGTTCGTTCCGTAAGTGCAACGAGCAGAAAATGTTCTGTTGTTTCCATTTATGCAAAATTATGTGCATATATTGACATAAGCAATACATTGGGGACTACTGGAAGTATTTCAGCGTGGAGCGCGTTACATTTAATATGCTAAAGAGTAAGATTTGTACCTATTGTTACTTAGTTGTTTGCTGTCGGTTTATTTTAGATGAAAAAGTATGAAACTGCAATGCTATAATCTAATAAGATGTAATAAAATCAATAAATGATTGATTCCGACACGACTTTTGTAACACAGTTCAGCAACACCTTCCCAATAATAGAAAAAGTATTCATAAAGCCCTAGTACGTACTGTTTTCAGTATGCTCATTAGACCCTTTTATATCAGCAGATAGTAAATTTTATGAGGGGTCATTTAAAAGTGGTGCATTTTAAAATAGAAAAATAACCTAAAATGGAGTGTATGTATATAATATTAAACTTATTCTCTTGTTCAGTCCTCGTTTAAATTTCGAAGTGAGTGGTTGTGTGTAGTTAAGAAAGTCTTTTTAACGACGAAAATGTCAAGTGAAACGCGCCGTGGTTGCAAAATTTCTCCTAGCGAGTTTTGCTATATTCGTGGAGAATTTCTACTGAAATCACAAGCCAAAATATTTTCTGAAAATCTGGAAAAAGCCTATTTTTTGTATTTTGGCGTTTCAATTGGAGATCAAAACAAACAGTGGGCTCCGTGTGTGTGCTTTGTCAGCGTGTCATTGGTCCAGTGGATGAAAGGGAAAGAAGAAAAGTATGGCTTTTGAAGTTCCAATGGTATGGCGAGAATCCACGAATCATTTTGACGATTGCTATTTTCGCATGACAAAGACTGGAGGTTATTTCAAAAAGAGAAATGCGCAAGATCGAATATCCGAATTTGCCTTCTGCCATAAGACTTGTTCCTCACTAGACAGAGTTACCAGTACCAATTGCGCCTTTAAATTGGCAAGATATGATTTTGGGAAATAATGAATGTAGTAACACATCATCAGGCATCTCCGAAGAATAGTCTACTGACCCCATTTTTACTCCAGGTCCCAGTTCCGGCGAGCCACAGTTGATTGTTCAAAGTGAGCTTAATAATTTAGTACGTGATTTGGAGTTGTCAAAGCAATAGTCGGAACTTCTTACGTCGTAAGGAGTGGAAATTACTAGCCAAACAAACAAAAATTACGACTTTTAAGAAAAGAAATGTTACTTTTTCTGCATTTTACAATATGGAAAATTCGTTATGTGCGTGTGCTGATATCGATGGTTTAATGCAGGAACTCAATACGGAGCATTCTCCCTGTGAGTTCTGCTTGTTCATAGACTCGTCGAAATATAGTTTAAAAGTTGTGTTATTACATAATGGAAATTTTAAGTCATCTATACTTTTTCCCTATTCGGTGGCAATAACAGAAACCCATGAAAAGATTTAAAAGTTATAGCAATTTTACCGAGACTTCAGGGAGTATTTACAAAATATTGCTGCTTTTCTTTGTTTGTGGGACAGTCGAGCAGTGAATGAATATTATGTAAATAAATTTGGCCGGAAAGGAGTGAATTTAAACCGGCAACTCAAGTTAAGTAACGCCAAAGTTAAAAGAAGGCATTTTTCTTTGGACCACAAATTAAAAAATTGCTGGACGATGTTAATTTTATAGAAAAGCTCACCGCGCAGGAACTCAGAGCTTGAAACTCATTTGTAAGTGTAGTGAGGGGATTTTTAGGCATTTTCCCATTTATCATTTTTCCTAAGAATTTGGGCGTTGTCAGCGACGAACAGGGTGAAAGATCCCATCAAGATATAAGGACAATGGAGAATCGGTATCAAGGACGATGGGATCCAGTCATGATGGGTGATTGTGATTACTGTTGGTTTTTGAAGAGAGAAGATGTGACCACACATAAAAGGAAAAAATAGATTTAGGGTGTTCCAAATAAATATTTTTGATGTTTGCTTTTTTCTTAGATGTCAACTCAATATAAATTATAAATTTAGTAGATATACAGGGTTAAAGAACTTGTTAAATCATCAATAAATATTACATTGCTCTATGTGCATGTGAAAATAATTTCCCTCCGAAAATTCAAAAATTATTTTCGGGTTTCCTGTGGTAATATGAAAATATCTTCTCTTGTAAGATTACAAATTTCGTTTTATTTGTTATAAGATTTCTTCTATTTTAATTCGATTTATAGGTTGTGAAAAAGGCCAGGATTTTTCGCAAGATATGCATTCATTATTCATTTAGAAGATTATATGAGGTAAAAGTAAGTTGATAAATATAAAAGAAAAAAATGGACATCGCTTAGTCTACTTAGACGTTAACATTCTACCTGAAGAATTGCTTGCAATGAGATGTTTCGATGTATCGATACCGCTCAATAGCACGGTCGTACATACATCGAAAAGGTTCGAGAATAGACGGCCTTGAACCTGCTAAACATATGACCCAATTTTTACTAACGTTTACATTTCTTCGTCTAAACAGTAAACACTGGGAGTTATTTAATGGGACATGTGACTTGATAGTGACTTTAAAAAGTGGAGGTTTAATGAATTCTACGTTCGATGCGTGTTAAAGTAATATCCAAGAGATATGGCGGAACCGCTACTACGTCTAAATAACAAATATCCTACTTGAATGTATACGTGGTATATAGAGGTTCTCAAAATGTTTTATGTGAAACTTCAATATTTGTAAATGTAATTACAGTTTCCCTGTGAGTGTAGAAAAATATTTTCTCTCACAAATTTTGTTGGAACTGTCTTCTGTTTTAATTTGACGCATTTGAAGCACTAGATGCCTCGTATCTTGCCCTAGATATTTTGCGTTTTCTAAGATAATTGATCAAGGTATCAAAATCTTCAACCCCTTTCAAATTTTACAAAAACTTTGGAAGTAATTTTGGTAATATTACAGTGCAATCCACTTATAATGAACTCACTTGTAATAGAAATGTTCCAAATATATACTTTTGTTGTTGACGTAGCTACGGTAGAAGAAACGCCAGAATTTAAAGGAGAGAGGGGGATTAAGAATCGACTTTTAGTTCATGTTTATAGAATATTTCGTTTATAACGTTACCCATTTCTGTTCTACGTATGATTTGTCTAATGTAACAAGAAAACCTTACGTGTTACAGCTTTTTGTTGCCATTTTCGTATTGAGGTAGTTTCGTCCTATTACAATATGCTATTCAACTTTATGTTACAAAACATTTTTTTTTTGTTGACCAGTGTAATTAAATGTCAAATTTTACTAAGAAACGTATACATAGATTGTTTGTAACACCCTCTTTCGTAATAATTTCAATGAATACATATGTACATACCTGCGAATTTCCCAACAATACTTTGCCATAACAAGTACATAATCCAACAAAAAATCACGCGTCCTTCTGAAGAAGACGCAACACTAATAGATCTATTTAAAATATGTTCCCGCAGCTGTCCTTTGTGTTCTAAATTTAGGGTGAAATCGCGGTCGGGAATGTCGGGGAAACTTTTTAACTTGCAGACAGGGTGAAAAATTGCCTTGAAAGGCGTCCAAATTTGAATCGATACCTGATTATCGCGTAAGCAGCAGGATTCAGTTCGTCGTCTCTGGCGACCATTTCTCTCGGAAAAGTCGCATTCCAGAACGGTGGATGCACCGCTTATATTGAAAATCGCTCGATTATGCCGACTGCTCAATCAAAATCATTTTTCTACGTCGACGCTTCTAAATTCATTCTAAAACTTAATTTTACGCTTTTAATGGCGATTTATTCCGATGGAGAATTAACTATTTTAATTTGATATTCCCTTTTAGGGTCAAATACACGACGGTAAGGTTGTGCAGAATGTTTAATTGATGCAGTCTGTTAGAAAAGAACAATTCTCGATGTGTTTTTTCTTATTTCTTTCATTCTTGCTGCTGCTAGTATCACATCGAATCTTGTAAAAGTAGATAAGTAATTTGTTTTGTTAAAATGGTACAAACAATACACAATAAATACAAATCTAAGCAATGATTTTGTTTTTCAAATTTACCCTATTTCTACATACCAGAATTTGGGATTAAGGACATTATCGTCCATAAAAATAAACCGTTCTCCTTTGCTTCAACATGGGGAAGATCAATTGGCTGTAAGATGTTATTGAGGCACCTTTGGGCGATCAATCATCAAGAATCAGACGTGTTACTAGCATTTAAAGCTTTGGCAAAATGGTAAGGTCGATGGCGATCCGAGCCGCGCTAGCCCAGTGGAAACGGCGTAGGTTAAAATCATAAAGAAATTAACAAGGCGCCACTCTCCGATTGTGTAACTGGATCACCTTTTAATTGTCCAAAATCGGAGTGACCCTCCGTAGTATATGGTAGAAAGTTATCCGAGATGTCTGCATAGAAATAATTTCTATTTGCAATTAAATACCAGCAAAAAAAGAGAAAAGAAATGAACTAAGGTGGGAATTGACGGTTAACAGTACTTTAATGTAACTTGTTGTGAATGGTCAAAAGATAGAAAACAAAATAAAATATCAATTAAGTTATCGTACACGCTTGGTAGCCGATGGAATTCCAACAGGCGTTACAGCCACTTACAATTTAACTGAACGTAATTATAGATAAGACTAACTATTCTCGTGACAAAACTGAAGTCCACTCACCCCCGTTAAATACTAATAAAATTAAATATAATACTACTTGCAATCAACCTGAAATTTTCCCCCTTAGGATGCTAATAAAATTAAATATTCAACCCCTGTGTACCCGCATGCAATCCTTAACGTAACATTAATTCGAGTTTCTAAGGAATTGTTTCCCAAGAACTCGACAATATGAAATATAAATAAACGTAAATAGAACATAGCGCGATGTTCCCGTGATCGACTTGCACGGCGTGGTTTTTCGGTATACCAACAGAAGTGGACCAAGATGGCGGGTCTTCTCACCCTTGTGGCAAAGACGTCGGGAAAACTTGCCTTTACTAGATCACACTAGTTCTCTACTAGTTTACACTAGCTCCCTACTAGTTCCCTCTAATTGAACGAAAGCCAACATGTTCGAAACGCAAAATTTGGGGAAAACGAAACTTCTACGATACTCTCAACGGTACTAATTTCCTGCGTCGATTTCCGTGTATAATCCTCGACAACGAGAGTTAGAATAAATGGAATAAACTTAAGTACGGAAAACCAACTGTTTAACCGCAAAGTTACAACGGAATATGTGGAGTCAAGACCACGGCCGCGTTCAACACGGCGCAGCCGTCGCATCGAAACGAAAAATACAAACGCCATACGTTGAAGCAAGAGATCATAGAACTATTAAAATAGAAAACTGTAACGATATAACAAACTATACAATTGGCCGTAACCGACGAAAGTGCACCCATCACCTTTTTCGGTTCCCACCTTTATATTGTTACCTTTCAGGAACAAATTCAGGTTATAGACTCGCGTCCAATCAAAATCCGCCTATTACCTGGCTGAAGAGTGAGTCATCATTCATCAGTAAACAATACCTACTTCTAATCTTCACGTTCCCAGATCAGTTTCCCCATTGCCCATAGTCTTGCGAGCCCTTTTGTGGTCTTCATTCAGTGGAATACGAAGCATAGGTCTTCATGCATGCAGTACCACGTGATGTACCCGATTTCTTATGGTTTACGTTGACACCAGTCATCTGATAGCAGTCGCAAACCCACTGCGAAGTTGGGAGGTGTTTAAATTACGATTTCTATTGGGTTGTTCGGAAAGTAATTTTGTTTTTCCTAACAGAAGAATTAATTGTATTTCTTCATAGCCAACTTCACACTTAAGCCGCATGGTCATTATATATTTTGACAGCTGATATAGCAATGGTTGCTTGTGAAAAGTTGGATTGATTCTACTCAGTAGTTCCTGGTTGGTGACCTATCAAATTTTCCTTTCTTACTATCGAAAAGGTAAAAATGCTGTTCAAGCATGAAAAATTCTCCGATGTGTATGGAGAAGATGTATTGACAGAACGCCAATGGCAAAACTGGTCAAAATTTCGATCCGGTAATTTTGATGTTGAAGATGCACCACGTTCTGGAAAGCCAGTTGAAGCTGATGAAGACACAATAAAGCGCTAATTGATACAAATCGGCGAATAACAAGTCGTGAGATCGCTGAGAGATTAAATTTATCGTATTCTACCGTTCATGATCACTTGAAACGCATAGGTTTAATCTCAAAGCTCGACATATGCGTTCCTCATGTTCTTACGGAAAGAAATTTGTGCCGTTGCGCTAACGTCTGTGATTTGCTTCTCAAATATCAAGAAAATGATCTATTTTTTGAAGCGCATCATCACTAGGGGCGAGAAATGGGTTGTCTATAACCATGTTAAACGCAAGAGATCATGGAGTAAAAAAAGATGAACCTGCTCATAGCACTTCGAAAGACAATATTCATCAAAAAAGGTGATACTCTCTGTTTGGTGGGATCTCAAGGAATCATTTTTTTGAGCTTCTACCGGACAACACAACGATCAATTCTGAAGTGTACTGTTATCAGCTGGACAAATTGAATGATTCACTTAAACAGAAACGGCGAGAATTGATCAATAGAAAAGGTGTAGTGTTCCAGCAAGATAATGCGAGACCTCAGACAAGTTTTGGTAACTCGAAAAAGCTTTTACAACTTGGATGGGATGTGTTGCCATACCCACCATATTCTCCAGATTTGGCACCTTCTGATTTTTACTTGTTCCGGTCTCTACAAAAATTTTTAGACGGAGAAATGAGGAGGTCAAAACTCATCTGGATCGGCAAAGAAAAAAATTTATGAGCGTGGAATCATGCTACTGCCAGAAAGATGGCGAAAAGTATTGGACGAGAATGGACAATATAAAAAAAAACAAATTACTTTCCGAACAACCTATTACAAGCTAATCGTGACCGATCGAATCAGGGCGTTATTCGATTCACCCCTTTATTTGAGAACTGATCAAAAAATTATAGCCCAAATCTATTATTTTCACGACAGACTGCATATGTACGTCAACTTCTACCAGAAGTGATTTACTTTTTGCAGAACGATTGTGTTCCACCTCCAATATTGCCGGAGGTACTCGTATAATACGCCACTTTCCAACGAATTTCTACCCTCCAAATTAAATCCGCGAATAATTTACGCCGGCATTATTGAAGCCCGTGCACCTATCAAAGCAATTTGAGTTATTGGATATATGCGATATCCACCGGGACTGGCCTCTAAATTCAAACACGAAACTGCATCGGTGCTCGTTGATTTATATCTTTGCGATATAAAACGCAGGGGATTAATTCATGAAATGTGTTGAAATTACGACGATCATCGATAATAGCGACAAATATAGATTTTATATATGGAAAAATAACGAGAACCTACATACCCACATACATATATATATATGTGGATGTAGCAGTCGGATTGAACCAACATTTTCCGATACGATAATGTATTCATAACATGTAATGTTGAAGGTTTTTGTTACGTTTTCATTGTTTTTCTTACATTTATATGCATACGTGGTTTCCAAGTTGCCAAACTCGAAAAAAGAAGGAATAAAACGAAGCTAAATGTTTTCTGATAAAATATTGTTTCTGGAAAAAGACTTTGAGGATCTGATATTTGAAGAAGGAAGGTATCATGTAGTACATACATACGTACCCACCATAATTGTACAGAGATATCAAACATTCCTGTCCACCACGTAGCTACCAAATTAGGCAACTCAAATAACAGCAGTTGGTAGTACACTATTGATTTATGTAAAATATTGCAGAAAATGGCGTATTATAAAGTTTTAATTAGGGTGCGCATCTTCAAAATAAAGAGAAATTGTTTTTACTTGTTTTTATTTACTTTTGGCTTTATCGCTAGATAGATCGTAAGTTTTTATTCTGTCTCTCAATCTGAGATAGATTTAAGTTTAATAATTGCCACGATTTATTGATTCAGTTACTCTAACATCTGTTGTTACATTAAGAGTAAAGCAAATAAATTCTATCAAATTACAATAGATGTTCAAAATGTGATATGTCCTGTTCAATACATAATTGCATCCTTCTTTTAAATTGTCAAATACTTTTCCCCAGTGATATCTTCAATTGCATGCCATATAGCTGCTTGTAGCTTATCAATGTTATGGAAGCCTTGTCTATACACTTTGGTTTTTAGATAACCAAAGAAGTAAAAATCTAGAGGTGTTAAATCCGGTGATCTTGTAGGCTCTCCCACAATTAATAACACGATCATAAAATCGTCGTAGTTATTCCAATGTATCGAATGCAGTGTGAGCTGTTGCTCCATCTTGTTGAAAATATGCTTCTGTCAATTCATCATCCTACATCTGTTCGATAAATGGGTGTAAAATATTATTCCGATATTTTTCAGCAGTTACTATATCATTAAGAAATATAGGCCCCACAATACGTCGTCTTGATAATGCCGCCCATATACCAATTGAAATAGGGTGTAAACTAGTTTGGATAAAAGTATGTGGACTTTCCATTCCCCATGTCCTATAATTTTGGCTATTCACGTAGCTTGATAAATGGAACCTTACCTCGTCTGAGATAAATGTTTTGTCCAATATATCGTTATTGTTTAAATTTTCACTTAACCACTGATAAAATTGAATACGTCCTTGATGGTCTCGTGGATACAATTGTTGTACAACTGATGCATATGCAAAATCCTCTTCACAGCCTTTGGCAGCTTCCATAAGAGATACCTACAGAATAAGGATACATTGAATTCTTTTATAATAAGTAATGAAATACGTTATCATACCTGCCTGAGCAGATAACTTAGGTAGAGATTTTGTAGGACTTTGTCCCATTCGATGTTGAATGTCATCAACAACATCTACACTTAATACAGTTGGTCCGGTAGATTTCTCTTTGCAAATGCAATGTTTCCTTTCAAAACTTTCCACAAGTCACGAGGTTTCGGGAAGAAACTTTACCCACTTTGGTTGGCTCCATTGTAGCCATATTTTATCCTTGAACATCCGAAGTTTCTGTTGCAGAATTGCAAAATCCACAGTTATCGTTCGTGGTCTGTCTTGTGATCTTAAACTTCGTATTTCAAGTGACAGTGACCGGTGAGGAGACCTGCGAGTATCCTTAAGTCTGCTCCCTTTACATAAAATAAAGGAAACTACCTTCAGCACACCTTTCAGAAAAAATCCAGATACGTATTTGCCATCCTCAGTGGAAAACTGGGGAATTCAGTATCACTAGCGAATCCGGTTAATGCCCAACACGAACACCACACAACGAACACTGTACAACACTAAAGCACTGCACAATGAACATCACACCAGTGTCAACAGTGTTTTGATGTGTTTTGCCAAAATACGTATCTGGATTTTTCCGAAAGGTGTGGTAAGAGTTAATTTTATTTATTTCACAAGTATGTATTGTTTTAGCCACAGTATCCTTCTTCTTATTTGCTTCTGTCTTTGCCTCGATGAATTTCTTGGCTTTATCGGCAGAAAAATAGATGAATATCCCTCGAGTAGGAGGACTTTGCTTCTTATACAATTAAATCGTTTTAGTCCAAAGAACAGGGCAAGGCTGTCGGCAGTTTCGGTTGATCTTTCTATAATTCCTTCATACATTGCCACGCATGGAGGTTACATTGTTAATGTTATCCAACCACGTGAACGATTGTTTACTATTTCAGCCAGCTTTCGACTCAAACGTAACTGATTTGAAAGCTTTCAGCACTGTTTGACTATCAGTGCAAATTAAATCGCCTGCCTTTCAGAGCACCGTATTAGATAAATTCCTGGGCACAGAGATCTATTGCGTGCATTTCCGCCTGAAAAGGTTTCCATGGGTTACAATAAGCGACATTCAAGCCCAAATATCGCAACTCCAACCACATGCTTCGTTTTCGACCAATAAACCATAATGATATGGTGTTTCT
Source organism: Chrysina gloriosa (assembly GCA_038088585.1). Taxonomy (NCBI): domain Eukaryota; kingdom Metazoa; phylum Arthropoda; class Insecta; order Coleoptera; family Scarabaeidae; genus Chrysina; species Chrysina gloriosa. The sequence goes on along the minus strand of CM076089.1, from coordinate 9,640,478 downwards.
GAGACTCTCTGAGACATCATTTTGACATCTCGGCTGTTACCAATTACCACTTCCAAAAATGTTGTCGTACGTCTTGAGCATATTACTTCTAGATATATCTACTACACTCCTACTTAACACATAAGAAGGACCTGCTACATCCCCCTGCCCATCGCACTTCATTATATCAGGGGAATTATTACTATATGGGGTGTAAATTTTTCAATGAATTAGATGCCTCCATTAAGTCATCTCCCAACATAAGTGTTTTTAAGAGACGACTGAAACAGCATCTGTTGGGCAAAATTGTTATATACTGCATGAGTTCCTTGTATAAAGTTTTGTGTTTTGTGGTTTTGCAATTAATGTTCTTATTGCACCTATTGTTATTTCGACAATGTTGACATACTTTTCTATGAATCTTCAGCAATGAATATATTATTATTATTATCCATGATAGTGCCAAGGATCTCTAAATACCCAATAACATCACCTGCATAAGTTTTAGGGTATTTAAGGTACAGAAGCTTAATCAACGCCTCCATAGCAGCAATGGGGCAAATGCTCGTGGTCCCTATGATTCCTAGGCAAATCTATCTCTGGAGTTTTTGCGGTGTTGCCTCCGTGATGATTTCTAAAGTCTTAGGTCATTACATCAGCAATCCATAAGATTACGTTACACCACCAAGTCCGGGAAGAAATATGTTTTGTCAATAATTGAATAGAATTGGCTTTTATTTGAGCAAGATCCTTACTAATAAGGAATTAAACTCTTAACAACTTGAATGTGTTCTGCAGATGTTATAAAGAAGCTTGTAAAATTGATGTACTGTACAGTTTGAAAATGACCGTTCTCGGTTGAAACTGCAGTCACTGTGTGATTTAACCTTCCTATACTCACGTCAAAATGAAAGACATATACTATACTATATAAATCGGTCTCACAGACCGTATGCGTGAGTATAGGAAGGTTAAATAAAGTGGTATATACAAAGTTACAAAATTCGATCTATTCATAATGAAATACCACAAAGTAACGGCTGAAATTAATTAATTTCTTAACAACTTATTGTTTTGTCAATATATTGTGTATTACCTTACTATTCCCTCTCGTAACAATGGACCTAACGTGTATTAAAATCTAAGCGGAAGAATATTATTGTCCGCCATAATTGATCTTAAGTTATCGTTTTCCTTTTTCTCTAAAGTGAAAATTGTTACGACACGCCATTACAAAAGATTGAATGACAAAAATACCAGCCGTATACACTTTAAATCCGGATGCGACCACGAGGGAATTAAAAGAAAACTTCGAGACGAAAACAAATACAATCTTGCGCGACTATTCGATGCAAATCCCCGTTCAATATTCCCGCATGAGCTTGTTTTCCCTCGAGAGCCATTCGTTACCTTAAAGCTTGTGTTTGTTTCGAGTGACTTAATCGCTCGTGGTCCGCCCTTGTATATACGTCCGCTGGGATGAATCTACGTTGGATCATACAGGTTTAATAAATTAGAACTTGTTTTATTGGCGAGTGCATTGATTAGATTTTCAGGATGTAGCTTATGTTCAGCGCGTTCGTACATTACGTGGGCGCTAACAGTGATTTAAAGAAGATCGTTTTATGGGGCGAAATCGTAGAAGTTTAACGCCAATGTAATCAACACGAGTGGGTAGCCAACAATGCTCAAACTGTGGTGATATATGCTTTTGGGAGGGTGTGTTTAATCAATCGATATACTCGTATGAATGCGAACGAAAAGATTTTTCTTAAATCAATGTGCTTTGTTACGGATTTACCGGGCTTTTCGGAATTGCACCGCACTATTTTAGCGTGAAATAAATAAAAAAGTTCATACAAACATATGGCTCAAAATAATTTATTATCGAGGTATTGAATATTAAAGATAAATAGTTAAAAGTCCGAAGTTAATCAGGTAGTCGTCCATTGCATATCGTTTATTTTTTAAATAGTTGATTAAACATCTGTCATTAAATCCGTTTATTAGTATTAAATAATCTGTTTTACCAGTTCATGCTCGTTTTCGCGTGAGACTCTTCAATTTGTAATTGTCATGGGAGACACCACAAATTTGTTTAGTTTTGCAGAACAAACACATGCTTTTAATTTCTGGCGAGGTACATAAAAATGGCGCTGCTGCTGTTCGAAGATACCATGTAACGTTTCCCACCAGAAGGGTACCAAATCGTTAATCGTTTGAAGCCATTGAAAGATGTCTTAGGAAAATTGGCACGCTAAAACCAACACGAATAAACGCTGGTCGGCAAAGATTTCGACGAACTGCAAACGTTGAGGAAAGGATGCTTAATGGTATCTAGTAATCTGCTAGTACTAGCACTAGAAGATTGTCACTTCATCTCAATTTATCATCTACAAGCGTATGGTGGACATTGCGTGAGCAACAATTGTATCCATTTCACCTTACGTCTGTGCAAGATCTGCTATCAGAAGATTATAACAAGCGTAGAAATTTCTGCCAGTGGTTAATTCGACAATGCACAGGAGATCCAAAATTTCTAAGCTGCCTGCTGGTTACCGATGAATCTTGTTTTACAGGAAATGGTATTACTAATTTTCGAAAGATCCATACTTGGAACGACTGCTAGTATGCCTTACCAACATATCTTTTCATTAAATGTCTGGTGTGATCTTCTTGGAGACAAACTCAGCGCCCCCTACTTCTTACCAACAAGATTTTCAGAAACATCTTACTTGCATTTGTTGCAAAATGATCTGCATAACCTTCTAAAAGACATTTCGAAAGCCAATAGGCAGGGGATGTGATTTATGCATGACGTGATCCCTGCTCATTTTTGTAATATTGTAACTGATTATTTAAACATAACATGTGGTAATCTATAAGTTGGTCGAAACGGGATTGTTAAATGGCTACCGCGATCTTGTGATCTAACTCCATTAGATTGCTTTGGGTGTGGCTGGATGAGGTCTATGGTTTATTCAACAAAATGGAGACCACTCTGAAGGCCATATGTTTGTACGAACTTTTTCGTTTATTTCGGGTAGGAGAATACATCCCTAAAATAGTTTGACTTCGGACTTTTGGCTATTTGTCTTTCACTTTTAATATCTCGGTAATAAATTATTTTGAGCCATAGGTTTGTATGAACTTTTCTGTTTATTTAGTGCTGGGGAACACATCCCTAAAATAGTGCCGTGCAATTCCGAATCGCCGACTCGTTTGACATTTCAAGCTATTAGTTTAAAAAATACAAATCTTCTAAATAGAGATGTCAGCCTCATCAGTCCCTCTGCGCTTTTCGCTCTATTATAGGCATGTAATACCAGTTTATTGTTCGGTGTTTAGTTAATTAATTAATTTTTTCTTCATTTGTTGACAATGGGGGTATCTATTTTCGGGATTTATTAAGTATCATCAGCCTAAACTTACACCCAAAATACTACCAAAGAATCGTCACAATAATTCTTACAGTGCATACCGAATGTACTTCCAAAATTCAATTTAGATACATAATAGTACATGTAAATTAATTTAAAATTTATTTAAGCGGGACTAGTCCATTCTATAGATAGGTAATTTTTCTTTTGCATCTGTCATTTAGAAAATAAATTTGTCCTTTGAGGAGATATGCATGTTAGAGTAAATTTGCGAGGTTATTTGCGAATTTTACGACTAAGTGAGTGTCCGTTCTCGGAATTATGATCATAGAAACGTATGACCATAAGTGAGGGGTGAGGATTCGAATTTATTTTATTTTATTTTATTTATTTCATTTGCCTAACAGAATTACATTCCAATTATAGGACAACAGGTTTCAATACAAACTAAATTTAATCATAGGTTATTGTAGTGTAGTAATACTCGAATGGTTGATTACCATTAGAAAATTCATCTTTTATTACAATTCAATGTATCAAAATTTACAGTTAATTTTGGGGTTATGGTCTTCAATTGACATTCGGTTTATTTTGGGGTTCTATTAATACCTTTTCGACACCACGCTCACCACCTTTTGAGCATTTTATTACCCTACGGGTGTTAGCTTCTTATTTTAACTCCACCCAGAGACGTTTAATGGGAGAAACAAATGTAACTAGAAATAAAATTATTAATTATTATAAAAAACATCGATTAAAATAGAAAGGAATTGTAAACATTCAGACACATACAAAACTTCCACATTACAAGAATTCCTTAATTACTGGAAATAATCAAGGATACATCGACATTCAATACAGGTTTCTATAACAACAATATGCCTGGATGAACTGGACTCAAGGAGAATTAAAGTTTTAGTTTCGTGGAGACAACGGAGAAATAATGTATTGTAGTCCTGGTTTCCAAAAATAAATAAGAAAGTTTGTTTGGTTAACGACGAAGAAAATTGACAAGATAGATAAGTCAAAAAATAAGTCTATAAATATATTTCAAATAAAAGGATTTTAAGAAGAAGTACCAGTGAATAAAAGAACCTCACCATACCGGAGAAGAAAGAATTTATAAAAGAGAAGAATCCATAGAAAACAGAGCCACACAGAAAAAGAAGTTAAGAGAGGGAAGAATCCATATAAAAAAGATCTGCAGCGAGAAAAGAAGTTAAGAGAGGAGACATAGGAAGAACCATCATCGAATAAAAGAAATTACACTCACACACACACAACGCTAGGTAATTATCTTGATTTTATGTTAAATATTCCTCAAAATTTATAAATATAATTTGTTATAATTTATGCTTTTTATATCATTAATTAAGGGCTAGGCTGGTGCAATTTTGTTTAAGAAATTAACTAAATTCTCAGTACATTATACACCAGTAATTCCAAAAATTAAAATAAAATTAATCATGTATAAAAAACAATAAAAAAACATTAGAAATTCACGTTCCATTCAGTAATTGACGGTTTTGACGATGTCAGCCTCGTTGCTAGCGAAACACATGTCACCGTATTTAATTAAATAATTGTGTGGTGAGGAGTTTACCGATGTGATATAGTGTCAGTAACAACACTACAATACCTTGCAATCACTATCAATTACATAAACATACTCAACGAAAAGAGAACAGCCGGCGTAAATTTCTGCCTCCAATTTCACTGTTTAAAAATACAGTTTTAGGAAGATTAAAGCAAAATTATCGTTCAGACATTTCAAGTATTCTCGCCGGTAAAGTAAGGGTATATGAAGATGAATTTCAAACAGAACGACTTTCCATTAATAACGCAACACCGTAAGAGATAACTTCTAGTTCATTTTTAATCTGTGTGTGTCTAGATTTAGCTCAAGAAACCATATTTGTAATATCCGAGTAAATAATATGTTTTACACCCATCGGCTTCGTGCGGTTACAACGTCTTCCATTTATTTAATAATGCAGGTAGACTGTATGTATAGGTAGTTGTTGAGAGAACATTTAAAATTCACACTCACGTTCGGTGAATAATTTATTTTACGCCACAATATGGAAATAGAGGTCGAAAACGGAATTTCGCCGTCCAGTTTATTCTACTAATACTGGATCATTAATTAATAATTTAAATGAGAGTTATTATTTGGTCACCGCAAAATTAATATTACATCCAATAAGCGTCGATGCTACCGCCCGCTGTATTAATTAGAACATTGGAAATAATTGCACCAGAAAATACAGATTGGGAACATTTAGAAAATGTGTGTTATACAAATTAGTGATTTTGTACGCATTTATATATACATATAAAATATGTACATAATCGTTAGAAAATAAGCGGACAAAATGAGGTCTACGCGTCCATCTATCTCATTCTACGTTGTACTGGATTTGCAAGGGGAAGTACACATCCAGTATCTTCAAAAATGACTGAAATGATAGCATAGTGTCGTATAGTAATACTAAAATGGTTAATTACCATTAGAAAATTCATCATTTATTACAATTCAATATATCAACATTCACAGTTAATGTTGAGGTTATGGTCTTCAATTGTTATACGATTTATTTTGGGGTTCTATTTATACGTTTTCGACACCACGCCCACCACCTTTTGAGCATTTTATTACCCTACGGGTGCTAGCTTCTTATTTTAACTCCAGTCAGAGACGCTTAATGGGAGAAACAAATGTCACTAGAAATAAAATTATTAATTATTATAAAAGGCATCGGTTAATAGACAGAAAAGCCTTGCCTACAGACACATACATACAACACTTTTACATCACAAGAATTCTTTAAAAAAATACTGGAAATAACCAACGATACATCGACATTCAATACAGGTTTCTATAACAGCGATATACCTGGATGAACCGGAGTCAAGGTGAATTAAAGTTTTCGTTTCGTGGACAAATTATAAATAAAGCAGTGTTATCCTGGTTTCAAAAGGAAATAAAAAGTTTGTTTGGTTAACGACGAAGAAAATTGACAAGATAGATAAGTCAAAAATAAGTCGATAAATATATTTGGCATAAAAGGGTTTTTAAGAAGAAGTACCAGTGAATAAAAGAATCTCACCATACCGGAGAAGATAGAATCTAAAAAGGGAAAGAATCCATAGAAATTAAGGGTGCATCGAGAATAGAAGTTGAGAGAGAAGATATAGGAAGAACCATTATCGAAAGAGAAATTACACACACACCCACACAACATTAGGTAAAATTATTATTATGTTAAATATTTCTCAAAAGTTATAAATATAATTTGTTATAATTTATGCTTTGTATATCATTAATTAAGAGCTAGGCCGGTGCAATTTTGTTTAGGAAATTTTAACTAAGTTCTCAGGACAGTAGGCAACCAAACATACACTATTAGTATCTACTCAACACAAAGTCCCTAGATTAATTATTTATTACACCTTCGTCTTATTATTAAAAATGCAAAAATCACCATCAAATTCTAAATTTAGTTTAAAATTGTTTCATATTTTCAAAAGCTCTTTAAAGTTCATCCACTTTTATTTGCTGAATGTTATTTGTAATTGCTTCTTTAAATTCATGTAGAGTCTGTGCACATGCAAATCCCTGTTATTCGGAGGCGCAGAGATATATTGCATGGATTTCATGTTCATTAAATTAAATATAAAGTGCAGAGTAAGGAAGAATAAAAAATAACAAAACAATTTAAATACTTCTTTAAAGCGGAATCCCCATAATAATTTTAAAATATCCAACAAAAAATTACCTACTCATAAATTTTCTCGTATTTATTGCATAGTAAAAGGAAACTGTAACTTGGCTACGAAATAGGACGTGGTGTAAGCAGAACACTTTATTACTTTTAGTTCTTATCGTAAACGTTCTACTGGATGCTCTAAGAAAATTCATTTTTCGACAAATTGCCGAAATATTACGGCTGGTTTTATTGATCATAAATTTTACGCGACATCATCATAATGTTGTTATTTTTATAAATGTCATTTCCCAACGCATTTAAGGATGGTAATCTTACGGCAAATTGTTCAAGTTATATTAAGTATTTTATGTTTCATAAAACGTTATTAGTAATTTTAATACACTTCCATCTTGCCTTGCAAGTTGCCGGGCTAGAATTTTCCTGGTGTTTGGTACATTAGAGCAGTCTTAACTAAATGCGCAGTTTTACAGTCAACAATTAAACGATTTTTATTTACGTTACGTTATCTTGCAGGAAATTAAACTCAACTCTCCACTCTTGGCAATTACGTTTATGGCTGTTGATTAAATCACAAACTGTTTAGGTCGGAAGTATTTCTTTCAATTACTGACATTAACTACACTTAATTCAATTTGCAATTGTAATTACAAATTTAAAAAGAACGACATAATAATACGTTAAGTTTCCATATCCGTAGTTTTAAAGCGGAAAGTTATAAAAATGTAAAGGTTTTAATATATAAGTAAATTTTGGTAACAAAAGCAATTATATCGTTACGATTTATTAGCTTGATATTAAGTATTATAGACCACTTCAGGCGCTTTAGGGAAGTTGGGAAAATTGGGCATACATTAACGCCACGGTGATAATTTACTTCTGTGATGGGGATTAAGTTGGATTAGTCGATTCGATATCAAAATTAGATCATGTGTGAAACGATTTTAGGATTTATACAAGGATAAATTCAATTCTAGCTGTTTTAAACAAAGATAATACGACTTCCGGCGGGAAAGTCAACTAAACTGGATGCACGGGAAAAGTTCTCGATGAAGGTGCCAATAACTGGTAATTATCACTATGTAAATTTCACATCGTTTGGTGCAACTAGCTACATTTGTGCCTCTCTAAGTCGAATTCTACCACTCCATAAAGAAGTTGCACGTTAGCACTCCAGTCGATTGAATAAATCATTCGACTTAGGAAGAAATTGGTGGTATGGGGATACCGACTTAGAGAGGTTCGACTTTATGTATATCACATTCAACATTGTTAACTATTTCATCATCCTTGCCTCGAAACATGTTTTATTTAGTCAACTTCCAAAAAACAATTTGATATATTCAGTAACATCGGCAGCTCTATCGTGTCGTGTATTTTAGAGAAAACAAAGGACTTCATAATCTGATGGCATCAAACGTGAAGGACATAATAATTGTACTACGGTCGTTACAGAGTTACGTAACTAATGCGTTTCGTAAGTATTTACAAAGAACATTTTTAAGAATTATTAAACGGTCTAGATGAAAGTCAAATTCAGAACTACGTTTTTTTGGGGAAGGCAATGTAGTACTAGAGCTTCCTTCAGAAGAGGAAGACAGTAACATAGTGGATAGTCTGGGGGAATCTTTAATGTAATAAACATAGTAACTTACAACTGTCGTTAAAGATAAAACATACATAAATTGCTAAAAAGATATGTCTTCAAAATTGAAATTTAGTCTAGTTTCTATGATTTTAAATACTTATAACTAGATACTTAAAAGTTTAGATAGGTTTAACTCCCACTAATTACGGCAGTAATATAGGTTGTATGCGCTTGACGAATGGCATCAACGCACCTTCATACCAACCACCCTCATATAGGTTTGGAGACGAACCGCTCATTAGTGATAGGAATTTGAGTTTGTTTCTTAAAAGTCATGAAGTGTAACCAACGTCTAAAATCTATGACGTTTAAATTGTTTGACCCCAAAGTGCAAAACCGTCACTCAAAATATCATTAAACTAGACTTAACTAGACTGAACCACTATTTCTAAATTTTTGTTCTTGAGTTGCCAACCTGTCTTTTCTTAAATACGCATGTGCAACTTCTAGCTTGTATAAATTCTTGGAAAGAAAATACAACATGCGCCAGTTTTCCAGGCGAAGTTTCAAGTTAAAAGTCGGACTTCTCCATTGCAACTATCTCCCTTTAACGCCTGTAATTAGGGAGAGAGGAAACTTGTACAAGAATTTTTGTTAGTATCCATCAACCTTTACTAACCTTACAAAACCTTCCGGGGTCTACTTGTAACTGTCTAAAATATTTTTCTTTTCTTTTCTTATTGAATCAAAAGTATGGAGAAGAAATTTACAAAAATATAACAAATATTTATTTAATCCTTCTCCCAGATTGTAAATTACCTTCGCAAATAGCTACAACATATACAATGGAACTGCCATAACTTGTTGCCTACATTTAATATATAGCATCATTTAAAGTGCTTAATGCTAACGCAGATTTATGTCTGAAGAATGGAAGATCAAATGATCCTAAAGATGCTTTTGACAAAAACCATAGACGGAAAAGGCCGAAGAAAAAGTAAAATAGCAAAGAGAACTAAAGAGAACAAATTTACAAACTTACAAAAGCTCTGAGTTATTGAGGTCACGTATTACATTGAATTCTTCTTTCATTACTTTTGTGTTCCCTTTTGTAGGTTATATTTTCCCAATTTTTTCATTTTATATCATATTTTCATTGATTCCTCCTTAATTCAATTACATTCATTACAAAATCAAAGAATCCCAAAGATGCGTTTAACAAGAAACCATGGGCGAATGAAACGACGAAGGCCTAAGGGAGGGTGGAAAAGCGAAGTGGGGCCCTAAAGAGATTAAATGTTACAAAGTGGAAAGTAAAACCACAGGATAGAAAGAAATGGACAAATATAGTAAATCAAGCCATTGGGCCTATAAGGCGTATATTATATATACAGTATGTTTATTTGAAAATTTCTCAGGTGGGCTATATCCGAAATGATTAAAAAAATGCAAAGACACGTCAATTTTTCTTTCGAGGTGGGACCATTTTGATTAATATATCATGATACTAAACTTACACCCCGAAAAGCTTCCCTCATAGCTCCCCAATATACAAATCTTAAATGGGATGACACCATTTGAGAGACATCTTTGGAAAGGTATTTTCATTACAACTTCAATGATATATCATACTTTGTGCGATATTTTGTTAAAAATAATAGTATAGCCTATTTTCAAATTCTCTTCTGATCCTTTGTAAATGTTTGTGGTGATATATACGTGCCTTTTTCAGTAATTCTACGTCCAAGTTCGCCAATATTCTGAGATTGTGTTTCGTACGCAACTGTTCATATAACCCCACAAGAAGAAATTAGCTGCTGTCAAATCAGCAGAGAAGGCAAACCATTCCAATGATTGGAAAATTATTATCCAGCTAATTTCTACCCGAGAGGGGGCGCCATCTTATTGAAAGAAAAGCTCATTTTTATTAACTAATAAATTCTCCATTTGATCTTGCGGGTTTTTCAAACTTTGTATTAAGGGATGAATTGTATTTTGTAATAGATCGAGGTATAGTCCGCCGGAAAAATTTTGATTAATAAAAACTAGACCAATTACCTCATTTCCAAGTATACCAGCCCCAAACGTTAATTTCAAGTTTTTGCGTGGGAATTTCTTTGAATAAATGAGGATTTCCATTGTTCCAGTATTTACAGTTGTGGTGGTTTATAAAACTACTTAGATCCAATGTTGATTCATCACTAAAATATCAAATAATCTTATCTCATTATTATTAATTTTCACAAAACTCCATTCTTCTATCAAACTCATCCTCGTTGAGCTGCTGAACAATATGTATCTTATAAGGATAGAATTTGTGTAATTTCAGAATTTTATGCACGAAAGCTATTTTTCTCATGGATGTACGCCGAAATGACCTAAAACTTCTATTTGTCTACCTTCATCAACCACTTTATATCGGATGTGTTTCTTGTTAAGTACAGAATCATTTTCCGTGAGGTTACCTGAAAACAGTTATTGTACCAAACGCAATCGCAGAATATTAGCGAACTTGGATTTAGAATTATGCAAGAAGAATGCAAGCATTTGAAAGGGTCAGAAGATACTTTGAAAATAAGCTATATTATTGTCTTCAACAAAATGGTGCACAATATGAACAGTTAATTAACTAATTTAAATAATTAATTATTGAATAAAAGTTGATAATTTTACAATTCTTGCTTAGCAAATATGATATAGCATTGAATTCGTAATGAAAATACTTTTCCAATGATGTGTCAGAAATGGTGTCATCCCATTTAAGACTTCTGTGTTGGGGGAGAGGGGGACTTCAGGGGGTAAGTCTAGTATCATGATATATTAATCAACATTGTTTCTCCTTGAAACAAAAATTGCCGTGCCTTTGCATTTTTTAATAATTCTATTGATTTTGGATGTAGGCCGCCTGGGAAGTTTTCAAATGAACCCACGGTATATATATATAATGCTAAAGCAAATGCAGTCTAAATTTTTCTATGACTCCAATTATTTTTATGTAACTCATATTGTCAACATTTCAATACAAAAGAATAAACTAAGAAAAATTGGATTGGATTTAGAACTGCCGTATTTATACATACGAACGTGTTCATTCATTTCCATTATTCATCGCATAAAACAATCGTTTTTATTCAGAACGATGCGTCTAAAAATACAACATGCCATAGATACATCTTCTTTCTTCTTACTTACGATGAACTAGATCCTTACTACATGTACCCCGTCTGTAATTAAATATCTCATGAAGCTTGTTAACTTACCGCCTCAGTTGACGGTTGGCTAGAATTACGGCCATGAGAGCGACATTAGCTGCCATCCCCATCGAGCCCAAGGCAAATATGAGGGCTGCCTCCGCGGTACCACCCGGATGACATTGGAACACCTTCGTAGCGTTCGAACTGGCGTTGCTCGTAATGCTCCCGAAGCGTAGGTTGGCGCCTATCATCGCCACAGCTGAACCTGTCAAGAACAATACGAACGTCATTTACAATTAACCCAGTGATAAACAGCTTCCTTTATTTTTAAACGATAATGCTTTTAATTCGCTCGAAACTTTTACGCGGGGACTTTTGCTTTGTATATACGAATTAGGTATTCATAAGCAGACGAAAATTTTAAATATCTGCAGGAGTGGAATTTTGGCGTATATGCATTGTGTTTGAGGAAGTTGTTTAATTAAAGTTTCCGGGACAATACGAAATGAGATTAAAAATTCCATTTTCATACTGGATGTTTATTATTTACTGGGACGAAGAGTTTAATTTGTAATGTTAATCCAGGTAGATTGTTGCCGTTGGATGAAAATGTAAAATTATTTTAAAGAATACAGAATCGATGTGTTTTTTTCAAATACAGCTAATTGCAAAAAGCAAAAGTCTTAACCCACGCAGCTAACGTTCTTTTTCAAACTTGCTTGTGATTACCGAAGAGCTTACTAATCTTCAGAACAATGGTTAAATGGAAGTTGGTGAAGATCTATAATAAATTCATGTTAAATATAGTGAAATGTTTTTTCCCTTCTTTATTGGCTTTGGGTGGACCCATTGTCCACCCACTGTCTAACAACCCGTATCGACACTTTTTTATACCCGGAGTCGATGACTAACGTGGTGACTAACTATTAGACAAACAGGTGGACCCCAAAGGATGAAAGGATAAACCCACAGAGGAAAAGTTCCAAGAACAAAAACTAAACTTTAATGTCAGGTTCACACATGAATTTATACATAAAATAAAAGAAAGATCGTAACGTCTTGTGTGAAATGTTTTGTTACCACTATCTCGTCGAGATAGCAACAACTGGAGGGCACAATTGGCTAGAGTGCACAACACGACAAGAACAAATAATACGCAATACAAACGCTTGTCACAACAGGCTAGCCAATGCCGTGCTCAGCTCGGTGGGAGGTCGTGTAGGTTCCTTTTCAAGATATAATAACGGCCGTTGAATTCAGAAGGTCTTATCAGGGGAAAAGATAATATGGGCGCCAACCATGAAGTTTGGAATGATAACTCTACAAGTCTATGAATATTAACAGTGATAATTTAGTTGCTACTACTAATGCAAAATATTAAATATTCGAAAAAGGTCTAAAATATATAGAATTGATTGGACGAATTCAAAAAATTTAGGGGCTACGATATGATTGGTTCACCGGGAGTAGCGGTACAAGACGCTAGAAAATAAAGGTTTGTCTAATGGGAATAAAATTTGAGCCTATGTTTGTAACATACTAAGCGAAATATTTCCGAAACGGAAGTAATGAAATTTGTGCACGTAACAGTTTATTCTACGAGTTTTATTCATTTCTTCAGAACAATATTGGTCAATTTTCTTATAAACAAAAGCAGGGTCGGACAGATACTCTTCCTACTTCAAAAGACTAAGTACACTACCGTTTATAAGTAAGGGATCACTAGACGCTGGTATTATTTATGACATAAGACACCAACCCTAAATGAAATAGCAGCTGTAGTTAAATTTCTGAGATGTTCATTTATTATTCTCAGACTATTACTAATCGTGCAGTGCAAGGAACTGTTAAGCGTTATCACGAAACTTGATCAACAACATCACGAAAACGTTCGGGAAGGGCGAAAGTGACCAGGATACTATCAATATCAAAAAGGAATAGACGCTTAAAGTTTCCGCAAAGTCGAACAGAATTAAATGCAAGCCGCGATAGTACAGTGAAGAGGCGTTTAATAGCAGCTGGCTTAAGAGCATCGTTAAGGCCTCAAAATCGTAAGAAGCGATTAATATGGGCCAGGGAATACGAAAATTAAGATTTTAATATGTGAAAAAGAGTATTACGGAGTGATGAGCCAATGTTCCAAATCTTTAGAAGTAGTCGCCATGTTTTTGTTCGAAAAAGAGCAGACGAAAGAATGATGCACGAGTGTGTTGTGCCAACAGTGAATAACGGTTGTGGTTCTATGGTTGTTTGGGGATGTTTCTCTTTCGATGGCATTGGAGATATTTATAAACTTGAGGGAATTTATAAGAAAAGAAAATTACAGGGACATTTGAGAAAACAACGCCATCCCATTTGGACTCAAGTTGAACGGAAATCAATTTTATTTACAGCAAGACAATGATCCCAATGATCCAAACTGTGCAAGGACAACGAAAAACAAGAAAGAATCCTTACAATTGTGACCTTTACCACCCCAATTCCCTGATTTGAATCCAATTGAGTTATTATGCGATCAGTTGGGTAGTAATACAAGAGAGAACTTTGGGAGAAGTTACCAAATGCGTGGAAAAATATGCCACATGATACTTTACAAAAGCTGATCTCAAGGATGCCTAAAATTTGTAAAGCAGTTATTGAAAGTAAGGGTGGTTATTTTGACGAAGGAAAATTTTAATGAAAATTGTAATTGTTAATATGAAAACCGTTGTAAATATTATCAAACTTCATAAAAACTATATTTTTAAATAATAAATGCATTTTAATTTGAAAACCATTGCTACACACACAATGCTACATAATTCTACCGTAGACTTTGATGGTTTGAATAGATTAAAAATATACATAAAAATTCGATGAGCATTGATCAAAATTAATAATAATTGGAATTAATTATCCAAGTGCAAGAACAAACATGTCAATGGAATGATGTGCTGTTTCGCGAAGGTGACGTCCAAAATATGTAATACAGACGCAAATATTACGAAAAATGAATAAATATACAAAGATATGTGCAATAAAGAATAATTGAAGTGCAGATCACGAACCGTTATTCCATTACGAGCTTTCGCATCGTACGTATTAAATACTGACAAATTTACAAAGCGACAAAAGCTCTCCGTTATTGACGTCACGTATTACGTTAAATTCTCCCTTCATTACTTTGTGCATGGATTCCTTCCCTTTTTTAGGTTATATTTTCCCATTTTTATCACATTTTCATTAATAAAACCATTCAAAATGTATAAAAATATAATTTGTTCCACTACTCGTCATAAATTCAGTTACATTCACTGTCCTATCTAATCTTATCTTTATCCTAGGCTTCTTCTACCTTTCGGTGGAGTTGAGTTATGTTTCTTTCCATCTCCTTTTTCATTCATTTCTATCTCTGCCACGAAATATTTACCCTAAGCGATTCCTTTAATTTCAGCAGTTTCTTCCTAGCTTTTCGAGGTCTTCTTCTCGCCTTTTCGCCTAATTCTTTTATTTCAAACATCTATCTTACCATTATCTTGGTAATCACCATCCTTACAATGTGTTCTTAACAAGCGCAGTTGGTTTTATTGTATTTTGGTCTCTACCGGCAGTATTTTTAGCTGGTTCCTAAATATCTCATTTCTGATTATACCTCATCTAGTTTTCCCTAAGCAAGCACATTTCAATACTACGACGAATGTGCTGGAGGAAGGACTATAATAACACACCATGTGATGCACGCTTAATCATTATTTTGAATATTTACACTCGCCTTTGGGTATATCTATGAAGTTGACACCGATCATGACAGTTGCGTTATCAGAACATAATGATGCTTTGCTCCTCTTTCACCAATTTTTCATCCTTGTTAAATAGGCGATCCACACAACTTGGGTTTTCTTCTCCATCTTGTAGTTGAGTCCGTATACATTTATGGAGAGGTTGTTCTAAATCTCGATGCAGTCTATGCTTTTATTTGCATCGGAAGCTTGTCTCATTGCAAGTTTAGCATTGTTGAATAGTACTGGTAACATATCATCCTATAATTCTATTTCTTCATGTGCAAAATGAAGGAAGGTTGTAATGCACCATGAGATGCACGTCTCATCATTATTTTGAATGTTAATACACGCCTTTCTGTTCCTTATTTAACTTGGAACTAAACTACTGAACTTAAACCAGTTTCTTTCGTCTTCCACTGTTCACCGTTACAGCCAGATATTTAAACCTCCTTATTTCGCTGTTCCTTCTCTGTACTAAGTATTATCATTCTTTATCAAATGCAGTCCCCAATGTACTGTAATTAGAGCATTTAAAGTGAAGTTTTATTCATAATTACCTACCTAACAACCGCGATTACAAACTCAACTGTAAAATTTCAATCGACCGTAAAATTTAATACCCTTGTAATATTAAACAGGATAATCGATGTGAAGCCAATATTACTATCACTTACAATCTAGTGGGAGTTCAAACTAATTAATTGATCAAACTACTTTAAAGTAGTTTTCACAAGTCGCCGACCAATAGAATCCTGTCGGGGCTAATTGGAAAGCGGCAAGTTAAATTATGTGTGCATAAACCGAATAATTTAACGCCAATCATCAATATCCCCATATCCAGTACGTGGAGAAGGGTATGTGATTTCATAACGAATATCCCCATATGTTTTAGGGCTTAGTAGCGTATACGAGGGATGTTCTCCTTCCGTTGAGGATTTCTAGCAAGCCATGATATTTTTTAACAATTTGTGTTTGAAACTTAAGGCTAGTTTAACATTTTATGACAGTTGACAAACATACTTCTTCTTCTTCTTCTACTCGTTAATCCTTATGCCTTTCAGCGCCGGATCACAAACATACTTTAATTCTTTTTTAAAGATTCATACGGCCATGGGCATATTTATTGCGCATCTTACGTTTGCTTTATATTCAGCAAATCTGTAATAAAATCGTTATTCAACGATCATTATAAGAATGAATTGACACCTTCATCTACAGATTTATTGTTTATAAGAATAAACATAAGAAGGAGTTGGGAAATGGTAAGAAAACAATCCTTGACATTTTTGTGCGCTGTGTTTTTCGAAATTTTGTGAAAAAATTTGTCTTGTTTTATTTTGTAAAATTGTTGCATTAACAGATAGAGAACTTATTTTATTTGACCTACTCTGAGCAGATTTTCTATAAAAACAAATGTGATAAGAAGCAACGTTTTCTCCTTCCACGAACTTTAGTAGAACATTATTAGGCATACTTGCTAGTTAGGAATTCTTTGCAGATAGTAGTTGTTTTGCTAAAGGCTGTTTGTTGAAAGCCATTACTGATAAACCGCATTCTTATCTAACTTTTGCTGTTACAATTTTACAAAATAAACCATAAAACAAAAAGAATTAAACATAATTTCTTCACAAAATTTCAAAGGATGTAACGCACAAAAACGACAAAGGCCGATATTGTATAATTTTCCAACCCCATCTGCAAAGGATTGGGGAAAAGTGTGGGCTTCCCAAATGTATGGGTGCTGAACGGCAGTATGAATTTTAAACTGAGTGACAGGAAGCATGTGATTAGGAGGATCTCTGACTTACAAAGAAAATGGACGGCCTGGTTTAAATGTAAAATAACAAAATAAGACAATGAAAGATTCCAAATTTTACGAATGCACAAATACATGGATTCCAAATGGGAATACTTTGAAAATTTATATAAATAAATGTGTTGTCAATATTATATTATATTGCTTTATTAGCCTCACTGACCAGAGGAGAGCCCTCGTATATACATAAAAAGATTGAAATCTTGTTGCTTCTTCTTAAAATTGAATTTAATACGCTGTAGTCGTTTGGAGAGAAAGTTAATTCTGTAACATGCGGGTTACTATTCGTGCAATGTACGAGTACATTAAAACTCACGTACATATCGTTGTTAAAAGCGTTATTAATTTATCCTACCCGCAGTTCTGCATAAAGATAAAGCTTTTTAGTTGGCGAAAATTCTATTATTGTTCCAGCGACTGATAAGAATGTACTTGCTAAATTCACCATCATGAATTTATCAGAATAATTAACTTCAACTCACACACAATGTAGGAACAGCATGCATTTTAAAGAGATTTTGGTCTTTGCAACATGGCAATATTATTTAGAATAATAATTAAATGTTTATTTCGTAACCTATTTAACTTCTTATCTTTCGGGTTGCCCAGAAAATCGTGGAGGTAACTCGAAAGATAAACTTCAAGTAATAAATGAAACAACATGCTTTCACGTGTACTCGACAAGCATTTCAGCTTAAAAGTTCAACATGCTCGTCCAAAAAATTGTCTAAAAAATATAAAAATTGATAACTGTAAAACGTGACCATTTTTTTCATTTGGTAGGTTACTAATGAAGTTACTACATAGAACATTTAATTACAGTTTGGAAAAACAAGCTTTTACTAGATCATTCCAACTTTTCTAATAAACGAAAAATCAATGTTAGGCATTCCTATTTCAATTCATCTTCTGTTAAATTTGACGTTTCAATGACCTAAAAGCGGGATGACCTCGTCCAAATAAGACTTTATACAGAACGGGATCTATGGTAATATTTTAATTAGCCCTTTATGTAAAGTTCAATTTGTGAATTGAAATCCAGTTGTTATTTGAATTGAGAGGATAGAGCGAATTGGTATTTCTGGAATTAAATGAATAAATTCTTGAAATGAATAATTCATATTAAGTAATTTACTATTGAGAACGACAGCGAAATATGGAACTCAAATGACAAATATTAAAAGAAATATGGAGAACGTGTTTATATTTTCAATTTACTGCAATCCATTTGTACGCGTGGGAAAGCTCCATATGATCTTTCTTTAGCTGGATTGATGTGTTCCGTTTGAGAATATCATCGAGCTTGATATACTCGTGTTACAGAATGATCTGTATGTTCAGCAATCTCAAACAGATTTATGTACATGCAGTCTATTAAAACGAAAATCAACATCATAAATAAATTCCCTCGTCTGTAGACGTTTCTAGATAATAAGAATTTTTCAACGTCTTTTCCTTCTACGTTCTTTCACGTGGTATAATTATAATCCGGGTCCGCATTTGTTTATTGTTTGTGTAGGTTCAGCAAATGTTGGGACGCAGTTAACGTGAAAGGGGTAGTCTTGGCTTTGCAGTGTGTACAAAGGTTATATAAGAGATTATATTCTAACGGTAAGCACTCGTTTCAGCTGAATATAGTTTGTGATTAATTTACTATTAGTTCAACATGACTACAGATAGAACTTACAAAGGGATTTGATCCAGGTCAATTATGTAAATCCTCTAAGTCAAGATATTGGTCAGAGACAAGTCTTGACATGTTTACGCAGCCATCCCGTGTGCAATATTGTTTAGTATACTTCAGCTACTTGACTGATTTTTGACGTATTTTAGTATCGTTAATTTTAGGAATCATGGAAGATGTCGCTAAATCATAAAGAGCTATTAGTTTCTTCTTTAAAGACAGGTGTTTTGCAGTTTTTTTGGTGAATTAATCGTTGATCCCTTCGGCATATGTTTGATGTGAATGAATTCCTTTGCATCCCAGAAAATAGTGAGTATGATTCTTTGAGCTAAAAGAACTCTTTCGAATTTTCGTACACATAGAGAATCAGGACGAGTATAATCCATTAACTGCAGCTTTTTCGAGGTCATAATGATAAACCCAATTTCGTCCCCGGTGGTGATGTTCATGCGGAAATCATCTTCGGGTCATTCCATGCCAAATTAATCATGCATTTTCTTGATCCCCTCCGATTTTGATAAAATATGGTTTAGTTATTATGCTAACTGAAAATTTGACAAATAAAAATTTTTAGCCCCCTAAGCCGACAGGGGCCGAAAATACGGAGGGTAACATTTTCCTCCAAAATCTCCAAGACACTCTTGTACCTTCAAAATTCAATATCTTCGGTTCTATTGTAGCTACAGAGCCCATCTTTTTTGTTTTAAAGCTCTCAATGTGCTCTACCAGACTACTAGTCCTAAAGAGCATATCCTGAAATTTTTATCTTGGAACAACAATGGGATCGCTCGCAACGTGCTTGTTATTTATAAACGGGGAAAAATAATTTACTTGTGGCGCCTAATTTTTTATGTTTTTACTAATTAAAAAACCCAAATTCCACATCTGCCAAACAAAAAAAAGTTCTGTGAGCTCTGTAGCTACAATAGAACCGAAGATATTGAATTTTGAAGCTGCAAGAGTGTCGCAACTTTGAGATTTTGGGGGAAATTGTAACTCTCCATATTTTTAGCCTCTGTCGGCTGAGGGGGCTAAAAAATTGTATGAGTCAGTTTTTCAATTAGTATAACAAGTACACCAAATTTCATCGAAATCTGGGGGTCAAGGAAATTATTGCCTTTTTTGATTGATGAATGACCCCTTCACGTCGATTCTGGTTATGAATTTCTTGACAAAAGTTTTTTCCTTGTGTTTGATAACATCCGTTAGTTGTCACGGGAGCCATCTTGCACATTTTTTTCTGTAATTCAACGTCTGAATAATGTACTGGACTTGACTAATGCTAATTCCTGAGCAATTTGTTTTTGCCTAATCCGGGGATTTCCTTGAATCAGTGCATTCGTATCATGCGTCACCGATAGTGGCCGACCTGATCAGTTTTCGTCAAAAACCTTCAATTTGCTTTTATGACAAAGTTTTGCTCGTCGAATCCACAGGTGAACATTTCTCATATCCAAACAATCGTTGCCATAAACTGCTTTCAAACGGGTGTAAAATTCAATGTGCGCAAAACCTTCCAGCGTTAAAAATTCTATCACGAATCCTAACGCATCTCAGAAATCGAACTCATGATAAATTACTAGAGTTTGTTAAAAAGGTGGATGATGTGTTATCATTAAGTAGCGTAAATCAGATTGATGCTGTCAAGAAGTTGTCATTGATAAGTTATCATTGCATAATAAAGTTCGGAGGAGTGACAGCGTTAGTCCGATTTTGACAAACTCAATAAATGACACTGTTTCACAACCACGGTACACAGGAAACTGAAACTTTGCGTGCCAAAACGAGCTACTCGAAATTACAGTTTGCAGGTTAGAACTTGTTTCTATCCCCACTACTCACACAGTGACGTTGTTGGAGACCTTATATAATCAATCCGCCCTCGTATTTTGAACTTTTAAATAAAAATTTATAGTTTTAATATCGTCGGGAAACTTATTAATTGGAGGACTACGTTATTTCTTTTACCTTACATCATCTCCTATACGATAATCCCAATTTTTCAAGTAAATTAAGTTGGGTTGAAACTTCATAGTATTATTATATTTATTACGAAGAAACGGGTAAGAGGACGAGACTGTATTTGAAAACCATTAAGCATAAATGTATTTGTTTTTTCTTCAACCCTCCAACACATTTTATGTCGGTGTGTGAAAAGAACTATCTCCAGACGAAGTTCATAATTCAACTAAGCTCAAAATATGTAAACGTATGCGACAAAAAACACGTAGGATGTATGTATGTATATGTGCGACACGTAATTTGGAAATCAGGTTACGAGTTTCGCTTTAGCGTAGTCCTCGGCCAAGCTGTTATTTATACCGCTTATGAGTTCTGCAAACGGCGATTAATCAAAACTCCAAAATTGAGCAATGCCGTTCAAAAAAAAAAAAAAACAAGAGGTTTCCAGAATCGCCCGGGGAAAATGAATATTTGTGCCGTTGATACCCTCTTTTACATTATTTTTGTGGCAATAGCTACGATTTATTTTAAGCGTTTAAGGATACATGGGTACAAGGAAAAAAGTAGGTAGTGATAATACCGGGATAATCTGGAGTAATATACTTAAAACGTATATTGTAGTTACTTGGTAACAAATATAGCGCTTGTGCTTTTTTTTAACTCAGGGGGACAATGACATAGGTAAAAACTTAAAATAGACACAGTGAATATCCGCTGCAGTCTTCGTGGGCAGCCTGGTAGTGGATCTGAATGAAGGAGGTAGATATATCTACTCCACTCTCCGTCTGTCCGGATACTTTTCTACAGTTGTGTACTCTAATTGAAATAAGAATTTTAGCAATTATAATTGCATTTTTTGCTTCATTTTCTATTAGAATTTCGGTTTCTTTTCGTACAGAGAATGTACATGCAGTATTAATTCTATTATTTAAGAACATAAATCGAGAAGCAAGAATAAAAGAAAACACACTTTTGTTCCAAGCTGAACAAGAGAATCATTGAAAATCCAAAATGTATTGTATAGGCGTCATATATGCATGTATTTCGTACGTACATATTCATATTTATTAGACAATGGAACTAGTTGCCATTTGCGTGAACTATAACGTGAGTAATGCACGAACTGTGTGTATAAACTCGCAATTGCCACCGCCATCGCCACTGCACTTGTATGAGCTTCGGTCATTGTATTATACAATAGATGCTGTTGTGTGTACCAATTTTTGTGTATTAAATACAATCAACCACAGAGTTACGTTGTAGCTTACTAACCATAAGTCGCGGATATCCTACGGGAAATTACTTTAAAATTCGCTTCGACAGAGATAAAGATAGCATAGAAAATCTGTTGTAAATTCCATGCAGAAATTTATCCAAAAAAGTTTGGTATAATTGTAATGGAAACCTCAACCAAGATGCAATTTCTGCTTTAACGATTTTTATCGAATTCGTTGAATAAATTCCTTAAAATTTCAAGGACAAGCTTTTAGAAAAAATGCAGGGACTCCCTCCATTTTCATTTTTATTTGTGCATTTTCTTAAAATAAAACAAATACATGCATCGTGCTTGGTGCAGGAAATAGGACGTCGACGATGTATCTCCTTAAAAGCAACCCACATTTCTTTACTGCGGATTGTAAAAGAGCAAATTTTTCTCCATAAGGCAAGGTAATTATGGCTATAATCATGTATGGCCATAATTACCTTAAGTAAAGTAAGGACATTTTTAACATAAACTACATTGAAAGTTCAAAAGCGTGCAAAATTCAACAACTAAATTAAATTGCGCCAGCGTTGCCAATCTGACAGTAGTCAGTGCGATTAGTAAATTCTTTTCGAACATTGTCAGTAACTTCGGAAGATATGCGGTGTGATTAAGGTACATTTTGCTATCCAAGTGTCTCCACAAAATATTGTCTAGAGATATCATCAAATCTGGCAATTTGGCTGTGCACTCAGCAACAATATGGGAAAACCACATCTAAATAAGCGCGAACAAGTGCTACATAATGGTGAGGTCTTCATCTTGTTGAAGGAAAAACCATTTCTTGAAAGATCGGTTTTCTATGGATCTGGATAGAAAGTTATCGGTACAGAAACGAGGTCATCTTGAAGAAAATTCAAATATCTTGTGTCCCAGTAGAAGAAATAGTCACCCAGAATTTAGTTCGTCGACTGTCAGACATTCACCTTTTGAGGGAATTGAGTGCGATGTTACATCGTCCATCACCGATTTTGGGTAGACCATTAATGACGGCTTTATCTAGTGATACCGCCGTTTAAAAGAAAAGGTAGTTTCTTCAGGAAAAAGCATCCTCCTTACAAAATTATTACCGTTACTACACTGCTCTTGCATTTGCTTGCAAAATTGATTTTGCTGATTGAAATCGTCTTGGATCAACTATTTATAAGCATGGTTTTTCGCTTTCTCTTTTAATTTTATTGATGGTAGACGCTGCCGTATTGGAATTAGATGCAAGATGCATAAGCGTAGAATAATGATTATCTTACACTACTAACAAAACACCAAACAGATCCTCGTCGGATGTTGAGGGTTGACCAAGCTTGGGAAGATCACGAACGTACCCAAATTCTCTGAATTTTGATTCAACTCTGCTTAGCATGCTTTGGTTATTAGGTTTCCGGTCAGGATGAGTTGCTTTGAACAAGTCAACTACTCTTTTTCAAAACTACTATAACACGAAGTACGATTGCAAGTTTTGATCGCCGATTAACATAGCGATGTGTTTAATTAGAGCTGCCTTAATTATGGCTTATTTTCTGAACTGAAATAACTATTTTTCAATTGAATAAATTTCGTATTTTGAAGTTTCAACATCATCATTTTCTTAAAAATTTCCTTTATATGACTTATACCCATAATTACCTTGGCTTATGAAGAAAAATGTCTTTCACAGTCCGTAAATAAAAAAATGGGAGTTGGAATAAAAAGAAATGGGCCTGACAAATATGCCAATGGTGAGTCACTCTGCGCATTCTGTACAGCAGTGGGCGGGGCGTAATGATGGCCGCTGTACAGAATAGTACAGAAGTAAATGCTTTGAAATTCATATGGATTGTATCGGCATTGCACTCATTTTACTTGTAATTGCATAATTAAAAAATAGGAAACAGGTGTTGCTTGTACAAAATTCCATAATAATTATAATAATATAGTATAATAAAGTAGATGACCAGCAATGCAATTGTGTTTACGCCCGCCCCTCGTATCAATGCAGCAATATCACGATATTCTAACTTCCGGGTGACAGCTTAACACTGCCCCTTTTGCCAATGAGCAATTTTACTACTTAACTACATTATTTATTTCTGTAGACGTTAGAAAGTAGACTTTATAACGTATGGAAACAAGTTAAAACCGTAATGATTAATTACAATCAATAACAGAAAATGAACATAGAGTACATATGTGAATATGAATAAAATCCTAAAATTATCCATTAACTGAAGTGTTCCAGAAATTCCTGTAAGGAATATAATCCATTCACAATTAGTATATTGGACAATTGAGATTTAAACTGATAGGCTGTAAGATTTCTAAAATTCGGAGGTAGTTTATTAAAAATATTGTTAGCTACCGCCTCTGATGAAAGCTGATGAAGAGTTAATCATGGTTTAGCTATTACTAAATCATCCCTGAGTTTAGTATTGTGACTAATGATTATGTAAGTCACGATTTAGTGTGAAATTTAACAAAAAAAGGCTTTGCAGACTCCATAGGCTTTAGACCAGCTATTACACGAAACACACCAACTGCTGCTGAGTTAAAATTGATTTCAAACTTCGAAACAAATAACATTGAGAATTTAGTTTTGTCAAAAGGGCCTCGCAACGATACTCCCAATTTAAGTGCTCATCAAATCAGAGACCCAATAATCTGAAACTGTCTCTTCTTACTAAAGCAATATTATTAACTTTTAGTTAGTCCTGGTCAGGTTGCAGTTGATATGGTTGAAATCTAATGTAAGTGCTCTTAGAGTTTATTAAGGAATAATTTGTTACTTGCTAACCAATTATGGATCTTATTTAGTATATTATTACAATGCTCTGTGAGGCTTTGGTTGTCAGAATCAGAAACTATCAAAGCAATATCATCAGCATAAAGAGTGATGCTATTTCCGCCAACATATTTTGGAAGGATTTTTATGAAAAGTATGAAGAGTACTGGACCCAATATTGAGCTTTGTGGCACTCCTATATTAGTTGTTGTACTTTGTCATTTTCACGAGATATTTGCCAGACTGTACGTGTTAATTCTACTTCAAAAAATGCGCAAATAAAAATAAAAATCTATGGGTCCAAGAATTTCTGTTCAGTTCATCCCTAAATTTTTAACGAATTTATTCCCTACTTTACGAAAGCACACCGTATATCTTAATTCCATATAATCTTAAATGTAATAATAAATTGATTTGAATTGTAAATGATGGAACAGATTAAATTTGCACATTTTTTGTCCTATTATTTAGGTTGTAGATCCGTTTTCCCAAACACGTTCGTTATTCTAATGAGTTGAGGACAACCTAGGATGAAAATCGATGTTTGTCGGTTTGTTGGCACACGGACATTGAGTGCACCGGAATCTTTCTTGACTCCCGGTGATGCGTGCCATTCAACTCTAGATAGTAGAAGAAATGCCATTTCCGACCGCGATAAATGGCACGCTGTGCCAGAGAACTTTATGGCGAAATAAAACACGTACAATGGGTTTTATCCAATTTTAGTGATAAGCCTCCAGGCACAATTTGATTTTTACCGGCGATAAAAAATCAAACCGCTGCATTATAAAAGGAAAGGTATCGATTTTCCCAAATTGAGTTTCGTACAGTGCTACATCCCTTCAGGGTCTTTATGAATCGGTTCGCTATCAGGCATAGAATTTAACGCACAAATTACGCGGTGTAATATCTTGGGTTTAACAGTTTCGAGATGACTCAAACTTAATTTGATCCAATTTCTTTTGCTTTAAATTTGATTTAAATTTAATTTAAATTCGCATTTCAGCGATTTTTGTTTGAAGAAGAAAATTAATTTTTCTCGCCTTTCCTTATGTAGTTTAAAATGCGATTTTGCAATGTTCTGTATCTCTTTGGATGGTAGTCGTGAGATACACATACGTAGGTAGATTTTCCTATCTCTAGAAGTATACGCTTGACCAAAGTAACAAGTAATGGAGTTTGCACTTAGGGAACTTCGTAATTTAATAACTCTGCAGGCCAAACTTTGTCCGATGGTAAGTTTGATTAACTTTGTTTTTGAAATGGCTTCAAAACCAGACAAAGTTTCGTTTAGAAATAAATCACTCGTAAGGTCCACAGTTGCTACGCTTCGTTTTACAAGTATCGACTGAAAAAGGATTATCATTAATCATTTTTATAGAATATAAATTACTACGATGTAAAGGGTTATAAATATGACTTTGTTGGGCATTGTAATAATTTTTGTAAGTTGGGAAATATGACGCGTACATTGTTTAACGTAATTAACAGAAAATCAAAAATCAATTTGTGGCTGCATGAAAATACCTACGAGGAAGAAACAGTAGCCAAGTTACACTCATGCCGTCAATCAAAAGTTTTCATTTATTCTGCAATAGGATTAACAGGGAAATTCCTTCTGAAAGATTTTCAAGAATGGATACAGTATGAGGAAGGATCAAAAACTATGTTACACCTATACTTTATCAATTATTGTCACTTCACGACTATTTGTCCCAGCAATGCATGAACTAGTTCCTGTAATGGTTCATCTTGTCCCAGTAATGGATCAGGTCATCGAAATAACAATAAATTATTGCTTTTTCTCAATTTGAGTTGATAATTGATGATTAGAAATTGTCATCAGATCATCAGATGTGGAGGGATACTTATTGAAAAGTGTGATAATATCTTCTATTGAAATATATTTCAATTTCATGACACATAATACACACCTTGAACAACACCTAAACTAGGAGATCACTGTAATTGAGCTTTAAAAAATGAAAAAGAAGGATCTTTTAAAATTACAATAAATTTTCCTTTTTTATACGGAGTGCAATTCGAGCACTTTGTTTTGTACCACGCTTTTCCAAGGCATCGAATATGTTTTCGCTTTTTGAACTTTTCCTCGGATTATTGTTTAGCCCGTTTTGTTTCTCTGTTTCAATTTCTTCTGTCAAGCTTTATAATTCCTCCTTCTTTTTCCTAATTCCTCAATCCATCATCTTCTGATTTGTTATATTTTCGTTTGCATCCTCTTGTTTGCTTTTTTAGCTTTTGTTCTGAATCCTTCGAATTTTCATTGTCAGATTCAAATTTGATCCTTTTTGTCCCGTACTTCAATTTCATCAGTTTTTTTTTTCTTGGGTTGCATTTCTTTCTCTTGTTCGTATTTTTCTCTTCACGTTCCTCGTCTTCCTGCATCTTCTCTGACAGTTTCAAATTTTCAAACTCTTTTCTTTTTTAGTTTTTTGCATTCTTTCTTCATTTTTAGCTTTTGTTTTTAGTTTCTTCTGCGCTTCGTTGTTCTTTTTATTTTCTTCCATAGCAATTTCTTTCTGGCTTTTTAGCTCCAAATTTTGCTTTGCATTTTCTTATCGTTTTTGTTTTCTTTCGTCTTTTTGCTGGATCAAAAGTACTTTTTCTTTGGGTTCGCACTCAATTAAGCAAAATAAAAAAATCGATTCAAACTTGGGGAAAAATATCGCCACTTTGCTAAAAACTCAAATTATTGTTGTGTGATGTATTGAACCATGATTGGGACAAGCATTGTATGTCGTATCCGAATAATGAATATAAGCCTTAAAATGTTTGTTAAAGTATATAATAATGTTTATTGGTGCTTCGTACATCCTTAAAGAGGATGTCAGACGTGGACATGTTGTAACCTCCCTTCAGTAAGCCGCGTACAAAATGTCGCACGCACAGCGACAACTTTAAGGAAGTTTCTTATGCCCATCAATGAGTTTTGGAACAAATAAAACGGAGTTTCAAAATGCTAAATAAAGGTCTTTATCTCAGCTATAACCATAACTGGTACATGATCCACTACTGGAACATTTATCTTATGTCCTTTTTGCTCAATAGAAATATTTTTCCTGTGAATGTACACTGGCTTTATAGTCAGAGGATATAAGTAATTAAAAACTTACTTATATCCTCTGACTATAAAGCGAGTGTACATTCACAGGAAAAATATCCTTCCTCGTATATCCAGATTGGATTATTACATTATTATTATATTATTAAGGAGGAGGAGGAGGAGGCCGAGTGAAAGATTCGAGAGTGAAATCTTCGCCTCTGAAAAGAAGTGGATTCTTCCATGTCTTGCTCCTAAGTTTGCCTTCATATTTATAGTTTTTAATTTTATAAATTGAATTGCGGTGGATGTCCCCGCATAGGTTTTGTAATACTTTGAATGTATTCGTAATAAAGCAATAAATAAAGGCAAAAAATAAATAAATAAAGACATACACAGAATAACAGAAAGAATCAAAACTAATCTTTGAATAGGAAAGATAGCAATTGCAATTTATTTCCCGTTTCAATAATTTAAATTTTTTAAAATTTTTAAATTTGAAATACCTTTAAACAGCCACGTTGATACCAAATACTTATTAAGAACTTCTTACGACAATACCAACTATTATCGATTGTATCTTCTTTCATTCACATCTACAAAGACTGATTGATATATATAAATATATATATGTATATAGCTACGGAGACAAGATATTTTATCTTTCCAATTCAGTAATCAAATAGAAGAATCTTTTGACGACATACATTTCCACGCCGTCGCTATCTTGTTTCGCTTCCTGAAGTGCGTTTTTCAGGCAGAAGATTTCGCATATGTTTGTCGTTTCCCTCCGATTTTTCAGGTTCAGATGTTCAATTCCAATAGGATTATTTCCCCGTCTGTTCTGCAAATTCTAGCGCAACACTATTCAAAGTTTCAAACAGGAAGTGCCGTACCTTGCTTTGCTGTTTATTGTATGCATTTTATTCGTTTCCGGAATATGTACAATACGTGAAAGTTTCAAAGCGATGTATATTTCAACGTATTCCAGTAATTTTGCTCGTTACGTTTTAATAAACAATTGAAGTTCATGGATCCGGGAGGCGGGCTTTAATGTTTGTACACACCACCATTAACAAGCAATTAGCACTATTGAGATGTCTCATTACTATTTTCGTAAATTGATATTTGTTATTGTGAAAACAGTGGCAGCTTAGAAATTGAACCCATAGTTTGTTTACCGTAAACGTTAAGAAAAACAGTTCTGTGAAAGAATGGAAATTTCACGTGAAAGTTTTCGTTGGATGATTTTTTACGAGTTTAGTAAAGGTCTAAGGGTACGAATATGCCGAGTAGATCGCACATCACACATCGCACAATAGAAATATCTGTGTAAAAATGGTGTAAAATCAACTTCATAGAATGGATTAGCCTGTGCTTGATCCGAGCACAGCGCACATTTCACTTCATTCCGATGAAATTTCGGAAACAAACTCGTTTGTTTTTACATCGCTCGTATCGATGTGCGGCGATCATTCATAGTTATATTCATATCTTTATTGATTCGATTCTATAAGGTTGATTTTACGTAGATATTTCCATTGTGCCATGTGTGATGTGCGATCTACTCGGCATGTTCGTACCCTAACTCAACAACAATGCATAGAATACCTTCGTTCAACTTTTGGTAATGAAGCACCGTTAGAAAAGACTGTTCACAATAAGTTTGCAGAATTTCGTCGTGGTAGTGCTTCCGTCAGTGATGAATTGCGTGAAGCTCGACCAGAATCGGTTGTTATTCCAAAAGAACATCGATGCTGTGCGCAACATAATTGAAGAAGATCGGCATGTGACATACAGTAAGATAAAGGCATTCTTATCTTCGATTCTTAGGCGAAAACTACAATACATTCAATTTTGCATGAGCATTTAGCTATGAAACAGATCTATTCCCCCATATAATTTGACCCAAAACTCCGAAAAAGAAGCCTTGTATTAATTGGTGTAAGGAGATGATCAAAAAATTCGACCGAGGAACTGCAAAATCCTTATACAACATCCTAACAGGTGACAAAACTTCGATATATTCGTCTGAGCCAGAAATTAGGCAAAAATTAAGCCTAAATTAAGTGGTAGCTTAATTGTCAGTTTCGTTTGCCGTGCTTAAGCTTTACTTAAACTTAGGCGCGATTCTTAAAGCCCTTCTTATCGGTGGTTTAAGCCTTACTTAATCTTGCTTGCAAGATATTGAACATCAATGAAGACTAGGCTGGACAAACAGCGGCAATTATGAAATAAGTTACAATATCCTACTTATACACAGAGCTATTCGCATACAGCGTACTGACTAGAGTGGAGAGTTGGCGATGCAGTCGTAACTTATTTCGTAATTGTACGTTGTTACCGCTGTTTGCCCAGACTAGTTACCGTGCTTGGGTACCAATTCAATACCACGCTTTCCCAAATCTTTAAGGTTACCTTTGGCGATGATCTAACTCTGGTCAGGAAACGATTTGATCACGTTGATAAATTCATCAATGTTCGATAAATTTGTATAGTACAGGGATGCATTGTCCTCTATAAGTTTGGGCAGAGACTGCTAAACCAGTCTTGAAATATATCAGTTCAGTTACCGCCATTTGCCCAAGGCTAAATTAAAAACCAATAATTGTCATTTACTGTTGTGTTGTAAATGTCAAATGTTTGATAAGTACAGATTAGATACTTACAGATCGTACAGACCACCCGATTACTTACTAAGACATAATTGAAAGTATTTTGCGGTAAACCCCAACTTATACAAACGTAAAATAATGTAATGCAGGCATGGGCAACCTTTTTTGTAGAAGTTTTATGCTGTGAGTAATCATTATGAATTAAGTTTAGACGGGCCGTGCTAATATGCAACGAAAGAATTCAGCAGCGGGCCGGACAAACCTTACTCGAGGGCCGCATGTGGCCCGCGGGCCGGAGGTTGCCCATACCTGATGTAATGTAATCAAAAGTTAGTACGATTTTGCATTATCGTCGGATCAATCGCTACTTAGATAAGCAGCGCTCCTGGCGCGAACTGTACAACTGAAATAACACTTAAGCAGTTACCTTTAAGAACTACTTAAGTAAATCTGGCCCAATTCGCAAGTGATGTAATTGTGCTGAGTGACATAGCATCGTTCATGGTGAATTCTTTCTCGATTTTTGTCTAGTAATTGAATTTAATATGTTTTTGCTTCGTTACAATCCATACAATAAGACACCGAGAGATCGAATTACTTGTTTTGGGCGAAAGCGAGTTTTCATTGAGATAAATCTCAAACCACTCAAACAACAATCTTGCTACGAATAATTGGACTTTGTCGACAGTAGTTTAAAGAAGGGCATGAACGTTGCCAAAGAGATATTGAGGGGACAAAAAAGAACAATCAACGGTCAGAATCACGGCCTAAGACTTCTGACTGTTGGAGACCGTTTTTTGACTGCCAGATCTATTGTTGTTGATGAATGGCTTCACGGTGCTGACCGTCCAATGTGTCTTCGTCCATTTATCATAAAATTCGATCTTCGAGCGCAAACTTCCTTCTAACTAGATTTAGGGCTTTCCCTTATGAATATACACCGACAACCACATTTAGTCTGAGGCAGAAACAGATTTTACTGGAATATGAAATGGGATCAGGTCGTCTTTAGTGATGAATCATGATTCTTTTTGGGAACGTATAACTGCTATATGTCGGTCAGAGGAGGACGTGACGAAAGGGGCAGCACTGCACGAAGAGGAAACAGTACAGCTCGATGGTCTTCCACATCTACAAATGCAGGAAAAGCTTCTGTTCCAACAAGACAATGCTCGTCTCCACATTGCAAGGATTACGATGATTTGTTTTGAAGAGAACCACATCGACCTTTTGCCTTGACCTCCAAGATCTCGGGATCTTTCCCCAATAAAACATGGAGACGCAGTTGACTTTGGAAGCTCCATGAGATGAAGTACCGATTGCTGCAATAAACCAAATTGACGGAAAACTTTTAGGCGTAAATAACAGCGTTGGCTCAAGACTTTATAAGTGAAAAAACTAAGAACTACATCGTGTTTTTTAAATGCATATAAATTATTCAGTACTTTTCAATAATCAAAAGCTTCTGCCAAATTTTATTTAAAAAATTTAAAAGGCTTCTGGTTGGTGCAATTTCTATCCGAGTAATTTACCATCTCTATCCAATGGAATTCACCATAAACCATAAATACGCTGTAATATATTTTCTCTGCAAGATCACTGCTAGTATACATCTGCGTTTACATAATTCCTTCTTAAATCTACGGACATACAACACTGTGTGCTACGTGAATATTTATTTCCCAATTTACCAAGTTCTTTTCTCGAACAAACAACGTTCATTTCCGCTCGTTATAATGCTAATGGAAAAAGGTGTAAGGTATAAGACAACGCGAATCATATAATTCGCTCGAGCATGAGGACTGTTTCGTTCTTTGTCTTTTTGAAAATAATGCACTGCTTACTTGGTGTTTCGACGAAATAATCTACAACAAGGAAACCTGACAACAACTGACTGACCCAACCGTGACTTTAAGGATTATTCCGCAACGAACAATGGATACTTTCACGGAAATACTTTCACAGTTCATTTATTTTCTGCTTGAGAAAACGAAAATAGACTGGAATCGATAACTCTTTCCTTCTATCTTCCGTTTAGAATGTGTTCTCTTTTTTTCTTTTTTGTTTGAAAAGGGAATTGTGTAAATGTGTTGTCTGTAATAATTTCATTAAAAATATTAGAGAACTTAATTTTTATTTTAAATATTATTACACTCGAATCGCTTTTTAAGTCGAATGATCTTATCTGCCGCTTCAAATTAGAAGTTATGAAACTGTAAGACAAGATTACTCTGCAATTGACAACTTAATCAATAAAACAAAGGAACAAAGTTTTTGGCAATCTCCTAAGCGAATTCTGGAATTTTACAAGTTGTGTCTAGGAATTCCGATACCGCCACGGCCTGTTATAACGAGATGGGAAACGTGGCTTAGTACAGCTTGCTACTAAGCCTTTCAACACAATGAAAAATTTCGTTTTCGCCGCAAGATTCGAACGCAATCCGAGTAAGTCAACCACAGTTTAAGAGTCTCCAAGTTGGAACGGATGTACGTACGACTTATTACTCAACATTAAAGAAAAATATTTTGACTCAAGCAACCACTTCTTTATTCAATCTTCGCAATATCTGGTTCCTTAAAAAATATGTCATTATACGTGACCGACATTCACTATAGTGTTAGTTGTTGATTATGAATGTTTCCTAATTTTTGTATGGTAATTTAAATGAAAAATTCAAAACTCAAGAGACGTGTCAGTTTTCTCTGCAAAAATTTGGAAAGTTAACTACAACCTTTCTCAGAAATACTTGCACCACTCTCAGATTTAATTGATAAAATTAGAAGTCAATCTTTTGAGAAATATTAAATTTGGTTACAAAACATAATCATTACTAGTAGTCCAGTGCAATTAGGAACCTCGGAACCCAATTACAGTGAATGGATTTGAATTTTTCCGGCTTTTTTTAATTTCTTATACTAAAAAGTAAAAATTGGACCCTTGGAAAATTTCCGCCAATGATTTTTTTTTTGTTTTAAGAATACTCTCATCAAAATGACGTTACTTTTCGTATACTAGAAGTACTATAGTAAATTCCTTTTACACCAATAGTTATTTATCTCTCGAACATTATTTAATTTCTATATCCTATAACTCTGTTTAATCAAGGTTTAATGAAAAAGACAACTAAATCAATTTTTTCATCATCGGGAAATCATTGAGAAATACCTCAACCGATTGAATTTTTATGAAAATATGCCTTTAAAAAATTCGCCAAGAAAAATTCCTTCCAAACAGCAATAACAAAAGTAGATTTATCGAAATGTTAAGAAAGAAACTACCTGATAACATTTTCTCGTGCCAAGCAGAAGGTGCTGCAGATACATACGTTGATCATACCAGTTGCGATTAATATTGAATCAAAAAATATTGTTGTTGCTGAAGATATTAAGGTCTTAGTTTTATTAAGAACTTTAACACCTCTTCATAGAGAAATAATTAGCTCAAACAGAAAAAGGAACTATATGTACAAAAATGTATTCTAATAAAAGCCTTGAAGAAATATTACCAATGTGTAAGCATAATGTTTTATTTTTACATGCATTCACTCAACGTGATAGAACTACCTCGTTTTACAAAATGGGTAAAAATAAATTATCGTAGAGATTTACAAGATACTGCTATTATCTTTACGGATGAAAATGCTAGTATCACTGATATTTTGCGACCTGCTATTTTATGTGTTTTAGCATTATATGGTGCTACTAGAAATGAAGAAAATATTAATAATTATCGATACCAATCGTTTATCAAAGCTACCAGTAAACATAGCTATGTCAACTGCTCTTCATTGATACCCACACTCGATGCTAGCTTAGAGCATATAAAAAGGGCGTATTTACAAGTGCAGTTGTGGATTGGACATGATAACTTGCCAGAAGAATGGGGATGGAAAAGGAAAAATAATTCATTCGTACCAGTTACAATGAACCAACCACCAGTTCCTGAAAATTTATTAAAAATAATATTTTGTTCATGTAAAACGATATGGCCCCATTTGTGGATGCAGAAAAATTGGCCCAGATTGCTGTATAGCATGTTTATACTGTAAAGGACTTACCTGCTTAGATGCAACAATAATATCAATGGATGATGTCGAAAGCGTCGAAGAAGATTAATTACATGTTAATTTTTTTAATAAAAATTGATAATTTTTATATCAGTAAAATTGTAAATAATTATTATGTAGCATAAGTTGTTAATAAATAGTTTTCTATAAACAATTGACGGATTTGTATTGTATTGTTTTTTCTATTCATTTTGCTTTTTGGAGCTTGTGTCATCGACAAACTAGTTTTTATTTAAACAAGAAAAGTTTTATTTTTCACATTTTTTTATAAACGAGCTCGAAAACAATAATATTATTTTCTTAATATAAATGTTTGAAAAGTCTGATAGAAGAAGAAGAAGAAGAAGAAGAAGAAGAAGAAAAGTCTGATAATTATATTTTTTAAAAGAATTTCTAAAAATTTCAAATTTTTGTTAATAGTTATGGATTTGCAAGATAACGGCAATTTTCAATGTTAAAAACCAAAAAAATCGTTTAAACTCATTCACTGTAACTGGGTTCCGCCATTTTTCATTTTTAACGTCTAATTGCACTAGACTATAAACGGTTGCAAAGACTCTAGAAGAAACTTTCTCGAAACTTTTTTGCGAAACTAGTGCTACACGGTTTGGTAAGCAGGGTAAGCTAATCAGTATTGGTACATTCATTCCTTCTGTATGTTTACGGCTGATCTTAACTAAATCAATAAATTCTCGAGAAGGCAATCGTCATTCTCACTACACGTATCAACAACAAACAGCAGATTTGGTAAGAATTTAAATCAACATAATCACCGAAGCGCCTATATTACGCATTAAGTGCAAGCGGAGTTCCATTAGCCCTGCTTCTTAACTCGTGGTAGATAACTTTTCCCGTCTCCCGGTTATTGAGCGTCAAGACGTTCCGATAAGAGAGCATCGAGAGACGCGATTACGTAAACTGGAGACCTTCTTAAAATAACTACACGCCAGAATCCATTAAGCTGCACCATTAATACACTGACATCTAACGACTTCGTGTAATGTACTTAATTGAAAAATTATGAAATGACTGAAAATTATCTGTGACAGATATTCTAACTACTACTATTAACTTACCCACTGTCACTCGCTCCTCATTCCTCTCAAATTGCTTCGCGTAACAATTTTATAGCTTTTCCCTTCATATGCCATAACGACAACATATCCAATGCTACATTGGTTTGATGTAAACCATAAAATTCTGACCACAATACATACAACAATATCTAATGTTACAATGTACCAGGAATGTTCTCTTTCTGCTGAGTCCCTCCAACATTGTCAACAAATTTTGTTTGACATTTTAAACTAGTTCCTCACGTATTTAAAGACTATGATAGCTGACAAATATAGTTCAATATTTTTAAAATACATAGATTCAAAGTGATACTTTGCATAAAATATCATTACAGCGAGCTGTAAATTTTTAAACAATGTTTTGAGGAAATCAGTCTTTATTTACAATAAAGCTGCGATACAATGAATTTCAACGTGGTCGACTTTTCTTAACAATTTTTGAGCTTTTCAGGAACGGCTATTACCGGAAAAACTATTGATTTTATTCGGAACATGATTAAAGAAGACCGGTATGATACTCTAAGGAATATTCAAGTAACTCTAAACTACTCTAAAGATTGGTGTGAAAGGAATTAATACCATTTTATACGACAAAAAAATAATAATTTAGGGCATCCCCTTAGTTTGAGAAAAGAAAACAGATTTGGGATGCATTCTGTCAAGTGATTGGAAACTTGGGAAATGACAAGACAAAAAGCTACGAGAAACAAGTCGAAGAAACATATACTCGTGGTTTTCATGAATTTGCTTCAATATGACTTCAAAGATCCCCTTTCTTGAGTCCAACTTGAATTGAAAAATCACAAAGGAGCAATTGCGCAAAGGATATAGGATGGAAGATATCTTCGTCAAAATACAAATAGTAAAGAGAATTCAGAAGAAATCGCCGCAATGCTGGTGCAACGTTGACGAAATGCAACATAATCGCATCGAAAACGATAAATACTATACTATACTACGATATTTGTTCGTAAAATCAAGCACAAAAAGCACTAAAATCGCCCTTAAGTGCCACTGGGGCTCCTATCCAACTTTCATATCATCAGCCAGCGTTTCTAGCACCTTTTTTCGTGAGAGTAAACCTTTTACACCCAGCATCCTATACGGCAGCTAGCGCTATTATTTCTGCCACTAAGACCTTCAGGAATTTTAAAAGCTCTTTTCGAATGCTTTGGATATTTTTAATTTATGGAATGTACAGCGTGAGGGGAGGCACGTAGCAACCTGTCCATCAGTTCTCAATCACTCCTATGGGGTGAGGGTTTGAATCAAAGTTGATTGTAGGATTCACCAAAGTCCAAGGGAGATTATGGTATTCTCAACATGTATTATAATATTTACACTCATACATTTCTTCTTTAAAAATTGGTATACATGACAAAGAAACCGTAGCCAATTCACCTTTTTCTCAATCATATTCGTGTTTAGCATATTAAATTCATTAGGAAATGATCTCATGAGCATGAACTGATTGAAATGTTGTAGCCCAGTGTAATGGATAGTCCCATTTGGTGTACAACATTACTGCAAGTGATGAAACATGGACTGCTACAAAACTTGAAAAAAACAACAGTTTGCGTTAATAAAATAAAATCTGAATGATTCTCTATGAGAACTCGTAGCAGAGTCCTCCAGATTTTATTTTATTAGCATTTTGGCTCTCAAAAATAGTTAACCAACAGTTTGCATCTTTGAGAACGAGTCGGCTCCAACGTGAAAAACCGAAACAAGAAATTAGTTACCATATCTTTCGGAATTACTATTACTTGCTAGAAGATCGTCGTGTACGCATATTACTGAATGGTTCACTGCAGTTTGTTTGCCTCAGGTTCTGCCAAATTGTTGTCGAAAAGCGTCCAAGAAGTGTGATTATCTTGCATTTTGATAAGCCTCAGATTGACACTGTTACTGGCACGATCGGATATTTGAATGCCCAAAACACTATAAATAATATAAATAATGGGCCATTCAGCATGTATGAAGTTCAGACCTGGCACCTGATTATTTATTTTTGTAAAAAAAAACTAGTTTGAAAACGATACTTGAGAGAATCAAGATTAAAAATGTGATAGGTCGTTCACTGGAGAGTTATGTAGATGTTCTTCATTTACTTTTGTTTTCACGAGTAAGTAGTAAGTTACGAGGTTTACGTTTTACATCAATCGAAGAACCTGTGAACGCGCAAAATTGGAAAAGAATGCTTCAGGGATTGGTTTTTATGGATGTAAAAACGCAACTGCAACTGAAAAGAAGAATACTTTGGAAGGTTATAAATAAATACATAATATATTATAAACTTGCTTCATCGACCAGCCAACCATTATTTTCTTAGAACTGACAATGTAACACGATACTCCCAAGATTCAGGACTTTAAAAATTGTTGGTTTATTATAGACCGGAGGAACGTAGCAAGACGTCGCTCAAGCGTCTCGTGTATCTCAAAAGGCAATTTCGCGACTTCCGAATCTCTCCCAGGAAATAGGAAATGTTTGCTAAAGACAAAGTGAGATCGTCTATCATCAATAACTGCGAGATTCGAAAGTTTTCTTTTGTTACATACCGAACGAAAACTACAACATTTAACACGACATAATTTTGAAGCGAATTTATTGCAACGGGGAGAATGGCGTGAAAACAGATAATCTCTTTTACGACGAAACACGTGCCCCGAATTGATTAATGATTAACTTGCGCCAAGTTATTGATATTAAATTATACTGCACCACGATCCTTGCAACCATTGTTAAATTAGATCGTGCTTAATCATTCTGGTGAAACTTGCACTTCATCTGATTTGGGTTTAATACAGGTTCCTGTTAAATTAAAGTTAATTCCAAAACTTCATTTCGGAGCCAACATATACTGCGTATGACAGACGAATATCTTATCACGTAAATCTTCAAAAATGCATATAAATCAGATATGCCAATCTTGGGATAATAACAGCTGTCGCTTTTACGATGCTGTAAAATGAAAATCTCATTCTGTACGACGAGAGAAAAGCAATAAATAACCAACGTCTGCATCGCAAATACGGCATACGTTATTTATAATGTATGTATTTTCTATATGGTTGTAGCAGAATCGAGAGATTTCATAGGAATCGATTATGTAAGATAAAATGTATTTTATTACGAAAATAGAAAGCATCTACGCAAGTAAATAAGTGTGTGTTTTCAAATAAATATTCTTCAGCTCTCCCAGACTTGGATATCCTGTTTTTAATATTAGCCGGCCAGAATTTCAGCATCATTGAAGAAAGAAATAAGTAATTTATATCTGTAATAATAATAATAATAATACTGTATTCAGCGCCCAACAGAAATCTCCAACATCTGCACATCAACGACAAAAAGAATTGTAAACGTAAATTGTAAAAACGTAATTATGAATATGCAACATTTTGTTAAATAAATTAAACAATTTGACCCTGATAACGACCCTCAATTATAAAATAATATTTACGAGGGATGTTTCAAATGAAATTTGGCTCTGATTCAATTGCATAAATCTTGTAAATCACGTTATTCATCAAAGGCAAGTCTTGAGATGTTTACACAGCCATCCCGTGCAATACTGTTTAGTATACTTCAGCTACTTGACTGATACAGTCGTATTTCCTTACCACTGAGATTTTGGTAATCATAGACAGCGCGACCAAATCACAAAGAGCTACAATTTTCTTTCTATTTAACCTTCCTGAACTCGCGTGATCTTTCCTGTGCACAAGGACTCGCGTCGGTCTCTGAGACTAATGATGAAATAATTAGAATATAATGCTTATTCAGTATAGTTTTATGACGTTAATTTTCAATGTTTAATTGGGATTATTGTAGAGCGAAAAATATACAAATTAATTTGAAATAATGTTTATTTTTTCCCTTTATAGCAACTTAAAGAAATGCTAGACAGATAAACTAAAAAGTATCAACTCATATGCATAGACTAGAAAAACTTAGCAACTCATAAAAGTCAATTTATAATACTATGTATTATGAAGATAGGAACTAGTTTTGAAAATAAGAAACGTTGCAATTTTGGCATATCATAGGTTCGTGATCCAAGCAGAAGTATTTTTGGCATTTATGACAGTTGTATTTGGTTTAATTTTTGTGTTTTTTTTTTTTTGAAGAGCAGTATAAACAACGGCCCTGATTTTGTATTTTCTTGTGGATCACAATTTTAAAGTTGTATTAAGGTTCGTCGCATCAGTCTTGCCAAATTTAGGTAATTGATTTTGCTATAGTTCATAGGTCAATGTTTCTAAAAGCTTGTTTCTTACCATTTTCGAATCTGCATCATTCTCAGTATAGATTACAAAAGCATTTATTGCTGACACATTCACAAAATATGCATGCAATAATGAACCCTGCAAAGCTTGAATTTCTATTTTACCGGCGAATCCTGCATCTCAGTCTTTACGGTATTTATTAGAAACTGATTCAATACATTTATTTGTATTTCTTACAATCACATCAACAAGCAAGATTTATAAAAAATTATCTTCAAGATTCAAAGAGTTTTTTCGCGTCTTTTGTTGTACGTTTTACGCCTAGGAATTGAGTAACTATATTTGTTGATTTCGTACCCACATTACTATATGGGGTAGTTTTCTGCTACTTTATTTTCTTGTATTTCCCCATAAGCAAATTGGTGTTGTTCTCCTCTCCACTTCAAACTCTTCTTCAATATCACTACGTTCGTCCTGAATTTCTTCAAGATCTTCAATATCAGTGTCGACTTTGTCACTACGTGTTTTTCTAAATCATCTACATTTTCCAACTCCTGATGAAAGCTACATGTCCTCTCTTCATCTTTCTGATTCATTATAGGTCTTCAAATTGAACAATATTGTTTTATTCAAATATACACACTATTGGACTGTTCCCTATGAAAAAATTGAAAAATGCAATATAACTCCAAAACAACTAGTGACGATTCCGTCGGTTAGTAAAGCAATGCTCATTCTGGAATAGCGAGGGGATTATTTTGATGAATTATCTACCGAGAGGTACTGCAATTAACGCAGAACATTATTCTTTTATTTGGTCCAATTCGGCAGATGCTTTGCAAGAACCGCCCTGAGAAGTTGCAAGAGCGTCCGTTATACCAACAGGACAATGGAAAACGAAGGACGAATGACATTTTAAACGAATTGCGCTGGGAATTTCTTCGAAATTCAACCTATTCACCAGATCTCACTCCTAGTGATTTTCATCTCTTCCCAAATTTGAGGGAACGACTACGGCGCTTTCGATTTCAGTCCTTAAATGAGGTAAAACTTGCTATAAATAGGTTGACTGCAGAGATTCCATAGAAATTCGTTCAGGACGATTTAAAAAAGATAGTTTCAGGTTGGGATAAAGGTATGCAATGAAATGGAGTTTATATTTAAAAACCACCTTGTAATTTTGATGGAAATTGGCGGAATAAAAAAATTATACCGGAAATTCGTAGAACTTTAAAAACGCCTATCGTATAATTTTGATGAAAATTGATGAAATAAAAAATTATACCCAAATTTCTTTGCCCTTTGAAAACGCCCATCGTATA
Source organism: Chrysina gloriosa (assembly GCA_038088585.1). NCBI lineage: Eukaryota > Metazoa > Arthropoda > Insecta > Coleoptera > Scarabaeidae > Chrysina > Chrysina gloriosa. Next base: position 9,598,994 of record CM076089.1, on the reverse strand, counting down.
ATTTTGATGAAAATTGATGAATAAAAAATAATAGCTAAATGCCTGGTACTTTGGATACATTTTTGCATATAATTATAATTCCCCATAAACGTGGTTCGTTTCCAAAAGTTATATTACATGAAAACATTCAATAATAAGTTTAACAACTGCGTGGTGATAAATTATTCAATCCGCATTCTTATTGGTCGCGAACTGAATTGTTAACAAAAGGCACCATCTGTCCTCCCATATGCTTTCTTCAGTAGAATGACTGAACTTCGAAAATCCTTTTACAGTATAACTTGAAAAGTTAAATAATCACCGTTACTTCCCCTTCAACTTCAAGACATTAAAGGAGAATAGAATTTTTCGTTGCAATTTGAATAAATTTCCCCGTACTTGCCTACGGATTCCCTACTGTTGATGGACTACTTCTGCACAACGATAATTTATATGAAACGTCTGCAAGCACCGTTTTTAGCTCTTCCAGTCATACTGGGGCGACCTCTTCGTAAATAGAACGTAAATAAATTACAATTGCTTTGAAAGCTTGGCTGGAGAATAAATGTAAAATATAGTTACGTGCTTTTTACTTATTAGACTTTAATGATTACACACGGGAATTTAATGTAATTTATTTTTTAAAAGGTTTTAAGATAAATCATAATTCAAGTTTGAATTCCGCTTTTACGTTAATGTTCTTAGACATTTACCTAGATTAATGTAGTAGTATTTTGTAATTCCCTGCACAATAATTGAATATCATTTCAGTGCAAAAATAAAATATAACTACGGAATAATATAATGAAAGATTTAATGTGAATCAAACTAACCTTTATCAGAACCAAATAAGAATAAGGAGACTGTCGTTAAAATAATATATAAAATAAATAGATAAGATAAGATACCCTTACCACGTATTTGTACGTATTTTATATTTCATCAGAACCAATTGTAACGGGGATACGAATTACATAGATGTAATATTAATGATAACAATAATAACAATAAGAGAACAGAACAACCCAAGAGGAAAAGTGAAAATGATCATAGCTCGACAACCTACATATATACAATAATACAATAATATTCGTAGTAGACGTAATTCAACTTCTTGGATTATGAAAAATCGTTTAACACTTTGACATATTTTCTACCCTTCCTAGAATAATGTCCGACGAATTACCCGAACGTGCCGTATCCTTTTAATGCTTGCATCAATTCTTTAAAGTTTCACTTCGGCGAAAGTTCGTAACGTTCTGAATCGGATTTGTGTCAGAAAACCGTCATGGTCAACTTAACTGGAGATATTGGAGCTTTTATCACTTGCATGCTTGTTTAAGGTCTAATCATTGATTTTTCGAAATATTCTTTATTTATGTTTTTGTTGAAGCGACTTTCGATGATAATAAAATGATAACGAAGCAATAATATAATTACACAGCTAAAAAAACTTTTTTACTTGATACCTGTTATGACTGATTTTAACTGATTAACTGATTCCGTTCCATTCTTTTTTGAGATACAGCGCCACAAACTTACAAGCACGTTATGGGTATATACTAAAATAAATCGGTTTCAACCTGCTTATTAGTCTTACATAGCATTTGATCTTGAGTTAATATTAACACAATGTTGAGTTACACAAATTCCTAACATTCCCTCATGTAAAACTAGGCTTGATGTAACAATGTGAGAAGGCTCCTCCTCATGATGAACCGTGCTTTACCTACATAGGCCGAATAATGCCTGGATTCTTCTTCTTCTTCTCGTAAATCCTTATACCTCTCAACATCGGATTACCTCTGAATCTTACGACGGTTTAGTCCATTTTTTCCGTAGTGTCTGGTCTGTACTCACTTTTCTCATTTCTTCTATGGTCTTCCCCGCTTCGTTACCAATCCATGTATTCTATCAATCCATTTTTTTCTTGGTCTTCCCTTTTGCTTCCATTGTTATTTTTGGCTTATACTATTTTCTTTATTAGACTCTACTAGACCGAATCAATTCAGTCGACTTCTTTCAATCTCGTTTAATACATCTTCTTGATTTGTCATATTCCTAATCTGTTCGTTTTTTAAAATTTTATCCATTTTAGCTTTCCCCGCCATCTTTCTCAAAGATTTCATTTCCATAGTCGTAATGTTACTTTCGTTTTTATGCTGCATTGTCCAGGACTCACTTGCGTACATTATTGTGGGTGCTACTATTGAATTTTATTCTCTTTGTTTCTATTTCTTTCTTCCCGAAGATGGTTTGATGCCTGGATTAAGTACATAATAATATTTCGAGCTGGAATTGCTGACGATTCCCAAATGACGTCACTCATAAATTAACGTACTTTCGTGCATTCAATTATCGAATCTGGACAAGTCGTGTAGACGTGATTTGTGCTGGTTGTCATACACCTCTTGGGCAATCATAACGCTGATAACTATGTTGGGTGACTAAACATCATGCTCAATAACTTCAGAGATCTTTGAAGTAAGATAAACGTTCAAAACTTACAGAGCCACTCGGACTGCTTTCGTGAAAATTTGGATGATACCAACGAAGATCGAGATGAAAGATTTCACCAGGGTATAAGAGCAATGGAAAACCGCTTCCAGTCAAAATGGGATACACATGCGATGGCAGATTACTACTGGAATTTGACTTCTAGCAAAGTTTATTCAAGAATGTTTTGTAAAAGAAATGCTTCTGAAATGTCGACTAATCTTATCTTTGATCTTTTTACATCGTGTTATTGTAGTATGAAAGTAACATTACTGTTTTTTTACCATAAAAATGCTCAAGAAAATACTACTTTTTCAGACTTTCATGTTATCTTTCCTGAACCATAGGCCCTAATTAAGAATGGAGTAACGTAATCAGTTAATTAAGCTTTTCTTGGGTAATTTCGCTATATGTATCCTATTTCCCGACGTTTATGGGTTTGTTTATATCGTTCAAATTGACTCCTCTCTTCACTGTATTATTTAATGGAAATTCGAACGATGATCCTCAAATGATTAATTTTATTTAAACATGTATTATTGTTATGGCATTTACGTTCGCAAATTCTTAAAACATTTTTTGTATTTGTCATATCTCACCAGAGAAAAATAGTAATAGTATCTATGAAAGAACTTGAACTTCCGGAAATATCTGCATAAGTTGACAAGTTGAATAATTGCCTTAAATTCCCCACCAATCTCAGAGAATTATAAAAGGAACTTTTCATAACGACTTGAATAAATTTCACCACAGTTGTCTGCGTTTCACTACACATGATAAACTCAAAGGATAATTTGTACATAATATGTCTGCAGACACTCTTGTTGACGTCTATAGCGATAGTAAAGGCACACCAACGTTATAAATTGTATACCATCGTAATTTTGACTTATTATTGAGAATAAATGTTAAGATCCTTCAGTAATTTTGTATTTTAATCATCACCGGAAAGAGAATCAGATCAAATTCTATACTTTGCCGATTAATACATAGCGATGGCTAAAAGGTTTTCAGAGCTATAACTCATAAGATATCAAGTTCAGTTTCGCAATCGTTCTATTGTGTCGACTTTCTTAGAAATCAAGATGAATTAGAAGCTAGATTGGTATCTGATGCATTATAAAAGATAGCACACGGGGTAAATGTACTCGCTTGACGAGAAACTAGAACGAAAGTCTTCGATATTTAAAATATTGCACCGTATAAGTTACAACGAATAAATTCTGTAATCATATATTTTTAAATAGTCTGTCCTATATGGAAGTGTTTAGAAAAATGGAAGTGATTAAGAAATTTTCCAAATTGAAAGGTAACAGATGAGGTACATGCACTGTACTACCTTACAGAAATTGCACCTCCTAGAAGGTGTTGAACTGAAAAACCGGGCATAAAAGTACTTGTTATTATCAAATTCATTTAAAATTTTTGCTCCAGATTTAGTCTAAAAATTCCAACACCTTCGAGGTGATAAATTTGCAGGTTAATAACTTTATCAATAATTAAAAGCGATTTAAAAAATGCAACGAAAATTGTACATTATAAAAACTAGGATATTCTGGAAATGTGGAAGGGAAATTAATATAAACTAGTCTGATACATTGATCTTTCAGAAAAAAGGCATTCCTAAAGAAAAACAGGAATTAGAAAATGTTTCCTTTTTATTTCGTGTATCTCCTTTCTCCAGTGCTTTCGGTACCGTAACGGATGTAGACGGAGATAAGAATTGTTGAGCAAAATAAGAAGAAACTCGTTTAATCGTACTACTACGTTACTTGCATTCACCTTACCACCAATTCAGAGACTCTTATCTCTTAAATTAGATATATTCGAATGTACTGCAGGTAAATATATATATATATATATATATATATATATATATTCACTATCTAAACGTAAGGAAATAAAGAAGTTTTGGATCTCCCTCTCTCCCTCTTTTATATCCCCGTTTCTTGCAAGTCGGCAACAACTCGTTTAGCACTAACGATTATTACAGCGCTGAAGGACTCCACATTGATATAAATTTAATTATGGCCGTTTACACCGAATATCCCAACTTTCTCGATATATGTATAGGGCTTAACTTCGACAACAAAAGCAGTTTCCAGGATCTAGCGACTTAACCCAATCGACCTGAAAATCGTCGAGTCGTGACCGATTTATAACATTTTCATGATCTAATAGGTACGAGAATTTGTGTAAAGTTTATTACTTGTATAAGGGAACTGGGGCTCTTATAATCACATAGAACGGGATTGCTGGGACTGCAATTTATCACCGCACAATTTGAAGTTACGAGGATCTCCAATTAATGAAATCTTGTTTAGAATAGCAAAATAGAACATCCACATAACTCTCCATGAATGACCTACAATGGCTGCAAGGCAGGCTACATTGCATATGCCAATAATGGTCACGGAGGGAATTGTGATCTTTTAAAACTAGTTTTCCAATGAAATCTTCTTCGTCTGTTGTATAGATGATTATGCTCATCATGGTGCACGTCATCTTTCCTAGTTATAAAAAAAAAACAATGTTTTGCGGATATCATTATCATTGTCTATATTTCTATACTGACCTAGATATTAGAGGTCCTTCTCAGCAAGCTAATGCTTTTAATGAAATTCTTGTACGAACATTTGTGGACTTATTAATAACTCCCAGCTCTCCACTCCATTCGGTCTAGCACTTTACCGTTCTAGTTTCTAATATCTAGTTCTTCTATCTCTTCTTGTATTGGTTTTTTCATTTAGTTCTCGCCCCCTTTCGTACGTTTCCATATGAAATCATTCCCCACTATAGTCGATTCCACGAACCAATTCAGTAACCTTCCATGACCTTCACGTTATAGAAACTACCCAAAACAGAAACGCTCCTCATTCGTCAACGGCGAACACAACTTACACATAGGAAATAAGATAATATTTATTTGATATTTGACATATGTTTAGCATTTTATAATCATCAAGTTATGTTCGCCGTCCATAAATAAGAAACATTTCTGCTTTTGGGTGGTTTCTATCACGTGAAGGTCATGCAAAGTCATTACTGAATCGGTTCGTGGAGTCGACTATATTTGGTTAGAGATTCTCTTTCAAGCTTGTCTCATTATGTTGCGTTTTTACCACTACGATTAAGCTTGGTTTCTGATACAGCTCGCGTAATTCATGACTTGTTTGCCTTTCCTTAAGTTATTTAAATCTTTCCTTAAGCTATTCAAATCTTCCCATCCCACCCAGTTATTGCGTTCACCTTGCTCTTGCTCAGGATCCAGTCCCAGCTTGTATACAGTATCATCGGACGAATTATGGCCTTGTACGGTTTCGATTTTGGGTTCGATGATATGACTTTGTTAAGAAATATATCATTCATTGCATATACATGTGCTTTTGTTTGCTATGCTAATTTTTGTTTGTATCTCTTCTTTACTAGTGTTACCAAAACATACGCGCAGATACGTGAATTTTTCCACACCATCCAAACCTTAGGTTTGTTTGTTTATCCTTACGTTGAGCCCCTGATTATCTGCTATGGTACTTCACGTAGCATATTTCGATTTCTAATGGTTAATTTTCAGTCCTAACCCATTTTCGCTAAAAGCACCAGACGTATTACTACGTCTTTTGCAATTAGATCTGGTTTTGCTTCTGGTAATCAAGGCCACATCATCCGCAGTACGCAAGATACTGATGCTTCTTGTGAGAAACTAGACCGAAGTCCTATTTATCTTCGCTTTTCTCATTACTTTCTCCAGTGTCAGGTTGAACAATAAAGGCGACAGAGGGGCACTCTGCTTCAGACCACAACTAACTAAACTAAACTATATTTTCCTGTAAGCTTCTTCTTGACTCTGACCATGTACATTGCATTTTGTAGCATTAGTTCAAGCAGTCTCATTAGTTTTCCTATTAATTAATTATAGTGACTGGATTAAAAATTTTCGCTTTTTTTTAAAGTAAAAAGTTTACCCTTTGAAAGTTTCCGCTAATGATTATTTTTGTTTTAAGAATACTCTAGTGAAAATGACTTTATCCTAAGGTTATGGAAGGAATTGAAGGTTTTCGTTGTAGCGTCATAATTCACGTATTACTTTTAGGTATTCTTAGGGGTAAATGTTAATTATGTTTGTAAAGGCATTAGAACCGGAAAAGTTCATTCGTACTAAACCTCCAAATTGTAAAATATCTTTTAAAAAGTCGTCAGCACATAGATTGTTCAGTAGCTCGAATCAAGCGTGCTAATATTGATGTAAAAAAATTGAGGAATTCTTCATAGGACATCCTTCTTTCGCTGATGCCAATTGCAACTGGAATAAGGGGTGATGAAAAAGTAAGCTGCCACGATGCTTTTATTATAGGTGTAAAAGCCATGAAGAAAATAAAAGGACAAAACTTCAAAGATTTAAAATTAGCGAAAAAGGTGAAGTCGTTTCGTTACTTGATATTATCAAGAGAAACAGAATTCACGATGTCGAAGTCATTACAATAGATGAATCGTTGCTGTTTCAACGTATTTGTGTTTTACAAAAATCAGAAGAAGAACTTCAAACATACTTGTATTTGGAGTTACCCCCATATCCTATCACAGTATAACTTTGTTCGATCAAGGTTTAATGAGAAAGACAACTAAATCAAATTTTTATGATTTATTTCCAGAGCTCGATATTGATTGAATGTTATTGATGGCGGAATGTTATCGCATCGTTCCAAATTGTAATTAGAAGAAAAGTTCGGAACGATATGCAATCATTACATACGATATTTAAGAAATAATTATTGAAATAATGTTTAACTGCATCAAATCAGCTGAAAGATATCGTCGATCATTGAAAAATACTTCAACCGATTTAATTTTTGATGAAAATATGCCTTTAAAAATTCGCCAAGAAAAATTCGTTGCAAGCAGCAATAACAAAAACAGATTTATCGAAATGTTAAGAAAGAAACTAGCTGATAGCAATATTTTCTCGTGTCAAGCAGAAGGTGATGCAGATACATTAATCATACAAAACTGCAATTAACTTTGAGTCAGAAAAGATTGTTGTTGCTCAAGATATTGATGCGTTAGTTTTATTAACAGCTTTAACACCACCATTGTTTTCTATAAGCAATGTTTGTATTGTGTAACGTTTTTTCTATTCATTTCGCTTTTTCGAGCTTCTGTCATCCACAAATTAATTTTTGTTTAAATAAGAAAAAGTTTTATTTTTCACATTTTTTTATAAACGAGCTCGAAAACATTAACATAAATATATAAATATTTATTAGTTTTTTAAAATAATTGTTTGAAAGTTCTGATAATTATCTTTTTAAAAGGAGTTTCTAAAAATTTCAGTTTTTGTTTAAATTTCTTTGGACTTGGACAATGGCAGCAATTTTTAAACTGGTTAATTTATGTTACTAGAAACCCTTAAAAAGAACCATGCAAATCCATTCACTGTAACTGGGTTCCGTCATTTTTCATTTTTAACGTCTATTTGCTCAGGACTAATACTGTCTAAATAAATATGTAGCAAGTAATAACTTGCATATTTGAGCAAAGAAAATAGGACAAACTTTCGCATTTCCTTTTGGGTTAAAATTTTATTTCAAATCATTTTTGGCTCATAAAAATCTTTAAATATCATATAAACACGCTTGTCCTAGCCGCAATATTATATATGTAGATGGTAATTAAAGTTATATATATCGATGTACATTCTAATAATTACGACAATTTTCAATTTTTGCTCCAACTCAATTAAAACTTTCGCTATCGCTTAAAACTGGAAACAAAATTAGCTATTCATGTCGCGGAGTGTGGAGAACAAAGTAATCGATAATTACATCTGCTTTAAAAGCAGTCGAGCTTTTACTCTACATTAAAGATGAAATTATATGAACTGGAAACAGTTCCCCTACCAAATTTTGCGTAAAATTCCATATATACCGCTAACGGGGGAAAAAAGTCAAACGTTCAGGTTTTTCTAACGCGAGATTGATGAATGTGTAAAAAGAAAGATGGATATTTCTTACACACCATGGCCATCTCAACTTGCTTAAATCGTTCACCAGCTCTTTTATTAGATTTTGCAGTACCACAATGGTATAAAAATTGAAGATATTGACAAATTGGTTCCTTTTTTTTGTGTTATCGCGTATGTCTCTTCGCAGTTTCAATTTTCGCAACTATAGTCGACTTCGTTCGAGTTATAGAAAGTCATTAAAAATTAGTTGATACGTAATTAATGCCCTCTACGCCCTAGGTTAGGAAGAGGACTGGGTGTATGCAATATGCATGTATGTGTAATTAATGTATATTATGACAGCGCAAACAACACGAATAATTAGAGAAAAGCAACTGTTTAGTTCATTATATTTAACCGTACATGTGTAGTGAATAACATTCTCGTTAACCTGAATCCAACTTCCTAGGCTTCCAACGGGAAACGATTTTAATGATGGAAATGAAGCATAAACGTAGCAACAGTTTCTACTATTTTCTAGATAAGAGCTAAATTTTCCTAATTAGTAAAGTTATCTCGTTTGAGAAGCGTTAACTTCTGAAGTTATAATTATTATGTTACACATGACGAACTCTGAGCTACTTGAAAACTTTTATTTTAACCCGATTATCGCACTGGCACGTAAAGTTTACGCGACAGAAAAGTAGTGAGCGCAATTAACGCTTCTAAAACATATCATTTTACGTATATGAAGCGTACGAATACGTATATACCCTCGTCCTACATACATATTCGAGTGGAGGTATTAAATTTTGGCTCTTATCTGGCGCCTATTCAGTTTGGTAAATTGCAGCAACTAGTTTTTAGTAAAATTTATTTCCAGGTATGCAAGTTATAATGGGATGTTTGTTTTCATTTTTGGAAAAACGAGGAACAAAATGTTAGAAAGTTTCTATTCAAACAAATCTATTCTATATTCTTCTATAGATACAGACGAAATTGGTGAATTTTCCAGAAAAGTTTTGAGGATGATGGATCATTCCGAGGAACCCGACAAGAAACATTCGAAATTCGAAACTCATGTAACGGACACGAGTTAATACACGCCACAAATGAGGATACAAATATACAGGGTGGTACATGGGAAATTTTGAATCTAGTAGTGGCAGCCCTGAGGAGTTGATAGACAGATGGAAATGACGTCCCTTACTGTAGAACTACTTGCCATTTAGTAACCATGGAGCAGTGTGTCGGTACAATGTACATTTGCTGTAAAGTCCGTTTACAAAGATGGTGACAGTGCAACTGCTACTCAACGGAAATACCGACGTCATTGCAATTTAGGACGTCATGCTCGCGTTCCAATTTGTCACGCCATTATATGTGGGTTAAGAATTTCGAGGAGACGGGTTCAGCTGTAAAAATAAACCGCCAGGAATCAATGTACTCAACAAACCCCAGACCATCGATGCAGGGCCTCAATTGTAAGGAACCCACGACGATCGGCAAGGAAACACGCAGCAGCATGAACCTAAATCGAACAACCGTCCATCGAATAGTCCACAGTGATTTGAAGTTTCACCCTTGCAAAATTCAAGTTGTACAGAAAGTGCTACCATTAGACTATGTGACGCGACAACAGGTCTGTCAAAAAATGATTGAAAAGATTAATGACGATCTCGATTTTATTTACAATTTTTTCATATCGAATGAGGCTCATTTTCATCTCAATGGATATGTAAATAAATAGAATTACAGGTATTGGGCACCTAAAAATCCTCATCAATTGCAAGAACGACCATTACACAGCCAAAATGTTAGAATTTGGTGTGCTATTTCAACAGTAGGCGTAATTGGTCCTTACTTCTTTGAGGATGAGAGATGGAATGCAATGACAGTAACGTCCGAACCATATGTCAAAAATTCAAAACTTTCCCGATCTTCATAATCCTTGGTTTCAGAAAGACGATTTGGCCTAATGGGCCGTGGTTCCAGGCCCATTAGGCCAAATCGTCAATGGCGGCCGTTCGATAACTCTGTGGTAACCACGTAATTTTACGGTTTGGCAAACTTTCATTGGCCGCTAAAATCGCCAGATTTGTCGGTGTGTGATTTTTCTTGTGAGGGCATCTCAAAATCAAAGTGTACACCGCACGCCCAACGACAATCCTCGAGTTGAAAACGAGGATTCGCAAAGAGCTCCCATGGAAGCGCTTCAAAAAGCCATGCGAAATCTCATCATCTTATTAACATTTTTTTAATAAATTGATTTTTTATTAGAAAACTCAATGGCCCGTAACTTACTTTTTGTTTCAACAATAGAACTTGCAAAATTAAAAGTTACTTCAAAATTTCCCGTTTCTTTGTACCACTCTGCAGTAGAAAGCACGTCAAAGCAATTTTTGGCCGTGCAATACAATAAATTATTCACGAATTATTGGCATACGTAAATGGTGCTTACTTAATGATCTTTGGCACAGTTACTTGGTAGCTGCCCATTAACGTATCTAATGTAATTACCATTAGATACGTTACAGAGGGTCATCCAAATTTTATTTTATTAAGATTTTGGTTCTCAAAAATAATTCTAATACACAATAAATTACGTATAGTTACGAGTTACAACACCTCCAAAGAAATTGTAGTACATCTCTACATAATATCAACTTATATCGGTACAAACCTACAAGTCTGCTTCCAATAAAGAAGAATTTAAGGAGGTGAATACTAAGGAAAAGAACATGCAAAATAAAAATATCATTCACGTAGGTCCGCACACGTTAACGATCCATCTTAGGCCTGATATGACGTCACTTCGCCCGGTCTTTCCTCAACAAAAGACAGAGGCACGATATCATTTATCTTTGCACAGAACTGCACGTATCAGACGATAGCCTAAAGGCAAAGTGTTAATATATGGTAACAAAGGAGTTGCTGCTGCATCTGCATCATACGGTTATTAGTAACTGTGGTTCGGTTAAAATGGAACGTTCACTTTATGAGAGCGTGTCTTAGCTAGATAAAATACTCTGGTATGTTGAACGAGCGTAAGAAACGCCCCCGTCTATGGCGATCAGGATGCTGAAAAATTACATCCAACATCTGTGAAGTTTAATATGCGAAATAAGTGAGGAAATTGATCACTACGCCCCGTCACGACTACATTTCAACACCATATATTTAGAGAGTTAGTTTAAAGTAGAGTACATACAGTATGGGAATTAATGTGTGGAATATTAAATGAAAGGGCGCACTCAAAAACGCCGATAAACGTCGGTTTTAGCTTCTAAAAATGCACATTAATACGTGCGATTTACCTTTCCACTTTCATTTGTCACAAAAAGAAATTAAATGACGATATAGATTTTTAGTAGTGGAATCCTCTACGATCATGCAAGTAAATCATAAGATTCCACAACAAAATTTTTGAGCAAAATAGAGCTGAACATCCAATCTTGTTATTATCGTATTTAATATGAAATGATTGTAAATTATCATATCAAAAGACTACAACATAAAATTAGATTAAATGTTATTATTATCCAAGGTAACAAATAATTCAGACCATGAACGGAACGTAAATTGCTTGTTGAAGTACCTTTCGTTTTTATCTTACAACCTTTGTGGCCTACTGAATAATCAAGATGCGTTGATAGAAAAATTTAAATCTAACCAACTATACTGATACAAGCATTATGTCAATCTTCAACGCTCTTGACATAATTATTGTAGTTTATTGTAGAATTCTAATAATATTCTAGTAAATCATCATGACTAATTTACAAATAACGCAACGTATAGTAATTTTAATTATTGTCAGTACCTCACAAGATCCCAGCAAGAACTGTGTGATATCTTTAATGTTAAATATCCAAATCGTTCTATTACGCACTCGACTGTTAACAAAATCAAAAACAAATTTGGAGAGACGGGAGATTTCAATGAAGAAATAAGAGCACACATTAAATTGAACATTTTCTTTGATAATTGGAAGAAAATCTTCTAGAAAGTTAGTAGCAGCTAATAGTTTGTAAATTTAGACCACTTAATGAGAAAAGATATCGTCTTTTAGGTTAGGAGGAGATAATGATGTCGGTAAGTTTGCAGTGCTGAAGTTGCAAATAAGAATAAGGAGACTGTGGCTAAAACAATATATAAAATAAATACAATTACCCTTACCACACCTTTCTGAAAAATCCAGATACGTATTTCGGCAACTAAGTTGCCATCCTCAGTGGAAAATTGGGGAATTTGTACCACTAGCGAATCCGGCTAATGCTCATGACGAACACTATACAACACCAAAACACAGCACACCAGTGTCAACAGTGTTTTGGTGTGTTTCGCACGTTCATTGTGTGATGTTCATTGTGTAGTGTTTTGGTGTTGTACAGTGTGCGTTGTGTGGTGTTCGTCTTGAGCATTAGCCGGATTCGCTAGTGATACTGAATTCACCAGTTTTCCACTGAGCATGGCAACTTAGTTGCCGAAATACGTATAAGGATTTTTCAAAAGATGTGGTAAGGGTAATTTTATTTATTTTATATATAGTACTGAAGCTAAAAACGAAAAATATCACCCATTTAAAATCCACGTAGTTCAAGAGGTTAATGATGATGATTTTGACCAGCGTTTACAATTCTGCGAAATAATGATGATTTTGCACCACACCAGTGAACGCTTTCATTGCCAAAAAGATTTTATCCAATGAAGCAACTTTTTCTATAGATGGGACAGTGGGGAAAATCCTCATTGGGTGAAACACACACAACATCAACAAAAAGTAAATGTCTGGCAAGGAATAATACATAATACAATTCAAGGTTTGTTTTCCTTTGAGTTTGGAGTTTTTTCAAAATGATCTAATTACAACGCCAGCTGTACTTTACCCAAACGAAGACGATCCTGATCTCCAAATGATATTCTCTAGTTTCAACACGATGGTGCACCGCCACATTATACGCTTCTAGTTTGTAATTTTCTGCACACTATTTTTTCAGAAAGATGAATTGGCAAACAATGGCCGATAGAATGGTCGGCAAGATCTGCTGACCTGACACCTTTAGACTTTTTCTATGGAGTTACCTAAAATCCAAAGTTTACAGAAACAAAAGCAGAAAATTTGAAGGTATTGAAGCACCCTATTTAAGAAGAAATTCACAAAATACAACGAACTATTACTAATAACGTCTTCGTCGAATTTGTAAATAGACTACCTTACTGCCAATGAATCGATGGGTGGCATTTTGTACATTTAATTTAATAGTGCTTATTTTATTTGCTTTATTTTCATTTTTCAGTTTAGAATTTTTTCTTTATCATGGTCTATAAGTTATAAGTATCATAACATCAACATTAAATGTTCAATAAAATAAAATTTATGTGGATAACCACCTAATAAATTAGGTGCGCTAATGTCCAGTGGCTCTCGAAAATAGTTTACTATTAAATGTTCAGCTCGATTTTTCTCTGAATTTTTGTTATACAACCTTATGATTTATTTCCATGATCATAAAAGGAAGAAAAGTCACTATCGGATTTCACTATCAAAAATCTGTTTAATTTTTTGTAATGGCGTCATAACGAAAAAACAAATAAAAGTCGACGAATCACTCGTATTAATGTCTTTTTAAAAACCAAATCCGACGTGTTTCAACGTTTTTATAGAAACCCGTTGAGTTCTCTTTTTTGTTGTAATATTCCGTACTTTAATCCCACACTGTATATTACCACATCTAATAAATAACTGTTTTATACTTACCGGCAGCCATATTTTTTTATGTACGATCCGTTACGTCCCACAATAAAATATTACTTTTACGATTATTTGCATATATAGGAAGAACGATAAACATAAATTCATATTATTTGCGTTTAGGTCTTTATTTGATTTAGTTTTGCACTTCACTATTGGTTGTTAAATGTTTATGTCACTCTATGATTACCAGTTTTCCACGTAGTATGAACGAATTTTCCGTATAGTTGGGAGAAAATATTATGGAAGCTGCAACGCTTTTAAAACGGACATTACTTGAAATGTGTGCTCCAAAAGCGGCGGCATTGCGTCGGTCCTTTATAACGTGTGTGCGTATTACATTTTCGGATTACCTCATTTAAACACCACAGTCATAAAATTTTAGCTATAATGGTCATCCTCTACGTTCCCGAATTATGGAGGAGAATTTTATGCGCTTGTATTATCTCGGGCGTTAAGCAAAAATTAAACTAGATGCAAGCTAGTTTTCGTAAATTAAGAGAATAAACCATCCAATCTCGATAGTTTGTGGAATGCAGAACCTTCTGGGATTTAAAGGTATTTAATCTGTTTATTGTAGTATATTACTTGAACAAATTAAGGAATATTTGTGTACCTGCAAAATACTAAAATTACTAATTATAAGATAATTAGGAAATGTAATATTTTTATTTTAAAATATCAGTCACAGTGAAGATAACTTATTTTTGAAAGAACGTTCGGATCTTATGGAGTCTCGCAATTCATAATTTAGTCAGAATGTGGGAAATCGTGGTTTAATCGGGAAGCAAATACGCTTCATAGTTTGTTACAGCCTTGTGATTTTCCCGTAATAATTTCGATATCAGTAACACTTTCATATTTCCAGTACAATGGGCTTGGCACAGAGCCTCACTGCTACCCTTTTGAGCCTTCCCTTCTAAAGTAGCACTTTTAAATCAATAATAATGGATCCCAAGCAGATTAACGAATGGCGAAATGAAATTTTTGAAAGGAATAGACGGTAAACCGAAGAACAATCAAATTGGAAACCAACTATTCAGAGAAAAGCTGGAAATAGACTTTATTGGAACAACTATAGAAGACGGAGAGGTCAGATGGCACGGATTTAGGATAAGAAGAGATGAAAATAAACTGGCAAAACAGACATTTGAAGCGAAGGAGGGTGCAGAAACGAAAACACGGAAACCCAGAAAGACGTGGACGGAAGAAGTGCTAGCAACGATAAATGGAAAGATGTAAAACCAGTGCTAAAATGGAGAAAGCAGTGGAAGAGAAATGTGGAAAACTTTGCAAGGAAACTGTACCTGCTTACGTAAGTAAGTTATAATGGACTGGGCTAACTGATATCACAAAACCTTCAGTCGCAAAACCTTCAGATCTAGCATCTTGTTTCAACTAATGAGAATCGCTGAAACCTTCAAATGCCAGGACGTAACAGCTGCTGTGAACGAATAAAAATCAAATCGGCAAGAGAATGGACCTGTTGACAGGACACTGCTGGTTCAACAAACATCTCTACATCATAGAAATAGTAAAAGATCCTATCTGTGGTGCCTGTTACGAGGAAGAGGAAGAGGAAGCTTCACAGCATATCTGACTGTTAGGGACTGATCAGCATTAAACTAAAACACTTCCGAGTGTTAACCCTCTAACCGGCAAAGCCGTAAAAATGATCGGATGAAGCCAATATTTTTTTTCAAGTACTTTTTGCACTTGATGGATCACAGCTGCCAAACGACTTGTCACAATGGTTTGGAGAGTATAACAAATGTTAAGAAGTGTTGTCTGCACACATTTTTCACTACTTGAAACCGAAAAATTATAATGCAACAGTTGAGCCCAGAAATCGAAGACCGTGTGAAGACGGTCTTGCCGGTTAGAGGATTCATTTCTGTCGCAAGTTTTATTGAGGACATCGATCTAATGGAGTAAGCTAACTGAAGGGAACAATAAGCCGGAGGAGCTTCAGTGCAGTGATCTAAGCATGACACCCGAAGTAGGAAGAAATTGGTTCACAGTAAATCAAAAGTGAAGTTTGATTTCTTAAACTGAGTGATCAACCTTTTGGATAATCTCCACCACCTTTTTAGGTAGAGAGATCTGATCAGGAAATGTAATGCAATGAATTTTTCGTTTTTCTTTGGGAGAGTATGGCCCAGCTCTCTTCTTTCTGAAGGTAACCCTCAAGTTCCTGACTTTTGAATGAACGTGGCAAATTCCTAAGTTCTTTTCTTTTCTCAATTTTCAGAATTTCTACTTAGAGGGAAAGAGAGTCCAAGTGTAGAAGTGTAAGCTCATTTTTTGGGTTCTTTGTTGTTCCAAAATATATGATTACATCTCTGAATGGGCAATAATACCAAATGAAAAAGTATTTAGGTCACGATTTCTACACATATGTTGTACTTTTAAATGAGTGATTAAGTAAGAATTCAGACTAAGACAAATGTACATTCGAACTTAAGTACATGTTTATAATTTGAAGGGTAGAGGTAAGGGTAATCAAATTGAAAACAATGTAGTAAGTACCAGTTACAATAGAAGCAAGGATTCTGAACATGAGATGCAAGAAATATCAATCTCATGGAACTGGTATAATACTAAATAACCGATAAAAAATAACGATGAAGTCTAACGGAGGGAAAAAGCTAAATATGTATGTGTATTGTGCTGTGCTATTCCATAGGATTAAATGATGGAATGACACTAACAGTTTAAATTACAATTTGATGGGAAATGTCAGTTATACGTATAATTCATTGACGAAAATCGTGCATAAGCGTTTGTAAAAAAAAGAACTACGATTTTTTAAACTGAAAATACTTTAATACTTTTGCATTACGCAGACCGGAAATTTTCCAGTATGACTTCACGGAAACTAATTTTCGTCCAAATCTTGCAACGAATAAATTACTGAAATTTATCCACAGAAAAGCAATTCTATCTTGGTTTTTCCCTTAGATAATAAAGGTGAATTATGAATTCAGTGCCTTATATACGGAATGTAAGCTCGGATTGATTACACGTACGCTGAGGAGAAAGAGTTTTATTGTGGCTTTTGCAAATGATGTAATCAAAACTAAATAAAATTTTCTGTAGATTTTCTACTATTTCAAAATGTAATTTAGCTCATATTTGGAAAGTTTACAACTAAACGATCGTACTCACTTACATTCTACAGTGAATATACAACTATTGCAGTAAATATATATATTATATATATACGAAATTTCTTCTCATTATTAATCTGGAACTCTTCTACCCTTCGGTGTCGAGTTATTTTGGAGTTGGCCCTTCTAGTACTGTCACACACCACATTTCCCTCCACTTATTCGTATTTTTTGCCATGCTTTCTACATTCTCCCATTTTGTTCCTTTCTTTTTCTGTCGCTAAGTGTACTTCTTTTTCAGTTTATAGTTACAAAAGAAAAACCTGAAAAGACTGTGTATACTGTAGCTCATGTAGGAGTTTCATCATGAGGTGATCACTCTAGCTGCAGCATCAGACCATGGTCATCAAATTGTTGTACAAATTTCAATTAAATGCAACGTGTAGCAATGGATGAAAATCGAGTTGCATGATTTGCTAGTAAAAGCGTATTAAAGAAAAATATGCAAAACAAATTACAGTGAAAAATATTTTTCAACATGATTTAATTTCTCAAATCCAATTCTCGAAGTCTCTGATTGAATCAGACAAATACCTACTAGTGAATGTAATCAATCATGATTTTACATCCGCCTATAAAAGATGCAATTCCCTGTTAACTGCTTTAAACAAAGCCCATCGTTTAAAGTATAACTAGCTACCAAGTCTACTCCCAAATCATAATAAATATACCAGCTCAGTACTACCCACCCCTCCTCCCTATATTAGTCGCGCCACTCAGAGAGTCCGGGTCAGTCTTCAAGTGACAGCAATAGGATTAACATCGGCAAGCAGCCCTGAAGATGTCCCTTGCAATAGTGGACGAAACGTCGGCACGCACGCCAAACCAGACGCGGTTCCAACCCGGAAACCAAGTTAGACATTGTGATTTCGACCGCGGAAGCCTACACCTGAGAGCTCAGTACTACTTCAATCAATCAATTGCAAAGCCGGTTCAAAGCTTTCGTTCTTGGTTAATTCAATGCAGCTTAATTTCTTGCAATCACCTGAACACAACTTCTGTTATTTTCAAATAATCAAAAAGAACGGATTTCGTGCAGTGATTAAACACTTTTATTTGAAAGGCAAAACACCGAAAGAAATCAAAGCGGAATTGGATGAAGTTCATGATACATCTGTACCGGCGTTTAAAATTATTTAGAATTGCGTAAATGAATATAAACGTGGCCCTACTATCACAATTGATGAACCTCGTTCGGAACCTCTGTCGAGGCTGCCACGCCACAAATCATCAACAAAATCCACGATTTAGTTTGAAGTAATCGACGAGTTAAATTGCGCGAAGTTGTTGAAGCACCAGGCATATCGTATAACTCAGTGGTTTCAATTTTGCATGAAAAATTGGGTATGAAAAAAGTGTCGGCAAGATGGGTGCCGCGTTTGCTCACAGTCCAGACTCAATGCAATGGCTGGATTGGCCTTTTACGCCGAAATTTCGAGGAATTTCAACAAATTTTCATCATAATAATTAACATCTTTATTGGGAATTTGAAAGATTGACAAAGGGTGGGAATTAATAGATCTCTTTTGACGTCATTGGAAGCGACTGTTTTTAGACATTGATAACGAGGGAAATCTAATCTCGAAACGTCTGTTAAAATTTTACCACTTTGACTGTTAACTTAGGAACGGTTTTTGCACATTGCTCATTAGTCAAGAATCTTTAGTGTCATATACACAGTGATTCAGAATGATTGACAGCTGTATTGTCATGTTATCAAAACTACTTTCCAAAGGAAAATTGATAGTTATTGTCAATTATGATTTGTTTCCATGGTCAGCGCCCTCATCATGGGCGTCCAGATAAAATGCTCAGTTGTCATTTTATTAGCGTTTTCGTGCAAGTTTTAGAGATTATTCTGATCGTTTTCCACTTATTTTATCACAAACATTCTTCTTCAAGACTAAAATGGCGAATATATTATATTTCGGTAGGTTTACTAACTGAAAATGTTAATTAGTATTAACTCTCAATTTTTAGGTCATGATGGTTTTAACCACGGATTACTTGAAATTCAGCTCAATTCTATATTTGGGCAAATAAAGTAATAATCTTCGTTACTTTTTTTCTTTCATCGTTTTAATTCGCAGTTTTTACGAATTTGATATAAATTTTGTTTTAAAGTCCAATAATGTAATACATTGAGTGACAAAACGAATGGATTGTCAGGCACGCCTATGGAATTTATCGTTAAACGCATTGCGTATGGAGCGGCAAATCTCATATTAGTATAGAGTAGCACACTTCACTCATTGTGGATCACTGTGTATATATGAAACATCATCGGCTTAAAATTATCGCCAAATTTTGAATGATTTTCTTACAGTAAATCCCATTTTTAAATTGGTCCATTCGTATTTCATTTTGGAAAGCTTAGTGTCCCTACACACATGGTTTTCAATAACATTGCTACTTATCATAATTATAATACAAACGAAACGTGCACATTAACAAAAAGTGGTGAATGCTTCAGTTGTGTTGGACCTTAGAACTTTCAGTGATAATATTGAATTACACTTTAAAACGCCAACAGATTTATACTTCACAAATTTAAGTCGTTTATTATATTAAGAAATAATTAGTAATTATTAACATGTATTCATTTAAGATTCTGATTGATTTTCCATCTAATAGCATATAAGATTTAGATGAATATGCTCGTAATCATAATTTTCAAGCAGTCAATATCCTACATGTCCTTACGCTTGAATTAGGACAGAAACTTAATGGATAATTGTCCGGTAATGAACGTGCTAATTATCTCCCAGATGTATTGTTGATATGATGTATGGTGAAATGACGATTTAGATAAAGTAATTGACGTATCATATTTTGATGGTGGTAACTGTAAATGGTCTCAAGTAAATATCCAGAGGCAACATCCATGTGTTATTTATGTATATTTTCTCTTTTTTTTGTGGCGAAAATAATTAAAAAGTACTTGAAAAGTATGTAGGAGGCTAAAGTAATAACAAACGTCTTTCGCAATAAATATGTTTGGATCTGTAGATTTCTTTATTTTATCGTTATAAAAACATTACCACGCCCCGTTGGGTACCTACATACACATCTACGTCACGTACATATACATAGTCCTAAAAATATTATACATATATGGACACGTTACTTAGAATTCTACCGGATGATAATTTCTTTAACATAACACGTACAAATGAGCTTCATATATCTACTTATTTGATAGAAGTTTCGTGTGTCCATTGAGCGAAGCAATAACGTAACAATTCTTTAACAACGCAAAACCAAATTTTGGTTTAAGTTGTAAGTCTTCACGAGATTTATCATTACAATAATCTACGTTAAAAATTGTATTTAGAAAGTTCTACGTGTTAACAATGAGCATTACGATATACATAACTATAGTTACAAGTTAGATTTTGGGTAGACGTAAACTATCAAATATAATCGATTGTATATTGCAATTTCATCAACGAAACTTGGAAACAGCAATTGGTTTGTTTTTATCACACCAATTGGTGGAAATGGAATTTCCTAAAGAATAATCTTGATGTACCTATTTAGATCTTTGAAACGTAAATTTTTAGGGAAAATTTCGTTCTTGATCATAAATTAAATTTGACTTTAGAATTTGTGGTCTCTCGGAAGACCAAAGATAAGACCCAAATAATTTAGTATAAATCTTGGTAATTGCATTAAAATTTGCGTACATACACATTTAGCTGAACATAGCATTTTTCGCCCAGTGTGTGATGGTTACATGGGAATTGGCTTCTAAACGAAGTGATACTAAATAAAATCGTATTTTTTCCTAATTTGGATTTAAATTCGTGTATAAATAGCCCTTAAACAGCGCATGACTCCAATAGTCGGAAACTCTATAAAAAGGGGCACTAGATCCACAGAAGCTCAGTACATGGTCGGGAACCATAATTTTCCTATCCATAAACATCCCTAAATTGAATAATATATTCCGAAACGAATTGGATGGACCAAATTAGTTTATATACAGATATGTCAAAAGAATATGTCAACAAGCTCAGGTATTGTACTTAAAACTTTAGTATACTTAACTCTTTTACGTTTCAGATTTACTAAGATCGAAGCAAATACGTACTTTTACAGCCGAATCGACATGAAAATGTAACACGCACATTGCTGTAACATTCAATTAATGTTTTTTTAAAATTTCTTTTGAGGAAATTACATTTTAAAAACTTTCTTTCTTTAAACTTTTAAGTGCATACGAAAGCTTCACAAACTTTCTACCGCAAATTTATACATATATATATTTTTTAATCTTTATATGTACATTTATTCGTGTAAGTATATTTATCTTAAATATAATTTAGTTTACTTTCGGTGACTTTGGCGTATCATCGCGTTTTTTTTTTGGGGGAATGAATTTGTTATCACTCCGAAAAGTTTCCGAAAGCTTTGCGATCTTCGCTCACGCAGCGTACCGGCGACGGCGCCGCGTGTATTTAGGTCGGTGATCGCGAGGATACTGCAGGGATGCTGTAATCTGTACCCTATCGTATACTCTTGCGTCTCAGGGGGTGAATTAGAAGGTTCGCTCATAGTCGGGCTTTTTGATTTTTCTTGCCGATCTGTCCTGTTCGCTCCTCAAATAAATTTGCGAATGGAAATAGCGAAGGAGCATGGAAAACAAACAGATAGGGCATTAGATTTATACTCAATTCTCCAATTTATGGATAATTCATAAAACAAGATTGTAGGCATAATACATCGTTTATATTCGAGTTATTTTGTAGTAGTGCGAAGTCCTCTTATCGCTTCCACAACAGAGAGCATATTTCGTTACTCGAGAAATCCATTACATGAACACTTGCCCCCAATTGCCATCAATTTGAATCTACATTCTTTCTGAAACAGTGAATTTTAGTCTAAGTATAAACAAACAAAAATATGATGAAAATTCACTAGAACTATAGATAGATCATAAACATCATAAAGATTTAAGGGTGCATCCGTGTCATCCGTGGAATTGATCGAAGAAAAGATGACGTGTATAAAAAATGGGCCAAATGTTCATATCGGCCAAACATTGATGCACTGAATTTATGCCTCATTTATAGGTGCTCGATTGTCAGTTCCTTTACAACAAAGGATGCATGCTGGACAGAACATAACATAGGTAATATGAAATAAAGGCAATAACAATCAAGTTATCCACATAAGAACCAAATTTTATTAATGTTAAGTTCTCAAATCCCTTCACATATCAGCTGAAAGCTCTCTAGAACTGTAAGTGAATAGCAAATGAGTAGAAACACTGAGGATTCCAAATTATGAGAATATCAGTAGACATAAATTTGTGGATAGTTTTGGAAAGGAAGGACTTATTCCAGATTTCCAGAACCACAAGGTTATGTGGAATAACGAAGACCCAAATTGTAGAAAATGTCTGAGAATTGAAATATGAGGTAATGAGTGCTTAGTGCGAAAAACATACCTGAACTTCTTCCCGGCAAGGGACAAAAGGGGCAAAAGTGGTACACAGATGGATCCAAAACGCTCCAAGGAGTGGGAGCAGGAATAATGGGGCCTAGAACACACAGGTCAATAACTTTGAGCAGGAACACCACAATCTTCCAAGCGGAACTATACGCAATCTTGGAAACTGTAGGAATACTATCCGAAAGGGGACACATGGGAATACGAATCAAAATATTCTCGGATAGCCAATCAGTTCTTAAGGCCCTGAGCAGTTGTACAATTACGTCCAAAATATTATTGGAATGTCACAGCATGCTTAACGGCCTGGCTACTCAGAACCAGATTTCTCTGGTCTGGGTGCCAGGACATGACACAGGCACGGAAGAAATGAGATGGCAAAAAAGGGCTGAGAGGAACTTTACTGGACCTACCCCATCTTTTGGGTTTAATAAAGGTCTCCTTAAAGGGGAGATAAAGAAATGGACAGCATCCATCACAACAAAACACTGGAATGATACCAGTGGGCTGGAACATTCCAAAAAGTTTCTGAGCTGCGACGCTAGGAGGGCGGATCTCGCCCTAAAACTGGACAGGAGAAGCTTAAAGACACTGACGGGGGCACTCACAGGCCACTATACCTGCAACAAGCATCTACACAAAATGGGCTTATCCAAAACGGACTCTTGCAGATTCTGCGGTGAAGAAGAGGAGTCAATGGAACACTTGATCACTAACTGTGGGGCACTAGGCCACAGGAGATACAGAATACTACATGCATATACGCCAAGTGAAGAGGACCTATTAACACTCCTTTTGAAGAAGCTGATCCTGTTCCTAGACGTATTAAATAGCACAATAGATCAACGTGATCGCAGTGCAAGGGGCCACTTTGAGCCAGACCCCACTCCATTACATTACATTACATTACCTGAACTTAAGCCCAAACAAGGAATTCGTTGCCTTTCCTTCCGATAGAGTCGATCATTTCTCGAGATAAGATTTACTGAGGGATAAATTGTTGTTGACGCCTACAGATTTTACGAGAATACAATTAAGGAAAAAGCCTACTAGAGTAGAAAGTTTCTCTCTTAGAAGATATATTATTCTGAATATTATATAGGTGGGAGTTTGGACCTGAATGAATTGCTTAAAATGGAATGCAATCCCGAGAGGTAGAAAATCTGAAGCCGCTCGAAAAAATGTCTAAAAGATGAAGCGAGAGCTAGATGAATATGTTCTATTTTTTACTCACCACAAACTTTCAAAACGTAGGACGAAACACAAAAGTTCCTTACTTTTTTCTTTGAAATTGGATGAAAACCGAAAAAGCAGAGCCATAAACAACAAACTAATAGAACGAAAAAAGGAGAGAAAAAAAGTAAAAGGAAAAAATTTAAATAGGTGAAACGAAATATGAGAACAATGAAAGGGAAAAAAGAACGGACGAATATGAGTGTAACTAGTAATTTAAGAGTAAACGGTAAGGAACGAAGAAACGGAAATACAAATGCAGAAGGAATAAAGGAAATGAGGAGAAACGGGAAATATATATATATATATATATATATATATAATCAAAAACCCTTTTACACCCATCGGGTGTAAGGAGAAATAGATTAATATGTTTTTAATATTTGCTTACTAGAAACTATCAAAATGTAGAACGAAAAACAAAAGTAAGGAAGAAGGCAAAATAAAAAAACCTGAAAGAAAGCCAGAGAAAGTAAAAGAGAAATGGATGAAAGCCAAAAAGAGCAGCGCCATAATGATGAAGAGTTTGGACCTGAATTCATTGCTCAAAATGGAATGGAATCCCGAGACGTAAAAAATCTGAAACTATTCGAAAAAATGTCTAAAAGATGAAGCGAGAAGTAGGTGAATATGTTCTAATTTTTGCTCGCCAGAAACTATCAAAACGTGAGACGACAAACAAAAGTTCCTTACTTTTGAAGGCAAAATGAGATAAAACTGAAATAAAACCAGGGAAAGTAAAAACAAATTGGATCTAAACCGAAAAAGCAGAGCCATAAACAACAAACTAGTAGAAGGTAAAAAAGGAGAGAAAAAAGTAAAAGGAAAAAATTTAAATAGATGAAACCAAATATGAGAACAAGGAAAGGGAGGAAACAAGAACGGAAGTTGATAAGGGTGCAAAAATGAACGAACCAATTTGAAAGTGTGTAACTAGTAATTTAAGAGTAAACGGTAAGGAACTAGAAACGTAGGACGAAAAACAATAGTAAGGAAGAAGGTAAAATGAGAAAAACTTTAAAGAAACCCAGAGAAAGTAAAAGAAAAATGGATGAAAACTAAAAGGAGCAGTGCCATAAGGATGTAAAACAAACTAATAGAAGGAAAAAAGAAGAGAAAAATGAAGGAAACAAATTAAATAGGGCTAACGAAATATGTAAAGAGGGAAGGGGAGAAAAAGAACGGAAGTTGCAGAGAAAAGGAAAAGGAGAAAGGATTGAAAAAGAATGCAGAACTGGTTTAAATTAACAGGCCAATACGAAATTTCGTGTCGATGTTCAGGACGAATGATTCGATTTTTACGGTTTTGTGGGTGTAAATGGCTCGGAATTTGATTTTCGTAATTTTAATCATATGATAATAGTAATCAGGATTGTCATTGGATTTTGGTGATTTTAGGAGAGGAGAGGAACTTACGTTTTTGAAGTTGCTAATCACGTCAGCAGGTGCTCTTCTGCAGGTTTACACATTTCCATACCATACATTTTTGCCACAAGCCTAAACTCTTCGTATTGGTTGTGCTTATTGAGCTCTAAGCATCATAAAACAGTGTGTTCTAAAAGAAGTTTTCTTTCGGATATACTACAAGACGAAGCTAGCTGAAATGTAATTAAATTGGGAAAAACGAATTTAAGCATTATTCAGTAACAATTATATAAAATTAACATTGTTAATATTTTCCAATAAAAAATATTCGTTTTATTTTATTTTAAGTTATATAAGAAGTTTAACTTAATGCAACTTAAATATCGCTATCTGTAATTACAATATTTTTCGTGAAGTAAAAGGATCAAGAACTTTATGAATCTCATAACTGCTATAAGTTAATGTACACTCAAACACGAAAAGCTTATTTTTCGTATCCCTTCGGGAGAAATTAATTAGGTGGAAATGTTGAAGGAAAGATAACGTCGTATTTATTTTTCTCTGAAGGGTATTAACGTTATGAAATTTTAAGCTGTATAATTTCCTCCGCTCTTCTTTAACTTCAAAAAATACCGTTCTAAAAGTGTACCTATAAAAACGAACGTTTGACTCGTACAGATGCTATTGGATATTAAAATATTAATAGGAAATTCAACGATTATAATTATATATTTCTTGTAAGTTTATTACACTGAAAATAAGAATATATGTACATAAAAAGTATGTAAACAATTCAAAAGTATGAGGTACTTAACACGCGATATCAGGCTTTTCATGACGGTCGTTTAAGAAAATCTAGGTTACCAAACCAAAAGTGTCATAAAACGTAAGAGCTCGTATTGTGATACACGAAAGTAATAAAACCACAGTTTTACAGTTTGCAACCGATCAAATGGCGAAAACTAAGTCCATTACTTGATGTTAACAAAATAAAATGCCTCTATAGGCTATCGTATCAGTGTGTACAGTCCCTGACCAAATTATGTTGACCACGCCCCAGTATCCACCTTTTTATCTGGAAATCCCAACCCATTATAAAAATATTTAAAGTTTTAAGTAAAACTAATGATTAAGTGATTATATTATTATACCAAGAAAATAAATTACGCCGAGAATAGTATTTATAAAGATGGAAATTCTTTATTTTTCTTGTTGTTGCAACATTTAACAGTTTACAGTTTAGAGAGAACGATATATATTTTTTGAATTTCCTTATAATTCCATAAAAACTCAATTGTGCAATGTTGTTTATGATGTAGTGCTATTACTTCGTCACTGTGAATGTAAAATTATTATTCTGCTTCCCTTTTTTGTAATAATTTAGCATTAGCAAAAATTCCTCCTGTAAAGATTTAATCAAAGAACAAAGAGCCGCTTTACAAACTCTTTTAAAATCGGGTAAACATTTACAACGGGAAATTGCAAAAACCTCTACACAAAGACGGGTAAAATCATAAAAAAACAACCTTACAGAGATCTGACCGTGAAATTGTGTACCAGACTGTAAGTGATAAATTCGCTACAGTAAAAGCAATTAAAAAGACTTTGAGAAGATAAAGGCATAACACTTTGACTGGAACTTGCAGGCGCCGACTGTACGAAAATCGCTTAATGGTCCGGAAAGCTGTTAAAAAGGCCGCTTTTAAGGGCAAAAATTAAATATGTTCGTCTTAATTTTCGAAATGAATATCAATATTTTACAGACGAGCATTAGAAAATATTGCTAACTCGATAAACCGATCTTTATTAAAATAATGTTTGCATCCTTTAATAAAAAATTCTTTAATGACGTGATTTCGTTCTGTCTATTACAGCGGCGATCGCAATTTGACCAGAGACGACCTAGCGAACGTCTCACAGAGTGTGATTAGCGGAGACGAACCTGAAGTTACATTACATGAAGGACAATACGTAAATGGCCAACAAACCGTGTTATTCCTAGGTTTTAAGCCAGGACGTCGCATACCGACAAGACGCATATCTATGCAAGATGATGCCACGTGCCATATAGCGAAAAAGTTCCTTCGAAGAAAATTGTACAATTCTTTCAAGTTAAAACACAAGAAGACTATTGGACCTAATTGAGTGACGTACTAATACTCACCGTTTTCTCTCCTTAAGGGTGTGGGTTTAAGCTCACTTCATTGAAGTACGTGTAGTTTTTATTTTATTATGAAAAACTATGAGACATTGGGTGTTCCAAATAATTTGACCAGGAACTGTATATGTATATGAAAATGCATAAACTACGTTAAGACCACGACAACGAAGAATATGGCATAAGGGTTTAATGGCATTAAGAATACGAGCTGACTTCATAACTTTCAACTTTAAGTTCCCCTATTAACGCGGTTTTATGTACTTCTCTGCTAGTGGTAGCAAATAACTTCACGTTTAATAACGCATTAACCTTTTCGTGATACGCGGCCCATATTTTGTTGTTTCAGTTTCTACACCAATTGTGCATTAGTAAAGATATTTAATCTGAAATTCTATCAAAACGTGGATGTATTATATGTGTGTACATAGCCTGTGGGAAAACAATAGTTTAACAATGAATTGTATTGTGAATATTTAAATTATACAATATCCAGGGTCCTTATTTAATAAGAACTTACCGAACGAGACAAGTTAGTCCAGTTTGTGTAAGGACGGATTACATCATTAATCAATAGTTAACGGTTCACTATGTGCCTTTCATAATCAAACAATAGAATATAACGTCTCTGATTCCTAAATATTGAATATTTCTTCATTGCTCATCTTAGCACAATGCGATCATTTCAGTCTGTTACAAATAGACGACGTAGTAGTAGAAAATAACATTTCTTGATACGAAGGTGACTTTTATGTTTTTACAAACGACCACGCATGCTAATGAAATGTGTCATTCTCATTATTATTTTGGTATTGTTTATTAGTTTGAAAACAGTGGGAGCTTAGAAAATGACCGGGTAGTTTGTTTATAGTGAACTTTTAAAGAAAACAATTTTGTGAAAGAACGGCAATTTCACGTCTCGATGGATGATTTTTAATGATTTTAGTAAAGGCTTAACTAGACAGTAATGCATTGAATCACTTCGTTCAACTTTTGGTAATGATACACCGTCAGAAAGCACAATTGGTTTCAAGAATTTCGTCGTGGTTGTGCGTCAATCAATGGATCTGTTCCCGATGGATTCAACATAATTTTGCCGAAATTAAAAAAGGCTCGTGTTAATTGATGTAAGGAAATGCTCAAAGAATTCGACCGAGGAATTGCAAAATCCACATACAATATCGTAACAGGTGACGAAACTTGGATATATTCGTATAAACCGGAAACTACACAACAATCCACTGTTTGTTTGGGTGTTGAATTGGTAGATGAATTCCAAAAAGTTGTTCATTCACTTCCAAGGAAATTAGGGCCTGTTTCTTTGGTTGTACTCGACATGTCGCAAGCACTCCTGTACAAGATCGAAGAACAGTTAGTACTAGATGGTATATACAACAATTTATTTACCAGAAGTCGTCGATGAAATCGGGGAAAACAACCGAAAACGTTGCATAATTCTACATCATGACAATGCCAGCACTCAAACAGCACGTCAAACAATTGACTACTTGGAGGAGAAGAACATCGAATTAATGCCCACATTCACCTGATCTATCACCTAACGATTTCTTTCTGTTCCTGAATATCAAACAAAAAATTCGTGGACAGCGATTTTTAGAACATCAAGAAACTGTCGAAGTCTTCAAAAACCATGTTTTTTGAGATACCAACTTCAGACTGGAAAACATTTTTCGAGTAGTAGTTTGAACGCATGCAAATCTTAAAGGCGAATATTTTAAAATCCACTATACTATCGTTCCAGATAAAATTCCAAGTAGAATGCACGGTTACTCCTGAAAAGGGAATATGGGGATGATGAATTGTGGGATACGAATATAGTAATATAATCGAGTCGATGAGGTAAATGCCGGGTTAGAAATTTTAATGACGAATTGTCACAATGACAACTTCAACTTCATCATATTCTGTTCCATGCGAACTTACTTTTCATTTGTGCCGGATATTTTAGCTCGTTACTTTGTTGCTCTACTATACTTGTTTTCTTAGAGCACGGACGTTGTGGAACCATCGTTTAGGGTTTTCTAAATTTGAGTGATTTAATTCGTGAATTTAAGCAAAATTCCAAGTAGAATGCACGCTTACTCTTGAAAAGGGATGATGAATTGTGGGGGACGAACATAGTGAAATAATTGACTCGACGAGATGAATGACGCTCCTAGGGTACGAACTCTTCTTTTATCTCTGCTTTTATCTTTGATGACTAGCATTGCTCAAATTGTGCCAATCGTACTAGAACTATCTGAAATGACAGTTTCAATATACTGTATTCGTATAGCCCAATGTTATTTTATTCTAGTGCAGTTGTTTCAGATAATTGTAGTATTATTCTCCTTTATATTTTAAATTAAAAAATTGTTTGAGATCGAAGTGGATAATGGTTGGATCTGCAATTTCCTAAAGGATGCATACATCATTCCATTATAGAGCTAATTTATATCTACCAAGGTTCAAATGTAAGACGGGAATTCCGTAACTTGTCCCATTGAAGATAATAGTAGTAACAAGATTATGCATTCATTGCGCAACAGGATACCCTAATAACAGGACAACCACAATAAGTGAATGCAAATAATAATTTAAATATTTGTATAAACCATTTTATTCTGAACAAAAATGTATCTTTCCTAGTTTTTGTAATAAGTTAAAAAGCACCCTTCGTAGTAATAGTCGTTTGATTAATAAATAAAGAAAACAAAACTTAATGTTTCGACATTAATCTCTGCATCAGAAGTTTTATTAACAAGTCATAAAACGGAGGGTTGCTAAGGAATTATTGCTAGTCTCGTCCTTAAGTGTTAACATAAGTCAACTTTACTTCACCCAAGGTTTCAGTATTAATAGAATTTCTAAATAAATAAGCATTTTCTCCGAAGAGCAGACTTATCGTTAGTTAAGATGCGGAATTAATTCTACGGTGCATCTAACCGATATATGTAAATTAGTCTTTATAAATATATAAATTGTGAACTTGTAAATGTTTTGTAAATAAGACCAAAATCAGCTACACTCCTCCATTCCAATTTTGTATTATAACATTATTTTTCCTTAATTCCTATCTACAAAAGCCATTCTAAAGCACGTTCCTTGCCTACAAGTATGGAGATGAAGAATTACCACCGCTAATAATACGCCTTCTTTACATAAGATTAATGAATATCACAT
Source organism: Chrysina gloriosa (assembly GCA_038088585.1). Lineage (NCBI taxonomy): Eukaryota > Metazoa > Arthropoda > Insecta > Coleoptera > Scarabaeidae > Chrysina > Chrysina gloriosa. The sequence goes on along the minus strand of CM076089.1, from coordinate 9,568,260 downwards.
CATTATATATTTATTCATGTAAATGAAATACAAAAATTAATAGTACGGCGAGTAATCAATAATTAACATCCTTTACCCAGCGAAGATTTAAAAATTAATGATAAAGTGAATACCCTAAGGTTAATACTGTTATGCATTAAACATTGCTTAGTTCGGAGAATCATTTGAATTAGTCGAATTACAACTTACATAATTGATGAAGAAAGAACGCGTTGTATCTCTCCCATATAATTGTTTAGGAGAAAAAATATGTAGGTTCTGGAACCGCTCTAAAAGAAAATTGGAAAAGGTATCAAAAATGAAAATACCCTCAAAATGCATATTACATTTCAAAATATTCTTTAATCAATATTTCTTACGATCAGTACACCTTTTCATGCGTTGGAATCAGTCTTCAAAACACTTCTGCCATTTAATACGAGGCACGTCCAGAAAGTAAGTTCCGTTTCAATTCAACTCCGCTGTAGTGCTGCGACCGCAGTTCCGCACATGCGCGGTAGACGCTCTGTATCAAGGAGAACAAACGTGCGCCATTTTGAGATCGCTGTCAGCCACGTACGCTTTGTTGTGCTTGTTTACAATGTCGGTGTTGATTGAAAATCTCGCCGCTTGTAAAATCAGATCTGTGATTCGTTTTCTGAATGCTAGGAAAGTGAAAGTGAAAGTTAAGTAAACTATGCTCACGTTGGGTACCAAAGATTCTTACTGAGCAACACAAAAGAAAACGAATGGGTAGTTCACTTCAGTTTTTGACCCGTTATGATGAAGGCGGCGAAGAATTTCTGACACAGATAGTCACAGGAGATGAAACTTGGGTTTCTGACGACACCCCTGAAAGTAAGCGGCAATCAATGGAATGGGGGCACACTTCATCCCCAGCAAAGGTTAAGCCGAAACAAATCTTGACACCTCGAAAAATGATGTGCACAGTGTTCTGGGACTGGAAAGGCATCTTACTCATTGATTTCTTACCGCGTGGTCAAACAGTCAAAGCAGATATTTATTGCGAGACACTTAGCAAATTGCGCCGCGCAATACAGAATAAGCGCCGAGGATTGCTGTCAAGAGGTGTTGTTTTTCTTCATGACAACGCACGACCACACACTGCAAATGTGACGAAAAACCTCCTACAGGGATTTGGCTGGGACGTGTTTGACCATCCTCCGTACAGCCCTGACCTCGCTCCTAGCGACTTTCATCTGTCCTTACATCTCAAGTCTTTCCTTGGCGGTCAACACTTCAACAATGACGAGGAGCTGAAAAAATATGTTTCCAACTGGTTGAAGACACAGGCGGCAAACTTCTATGAAGAACGTATACAAAAACTTGTGCCACGCTATGACAAATGCCTGCAAAATTTCGGCAGTTATGTGAAAAAGTAGTTTAAGAGTTGTAGAATTTTGTGCAATAAATAATTTTTCTGTATCTGTACACAATTTCATTTTATTACCAAACGGAACTTACTTTCTGGACGGGACTTCCACAGTACTTCTATAGCTTATGCAGGTGTTGAAAAACTAAGATCTAAGTTTATCACACTTAAATAACATTCTGGTTTTCACATCTTTAGATGCCACTACATACCAAACAACAGAAGTGCTAAAATAATAGATATTACGAGGAAGAATCGAAAACTAAGCTCCGCCTTCTCTCTATGAAGTGAGCATGCATTTACAGGAAAAAATGTCTTTATTGAGCAAAAGGGAACATTTACGTTTATCTATTTTTCTTCAACATAATCGCCAAGTATTTCTAAACACTTTTCACATCCCGAGACTAATTTCTATCCTTTACTTTCATAGTTATTTAGTCCAATTTCCTTTAACCGTTTAAGGATTGCTTCTTTCACTTCATCATCACTAGCCAAACGTTTATCTCCCATGTTTCGAGATGACCAGGATCAGGTGAATGTGGGTAACTAAAGTGAGTGGGACCACACCACAACTTTTAGGTGATACGAGCTTAATTAGGAGTGGCGTTGCCGTGAAGAGGAAAAACATCATCACCCAATCTTCCCTATCTTCGATCTGTAATGGATTTTTTCTAAATCGCACAGTGTGATGCGGCATTAATTGTTGTTCCACGGGGCACCAATTCGCTGCAAACAGCTGCCTTGAAACCGGAAAACACCATCAGCATTATCTTTTGAATATGTGCCGTTGTTCTCACTTTCTTTGTTTTTCTTTGACTGTAGTAAATCCTTGTGTCTCCATTCTGTCGATGGGCGTTTAGTCTCGGGAATGGAAGTGTATCCAACATTTGAGGGTATGTTTCTATATGCCAACAGTCCTAAATTGAAGTCTGCACTTTTCTTTAAAATATTTTTCACCAGCTTGACCATTTGATTGGGGCGTAATGGGGGACTACTACTGTTCCATTTAAATTTATGGTCGGATGCGAATTATCTAAATTCAGCCGAGTCGAACTTGCAGTCAACTTTTTTATTGAAAGGTCACTCTTCCATTAAAGCGCCATTAAATTGATCAATCTCATTTTCATACGTTGTAACCTAATTGACAAATCACTTAAATCTCTTGTTCGTAAAATTGGCAACAATGGTTTATGATCTGTGCGGATCTTTCCTATTAAAAATTGTTATGGTCTTTCACAGAGCCCAGTTATTGCAGTATAAGTTTTTTCTATCTGTGCATATTTGCGTTGAGTCTGTCCTAACGTTCTTGGAGCACTAATAGATCAGGTGTCCACTCGCCTGATATTTGTTTTCGCTCTAGCACACCTCCTATGAGGTAGGAAGAATCCGTTGACACACAAATATCTAGGTTTACATTAAACATAGCTAGTACTGGTATTCTAGTTATGTCCTGTTTTAGCTCATGAAAACATGTTTGGTGATTCTCAATCCACATAACATCATTTAACACCTATCGTTAGCACGCATCTCTCATCCCCAGTAATGATTATAATGGGTGTAATCTAGTTTTTACCCTTCTTAGGTAACCATTCTTGAAAATCTTTCAGAAGGAATTTCCCTGTTAACCCTATTGCAAACTAAATAAAGCCTTTTGGTTTGTTGTCGTTCGTAGTTACTACAATCGTAATTTGATTAGAATTCAAAATTGTAATATAAATTATTCCTAAGACTAGAATTAATTGGAAATCTATTACATTCCAGCTTCTTAGCGGATGTAATAAATCGTTCATCTTGATAATCAATCGTAGGATCCATAATCGGTACCAACAGCCTGTTCAGAACAGAAATAGCATCCGAACATCTACGAAAAAAGGGGAATTACAAGAAACGACATATAATTAATTCGAACAGAAGTTCTAACGTAGCAACCTTTTACCTTCTCCTTCATTCGCAGTTCTCATTAAGCTTTTCAACGCGCGCATCTTATTTATCGCTTCTTGCGTTCGTTCTGCGACGAACAATTTCGTTTCAGCTAATAAAAGTGACCGGAGTCTCTTTTATTTCCGTATTTACACGGAACGGTGGATGTATTACATGTTTTCGCCACCACTGAAATAAAGTCGCTTTTTGCAAACATCTTGAAATAGAACATCTATCGCTATTTACCGCCATAAATGTTTTAAAAGCATTGTTGTTATTACATTTGAAATTATTATAAGGTTATATATCTGAAATCTATTATAATACGTAATGTCATAAAATAATAAGGATACTAAACCTAATTATCTTTCGCCAATAAATGATCCTGAGCGCAAACAAATTTAATTAGGTTAGTTTGCTTAATCCATTACCATTCGAGCTCGCACATTCGTTAATGGTTGAATCCCCTGTCCAAACTCTGCAAATCTGGTATTTTAGGACCCAATGCAACATTTAATTCTAAATCTAAATACCAATTGGACAATAACTGACAATTGAATTTAGGAAGTTATTAATTAATTTATTATTACGGGCTTAGGCGAGGGATGTTCTTTTTCTGCTGGACGTTTCTAACAGATGATTATTTTTTTCAACAAATTTTGTTTGACATTCTAATCTAACTTGTTTACATATCTAATGACTGTGACAGTTAATAAAAAATATGTCAATATCCTTTTTGATGGATGTAGCAGTTGGTTCTTGGTGAAGCTTGGTTTTACTTCTTCAAAATATGTGATATTAAAAAACACTTGACTTGTTGCATAGATCTGTAAAACAAGCCAAGTGTTTCTTAATGTCACATATTTTGAGAAGATATTAAAATGCAGCTGTTTAAAGTGATCCTTTGGATTAAAAATTGTGGAATTGAACAAAAACACATTATCAACCTGTAATTTGTTACAATTTCAAATGTGACTTTATGGTTAGTTAGCTTTCCTTAATCCAAACTCAATATTGAGCTTAGTTTTAACATGAACGTTAGTGCCAAGAAAATTGACACCCGTTCATACAAAAATTTACACTAGCATTGCGCCCGCATCCATCATTTGCTGGGAGCCATATTTGTAGCAAGAAAAAACAACTAAACATAAAGCCGCGTCCACACCTAACGAACGAGCGCGAATGAGCGCAAATTAACACAAGTGAACACAAACGTTAACGAATTGGAACGCACCTCAAAGAACGCGAATGTACACGAATGAACATAAACCGTTTGAATGCAGTCGCGCTATCAAAATGTACGTCGTTACACGAAGAAAAATAAGTAATCTTGGAGTTTTTCGTTTTTACTGTTAAAAGAGTTGGGAGAAACGAAAAAGAAGCGAAATCATCGATGGTGGGTGACGTTAGTATTCAAAAATAGATGTAAACGTAGCATGCACGTAACCGATGAACTCGCCGTTCGCACTGACCAAATGCGTTCGAACAGGAACGAACACTTTTTCTTTGATGGACCGACAATCGGCGGAAAGGATTCGAAGCTGCTCATGGACGTGTGCCGTCCACACTTCACACACAATGTTCGTTCACTTGTGATCATTTGTATTCGTTCGCGCTCGTTCGTTAGGTGTGGACCGGGGTTAACCAAGCTTTTAGCATCTTAAGCCGCGTCCACACCTAACTAACAAGCGCGAACGAGCGAAAATGAGCACAAGTGAACACAAACGTAAACGAATTGGAACGTACGTCGAAAAATACGAATGTACACGAATGAACATAAACGGCCGGAATTCGCTTGTTCGTGAGTGTTTTTTTTTCTTTTTTACTGTTAAAAGAGTTGGGAGAAAGGAAAAGGAAGCGAATTCGTCGATGGTGGGTGACATTAATATTCAAAAATAGATGTAAACATAGCATACACTGATAAATACACGCAACCGAGTCCGTCGTACCGTCCACACTGGCCAAATGTGTTCGAACACATTCGAACAGGAACGAGCACTTTTTCTTTGATGTACCGACAATCGACGGTTGTTCAGGTTCGTTCGTGCTCATGTGCCGTCCACACTTCACGCACAATGTTTGTTCACTTGTGCTCATTTACGTTCGTTCGCGCTCGTTCGTTAGGTGTGGAGCGGGCTTTATAAGTAGATGTAACTGTATTAAAATGATGAAAACACAATCGCGATTGGGAATTTTATATTCATACGCTGCCTTATTTGATACTTATTGTATTCCACGCATTCTTCACAGCTAAATTATTTTTATGAAGTTTATTGCTTTTATCATAAATATGAGAAAATTCTCGGACTAATTCTATCAGTTTTCCGTCATCAAATTTTTCATTATACAAAAAATGAACCCAAGTGATAACAATAATGCAGCGTGCCGGATATTAACCATAAATAAGTATATAAATTATCTTCCCTCATTCAAATGTCTCTAAATTCCAAATTCATCCCTCCATCTACCAAATATATGTGTCAGTGCTGATATAGGTGAACTTTGATAAATTTCGAACTTTACGGCGTATATACTACGGTTTACCTCAGCTTACGCACTTTCGTGTCGTGCTACGTTATAGCAGAATAGATGTGGCTTTACTCGATGTGCCACAATACACACATAATCAAAATTACTTCGACGATTAGTGGCGACATCGCTATTTGCAATTCACCTTCGTGAATTTATCACGTATGTAGATGGCTATTTTAAAACTGAAATTAGAAAAGTTTCTGAAACACGCACAGTTTTTATTAGGTCATATTTAATAAATTAATAACAATTGTAAAGTTGGAAATATGTGTTTAACCAAGTTGTCATCTTCAGAAGGAAAGTATTAGAATGACCGAGTTTTTGAAGGGAATACTTCTTAAGGTACACCGGACCAGCTCAAGCGTAAGCGTAAGCGTAAGCATAAACGTAAACGTAAGAGCATTAAATTTGGGCGGAGTTTCGCTTCGTGTGATAAACAAAGAAAACAGAGAGTATGATGTGCGAACGAGAGGCGATGAGCTACGAGGGCGGATTGATAATGAAGCTACCTAGCCCTACATGGCAGCACAAACACAAAAGCTTTTTTTTTTAGAAATTGCGATCTGTCAAACGTCAGCTGTTAAAATTTCACCCAAATTCATCTATTAGTTTAGTTGTTGTAGTCGTTTGAAGTAAGCAACTTTTGTGCTTCTTGAAAAATGGAAAAAGTGAATTTCGTGCAGTGATTAAACACTATTATTTGAAAGGGAAAACGGCGAAAGAGACAAAAGAAAAGCTCGATAAACATTACGGTGAGTCTGCCCCGTCAGATTACATGGTAAAATATTGGATTGCAGAATTTAAACGCGGCCGAACAAGCACTGCAACAATACCATCAACAGGAAGGCCAAAAGAGGTGGTTACTGAAGAAAATATCAAGAAAATCCTCGATATCGTTATGAATGATCGCCGAGTCAAGTTACGTGAGATTGTTGAAATGGTAAACATATCATATGAACGTGTATTCAACATTTTGCATGAACATTTGCATATGAAAAAGCTATCGGCAAGATGGGTGCCGCGTTTGTTGAGTGTCGAACAAAAACGAGTTCGACAGACCACTTCACAGCGGTGTTTGGACATGATAAAGCGTAATCCTGTTGATTTTTGGCGTCGATTAATAACTGTTGATGAAACGTGGGTCCACCACTACACACCTGAAACCAAAAATCAATCGAAACAATGGGTGGAAGCTGGTGAAAGTGGTCCGAAGAAGGCGAAGACAGTGAAATCGGCTGGCAAGGTTATGGCCACTGTATTTTGGGATGTACACGGAATATTGCTCATCGATTACCTTGAAAAATGATCCACAATCACAGGAAAGTATTATCGTGCATTATTGGATCAATTGATTGACGCAATCAAGAAAAACGACCACATTTAAAGAAGAAAAAAGTGCTCTTTCTTCAAGACAACGCACCGGTTCACACAGCATTAGATACGATGCTAAAATTACGTGAAATACACTTCGAATTGGTTGATCACCCACCTTATAGTCCAGATTTAGCTCCTAGTGACTTTTTCCTGTTTCCAAACTTGAAAAAATGGCTCGCAGGAAAAAGATTCATCTCAAACGAAGAAGTGATTACTGAAACTAACGCGTATTTTGAGGGGTTCTCAAAATCGTATTATTCAGATGGTATAAGAAAGTTGGAATATCGTCTTACTAAGTGTATTGAGCTAAAAGGAGACTATGTTGAGAAATAAATGGTTTTCGAAAAAAATGTTTTTTTCCTACTTAGGTAGCTTCAATATCAATCCGCCCTCGTAGAGAAAGGATACGTGCGTGCTTGCTTCGTCTGAAACTGAAGAAGAGACTGAGTGAGTATGATGTGCGAGCGCAAGTATTCACTTTAGACGTGCGTAAACCACACACACCAATTTTTTTCTATTCATTTCTAATGAAGACAACTTATTGTTAGTTGTTGAATTGCACGTTTACAAACCTTTCCGATAGGATTTGAGGAGAACTATGTTATTTTATAATATCAACTTCCTAATCTAGTAAAAGTAAAATCTTAGCGAGTTCCTAAAATTTATCTTTGAAATATGTATGTAATGAAACGCTGTGCATTCATCAACATTATACATAAATCTAATTTGTAGAGCGATGGTTTCGAGTCGAAAGATATTTCGGAGTGTTGTTTGGAGCACATACTATATTATCGAGCTTTACTGTGTCAATGTAAGCTGTTGGTTCGCATAAAGTAGTAGAACATATATGTAATCTGAACTCTATATACTCGTACAAGTCTTGCGATAAAGTAGTTTTCAAGAGCTATCCGAAACTAAAGATTGCTTTCGCCATATTTTAGGAAAATGTATTGGCCTTTAAAGTGCTCTTCAGTGTTACGAGTATAGCAATTTTCAACGATACGGTACGTATTGATCGTTTTGGTTATCGATAAAATTAGTATGTTATTTTACTTTCAATCGGCACCTATTTTGTTACTAAAATGTGTTGTTTACAAAATTAGAATTATGAACTTGGAGTTGCTGATATACCAATTAAGTGTATACACAAAGCTGACCCAAATTAGATTCGATTAATTACTTTAAGCTTTAAGCTTTATATTGAATGTAAATCTTGAGATGATGGCGGAATCGTCACTTTAAAACAAATACTAACCAAAGTTCGCAAATAATATCCTATTCCTTTGTTCTTGACGTTATACCCTACACCTTAGGGTACACAGACAAATACAAAGGGCGCCTCTTATGTTTTGCAAACAACCGCTTAGTGTACTATTTTCGTAAAATTTGACATTTATTATTCTAAAAAAAAGAGTGGCAGCTTAGAAATTGGCCTTATAGTTTGCTTGCAGTGAACGTTTAAGAACAGCGATTTTGTGAAACTATGCAAATTTCACGTAATAGTGGCCAGTGGGAAGACAATAGTTCAACTAATTGTATTGTGAATATTTAAATTATCGGATATCCAGGGTCCTTATTTAATAAGAACTCCTTACCCAGCGGGACAAGTTAGTCCAGTTTGTGTAAGGACGGATTACATCATTAATCAATAGTTAACGGTTCATTATGTGCCTTTCATGATCAAACAATAGAATATAACACCTCTGATTCCTAAATATTGAATATCTTTTCGATGCTGATCTTAGCACAATGCAATCATTTCAGTCTATTACCAAATAGACGTTGCAGCAATAGAAAGTGGCGTGGCTTCCGAAAATAGGAATATTTCTTGATACGAGGGCGCCTTTTATGTTTTTACAAACGACCACTAATTGGCGCTAATAAAATGTGTCATTACTATTTTCGTATTATTTGTTATTGTGAATACAGTGACAGCTTAGAAATTGACCGAGTAGTTTCTTTACACTGGACGTTTAAAACAGCAATTTAGTGAAAGAATGGAAATTTCACGTGAAGATGTTCGTTGGACGATTTCCTACGATTTTAGTAAAGGCATCAAACACAACTCAACAACAATGCATGGAATTGCTTCGTTCAACTTTTGGTAATGGAACACCATCAGAAAACACAATTGGTTTGCAGAATTTCGTCGTGGTTGTGCGTCCGTCAGTGCATCTGTTCCCAATGGATTCTACATGATTTGACCGAAACTCAAAAGAAAGGCTCGTGTTAATTGATGAAGAAAATACTCAAAAAATTCGACCGAGGAAATGCAAAGTCCAAATAAAACAACGTAACCGGTGAAGAAACTTGGATATATTCGTATGAACCCGAAACTAAACAACAATCCACTGTTTGGGTGTTTCCAGCTGGATTCCACTAAAGTTGCTTGTTCATGAAGCATTTTCAAGGAAATTAGCGCTTGTTTCCTTGTTCGTACTGGACATGTCGCACTCATCCCTTTAGAGAATCGAAGAACAGTTAATGCTGAATTGTATACAATAATTTGTTTGCCTGAAGTCATCACCGAAATCAAGGAAAGCAACCAAAAAGTTCGCATCATTACGCATCATGACATTGCCAACTACCACACAACATCTCAAACAATTGATTATTTGGAGGACAAAGTCATCGAATTAATCATTGTCCGAATTAATCTAACGATTTCTTTTTATTCCCGAATGTCAAAAATGCGTGGACAGCGATTTTGAGCACCTCATGAAACTATCGAAGCCTTAAAAAGCCATGTTTTTGAAATACCAACTTCAGTGTGGAAAAAATGTTTTGAGAATTGGTGAACGCATGCGAAAGTGTATAAATCTAAAAGACGAATAATTTTAAAGGCAATAAAAGAGTTAATAATAAAGAATAAGAAATTCCATCAGGACTCAAGGCGGAAGCAGTCAAGAAAATAGTAAAACCAATCCTATCCTTTAACTGCGAATGCTCAAGTACCACGGATAAACAAAGAAGTAAATTAACGAGTATAAAAATGAGATTTCTGCGATAAATGCAAGGCAAAATAAGAAGGGACAGAATTAGAAACAAACTACATGAATATATACAGATAACAACTGAACATCATACCAATAGAGACAACTATAGAACAGAGACAACTCAGATGCTTAGGACATATACAAAGGATGGAGCATGACAGACTAGTAAAGAGATTATATGATACTATAGAAATAGGGAAAGGAAAAAGAGGTAGACCGAAAAAGACTTGGAGGAAGGAAGTTAAAAGAGCAGAAGAAAAAAACGGAGAGTGGAAGGGAAACATGTATCCCAAAATTGGCCCGAAATAGAAGACTTTGGAAAGAAATGTGGAAAACGAGAATCGAATAAGAAGAAGCATGAAACAAGAAGAAAGTGTTTCTTCTCTACTTTTGGTAACTACTGAAATGGCGCCCCTCGTATATCACATTAACTGCCATGACTATAATATTTAATAGCCAGTGATATTTTCATTGAGACTTTGGCTATCAAACATGATACATAGCTACAATATAGTAATATGTCAGGCCATAGCTATCAAAAATGATATCACTTACAAGATGCAAATCTTGTAGAAGTTTGAATGTTGCCCTCCCACGATGTGCTCAAATATGTTTAAAAAGTTGTGTTTAAATTTCATCATTTTTGATAGCCAGGCAAAAATTGATCCCTACCATTCAAAATTTAGTCAGAATCAAGAAAAATTCTTCTACTTAAATTCAATATTGACAACTATGTATTACGAAAAAAGAAATTTTGATGGACTCTAGGTGAACATTAGCAAAATTGGTTGGAGAGTCAATGTGGTATAGGGCCTATAGGTCCTCTTCTAGTTTATGGTGTAGTACTAAAGTGTAGAGAAATATCCAGTCCTATAACTTGTTCATTTTTGTCCTTAACAATTTCAGTTGTACATTGATATAATTAAGAATCTTATGGAGTTCCATTAAAATTTACATTTATTCCCGAAAGGAATAACAATATAATACTTCAATTGTATTTGTAACTAAAATATAAAACGTATTTGCATGCAAATGCACTATTACCTCGCTTCCGTAACGGAGTTGTATATACGGAGTACCTGCTGGTCCATTATTTAAATTAAAGTTTATGCAACAGAGACATGCCTCATTTATCGCGAATTTTACTAAGAAGATGAGATGTGCAGCAGCTATAATCTTCTTTTAGAAACAATTTCCCGTACTCGTTTTCGTAATTTATTATGTAGCCGTCGTACTAACTTTCAGAACCTTTAAAACTAACGGTTTTTAATCAAGATTATCATGGTCTTGAGAAACCAAAAAACAAATCAGATTGAGTGTACGGAAATATAAAAGTTTACAAACTAATATCGATGATCAAACTTGAGGCTGTATTCATTTAAAAAGAGGGTCTACAATTATCATATCCAGCACTTTAGTTGTCACTGTAAAGAAGAAACTAGCGCTACCATCAAAACTTGTCCTAATATAACCGCTAGCACATAATACGTAGATATACATATATACATTTACGCAAATACATTACTTGATCAGTACGTCGTCTTTTATATAACAATACACGACCATGCACCGATGAATCTTTCATGGAAAAGTGCTCTAGATAAAACGCAGTTACTTATGAAATGTTTAGAGAGAGTAAGTGCTTGACGCTTAAAATGTCTCACTGAATTGTATTTCTTGCTCCAGGGCGTAAATTTTTAATTCATTGGCTTGCGCTACATACTAACACTGGAGACTGCTTTTTGCGGAAAGGTAATATATAGCTATAAAAAGCTGCCTTTAGAAATGTCTTTCCGAGCGAAAATATCCCCAATGTTCGCAGCAGCTCTGGGTGAAACTGTAAAAGATATAATAGTAATAAGGGTATGTGGCACAGATACTTAATACCTTTTATGTTCAATATACGAGGGAAGTTAACAAAGTACTAGACGTTTGGCTGTAATTTTTTTATTTCGCCAATTTTCATCGAAATTACGATGCAGTCTCTGAATATAATCTCCATTTAATTGAATACACTTATCTCAAGGTGAACCTCATTTCTTTAAACGACTCCCATAGATAGACTGTAGTTTTAGATTCTGCAAACTCTGTAAATACACCTTGCAGCGTTGAACCCTCTTTGAATGAAAAGCAATTGATAACACTTTGTGATGTGATGCAAAAATACGTTTGTGTCAGTCAAGTGGCTCAAATATACTGAACAATATGGCCTGGGATTGCTGCGTAAACGTGGCCTGACCAATAAACCTATAAAATATACGCAATTGGGTCAACTTTCTCAAACGTCCTTAACATCCCTCGCAAAATTTGATAATAAATCTATTCCTATGTTGTTGTATACATGTACAGTGTAAGCTCCCGTAATGTAATGTAATGTAATGTAATGTAATGGAGTAGGGTCTGGCCCAAAGTGGCCCTTTGCACTGCGACCACGTTGATCTATTGTGCTTCCCCTTGTTTTTATTTATTTAATACGTCTAGGAACAGGATCAGCTCCTTCAAAGGGAGTGTTAATACATCCTCTTCACTCAGCGTATATGCATGTAGTATTCTGTATCTCCTATGGCCTAATGCCCCACAGTTAGTGATCAAGTGTTCCATTGACTCCTCTTCTTCACCGCAGAATCTGCAAGTGTCCGTTTTGGATAAGCCCATTTTGTGTAGGTGCTTGTTGCAGGTATAGTGGCCTGTGAGTGCCCCCGTCAGTGTCTTTAAGCTTCTCCTGTCCAGTTTTAGGGCGAGGTCCGCCCTCCTAGCGTCGTTGCTCAGAAACTTTTTGGAATGTTCCAGCCCACTGGTATCATTCCAGTGTTTTGTTGTGATGGATGCTGTCCATTTCTTTATCTCCCCTTTAAGGAGACCTTTATTAAACCCAAAAGATGAGGTAGGTCCACTAAAGTTCCTCTCAGCCCCTTTTTTGCGTAGATGTCTGCCATCTCATTTTTTCCGTGCCCCTCGTGTCCTGGTAACCAGACCAGAGTAATCTGGTTCTGAGTAGCCAGGGCGTAAAGCATGTTGTGACATTCCAATAATATTTTGGACGTAATTGTACAACTGCTCAGGGCCTTAAGAACTGATTGGCTATCCGACAATATTTTGATTCGTATTCCCATGTGTCTCCTTTCGGATAGGATTCCTACAGTTTGCAAAGCTCTCGTAAGCGGGCGCTCATGTTCCAAGTGTTTTCGTCCGACTATGGGAGATATCCGCTTATGGGATAGCTCGAAAAAAATTCTTTATTTGACCTGCATTTTTAAGGTAATGAATGAAAAACAGTATAGTATTTCCGTAAATTCAGTTATAATAAATAGCTTTTAAACCAATTTCATTACATAGCAAAATAATTTATTTATTTAATTTTCTATTTTTCAAATGCTGCAATGCTATAAAGTCATCTTTTACAAAGCGTTTCGAACGGACAATTTGCTTCAGTTCCACATCATATGATTTTATCGAATCAGAGGCCTGGTCATTGACTTCGTCCTCTTCATCCTTTCAATCGTTTACTTCCATAGTGTAATTTTCATTTTCTGATTGAATTTCTATGTCGTTGGATTCAGTGGGGATCCCTTCATCGATATATAAAAATTCTTCCAAATGTGTATCACTCAATTCGGCAAACCCGTTTTCTAGATTTAAAAGTGTTAACACTGGTAGTTTTCATCCTCGGCATCAAATGCTGGAAGATGCAATTATCTCTTACGAACGCTGCTTTACGAAAGCAATTTTTCATAGTTGCTGCTTTGTCTTCGTCCCACGCGGCTTTAATGACGTATAAAGCCTCAAGTACATTGATACATCTTGCCAGCTGTAATCCTGAATTGGCTGCATTCATGTTTGATAATGTGTACTTCAAAATGAAGCCTCTGTAATGAACCTTGAAATTTTGGATTATGACACCCTGATCTAAGAGTGGACGTACTGCAGGTTAAAATTATATTAACATTGGTTAAATTCAAATCTCTAAAATGAGATACACATTATCCAAGAATAAAAGAACTTTTTCTGTGATCTCATTTTCTTTCTCAAATTGCTGCTACCATTCATATCTCGCGTCATCCATGCCTTCTGTTGGATTTGTAATTTGCTGTTAGGTTTTTCCTCTGACAGTTTACCACGGTTACATTTGCCAAATTTCAAGGCGAAAGATTTATCAGGTAAAGAACGGAAAAATAACCCACTTTCATCAGCATTGTAAATATTCTCTTGGGGATATCCAAACAATATAGATGGAAGCTTTGCCTTGAACTGGTCGACGTCCACCTGAATTACATCTAAAGCTTCGCCAGCCATACGTTTGCAAGTAATCTTATGTTTTCTATGCCATTTTTGTTGATTATTTCATTTTTTTGGTTCAATGAAGGTATATTTTTCGCGGTGCAATTCTAATATATACGTACCGTACGTATCGATTCAAAAGGAGTGAAAACAGCAAGGGCAAAATAGACAACACGTACGCTGAGCATAATAGCTAGTAAAAGGGGAATCACCGCGTTAGCTGAGATTTGTGGCACACACTACGCATAAGAGTGTGTAAAAGGGGAATCGCCGAATTCATTGCGATTCGTGACACACACTGAGCATACGACTATGTAAAAATGGGAACACCGGATTTATTACGATTCTATTTATTTAGAAAGTCTTTTCCACGTCCGCTTATGAGAGATGTTTTGCACCAAATATATAGAAATATAGTGTCCGAGTCCATCCTTTAGAGCTATATATACAACGTCCTGAAACCATTCGTCAGCAATAGACCTAGTCATCGAAAAATAATCTGTAACACACAGCAGTTTTAGGCAAACTTGAATTATTATAGCACGATTTCTGTTTGATGATTGAATTCGAATTCGATCTCGTTGGAAATCGCTCGGTTGATTATAATTTGCACGGCCCCTTACTCCGGTTTCAGCCAAATTTAATCAGGAAATCCCAACGCTTTCTATGGTGGTGCAATTCGTATCCAATACTATATCAACATGTTCAATTATTTCTTCTTAATTGTGGCGTTTTCAGTCTATGCATGTTTCAGTTCTAGTCCCCAGATTCAAATTCTTGCAAAATGAAAAAATGCTACAGACGTTTGTTAATATTTGCTCTAACTATTGCTTGTTATTTGTGGGAAAAATGAGGTAGTTTAAAATTTAAGTTTAGGTAGAAGGAAGAATAACGAGGAAAGCGCAGCCTAGACGAAATAAGTTAACTTCTTTTGATGTTTCTCGAGCTTTCGCAATAATTTATTGCTTTTTCAGGGGTACATCTGAAGTTTCGTAATTGGCAGTTTAAAGTTTAAGTTAAACTGATATTTCGCATATATACACCACGAATGTTTAAGGAGATAATAACAAGTAAAACATCGGTAAAAGATGATATAAATAACATTTAAACCGTATTTTCCTTTCCGCCACTTTTTTACTTTATATAAGTTAAATTCCTCCAAAGAAACTAATATTTCTGCAACGTTATAACTACAAACCTCGTAGTGGTAATTACGAAGATTATCCACAACGAACTCCGATCATTAAATGACAATTAACTAGCTCACTCATTGATAATGTTGATTGGTACGCGATTAAGTGCTTGTTAGTTAGTTAAGTCCCAATTATGGGCAGAATGGGAGAGATACTTGTGCGGTTTGTATTGCTTGTACAGGAATGAAGGTAATGTGAATTCATCAGTCTGTGCAAAACTTTAGTAATTTAATCGGATTAAAACTGTTTAGGATGGATGAAACTTCTGAAAATAAGATTTCAGATGCAATTCTAGAATCATCTCGAAGCATTTGAAAGACATTCGTACTCGTACGAGGGACATTGCTGCACTTAAATTCTTCGATCTACTATGATGTAGATTCCCAAATATTTTTTTACTTAAAGTATTAATAAAATCAAGTATATATAAAATAAATAAAAATAACCCTCATCACATTTTTCGGAAATAGTTCCAGATATGTATTTCCCCAACTAAATTGCCATCATCAGTGGAAAACTAGGGGAAAACAACGAACATGGCGCATCGAACACCGCATAACAACTTTCAAGCACTGCACATTGATCATCGCACACTGTATGCTTTCACACACCAAATACAAGTATTGACACTCATGTGCAGTGCATTAAAGTTTTGCAGTGCGCGGTGTTCGTTGTGGGCATTAATCAGATATCGCTGGTAGCACTGAATTCCCCCAGTTTTCCATTGAGGATGGCAACTTGCCTGGCGAAATACGTATCTCGAATTATTTTTGAAAGATGTGGTAAGGGTAAAACAGATATCCAAAATGAAGTAAGTAAAATGATTAACGTTTGGTTTTTACTTCTTTCCAGACGGATTATACCAGGCATCTCGACGATATCATCAAAGAAACAGAATTACTAATCTTACGAGCGATCCAAAACCACTTCCTTAGCGAAGACCATAAACCAGCAGTAGAATTGTTAAAGCAATGGGAAAACAGCTCGAAGTTTCTTACAGAAGGTAAAGTATACGTATAGCCAACATTTCACTTGGACATTAAGAAACGAAGCTGACACAAATCAAAGATGTTTTTACTTTATTAGCTGGCGTTATTTCGCTTTTAATTCTCGAAACCGGTGTTCGTCTTCTGATTTATTATCGTTGTTTCTCAACTAAAATTTACGATAAAAGCTCGAGGCCAGAATAAATAAACACTACCATTAATTTGTTTTTCTTTCAGTCAACGAAAACCGAACGATGACAGAGGAGACGGCATTGTTCATAAAAAATTAGAAAACTTGAACAACATCTGGAAAGCTTTACGTGATAATGAAGCAACTTCGGAAGACATCAAGCAAACTGTCGTGAAACTTGAGGGAAAAGGTCGAGTATTATTCGACGCCGTTAAAAAGGAAGGTACTCTGAGTGCAGGAGGGAAGTTCGAGTGGGTTGATTCGGTTCTCATCAAGGTAGGATTTTATTACATAATACAACGCAGTCGAAATTTTTCGGGTGCGAGATAATTGAGATGTCACCCTCACAATTACGAAGGGTAAATAAATAAAAATTTCAATCACAATGAAGTTGATATATTTTGTATGGAGTTGTTTTTTTAATAAGTCTTTTCTTCGTTGGTGTTAATTATTAATTAATTACTAAATATCAAGTGACCTAGCATACTTAAATCTTGACTCTTAAAATAGATAAGAAAAGAATTTCAGATCTAAACGAAATCTTTATGTACCCGTTACATATAAAGAAATTACAGAGACATTAGAAAAATGTACGAGGAAGGAGCAGAAACTAAGCCGTGTTATTAAACCAAAAAATTATAAAATAATGTCTTTTACTGTTGAATATTATTATTATATTGTTGTTTTCCAATCGATAGAAAAATAGATAAATGCAAATTGTCTTTCCCGTTCAATTGTCCTGTATGTGTATACATGCTTCATAGACGAAGGGTGTAACTTAGTTTTTAATCCTTCCTCGTATTATATTTCAAATGCACCTCCATTTTGTGCTTCGTTCTTTAACAAAGCCCTTAATGGCGCCTTATTTTTTCTATAATCTGTATAATCTATATTTCAAAACGAATGCATACGTACATACAAACAATGTCTCTATTTTGTTGTCATCTTGAAAGGCATTTCAGATGCATTTCTAAGTAGATGTAGTACCCATTTACCACACATAATCAACTAGGTCATTTGAATGCTAATTCCCCTTTGATGCAACCGCCACAATTAGAATTTCAAAGTCTGGAAAGTAAACTAAATTCCGTAACCTACTGTGCAAGAAAGTTTACGTTACAATCTCACGACAATGAGCTGACCGCGCCATCAAAGTGATAGTGACATTTGGCGTTTTTCAGTGTCTTCAAAATGGTCATTGGCTGCTCATCGATAATGTAAATTTATGCAGTCCGGCTGTGCTCGACAGACTTAACGCACTATTGGAACCCAATGGAACGCTAACGATTAGCGAAAGAGGTGTTGATGAGGACGGGAAAATGATCGAAATAAAACCGCACAAAAATTTCAGGCTATTTTTAACGATGGATCCGAAAAATGGAGAAATTTCCAGGTATTTAAACTATATAAATCAACAAATTGATGAAGTTAAATGTAGATATTTGGAAAGAATATCTAATCTAATAAGGTGCTCCGGGGTAACTGGCTCATGATTATATAATATGACTTTCAGTTACCTTCATAAAATTGTAATTAATTAATAATAATATAATAATTGATTAAGTAACAAGCAGTTTTTGACTACAAGATACTTCATGATTATTAACTAATAAACAGACCAAAATATTACATACCATTTAAGATATATTTTTAACATTATATATTTTTATATAGAAATATATTTTTTATCCTATTGGGCCAGTTATCCCGTGAATTTGGGGTGACCAGGCTATATGCTATAAGAGCACTGCAGAAGATATCCGATCTATTGTTGTCCATTCAATTGATTTCGATGGAAGCTCATTGAACATTTGAAAACAGCACTTTGTTTGACAAAAATTTATTTTAAAAAGTATTGAACTTCTCACAACAACAAAATGGCTCCAAATGAAGTAATGCTTGTTGTTCTAGAGAGATAGAAAAAAGAAGATGAAGGTGTGCCAACGAAATAATTCACAAAAATATGAAACAAATATATAGATATGAATAACCCCTGGCACAGTTACCCCCTGCGTCCAGAAACCCCCGAGCACCTTATATCGAATAACACCAAAAGGACTATAACATATTCGACCAAAAGGGTAGAAACAAATACACAAATCTCGAATAACTGTTAAATTTTTACTTTATTTGCCTTGATTTTCTTGTGAACTTTCTGTCTTTCAATTTTTCAGTAAGACAAAACAATTTGAAAACTTCAATTACGAGCGTAGATTGAAAAGTTTCGGGATGACGATGAAAATAAAATAATACGGATTCAAGTTATATTTTATTTTTCAATATAACCCCTCGAAGCTCAACACACTCGATCTAACGTCTTTCTAGCTTCTCCAGTCACTCTCGGAAGTGACTTTCTTCGAGGCTCTCAAAGTAATCGTTTAGATAGAGGCTCAGTTATTGATTCAACCAAAATCTCTTTCCACCCGGAAATGTTTTGAATTTCTGGAACAGATCTGACGAGCACAAATCAGGCCCATACAGTGGATACGGAAGGATTTCGAACTTCAATTCTATCAATTTTTGTTGAAACGATTGTACATGAATGAACGGGTGCATTGTCGTGGTGAGACAACACTTTTTACTTAAGATATTGTGACCCTGCCGCTGCCACTCAAATGTAGACCATCCGCGGACGTTCCTCCGTTACCAAGCAAATAATTTATGTCCAGAAAATACAACAATTTGTTGTTGATGTCATTATTTTTTGAAAAAGGGTATTATTAAATTTGTACACTAGTTGGTTAGACACTATTTTACCTTGTCAGAATGATACGGATAAAAGCAACACGTTTATATGATTGATGGTTAGTAGTTTCTCATAAATTTCATCTCTCGTACCCAAACCTAATTCTCAGATTATACGTTCCAGCCGAAACAATCAGACAATCTTGCAACGTAAAGTATTTCGTTAGTTTTTCGACATCGGCAACAACATCCTCATGTAGTGCATTAGGCTTTTATACAGAAGAAATGTGATATGTGCAGACCCATGGACATTCCACATCCATAACTATCGGCCAATAGTAGAATTTTGGGTTTCGACAAATTGCTCTTTCCCTCCTGGATCTTTACGGCCTTGTACATTCCTTTTATGGATCATTCCTTCGTTCCGCGGTTTTGTTCTCCATACTTAACTCCTACTTGTTTGTCTTTCTGTTCGTAGTCATTTGTCGCTTAAGCACAGATTTCATTGGTATCCAATAAACCCGTCTGCGTTTCATGGCACACCTGTACTGCTTTGTTTATTTGTTCGTGAATATTTGTCGTCTGAACATGAACTTCCTTAGTATCTAGTAAGTCCATTTACGTTTCAGCATCAAACAATGTTTCTTGGTAAGCCTCAATGCTTATTGTTAAGTTATTAATTGTTTTATGTGTTATCTATAGTTCGTTGCTTAATCTTTAAACGATCAAACTCATTTGTCAACTTTTGTTAGTGTTCATGGAGTTCGTCAAGTTCAAATTCAGTCGAAGCAAGCTTACATCTAATTTCATCCATTGCTTGTATTTCAGTTCTGTTTTTCTCTTCTCCCCCATAGTTAATAATTGCCAGTATCAACTATTATTCATTGATGTACGAGAAGGCACCAGGTCAATTCTATTTTTATTTATTTTTATATTTACAATCTCGTCCGTCTGTGATCTTGTAATAGGCATAATTGTGTTTTTACATTATTATTGATATTTTATATCTAGGGTAAGATAATCGTGTCGTCCCAGCATATCCCTAACAGCTGGAGTAGCCAATCATTGATAAATGTGTACAAATTTGAACTGCTTTGCCACACGACAGATGGTTTAGGCGCGTGCCGAGTTCCATTGGTTGCTCCAGCTGTTACCGATGCTGGGACGACACGATTATCATACCTCATTTATATTTTGGCAATGGATAAGTTTCTTGTTAGATTTCTTCCACCCAATGAACACACACACACACAGCTGTGGTCTGGTTCATACCAAAAGGTCCCAACTTTTTCCCAGCTCACATATGTTTTTGTATACGAAATTTGTATTTGTAGATACGTAGGACCTACAGATGAAAGACAATCCAACGCGGCAGCTCACCGGCAATGATCCCATACATCGTAGTTACAATACTGAAATCGTTTAATTCACTTCCGTGATTCTATAAAGTTTCGGTTATCTTTTTTGTGCTTTTTGCACTACGTAAACAGCACTATTTAGCAGAGCACGAATACACAGCAATCTCACGTACTCACGACGATTCAGATATGCCTTTGCCCTCTTCGGAACCAATTCATTGCCTACAAACTACCGTTTTGATGGCATTTTTGTTTCTGCTGTGTAATAATGTAGCAATCCAGGTCTCATCCATGGGGTCACGAATTGTCTCTCCAAATCCGTTGGATTCCTCGTAAACGCTTCCAAGCAATAGGCAATGCGCCCCCATCTTGCAGAAAACTTTTAAACCCAATTCATTACGTAAAATACGAAGTAGTCGGTCATAAGAGATGCCCACGTCTTCATGGCTTTGACACATTGTTATTCGGCAATCTATCAAAACAATGTCATGCATTTTTTCCGCAATTTATGATGTGATAGTCGTTTTCGGACATCCT
The DNA here is from genome assembly GCA_038088585.1 of Chrysina gloriosa. NCBI lineage: Eukaryota > Metazoa > Arthropoda > Insecta > Coleoptera > Scarabaeidae > Chrysina > Chrysina gloriosa. The sequence goes on along the minus strand of CM076089.1, from coordinate 9,546,839 downwards.
GAACGTGGTTCATCACGCTTGAATTCGAAACCCCAAAAACTTACAGTGGAAAATGAAGGTGATGAATCTTCAAGAACGGCATCTAACCTTGACTTGATTTCCATTGCGCTTTCCCCTTCCAAAAAGAACAATTTGATAACCACTCGAACTTCATTTTTATCCATAATTGAAAACACAAAAAGGTGCTTGACTTAAATGCTTGTCAAAACCAGACTATTTGACAGATCGATGTAACGTTTGCAGTGATATGGAAGAGTTGCCGATACAAATATTTTGGAAAAATAGCAACCCCCTAACAGCGAATTCCGAAACTTGTCAATCTACCCTCGTAGATAGTGTTTTATTATAACTTATAAAATGACCAAGAGTAATAATAATAATAATTCGACTCTTCAATAACTCATCGGAAATAAATCACTTGAGTTAGCTGTTTTACAAATTTGTTTTCCAAGTACTAATAAGGCATTACCTCACCTAAATTTCAACACCAAAATGTGAGAGAAGAAGCGAAATAGCGATATTAACTTCGCGTTCAGTGTCTTATGATATAAATAACAAAAAGGAAAGGAAATTATCCTCCAAAAATTGTTTTCAGGGCAATGAGGAACCGAGGAGTAGAAATCTATCTAACAAACGATTACCAAATTAGAAGTAATTTCGATATTAAATCGCTGATTAATCTGAAAGGCATATCCGAGAACAATCTCATTGAACTATTGTTGAACATGCATAATTTCATTTGCGATTTAGTGATAGGTACGTATATAAATATATTTTCCATCTGTTGTACGTACATATGTATATCTAATTCTAATTTCTCTATTTCCAGCTGATAAACCTAACGTGGAATCTATCTTGCAATCTGCTTTCTTAATATCACAACAGCTTAAAAGGGGAATTGAAATGGAAGAAGCTATTACCGGCACAATAGTGGACGTGTACTATAAATCACGTTCCGATTACGATTTCAACAGCAACGATCCCGTTAGCGTGATTAAAAATGAAATACGTAGAAATCTAAATGAAGACATAAATAAAATGTCCGATATAGTGAAAGCGTACGATTCGGGTATTACTTTACGATCCAGAGATTTGGACTTAAATACGGATTTGACGAAAATAAAGCAACAAATGGCTACGCTTCGAAAGTATTGCCAACAAACGCCGCAGCAATCGCATACGATACTTTACTATTTTATGGCGCATTTTTATTCGGTATCTAGCACAGATGATTTACGTTTACGTTATATTTATTTAAGTAAGATGGTCGCAAGTCAAAAGTATCCTGAAATAATGCACTCGATCAACGAGTTACTGTACAAGTTATTCGCATCTATTTCTTGTGGCGTTACGGAATTACCGGTTGATAGGAAATGGTTACCGGACACCAATTATGGGAATGTTTACAAATTTTTGGGAAATAGGGTGTTTCTCCAACTCTATTTCTCGATCCACAAATACCTAAACCATGCCCGAATTCGGAACGCATCCAAGGATGAGTATTCCTTCATGAAATACTCGACGAACGTAAAATCTGGAAAAATTCAAGACAGCATAGGCGATATAGTTGTGAGAGAAGCTGCTACGTTATTAAAAGGGTGTGATCACCTTTTAATCCGGATATTTAACGATGAAAACCTAATTATATCAGATGGACAAGTCATAGAAGTCATATCCCTACTTCAATGGCGTTTCGATTTACACCAATTGTTGACGACAAACGTGCATAAGCTGAAGCCAGAGGAATTGAAGGAAGTTCTCTCCAATTTACACGTCCACTATAAATGGTTTATAAAAAATAGTATTAATAAAGTTACGTCCCTACTTAATACGAGAATTGACGAAGAAATTTCGAAGACTATATCGATTATAAATTCGGAACTGACTACCTGTTTCGACGGCCTGAAAAAGATGGGAAATCGTTTCAGAAAGAAATCGGTGAAACCTCCACCCCTAATTAACGAGGCGCAATTAACGGTATTTCCGGAATATCATAAAATGCTTGATATTCTGAATTTATCGAAGAACGAGAATATCAGCAAGATTCTTTCGAAATTATCGAACGAAAACTTCGTACTCGATCTGATTAACTTGAAAGTTGAAATGGACTACGAAATGAAGGAGACTCCAGAAAAATACGCCCTAGTGAAAGAGATCTTTGAGAAATTCCTAGATCAAACTGGGAATGACCAATATAGGAAATCTGACGTGGATTACTTGTTGATCTCGAATTATTTATCGTTAATATCAGTCTGTCAAACAAGAAGCAACATCTCTGAAACTATCATCCCCGATTTATCTGTACCACCTGCATTAGAAGGGGTTCTGAAACGGTTTGGAATCACAAAAGACGAAAGGCTTCTTCACGAAATTACGAGTTATATCACGCAATTTTTGTTGCAAAATCCATCCGTAACGCCCTGCAAGTATTTAAAGTATAAAAACGCGGATAATAATATAAGCGAAACGGTGCTGAGCTTACACAATCCGATCCTAACGTATTTGTTTAGTTCCATTTTACTGAATTCCGATAGTAAAACTTTCAGTCTTCAAGTCAACCTGAAGGATTACCACAACGCAATGGAGTTATACAATAAATTCAATCGATTATTATGGAAAAATACCTATCAACTTTCTGACGTAAAATGTGATTTCATGTAAGCACATTTGTGTAATTTTATCATTTAAATCTCCCGATTTTTGGATTTCCTTATTCTGTTCAGAACATAAGTACAGTAGGTAACACAAGAGCGGTGGTGTACAGTGCGTTAAATATAGGAACGCACTTCATGGATTACACTCCGCGAAAGCTGTGTTATAGCAATTAGGCATTAAAATCACCAGATTTAATACCTCGTGATTAATATTAAATCGACGTCTGTGTATCTAGAATTGCCATTATTTATTGTTCAAACTTACTTATAATATAATTCTTGCATATTGCAGATACTTAGAAAAGGAATATGTAACACGAAAAGTTACGATCTTTATACAAAATCTCTCAACATCATTGAAGGTGTACGACGTCTCCAAAAGCTTTCCGGAATTAGTGGAGCTTTGCATCGAGCAAGTTAAAACCGTTCAAACGAATTTGAAGGATGAAAAGGAATTTTGGTGTGTTTTCCTACCCGAAAGTTACAAACAAACCCAGAAATCACACACGTCGCTAACATCGAACATAAATTCAATTGCTAATTGCTACATCATCACAAGTTATTTAAATGCGTTATTAAACTCTAAATTGCCGCTCATAGATCCTTACACGAAAGCAATTTTAAAGAAGAAACACGTTGCAAAGCAAGCGGAGAATTTCGAAATATTAAATTCGAGCTTTGAAATACAAGGTGAAATCTATAGTAATGTAGAATTTCCTCTGTGTCCTATAATAGCTGAAAAAATTGGAGATATCTTTATAACGCAGAGAATGAATTAAGTAAGGAGATAGCTGTGAGACCGCAAGTACCAAAATATGGATCTTTGTTGCAAGTAAGATTATATTTGCTATTAATAGTTTTTGTCTTGATAACACTGAGATACAAAATTAAACTTCTTGAACCTTACATGAACCGAACTAGATGATTCCTATAGAATTCTTCCTGCTAATTCCGAATTATTTCTGTCCCTACTATTCCACTCACGCAGAAAACTGCAAAACTTCGCATACTCCAACTGCAAACCCAGTACTAAGACTACAACTTTTAAATCGAAATTTGCCATTCAAATCCCCGGTACCCTATTTTATCCAGTAGTAACTTCATGCTTTCATAAGACTCCCTCATGTTGACAGCATGAGCAATGACAATAGAAGGAATTCCATTTCTATAAAATCTATCTTCCGAATTGTGATGCTAACAGATTGTCTCTGGTAAAGCGTTGAGATCATTACAGAATAGCTGATCATCTTGTTTTGAAACTTAATGCTGCAGTTCTTGCTGCCTACTACGAAATGTGCATATTCTTGTCCATTCATCTAATAAATGACATAAACCTTGAAGCTAGGAGTTGTTCTTGTTTTTTAACAAATTCACACTATGGACTAAGTCACGTCGATCTGACAAGTTCAAGATCTGGTGGGGATGGTGCGCGCAGGTCCATAGAATTGCGCAGCTATAAGGCCTATTATAGCTGAAGGGAGGTTTGGATATTTTTGTTCTTAACGCATTTGATATGTCAGCGATTTTGGTTGTATAAATCTAAAGACTGGTGCCTTAGCTTTCTCCATATCATTGAATCTGTGAACGGCATGCGACAATGCGTCAAGGAGCTGGGAAACACATGTTAAATAGCAGATATGTGGGGCCCAAACCTTATCTTGATCTCCATCCTTATACCCAAAGTGGAGAGGCTTCAATGTCACTTCAACAAACGTAATAGAAGTTGTCAGGACTATTCACACAGTTGACTGATATTTTAATGTTAAGAAATAGATTATACAAAGAGTGAGTGGTTCACAAATTTTGTTAGTCAAAGTGTGATGCGGGTAATAGAACTTCACAAACGCAAGTGTAGAAATGAACAATTTAGAACATAACGCGTCGTGCCCAAGCGCGCCTAACGCCCTGCAATTGGTTATTGCTGCAAAACCCCATTTATCCTAACTAATATGCCATTACATGCAAAAAAATTCATAGTTAAAGCGGCGTTGTTTTAAAGCGGCTTCAAAGTTAGAAATTCGCAGAATTGAAGAGGCAAGATATGCGAATTTGGGGTTAAAACACACAATTAAAAGAAATGATGGGGGATGGACATATTCAGATTTAGCAGGCAAAATTTTACATGAAGATCAGAGAACTGTTCCTGCAACAAAATCGTTGTATACCAGTGTAATGCTTGCAACTGTAGTGTAGTATTACTGAAATTATATTATATCGGTAAAACTTCTCACTACACAGATTATTTAATTAAATCTGGTGACACATGTTCCGCTAGCAACACAGCTAACATCTTCAAACCGCAGCTTACCAAATGAATTCGGATTTAATAAGTAATTGTGTAGTCAGAAGTTTTATCCGTGTCAGCAATAATTTTCAGGTAAAATCTCACTTAAAACCGTTTTGAATTTATTTTCAGGATGTCAACTCTGCATTTTTAACCATTTTATCTCCGAATAAAATATGGATTTTATATGAAGACCTAGAAGCAGCAATTATCTCACTAGAAAATCATAATTCAACAATTCCAAAGGCAGACAATGTGAATAACAGTCTCAATCGAGCAACAACACATGTAACCAGCATTGAGAATTTCATCAACGCTTTAAATCAGTACCGATATGTGTATCCGGATATAATCGAAATATTATATTGTAATGTGATGGAATTGATGTATGGTCTCAAAATGAAAATCAGTTTGCTCAAAAAATTTATGCTACGACGCAAGTATAGTTTGAGTAACATACAAGTTCAAAATAGACTAACTAATCTAATTAAATATCCAAATCTGCATGAGAATCAATCGGATATTGACGAGGTGACAGGTAACTACATGAATAGTGATATGCAAAACTTTGTCGGTACTTTGCTTTCTGAAGAGGATTCGTATGTGATTAAACAACAAAAATTAAGGTAAGGAGGAGGAATCATTGGTAATAACGGTTCAGCTCGGCAAGTCATAGTTTGAATAAGACTGGGCTTTCACTTTGGGGAGGATCCATAATAATAATGAATAAAACTCGTATAGTAAACACTTCACTATATTTAACAAGGAAACTATACTATCAAACAGTTTGATAGTAGAGTCTGACGAAGACACTGTGTCGGCAAAACGATTGCTACGACTTTTTGTTAAATACAGTGAAGTGTATAATTAGAAAACAACTTTTACCATTCGCGAACGTGTTTCACGATTATACCGCTCGTCAGTGCGACTTTGTGAGAAGTAGTTTTTATTTCCAGATTAGCACTATATATGCTAGTACATTTGATGTTTGTACATATCAGAATTCAATTAAGAAATTCCCCCAATATGTACTATTTATTTCTACTTTACTCTACAAGTTTTATTCATTATTAGTCAAAGTTTGATTCGTTGACGGCGCATGAAATAGCCGAACGTGCAAAGTGAGATATAAAGTTGAACTCGTATTTTACACTAACGTACGATGGCAAATTCGCTCTTGAAACATAAATTTTGACTTTCCAAGTCGTACATAAGTGTATTTTATAATTCTAAGTTACAGCCCTGAGAGTACATTTGCGGGAAAAATATTTTTATTGAACAAACAAGAACATTTACGTTTATCTATTTTTTTAATAAAATCGCAAAGTGAGGCTCTGCGAGTTCATCCTCATCAGATGTAGCTGTACCAATTACAGACCTAACCAAACCCCCTTTTTTCATTTTTTCCTCCGATTTCTTCTTACGTTTTTGTTTCCACTACCGCTTGCCTTGAATGTTTTCTTCATTACGGTATTCGGGAAAAAATAGTACGGATGTTGGGGGTAATAGAAACAAAAGTGTACGCCCTTTGAAAGCACCACCACTCGACTTGTAGACTCAATGCACATATAGCATAGGTACTAACGGGCGAGAAAATGTTTGTAGCACAGACAATAACAACTCTGCGACAAGATAACTACATTACAAGTTTGTGATGTTACGTTGACGACTAGTTTGCTATCATTACTATGACTTTGACTATCATTATAACGCCCATATATACTGGGTGTTTCGGAATTGCACGGCATTATTTTAGGGGTGTGTTCTCCAGCGCGAAATAAACCAGAAGCTTCCTACAAACATATGGCTCAAAATAATTTATTACCGAGATATTGAAAATTAAAAATAAATAACTAAAAGTTCGAAGTTAAACAAATAGTCGTCAATTGCATTGCTTTGTATGGGGCTGGATGAAATCTATGGTTTATTCTAAGCGTATTAACACACAGGAAAAGACAAGAAATCGCATCGTGGAAGCAGCAGAAACTATTAAGGGTCGTCTTGATATTATAAGGTTTGCCAGAGAAACGTGGATTCGTGGTGCTGAATGCTGCATTTAACAAAATAAGACCACTTTGAACAGTTACTCTGAATGCCATATGTTTGTATGAACTTCTTTGTTTATTTCATGCTTGAGAACATATCCCTAAAATAGTTGAACTTCTGACTTTTAACTATTTATCTTTAACTTTCACTATCTAAGCAGTAAATTATTTTGAGCCATATGTTTGTATAAACTTTTTGTTTATTTCGTGCTGTAGAACACGTCCCTAAAATAGTACCGTGCGATTCCAAAACATCCGGTATGCTTTTTTCTATTCCCGCTCTACCCTATTATATGCATATACTAACAATATGTTTATCTAGCACTTATAGTAAGGTTGTCCTACATCTTCATTAATATTTAGAATGCTACGTTGTGATCTTCGTAGTTGTTCGTAAAGTCCATCATGACATCATTATAACACGAACCAATTTTATTGGCTTGATGAGCTGACAATTCCATTACAAAAGAACACGATAAGTATCCAGCCTTCTAGGTAAAGAAATCTAAAGAATTGTGACACTAACAAAGGAATTTGGCTGACACAGCATAAATGAATCTAGTCAAAACTAGGCAAAAACAAATGTAAAACAATGAATCAGCGCAACCAAAAAAAAAACAAAAGATTAATGAGAAAGCGACTGCACTTTTTGCTAATAACTAGAATGGCATGTTTTCTTATACATTATTTTATTTACAATACGTGTGAATGTGTTGGGTAAAAAGATTAAAGAAATTTGATGCACAATTTCTAAGATCTGCAGATCACTCTCTAGAGCAGAAACATGGTTCCTCAAGCTCCCTAAGCATCTATGGAAGCGCCTGCTTGGAACCGCATTGGTTAATCAGAATAGTTTAAGTAAATTACGCATGGGCAAAGGGGCGGGGTTAAGCTGTACTTTTGTACTATTCTGTATAGCGGCCATCTTATACGCTCCGCCCACTTATATACACAATGCGCAGAATAACTCACCATTGTTGCGAGATACAGCTACTGCAAATCCAACGAGTAATGGCGAGCGGTGGGGATTGAATTGTGCAGGTAAAGTTACTCCCCTCTTAGACATAATTGGTTGGACGAATACATGCAAAATTCAAGTGGCTATCCTTTCTTAATATAAATGAATTATTATAAATTATTTATGAATATATTTATATATTCATAAATTATAAATTGTAAACGTAAACGTACAAAATAACAAGCATAGCTAATTATTATTAGAAGTCGCTATCATAACCGCTACTATCACTGGCGTCTCTGTCCTCTAAATTAATGAATTTAGTTGCTCAATTTGTGCCAACGGCCAGTGGCGGGCGTATAAAAGATTACACATAAAATAAATAATCAGAAATAAATTATAATACGCGCTCAAACACTTACCGTCTTTGAAAATTATGAGATTTCGATTGTTAATTAGGTGCACTACCAAATGAGTTAGTACAAAATACACAAACCTGCTGCTTCTGAAGTTATATTCTTTATATCTTGTAATATGTCTGTATCACTCTTATTACACTTATAAAATAATTAAACAGACTATAAACAATTTGACTTGGCTATCACAAGCGATGGAGCATATTTTGAATAAAGCACTTTTTATCATTCTTTTGAATTTAACATGTTCTTTTTAGAAAACAAATCCGCATTTCATATTTGTACACCTGGTAATAGACCGTGGCATACCACTATATTAAAGAAATTCTTAGTTTCCCAAAATGTTCCCCAAATGTTTCCCAAACGTGTATTTTTTTGTGGTCATTGAAGACGTAGTTTGTAAAAACAGTGTTTCTGGGTGTTTTGTGTTTTTATAAACCAGTATAGATATGTTTTGTACAAATGTGTTAGTATAAATAGTTTTCCTGCATAGTTAGTTTTTTTGTATTATATTTACGTATGCTGATACTCTCTACAAAATTATACATCTACGTAAACCAGGAGATTCTTTGGCCAATGCTATTACTACTCCATTTTGCAAGTCACTAATCATTATTTTTTTTTTAATTCGAATCCACAAGTTTTAACCAATATTCCATTTGTTTTAATAGCCTCTTAAAATGTGCAATTCAAGAGACGTTTAACGTTTGCACAACGAACGCAAAATATTCCCGAACATCTAATATCCGATTATTTGTGAAATTTAACGGTTTCATCAAACATTTTATAACCATTTGGAACAAGCAAGAGGAGGAATCAGCGAAAATGCAAATTGAAAGCGAAAGCTTATATAAAATAAAGTAAGTTGACAACGGATTTTGGCAATTACTTTTGTATTAATGTTTTCTATAAAATCACAGAACCAAAGCCAGCGATAAATCGGAAGACGAACAGATCGAAGACGAATTTAAACATCTATTTCCTACATACTTTGATGAATTTTCCGACATCGGACAACAAGAGTTAAAAAGCGATTCAGATGAAAAACCGGGGAAGAAGAATTTAGCGCCATTACTTCAGAGGATATTAATTTCGTTTATAAATTACACGCCGCGTTTCTGTATTCGCATTCGAAATCACCGTGGTTGAATTTAAATGAGAAACACGATCACCTCGACCACATCAATCCGCTCATACGAAAGTATAAACTGCTTAAATTGCTGTTAAATGACTGCATCGCTGCTCTGAACTACGATATGGACTCTAACGTTTTAGGAAGCTTGCATATTCTCATCAGTGTCGCTCAGAAGTATGGCAGTCCAAACGGTAAGTTGCAAAAATGTTTTAAAATCGGATTTATAAACGAAAGTATTTTAGATGAAAATAATTCGCCAACACATTCGGCGAAGAAATCGTCCAATTTTTACCGGGAACCTAGTATTAGCGAGGTCAAACCGTGCCTTCAAATCCTGCAAGATCTCCGCACTACAATTCAGGAGTTTCTGACAGAATGGCCGGAGCACCCGACATTGCAAGATGTATACATACTTTTTCACAACTTGCATTATTTTCTTCCATTATTTTGAATTTTCCAGATTGTCACCGTAATCGAAAGAATCTCCAACTTCGATATTGCCAGCCCATTATCTAGATTCCTAACTGGATTTGAGGTTTTACTAACCAAATGTCACGAATGGGAAGACAACGCTCATCGTGGGGTTTCCGTACAGAACCACATACTCAATATAACTGCTCAAATCATAATATGGAGGAAATCCGAGCTTAACATGTGGCGCGATATATTAAACTTTACGTTTAACAGGTATGATGGATTACCCATAAGTGTCCAAGCGAATATAGTTCATATTCGCTTTGTTTGTTTCCAGAATGAACGATGCAATTGGTAGATGGTGGTGTTACATATATCTCATAATCGAACAATTTCGGGAAAACGTAATTACAATTACAGATTTAATTGCAACTTTAGAAATGTTCATTACCAAATCCAACTTGGCCGAATTCGAAAATAAACTGGAGCTGTTGTTCTTGTTCCATTGCCACTGTCTCCATACAGAACAATCGGGACGACTACAAATCCTAATTAATGTTTTATGGAACCTATACCATTATTACAAACAATTCCTTCCCATTATAATCGCAAAGATTAGGGAACTTCGGACTCCCATAGAGAAGAAACTGAAAGATTACGTCAAAATAGTTACTTGGAAGGACATCAGTTATTGGTCAGTTAAAGAAACCTTGCATAAAACTCACAAAACCATCCACAAACACGTCAGAGAATACGAGGTAAATTCGAAATTTTGACGATAGCATCGATAATAATTAGTATTTTGATGAACTATATCATTTCAGAAAGCTTTAAACCTCGTTGTTCATCCTCTCCTCAACGATTCTGGAGAGCAAAGGACTATACACGAAAATGTCGGAATATGGGACAGACCGCAGCGTGTTTCACCTAAAAGTTACCATTATACCATGGATAGTCTTACATATATTGCTAAGAAGAGTCTTAGTAAAGTAATTGTTATTTTCGATAGTTCCTTTTCGCATTTTCTAACTATGTGTTATCTTTGCAGAAATCAGATTTATCGATAAAAGCAGAAAAGTACTTTAAAAAGTCTCGCGTCTTATGTAAAGATATCATTTCAACGACGCAATATCCAAAATTGGTGAAATCTGTCGACATTCTAGTCGGCGAAATTATAGAAACCTCTAATCATTTAGAAAAGTTAGAGGTAAGATCTACATATGAATCCTGCATCGATTGGCTTCATATTAGAAACGACGTTATTTGCACCAGGATTATTTTTTTAATGAAATTGCGTCTTTAAAAGTACGAATGTTTCAGGTTAATACATCATTACCTAAAGACAAGCAGAAAGCGCAAGCGAAAAATATATTGCAACAAAAGCACAGAAGCTTAGCTGATTTATTTAAATTATTGCTTAAAATGGGTGTATCCTTTAAGAAAGGAATGATGGAGAGACAACTAAGTAGTTCTGAAACCAGATTTATTACTGAACCAATAGACTTAGAAGCACTTTTCGATCATTTAAATTACAAGTATGTATATACGTGCATTACTAACTAATTAATCCTAAAGCTTTTTACCCTTTCGATACGGAATAGACAGAAGTGACAAAGTTAGAAAATCTTGTGGTATGCGCATGTCCGGCAGCCATGTTTTAAATACGTTGACAGTGTCTATATGTGGCTAGATTCATTAGTATTATTATTCAGGGATGGTGTGTGCATATTAGTTTAAAATATACGATTACTGTTGTATTTCATTGCTTTAACTTTTTAGCAAATACTATTCATTTAACATATCCCAAACCCTAATATTTCTCAATTAATACGAACTATTCATATTTTCAAAATGGCGTTAGCTAACTTGTGAGCTATCTCGAGGTCATTGAAATCGACTACATGAACATCAAAGCTGCCAGACACACCTTGTCATTCTGTCTATTCTGTGCTTTCGATTCTATTTCCCTTTTCAGGAGTCGTTCCACTTTTTCTATCTTGTGTTCTTCCACGAATTTCTCTCCATTTTATACTTCGTTTTTTAGCCGCACAATTTGTGCGGCCGAATTCGTTTTCAGCATAAAAAATTCAGCCTATTAGATACATTTATATAACTGACCCTTGCACGGCTGAATCAATCGAATTGCAAATCGAACTTTGGTGCGAAAAGTTTAGAAAAAGTCGTATAACCTGACCTGTTTCTTCACTACCATAATTTTTCGCACAACGTTGCAGTATTCTTATTGGTACTGATAATTGGATAGAATATTCTTTTAACAGAGGATAAGATGCTAACATATCACCCAATTCGAAGCCAAAACCTTATCAATTACGCTGGTATACAGCGATTTTGTTACAAACACAGTTCGCATTGATTCTTATATAATTTTGCTCGCTCGGCATTTTTCCATCATTCATCTTTTTGTAATAAGGTAATGAGCCAGTATCACAAAGCAGAAGAGTGGAGACTCTTCATAGAGTCCTTGAATGATCTTTGAAACTACCCTCCCTCATAGTGGGAATTAAAATCCTTCTATTCCCATTACATATACTGTCAATATGAAGGAGCCTGTGACAACATGAAGCTACTGCTGGATAAAAATCTTAAAGATTTCAATCGTAAATGTGCCAATTTTTAAAAGTTTTGCTGTTTTCTGTGTGGATGGGATAGTAGGGTCAGAAAAGATCATTAGCTTAAGACGCAATGACCAAGAAGAAATAACCTTACTCCTGATTTTAAGAATCTGATTTTCGGGCCTATATTTTATTCAGAAAAGTTTCTGCTGCCATCTTTGCACTTCAATTTAAGATTAATGAAAAACTTCCTAAAGACGATGAACAAAAAATGTGGAGCTTTTCTTTATTTGAAAATTTTCCAGAATAAGCGAAGCTAAATTAAAGGAGTAATATTTGTGGGGCCCAAAATCCGGGAACTAATGAAAGCTGCCAGTTTCGACAATACCTTAGATAAAAGAGATAAATATGCTTGAGAGTCCTTGAAAACGGCGGTAACAAAGTTCCTCGGGAATAAAAAAGATGAAAACTATAAACAGTTGGTTGATGCACTGCTGCAAAATACAAAGATTTGAGAGCAAATATGTCCCCTGATTTCCTCCATTCAGGTCTGGATTTTTTCCGGACGACGTTAATGATGTGAGCGATGAACGTGGTGATATCAACCAAACTGAATCCGCGCTGCAACTGAAAATGGAGGAGAGCATGCTCAAAAAAATAATATCTGAAATTTCGAACTTAGAAACATTACGTGCTGGGAAAATTTGAAAAGAAAATCTGGAATTAACAGAACAGTTTCTGTAGGAATCAACTTTTTAGTTCATGTAACATTCAAAAAGTTTAATTTTGTATATCAGTTGATAAATCTCAATCAAATATTTTGCTAAAACATCTTCGGTTTCAAAACGACGCTTTCTTTATATGTACAAGAATGTACACGCTTTCCCCAACATTACACTGTCGTGTATGACCAGCAAATCAATCACCCTCGAATCTCCTTATTCTTCGCGAATTCATTATCCTCGGAATTCCTCCCCCAACCACAATTTGGGATTGGTTCAATCCTTTTGGAAAATCAAAACCATGCCCTATCTACAGCGATGGTCTATAACAGTTTCGGTGATGATCAGGCGCCTTCATTCTAAATTCGTCCTTTTCCCATTTTTCTCATACACATTTATATCAACTATGATCTTTGTAGGCGCAACGATGAAAAAGTGCTGACAATGTGGGACGGTTGTGAATTATATTCTTTGAGATCACTCTTAAGATTGGACTTATTAGACAAGGCTTTACAGAATCCATCCAAAGATTTAGGTCTACAAAATATTGAACGATGTCGAGGATTCGCTAACGATCTAGTGGTAATGTTTAAAACCACCTTTAATAACATAATACACGGTATTCTAACAAACGTTTTTTGCAGGAATTAATTTATCAACAAAAGCAGAAGCTTATTAAGACTTCGGAAGCATTCTACTATTTCAGATACTATTTGGCGTATTTCACAGATATCTGCAATGAAAGTCATTTTATTCATAAAACTACGTATGATGGACTACAAAATACTTTAAGCAATGTAATTACGGTGGTAGAACAATATAAAATAGTACTTTACACCTGCCCCGATGACACGTACCATGAAACTGGATTAAAGTCAATACCGACTTTAAAACCTGACAAGACAAATGTGCCGTACAGTAAACATGATCCAATTTGGAATAAAGCGATAGCAGTCTTAAATAATATCACCATGAGTGCTGAAAGAATTTTGAACAACTTAAGAAAGAATAAGAACATCATACCAAGCACAAGATGCGATTTCGTGTCTCCGACGTACATTCCAATATCTGATTTTGATGGAATTACAAAAGAATTGGATTCGATCAGTGCGAAATTAAGCGACTTATTAAGTTTAGTTGGAGATATACCTTTGTATGATAGTTTAAGTTGGTCTTTAAAAGAAATCCACGGCCTTAAAAGTAAATTGCTCTATCACGAAAATCGCGGCGATGATTACGAGAAATATGTCAGAAACATAACGAAATCCAGCGAAATTCTATTACAAAAATGCTTGATTTCCTTTCAAAATTTATATAAAAAATACAAATCTGTTGAATCTGAAGTTGAAGCAGTGCAAGATACCACCTTGGAGGAATCAGATTCTGATATAAAGCAACGGCATTTAAAGTTGATTATGGAAAACTTATTCGAAGATCTCTCGCGCTTAAATACAGCCGATATGCTGAAGTATATGAAAATTATAACGAAAAACGTTAACAAATTGACTCCTAACCATTACCCGAATATTGCAAATATTTTGTACAGTAACTTGGTGTTATATGAACAATTAATATTATTGTTTGAATACTTCATCACCCAGCAAGTTTCGGCCTATAGAGTCACCAGTAAACTAACATCTGTTTTACTGAAGATTTTCATTGAATTGGCCGGAAAGGTACGCGTGATACTTTGTTGTTCCCTCCAGTTAATTAAAAATATGCCCGTTTTTAACAGGGTTTTTGCATCCCACCGGAATTTTCAGACGAAATTAGCGATGAAGGTGACAGTCGTCAATCTGGAGGTATGGGTTTAGGTGACGGCGAAGGAGAAAAGGATGTTTCCGATAGGATCGAAACCGAAGACCAACTCGATGATGCTAAGCAAGAAGGTCAAGAGCAACAGAACGAGGAAGATAAGGATTGTAAAGAGGAAGAAAATGCCATTGAAATGAGCGAGGACTTTGATAGTAAATTACAAGTAAGAAAAATATTCCCTTCTATATCACTAACTGCAATAATAAATTTTAACTCTATTTTAATCTAAAAGGATGTCGGAAAGGATCCAGATAATGAAAATGAAGATGCCCAATCGGATGCGGAAGAGCAAATGGGAGACACGGAGAAAGGTGCTGATAATGTGGACGAACAAATTTGGGGCTCTGATGATGAAGAAGAAGAAGAGGAAGCTGATGATAACAGTAGTCGTTATACCACGTAATATTTCCAAGTGCCAATGCATTATTACTTACAGATGATATGAAGGAAGAAAAAGGCGACAGCGGGGAAAAGGAGGGCGAGCAACAAATGGGAGCTAAAGAGAATCAATCAGGGGAAAATGAAGACACGCCGGATTCTCGAGAAGAATCTAAAGATAAAAAGTCGACCAATCAAATTAACGAAGAAGATCCTGAATATGATGACGACCAGATAGATCCCTACCATGGGAATCAACCGGAACTGCCCGAACCGGAACCGATGGATCTGCCAGATAATCTAGAACTTGATGATAATGAGAAGGAAACTAATGATGATAATCAAGATGAAAATCCTTTTGATATCGATACGATGAAAGGTAAAGTATAAACGATGCACCTCTATATTGTTATAACAACATAACATGTTTGTTGCAGAACAAATGCCTCCGGAAAAGGAAGACGAGAAGAAAGAGGAAGAAAATAGCGAAGCAAATCGTGATGATAAAGACAATACGGATGAAGAAGACGATACTAAATCAGAAAATGGGGATCATCAGGAACCCATGGAGACTGATAAGGACGATATCGAAAATCCGAAAGATTCTACACCTGAGGATGAGGTTAACCAGGATACTCAAGAAGATGTTAAGCAAAGCGAACAATCCGTTTTCGACCAAAAGGATACGAATGAGAATCAAGTTCAACCCATGGATGTTGATAGTAAAATCAACGAATCCGCTGATAAGGTATTGAGGGTAAGATCCGCTGTTACAACTTTATAACAAATTGTACGTTTCAGGTTCACGCCAATGAGGCGAAAAATCAAATCTCTCACGAAAACGATCCCATCTCCCAAGAAGATGCACCCGATAAAGAAGCGGTAGGACAATCCCAGATGGAAGATAGTAGTACCGGGCATAAGGGTGCAGCTAACGCCCAACAAGATACGCAAGATTCCAAAAAGGACGAAGCTGAGGAACCGGAAAAAAGACAAAAACCGGGAAAATCGGACTCGAAACGTAGTCTAGGTGAAACACCCCTTTTACGATTTAGAAGAACTTTATTAATCGTTATTTCTTTCGTTATTAGGTGATACATCGGAGTCGGTGAAGAAGAAATTAAAGACGATTGAAATGAACGATAACCAGGAAGTGGAAGATGAGAAAATGGAAGATGCGCAAGCCGAAATGTATCAACATATTATGGAAGCCACTCAACATAGTGACCAGGTAATTTTTTAATTTCAAGTCAAAGTTATATCAACTTATTTCTCCATGGCTAGGTATTAGATGTGGCTACGCAAGAACAAGTGGAACAGCAGAAAGAAATTCCTGATTCCAATGATGAAGAAGCAGAAAAACCAACGGAATCTTCCGAGGAAATTCCAGAGGAACGGGACGAAAGTCCCAATGTTGAAAATGAAATAAAGCAACGAGCGGAAAAAGTTGAAGGCGAAAAGGACAGCACCGATAAATCTCAACATCCCGACGGTACTTTTCAGTCATTCATTCAATCTCAGATTTCAATCAACTTTCATTCTTTTCAAGGTGACATCATTAACGAAGCGAACAAAATGGAGGTTGAGGTGGAAGGCGAAATAATCCAAACAACTACCGTCCCTCGAGGGAACGAATCAACCCATCACACTCAATTTTCGAACTTAACGTCCGAAGTTACTAGACTGAATGCGGAAGATATGAATAGCATCCGTGTCCAAATTGAAGAGCAACTGGCCAAATGGACGGAGGTAAAGTGTTTTTGATCGAAAATTTTATATGTATTCCACGAGTTTCTTTGCGTAGACTCCCCCATCGGAGGAGGCCCAAAAGACCTGGGAAAAGATATCATCCCTCACATCTCCATTAGCGCAAGACTTATCGGAACAGCTAAGATTAGTGCTGGAACCTACCCAAGCGTCGCGAATGCGCGGAGATTTCAAAACGGGCAAAAGAATTAACATGAGGAAGATAATTCCGTACATCGCGTCCCAATTCCGAAAAGATAAAATATGGTTGAGGCGTACCAAACCTGCCAAAAGAGAATATCAAATCGTCCTGGCAATCGACGATTCGTCCAGTATGGACGATAATCACTCTAAAGAATTGGCATTCGAAAGCGTTGCGATGATATCTAAAGCCTTAACGTTATTGGAATCTGGGCAATTGTCGATCTTGAGTTTCGGCGAATCCACGGAATTACTTCATAAACTAGACGAACCATTTAGCGATAAAAGCGGCTATAAACTGTTACAAAAATTTCAATTCGATCAGAAGAAAACGTGCGTGGGTCAAATGGTGAACTTCGCAACGGAAATGTTGAACAACTCCCATGGCCAAAGCGACGCTTTGAATGCCAAATTATTAGTGGTAGTGAGCGATGGTAGGGGGATATTTTCTGAGGGTGAAACTTATATACAGCAAGCAATTCGAAGAGCAACGTTGGCGAATATATTTATGGTGTTCATAATCATTGATAATCCTGTTAATAATAGTTCCATATTAGATATTAGGACACCGGTTTTTAATAGAAATACCACTGAAATTCTTTCGATAAAATCTTATATGGATTGTTTTCCCTTCCCATTCTACATCATTCTACGCGATATAAACTCGTTACCAAACGTATTAAGTGATGCATTAAGGCAATGGTTTGAAATAGTTTCCAATACTGATAGAACATAAGTTAAGCAAAAAATGTATGTATTCTAGGATTTACTGTAGAACAGTACAAGATAAGAAATCTTTTAGTATTTGTATGTTTTAATTTTACATATGTATGTAACTTTATTAAATACACACACAATAATTTGAGTTATTTTTTATTCCTATTGAAACCCTGTGGAACTGTCTTTATAAAATAAAATATGAAAAGTTCAATAAACTGCAGGAATATTAAATAATTTTAGATACTAATGTAGCAATGGCCACTCTTAAAACAAAAATTGTAAGCTGCGTGCTTTACCAAACTACACCTGATGACAGTGACGTTCTTGCCAGCTAACACTACAAGCAACCTACAATCGAATCGAGCATGTGATACGCGCGGCAGATTCGCTAAAATAGCCAAGCGGCTAACTAATTATTCTCGTCGGATTTACGAAATTTGGCAATCTTTACTTAATCCTTAACCCATATATAGCAGCCACACACTCAGAAGTACATATTACGTCATCAACCTGCGCGAACAAAATGGCAGAGGGGTAAACAAACTGCCAAAGACATATGCAATTTGGTCTATTGCGCTGAGGACGTAATATGCACTTCTGAAAGCGTGGCTGCTATACTTTTCGGTATAGGCTAACTGGGAGTTGAATTATTCGGTTTCTTCCATATTTTTCTCCATTTCTTTTTTGTTCTGCGCCAATCTCGGTATATCCTTCCACTTTACTTCTCTCTGTCTGTCTTACTTCCCCGTTCGATGTTTTTCTTGGTCGTTTCGTCGTTTTCCGCTAGCTCTTGCTTCGTATACTTTCTTCACTAGTCTGTCTTATCCCATTCTTTGTATATTCCCCACCCATCTTAATTATCCCTGTTGTATCATCTCTTCTACCGATATTATACGTAGTTGTTCTCTAAACTCTACCTTTCTTATCTTATCTCCTTATTATTTTTCGTTGTATCTTCCTCAAAAATCTCATCTCTGTTGCTGTTAGTTTTCTTCTTTGTTTTTTCCGTTGTCGTCCAGCTTTCGCAGGCAAATTTGAGTGGTGGCTTCACTACTTTTCATATAACTTCGGCTTTTACCTCATTCAGTACTTTCTCCTTGCTGAGAAATTTGGTCTTCATTACATTGAAATGTTTTCCTGTTTTTTACGATTTTCTCTTAATTTCATCCTCATTTATGATCCTTCCCAAGCAGGTAAATTTTTCAACTTGTTCTCCTGTAATGCTGAATCGGTGTTTCTCTCTTTATTTATTTCTATTATCATTGCCTTTGTCTTCTTTATATTCAACTTCATGTTAGCTCTTTGCAACTTTTCATTTGTATCTATACATCTATATTGTGTTGTAGTTCTGGTTCGTTTTCCGCCCACAAGAACTAGATAATCAGCGTGTAGCATAGTTCAGTAATTCCTATACTTTCCATTCTCTAATTTCAAATATTCTACTTTTTCGGCCTATTTCTACATCTTTTTAATATTTCATCTAGGATCACGTTAAAGAGCAATGGGCTTAGTGTAGTACATTCTTGTTCCAACCCTCTTCTGCTTATAAATTTGTCTGACAAGGGGAAACGTCAAGGTTGTGAATAACGGATTTTGATGTGTATCGAATATGTTATAGAGGCTCCTCCAACGAGTATCTTGCTATCAACTTTTGTAGCCATTCGCCCTAGTGCTTGAGAAAATTGCAAAAGTTTTCCTAACGGACTTTATATACCGTTAATCTTAACAATTTTGTAAAGAAATGAGTATAGTGCAGTGGTTAAGTTCCGGGCCTACTACGCTGGCGATTCGTGTTCAAATCCCGCTCTTGTAGTTCTTTTTCTCAATCTTATTGCATATAATATTGACAAATATATTTAATTTCATGCAAAATTGTTCAAAAATATTTTTTGCCATACTAACTTTATTAATAAAATTAATCGGAAGCAAATGTGCATCATGGTGTGTATTTTAAATTTCACAATCAAATGTTATAATTAAATCGTTTTATCACTAGTGATCATAATTTAAACTATTTTTATATGTTAAACTAAAATTGACTCGGGCGGAATTGCAAGGATTGAAGGATATTTGTATATTTATTTTAAAGATATAGATAAAAGCGTATTGTAATACTCCTTTTGCCTAGAATGCAGCGGCCCAGGACATGATGTTTTTAAGCAACCTTTATTTTCATAATAAAATAAGTGAAACATGTCAGAAGCAACATCAAAGAATTCTTGGGGGCATTTATGGTATCTCACCGAAGAAGCAGTGGGTTTGGTATTTTTTGATGATTCAGTTTCTGTCGAGCAAAAAGTAATAAATGGACAAAGCGTTTAAAGAAAAAGAGTGAAATAATTTTGATTCTAGACGCTTAAATGTTCTTTTTGAAGAAATAGTCGAATTTACCCACAAAGAACTACGTACATCATCTTGTGTTAAAAACCACCTTTAATTTTCTAAAATTTAAAATAGCATGATTTTATTCATAAAATTACCATGGCGAAAAATATTATTTTTGAACAATTTTGCATGAAATTAAATATATTTGTTATCATATGCAATAATATTGAGAAAAAAACTACAAGAGCAGGATATGAACACGGATCGCTAGCGTAGTAGGCCTGGAACTTAACCACTGGACTATATTCACTTCTTTAGAAACTTATTAAGATTAACGGTATATAAAATCCGTTAGGAAAACTTTTGCAATTTTCTCGAGAACTAAGACGAATGGCTACAAAAGCTGGTAGCAAGATACTCGTGGGAGGTCCCTCTATAACATATTCGAAACACATTAAAATCCATTATTCACAACATTGACGTTCCCCTTGTGAGCTTTCAGTTCTTACTCCTTCATAGCTGCTCGTATCCCTCATATAAGCTTTTTATATTTTCTATAACAGACGTGTCCGGTTGTTCGAATTGCTCTCTCATTCATCAGTCGTCTTAGTATAAAGATTTGCTCTTGTATTCCTCTTTCTTTTCTGAAGTCCGTCTTGTTTGTAATATTTGCCAATTTGCAATCAACAAAACTAAATATATGGTTGCCTTATTCGCATTATATCCGCATTTGTTACGCATAAATTGAAGTATCAGTGTCAGTGAGGGACCTGACCATAACAACTGACTTGTCTTAAGCAAATTAATAGGGGAAGAGGGCAAATTCTGATATAATTTCGACAAATAGTCCTCGTTCCTTTGATTTCTTGGTACAATGCAGCAAGATATTCTGCACTCTCTTATAATACATTTAACTAGTAGTTTTCTAAACTTGCACCAATAGGGAAACTTCCATCACTTTCACATTTCTTTCAGAACGACTTTTTTAGTGATCAATCAGTTTGCATCTTGTTTTGATTTTGGGAATTTAAATTTTCGTTGCCATTTCTTAACATTTCCTTCTTTTGAATAGTTTCAATCTTCAATTTTTTTCCTCCTCCTTCTCTTTTTCCTTCTTGGTCCTATGTTAGATAAGGAATCTGTCATTAGCTAGTTAGTTTAAGCACACTAGATTACCAATTATCTATTCATTCTTTAGACTTTTACCAAGCAGTCTTTGTTGGTAGGTTTATTTCAATACTTTTTAGCCAGAGTATCTCCCCATATACTTCTTCAGTGTTATACCGGACTTTTCTTCGTGTACTTCCGCTTTTCTTAACATCCTCAATTCCATTTTCCGTTTTTCAATATTATACCGGCTATCTAGCTGAGAGTTTTGACCTCTGCTCTGCATCATTTGTG
Source organism: Chrysina gloriosa (assembly GCA_038088585.1). Taxonomy (NCBI): domain Eukaryota; kingdom Metazoa; phylum Arthropoda; class Insecta; order Coleoptera; family Scarabaeidae; genus Chrysina; species Chrysina gloriosa. The sequence goes on along the minus strand of CM076089.1, from coordinate 9,525,052 downwards.
TCATACTTTCATATGTAACGGCGCTTCTTTCAATTCCTTATCATACACACGTAGTTTCCCACAAGAGTTTTGTATTTGATATGTCATTTCATTGATACGGGAATGCTTCTCACCTCCAGTACTGAATACTGAAATTTCGTCATTTACTCAATGAGTTGCTTCTCTATTACTAGTTTGCATGTTATCCGTCTTCTCGCTATTTAGCAATAACATAAAAAGTTGGATGCTGTAGAGTCACTGATTCCAGATCACACGTGCAAACTAGTCTTCACCCAACTATTAATAAATGCGGGTGTTTCACTGGTAACGAAACCGACATTTCCAATTAATTCCGACCATGTTTCGACTCGTCTACGTACAAACTTCTATATGTACTTCAAATCCAGAAAGGAAGACGCGTGTTTTCTAAAAATTACCAAACCACCAATTTAGTGGTAAAGTTTTCAATACATTTTCAATTGCAACCATGTACATTTCTAAGGCACACAAATAAATCTTTATATACATATATCACTTCACACTTCACATCAAATCAAGATATCATTTTTTCATTAAAACAGCGACAATATCGACATGTAAAACTAACCCACATCATAGTCATTGACGTTTACGCTGACCATTCTAACGGTTTTATTTTGGTATTGATTTTTAAACGACTTGCATGTTTTGTATAATATTTATTCGGCGAAATAATCAATACGTCTATTATTCCTAGCAGTTCACCTGTACAGGTAAGTGCGCGTTTCAAGAATTTACGCGTTCAGAATAAAAACCGGTCCAATAATTTTTGAAAGGCGTAAATATAATGTGCCGAATTAACCTGAAGCAAAATCAGAAATGAAGTCTCAATTGGGAGGAGGATCGAGTAAGGTCGGTTTACCTTTTTACGAACCGCCACCGAGAAAAACCAGTGCGGAAATAATTAACGAAGCAAAGCTCGCCATAAAACGTAAATAGATTTAATTTTTTAAAATTTCCATTATTGTCTTTGTTATCCTTTAGGAGTCGATGCCCACGTAATAGATAACAGCTGTGCAACAAGCATTAAACCTTTGCAAACCCAAAGACCGTTTACGCCGAGGGATAAGGAACGGTTGTTGTTTGGAAAAAGATCGAAACCCAATCGGCCACCAAGTTCGTTCAGGTTCGTATCATTATTTGCAAATCATTCAAAAATATACTACGTAAAAATCACCAGTTTAAGGTATTTACAAACCGAGAATGAATTATCGATTCCAATATCTACCCCTGAAGATGGTGACGAAGTCACCCCCATCGCATTAACGCCGGCGTAAATGCAAGTGGATCCTCGCACAAATCTAAGGAATCGGTTAAAAGTATAAGGCAGAGATCGAGTTCCATTTCAGAAATTAACGAGAACAAAATCTTTAATCTAGGCGTAAAAGAGTTGCACGTCCAGAAAATTAAATTACCAACATTAGATTCTCTGAAGCCGTTATGGAGGAGAAAGTTGCTGAAGAACACATTTTCCTTGGATAATCGTAAGTATTTAAAAATGTCCGCCCATTTCCGCAACTTATGACGACGATCAAGTACAGAATGATTCTTATCTTTATCGTTATCATACTAATGGGGATGTTTCTAAATGCATATTTCGAAAAATAAGTTTTGATCCTCAGCCAAAAACTAAAGGGAATCATGCATTTCCTCATTTGTTTAGTCTACCCAGGATATTGGGCAACAACGAAATTGGTTCTTCGGTTAAAGTACACAATCCTGAATAAATTTAATGTGCTGTACACGAATATCGCCTTGAAGAAAGTTGATTGACTCTCTTTGCAGAGATATTGACGTTTTGTCCATTGTATAGGGGCATTCGCTTAGTATAATGCAATTTAATAAGATAAATACATGGTTACAAAATTTTTCATCATATTACATCATCCCTTCATGCAAAGAAGTTATTGCATCATACGCTTTAAGTTTTTATTGAGGGCGTCTTTAGTAAGTTTATTTATAAACGCGAGACGTCACAGCTCGAGTAATTTCCTTTTATTTCGTCCATATTTCTCCAAGTTCTGACATATACAATGGATTGTTATGCTGTAAATTTAATAGTAACAATAACTCGTCACTGCATTAGTAGTGGTAATACAATAACTTTTGCTGCACAGAAAAAGACTATTCAGTTCAATAACTAACAAAGCGTATCATTTGTATTTTGGTAGCTAGATAGTTGACCAGGACAAAGACCCCGCGCGTATGCCGCCGCACTTGATTGGAAAGTCTTTCACAGTGCTTAATGGGAAAAGAAAGCCAATGTCATTTGCTCTGCACATGATTTGAAGGGAACTCACTAATTGATAATTACTATGTCTGCATGGTACCAACAATTTCTGAAGGCATCACCAAGAAGAGAAAGTGTAAGTAACATATCAACATGCACTGCGTCCTGTCTCGCATGCCGAAGGATTCCCTATTCCAGAGTCTCCGACAGATTGTCGTACGTTTACGAACTCTCCTCAATTGTCAACGACAACACCAAGGATGATGACTTCTCGTGCTTTGATAAAACATTTCCGCCACGTAAACCTACCTGGGATGAACTGAACGACCTTATTTGGAATTTGGATCAGTTGACAAGTAAAGCGGCAATACTGATCTCAAGACTTCGACCGTCGAATTTTCTCGAAGAAAATATCCAAGTGACTTAATTTCGCACTTGTCATCGGCCCTTCGAATCTTTCTTTAAAAAGAGAAAAAGAGCCTTATGTTCTGCTGCGATATTGATTTCCAACTACAAGAACTCAGTATTGCACATGAGCCCTATGAATTTTCTATTTTTTTAGACGCTCCAAAGTCCCAAGGTGATTTTGCTGAATAACCTATCGGACATGCTGTCCGCATGAAGGTATTGACGCAATCTAAAGCCACTATTGGAGAGGATTAAGTACAGCAAGTATGGCTGACAGACCTGCGCTGATCTAAAGGTAGTGTCTCTATTGATGGGTTTGCAGCAGGGACATACGAAGCACTGTTGTTTTATTGATTTATGGAACACCAGAGTAATCGATTTGCACTACATCAAGAAAGATTGGCTTCCGAGAGCCTGAAGAATTAAAAGAAATAGAAAACGGAATTCACTTCTTTCATTTCCTCCACACATGCCTAATAGGTTACAACCTTTGGACATGGCAATGTACGGCCCATTTAAAGCGCACCTTAAAACTGCATTTAATGACTGGATGTTATCTAATCCTGGAAAGCAGATTTCTATTTATGACATAACAGAATTAGCAAACAAGGCATATTTAAGCTCGTTTGCACAAAAAATATAAAATATTGAAAAGCCTGGACTTTGGCCAACAAATCACTTAGCCTTTTCAGATGAAGACTTTATTTCGTCTTCTGTTACTGGTCGTGAAGAAGTCATAGAGGACCAAAATAGGTCGATATCTCAACAGAACAGTAACTATGAGAATTGGTCAGAACCAATACCACATCCTCCCATGCATCCTTTTCTGTAATAACAACTGACAGGCAAGAAGAGTTACCGTCCACACCTTCAACGTCTTCAATAACAGCCAGCAGTGAAATTGTGGATAGCTCTAAAACCTGAACAGATTGAAACATTTCTTAAAGCGCAGCCGAAGAAACAAACAGCTAGGCAGAGGTAATGAAAGTCTCGCATTTACATCACAACACCAGAAAACGCAAGATTAAAGGATATTGCTGAGCAAAGAAATCTAAAAAAATTAAGCAAATATCCAAGAACGTGAAATTTGACATCAAACATAATACAAGACTTATTCGAAGTTCATCCGAGAGTGACAGTGAAGTGGAAATTGGCTTATCTTATTCAATTAACGATGTCATTGATGAGGAGCTGCTAGAGTCGTGCGATGACGATGAATCAAATGTTCGACACAGAAAACAGTTGTATACTTTGTTGGACAAATTACCGCAATTTCTAATGACCTTGAAATGGAGGTCAAATTCTTACGGAAAAAGAAAACTGATAATAGGACATTTGTTTTCCCTAACGTGCAAGACATTAGTTTAATGTTTCGAGAAGATGTGGTATTGACTGTACCCAAACCCATTGCCGCCGGTGGTAGGTACACTTCGCCAAAATAGATTTTCCGACAGTTCCTAATCTTGTACTTCAGTACATATTGCACTACAAAATTACTTTCTTTCTACTATATTGTATGTATATCAATGTGCCCCAGCACTATATCAATTTACCCCATCACAGAGGTAGTTTGACGCAAATGTAATCATTAACAAAAATTGTTTTTAATTTTTCACTTAAATGGAGTATCATATGGAAAAAAGTATACAGCCTGTAAGCCATATTTAAAATTAGCGATAAATATTTTGTGTACGACAAAACCGTAATCAGGACGAAAATTGTATAATTGTGCCTCCCTCTTCCCCTACACTTCTTCTAAAAAATGCGTACATACGACAAAGAAACCGTAACCAATTCGGCTTTCTCTTGGCCATATTCGTGTTCAGCACTTTGAATTCATTGAGGTATGACTATTTTCATCTGGGAAGCATGAACTTTTTTGAAATTTCTTTGCCTAGTGTAATTAATTGGTGAAATTGAAAGTATTCAAATTGGTATGCTAATGGTAAGAAATTCTTATTTATTGCTCAATTCAATTTGTAACGTTATCACCAAGTAAATCGTTGAAGTGGTTCCGATTCATTAATGACATTTACACTGTAGTGCCAGAAGATGCTGAAATTTGTACGGGAACTAACGCCGAAGGTCGAAACGCCTTCAGCTCTCCGCAGGAAAAGACTGAATTTAACGAAAAACAAAGGAACAATTCGCCTTTCGGGAGATCATCAAAGAAACAAAGTTTAGCGCAATGTTTACTGCTGGAGCCGCAAAATTTGAATAAGATATTCGAAAATAAACAGATTATCGAAAATTCCGAAACGCTTTTTGTAAAAACAGGTTATTTTAATAACGCCATACGTTCAACTAAATCAGACACAAAGATATATGCCTTAGATGACGCAACGGTGGCTAAAGATCGATCGGTAGATGAGATACTCGAATTGCTAATTGCTGAAAGCGTAAAGACACGGAACGATGCTACTATCATAGAACTTTTAGATCTTCTATACGACCGGATGGAAAAGGAAAATATGCTGAATACGAAAGTGAATTCGAAGATGAAAATTCACATATTGAAGTGTCTTTATAAGTTCGTCGAATGTCAAAACGAAAAACTCCTTTTAAGTATTGCTAGGATAATTCTCGCGGTAAGAAACGTCGCTAGGTATAAGCAAGCCGATATTAATCCGGTTGTTCTTCTAAATAGTTGAAGGTAACCGGAAGTAATTTGAGTGGTGTATGCAAGCTGATTTTCAAAGTTTCTAAAAACGATAAGAACGACTGCCTATTTTTCCAGAAAAATATATTGGGTATGTATAATATAAATTTGGCCTAAAAATCTGGTGCACAGCAGGAAGAACATTCTCTTAGATGCTACCACCGATTTTCCCCAAACATTGCAAAAACTATAATTCATTTACTTATAGAACTATTCGTGGATGCGATTGGTAGATCAAGTCCGTTAGACGATTCGGAAGCTTGCATTTATGGCTATGGTTCCATAAAATTTTTAACCATGAACAATAATCTTCTGAACAAAATCCTCTCGCTGGGAATTTTACCGTTGATGTTACTACATATCAAAATAGTTAACAATGCTGTAAGTATAGTACTTATTTTTCATATATTCCCTCTTCCAAACGTTTTGTTTTGCAGAAAATTGAAAAATCTCATATTCCTGAGCAAACTAATCATGCCCTCTTTCAACTAACCGGTGCCTTAAGAAATTTGGCGAGCGATGAGAGTATGTATGAAATGTTCGTTACTAGTCAAGCCATTACGCAGCTTTGCCAAACGATGAATCTTTTCACTTCCGACTTAGATATTGTGAGCAATATTTCCCGAACCCTCAGGTACCTATATATATGTCTTGCAGTATTTAAAATTATGAAATTAACATACAGTATGGTCTCGATTATCCGAGGTAACCTAGATGATAAACGACAATTCGGCTAACGCGATTATACGAGGTTCGTCAATTAAATAACGAAACTTCATTCACACGCGTATATTGAAATGAAGGTTATAAACCTTCACAATAGATCCCTCCTAGCTCGATTCATCATTTCCAATGATGCTCCCAACTCGAAAAACACCCGCGAATGTTAACAACGTCAAACAAAACCATAAGGATTTAATACCACACTTTGGAAAATATAACCGTGTGATAGTCTTGCACCATGTAATATTGGAATCTGCCGTTGTGCTATATACACATTTTATTTATTTTTTACCAAAGTAGTACTTTTACGACTAATTATGATATGATACTTTAAAAATACGATTGATCCAACACTATTCAGAAATTTTCCAAATTTTGATTTGGGATACTATTGCATTCATAGTGTGATGTATCATCTATACATAATATAATTTCCTTATTTGTGTGTTCCTCTTTTTCTTTGTCTATCCAGAGCTTTTTGAAGCCCACTGATGGGCTAGAAAGCTGAAAATTGACATGCATATAGTAAAACGCCTAGGCTAAATCTTGACGTAGCCGGATTTTTGATTTTTGGCCTGTGGGTGGAGAATTAAGACGAAAAAGGGGCGTGGAAAAACCAATTTTTTTACATTTTAGCTTATATTTTCTTTTTCTTCCTGCCTGGTAGGGACAGGCTTAACAGCTAGTGTTAAACATAAATACATACGTAACAAATCACAATGCATTGAAATAACTGTCAATCTTTAATTGCCTGGTCCGCTTTTTGTTTGTCTGCAATATCTCTTCAACGTTTTAAAACTAACACGTCCACTGCTGTGGGTTTTATTTGTTGTTTAATATATCAATGTGACTTTTCTAAGGCACCCAAAGGTTTCTGATGTGTAATATGTTCCTCAAGCGTAGAATCATTTTCATCCTCTGTCCCTTTCCTCCAACTCCTGCACCTGTAGGGTAGCATCAGTTAGTTCTTCGACGCCAAACTCTTGACCTTCATCATCAAATGCAATCCAACGTCTAACGTCATCTTCTGTGATATTCTCTGAACCTTCTAGTTATAACAGCAGTTCAAATAAACTCAACCTATCCCTTGTTTTGTTTTATTATTACTTGCCCTCAATAATTTTCTGTCAGCTCTAGAAAACTCGCGAGGAACAATGGCCTGTAGATTTTGTTTATATTGTCACCTTGGTCCATAGGATGCAACATACTGGTTACGTTTGGTGGCAAAATCATCACGAAAATGCTATCTTTTCGTAAATGTTCCCCTAGATCTAATGGAACATTGTCTACCAGCCAAATTGCCCCAATGGAAATACCATCCTTCTCTTCAAGAATCTTATTAATAATAGGACAAGCTCTTCATAACACCAAGTTGTAAATAAATTCCCGTACATCCAAGCGTTCTTTTGGTTTTTGTAATCAACCGGTAGAGCTTGAAGTGGAATCTTCTTGGTTGGGCCAATCTTTTAATAACCGACAATTGAAGTATATATGTTCCCGATGAAATGCGGTATCGGCTTTTGCAAATGGGGTGCCAATGTTTTAGCAGGTTCAGTCCATTCTCATAGCAATCAACTTTTTGGTGTTCTTTAAATTTATCGATTGCTGATACGCATATTTTCAGTTGCCCTACACCACGTCTTTTTTTTTTCATCTATCAGACGAACTGATATTCGTTACAAATGGATCCATCTGAGGAAATTTTTTGCCAAAACAGCCACTGCCTTCGGTTGTAAAAAATAGGGCCTGCGCAAACCACACAAATAATGCATTATCAATTTGTCATCATATTCACTGCATTTCATGGATTTTCTGCCAGTAGACGCAGAAGTTTCACAAAAGCGTAAACCACAAAATATTACTTAATCGTTTAAACAAACTTTGCATTTTCAGTACATTGTCTACGAACGAAAATTGCTGCGACAACATAGCAGAGTATCCACGCATATATGAAATATTTGTGCGTCTTTTGAGAAATATCCGGGGAATGAAGAAATCATAGTTAGATTAACGTATGCAACGGGAAATATAGTGGCAAGTAATGACAACGCTCGCATAAAGGTAAATCTAAACTTCCCTTTTCACAATGAAAACAATGATTGTCGTTTTTTTTTCTTTGTAAAAACACATTCTTGCGTTGGAGCACCAATTTTAAAAATTAGCTTGGCAAAAATCGCTTCAATTTGTATAGCATACACATACTAACATTGCCATTGGATCTTAAAAGAAAACCAAAGAATTGTTTTTAGGAAATGCTTCAAAATGTTGCGTATTATAGCTTTTTGCATGAACTGATGAATGATATCGTCGTCCTCTGCTTCTTAATCCTAAGTCTATATCATGAAGTGTAAGGCTTTGAAGTTCAGTTTTTGCATTCTTGCGTTTTATTTCTCTTTGCATAATCTTCCTATCTTTTGTTAGTTATTTTACATCGTTCCATCTTTTTCTTGGTCCTCGCTTTTATTTTTACTCAGCACTGTATGGCAACACGTATTTTGAATAAATTTTGTGCTTTACGCATCAATACCTACTGCTGTTGAACGTTACAACTTGAATTATCAGTTAACATCAGTAGCATGCGAAATTGTGAACTATTTGAGAAAAAACTACTACTATTTTAGTACTACCATCAAGAAAATGGGATATCTTCCTTGATAAAGTTATGGAAAATATATCTAGAAAGGACATTAAAATGCTGCTCCATGAAAATTGATGCTGGAAATACGGAAAATAGTATTAGTAATACAGAAGATGTAATGATAAAGGTAAGAAGTTTAAAAAAACCACCTAAGTTACTTAAGTTGAACAATTTCAGATAATTCGTATAATCGCTAATATAGCAATTAATCCGGAAATTGGTAAGAAAATGAACGATAAATACGGAGCGCTATTAATCGACGAATTCTTGAAAGTAATCATAAGTAATCCTTTCAAAAAGAACGACGAACTCGTTTTATCCGTGTTGAGTACGCTTAATAATTTATCGTTTTATTATACAGCGGAGTTGGATCCGGATATATTTCACATTAAGCAAGTGGATATTATAGACGGTAAGAACAAGATTTCAAGCGATCACGCAGAAAATATTTGCCGTCATTGCTGATATACAAAATTAAACTTTTTGAATGTTACATGAACTAAAGAAGGTGATTCTTATAGTAAGTTTCCTGCGAATTCCGAATCTACTGTCCAAATTTTTCGCCACGTAAAGTTTTTAAGGCTGTAAGGTACTTATTTTCAAAATCGCTTAAAGTTAATTTTTCGGTTGGTTCGCAAACTATTTCGAAATCTGTATATTTTAGCTCTAAAAGATATATGTATAACGATGAAATACTAATTGTTTACAATTTTAAGAGCTTAGGCAGGTCTAATCTTTTTCAATAATAAGTGAAGAACCAGCAGGTTTCCAGGCTTGAAATTTTGAATACCACATATTCGATGCGGTAGTTAAGACTTGTCAAAGAGCATTTTTGTAAATTCCTTTGTTATCGTTACTTTCTTGAAGTCCAAAAATAACGGTAAGCCCGTGGTTATTTTTCTATTCCTTAATTGAGGTTAAATTCAACAACAAAGAAATTTACAAAAAGCTCGTCAACAAGTCGTAGCTATCGTGACGAATACACGGTATGTAAAATTTCGGCCCTATAAACTTACCGATTCTTTACTTATTATTGACAAAAAGCTATAGAAGCTCTTAACATTGTAAAAAACTAGTATTTTATTGTTACACACACTACTTTCACCCGCAAGCTTGCTGTTGTTTGGCTGATATCTTGATGAAATCTCTCACCATGCTCATTACTCACATCGCCAGTATTGTCAACAATCCAGATCTGAATGGAGGAAATGAATCTTCAAGGACATCTTTGCTCCTAAATTTTGTTAATTTTGCAGCAGCTCATCGTCCAGCTGTTTTGTTTTGTTTTTTATTCCCGAAGAAGTTTGTAACCACAGTTTTGAAGTGCTGTCAAGCAGGCACCTCTTTTTCTTCTAAGATATTGTTGAAACTTACATCTTTCAGTAGTGTCCTGATTTAGGGTACCACAAATTTTCTCTCTTTTCATTTACCTTCGCTTATTCTGAGAAATTTGTTTTTAAATAAAGAAAACCTTCAACGTCTTTGTTCATCGCCTTTACGAAGTTTTCCAACAATTCCTATTTGATGTGAAGAGGTAGCAGCAGAATATCTTCTGAATTAACGAGAGGCCCACAAATGACACGCTTAAATCCAGGAATTAGGTTACTTCTTCTTGACCATTGGGCTCTTAATATAATGAGCTTCTTCGTCCCTACTATCCCACTCACATAGAAAATGGCAAAACTTTGTACACTGCAACTGCAAACCCACTACTAGGATTACAACTTTTCAATTGGCATAAATTTACCATTAAAATCCAGTAGTAGTTTCATACTTTCATAAGACTCTTTTATATTGACTGTTGAACAATGGGTATAGAAGGATTTTCATTTCTATTCTGAAGAAGAACAACTCCAAGACTCGTTTTCGTAGATTTTCGTAGATTTTCGTTACCATTATAAAGGAGAACAGCTTTAAGATTCGTTTTTTAAGAGTCTATAAAAAATTTCCACTCTTCTGTATTGTGATGCTGGCAGATTGCCTCTGCTAAAGCGTTGGGATCGTTACAGAATTCTAGATCATCTGGTTTTGAAAATAAATGCTGCAGTTCTTGCTGCTTACTATAAAATATGCATACTCTTGTCCCTTTGTCCCATAAATTCTATCTTTTAACCCCTGAAGGAATTCTGCTAGATTTTTTGATAGATTCAGATCACGGACTAATACATTTAAGTCTGACTGGCGTATTTTATGCGCCTACTCGGAAATGTCAAAATTAGTGTCCGTTTCCCTGTTTTTTGGCCCTCGAAGTTATCTAATGGGTCCTCGTCAGGATCCAGAGTGTATGAATCTGATGGGGATGGTATAGGAAAGTCCGTAGTATTGTGCAGCACAAGCTATAGCTAAAGGAAGATTTGAAAATTTTACTTTAGTTATTACGTTGAGTTATTTGTTATGTACAAGAATACCAGTCTGAAGAATACTCTCTTGGCTGTCTCTATATCATTAAAACTGCAAACGGCATATGACGAGATTTTCCATTCAGCCACCCAGTGAACTGGAAAGCACATGTTAAACAGCATATCTGCTGTGGGGCCCAAGCCTTGTCCTAATCTCCAACTTTACACCCGAAGTACAGTTTATAACTTTCTTATGAGTGGAGTTATACTGCTTTTTCGAAGCTTGAAGGTAACTTCGCCACACACGTAACTATTCACACAGTTGTGTAATATTGTAAGCTTTAGAAATAAATTGTACAACGCTTGAATGGTTCACAAATTTGATTAGTCAAAGTGTGATCTCGGTAATAGTAGAGTGTAAATATTCCCAAGCACGCGTAATACTCAGCAATCACTCATTGCTGGGCAACGCCAAGACGTCCGGTGAGTCCCCAAAATTGGAATTATCCAGACTAATACGCAAGAAGAGTATCAAAAGAGACAAAAGGTATAGTGGAACAGTACCAATTCAGTCAGGGAAGAGCAACAATCGTTGCAAAGCACACAGTAGAACAAGTAATGGACAAGACTGAACAATACAAAATAGAAATAGAATTACTTTTCATTGGTTTCTAGCTAGCTTTGACGGCTTTAAAAAAGAGGATTACAAAAACAATGGAAGAACTGGGAATACATCCAAAACTAAGAAGGACGATATGGATGGTCATGAATAAAACAACTATGATTGTCAAAACGTAGAAAGGGAAAACTGAGACTTTCGAAGTAGATAAAGGAGTAGAACAGGATGATGTCACATTGTTGAACTTGGCATTGCAGTATGTACTAGGAAAGGTGAAGAAAGGAACGCTGAGAACAAAAGGGGGACAGATAGTAGTGTTTGCGGACGACCTTGTGCTGATCACAAGAATAATGATCGAAATGTTTGAACAATCAATTGATTTATTTTGATTTATTCGGACTTATCAGAAAAATTACATAAGAATCAGCGAGAACTGTTCCTCTAACAAAATCGTTGTTTACCAGTGTTTGATTATTCATAGTATTTCATTCTAAAAGCAATTCATAAGCTAGATTTGAAAGTTAGGTTGGCTATAAATTGGAAATTTAGAGGCAAAGCATTACTTATAACATCATTTCCCCTTTAGTGTCCTCGAAACGATTTTGGACATTTTCTTATTTCTTTTCTTATTTTTGACTTACTATTCAAATTTTGATATTCTCCATTATTATATTGCAAATACTAACAATGATTTTCATTCACTAATAGGGATAGCAGAATATTTAACATCCGCAAACAAGGAATGCTTGGAAGAATCTATGAGAATTTTAGGAAATCTTTCTCGTTCCAAAATAAGTCGAAACTACATAGCACAAAACGAAATCTTCAATACATTGCTGGAAATTCTAGGAAAAAGTAGCAATAATCCTTGGCCATTAACTCCATCTAATTTGCTCTTTCATATTTTAGATGACATCAACTTATTGCGCACAACAGTAGGCGTATTTGTTAATTTAATGGCCGACAACAAAAATAGAATTGTATTAAGAAATTCTGGCGGTATATCCAAACTAATTACAGTTATGAATAACTATGGACAGTATGATTGGTCCTTAGCTATGCTAGTATGCCAAGTTATATGGAATTATTGTATAGAGAGCGTAAATTTATACGAAATGATATCTGATAGTGAACTAGAACAGTTATTGGCGGTACTAATTGATTATTTGGGTAAAATATAGAAATATATTTCGCAGTAGCTACTTGTTCACTACCTGGTTTTGCTTTCAGATGAAGAAAAACTTTTTGGCCTCACTGATACGACAGAAAACAATGAAATTTTAGTATCAGAGGAATTCCTAATGTGGGAAGAGTTTGCAAATGTAGCTACTAACTTACTAGAAAAATAGAACAGTTCCTGGATACCGTTGAAAATTTGCAAACAAACTGTTTCCATTCAGGAAGACCCAAAACTAAGGATTCCAGCACCAACATAAGTTTTTCAGCGTGGCAGTAAAACATACAACTAAATTTAAATGTATTTTTGTGACAGATTATAAATTTTATTATACATATTATTGTAAACTAAAGTTATGCGTACTATATGACTATATTGTATATTTCTAATCTTTATATAATAACAATATGTACTTCTGAAGTTAAAATTTAGTATTCCTTTTCCTTATAGATTGTATTGATTATTGACATAAAACTTCTCTCATAAAACATCTAAAACCTTTCTACCATTTGGTGTAAGGTTTACATTTCACATTTCATTTGGTTGCCTGTTGTTCCATGCGCAAATTTCGCCCATTCCTTTTTATTCTTTGCCTTTATCTGCGCTTCTCTCCACGTGATGGTCTTTTTCTTCAATATTTCTGCCACTACGCCATTCCATTCCTTCTTTGATCGTTCTCGCCCTCTTCTACTTTCATCCTACATTCTGGACACGTGGCCAAACCATTTGAGTGCGTTCTTTTCAAATACGTCCATAATCGGGTCCACGGCGTCCACGCTCAATTGTTCTCTCACTATAGTATTTCTGATTTTGTCTCTCTTCGGAATCCCTTTGACTCTACTCAGGTTTCATGTTTATAGAATTTATTTTGCTTTTCATTGCTTCCGTTAACACCCAACTCCCACTGCCATAAATCGGGATAGGTCTAAAGGCAGCCTTGTGCACCCGCATCTTCATCTGTGCGCTGACTTACTTTTTGTTGATAAAAGATCTATTCAAGCTGATATATTTTTGATGAATTTTTATTCTCTCATTGATTTCCTCTTCTGTTTCCGTCTCTCCTTATGTTGGTTCCCAGGTATTTGTATGTTGTGACTTGTTCGTGCTTCGTATTTTCAAACATTTATTTGTCCATTTTCTTTCCCAAGCAGCATTACCTTCGTCTTTCCGAGATTGATTTTTAGACTTCTCTTTGTAAGTTCTTCGCTCCACATTGTCAGGTTGTGTTGTGGTTCTTTTTTGTTTAAACCACTACGTCGTCCGCAAAAGCACATTCTGCTATTCTAATTGGATTAAATTTATATCCTACTGCAACTTTTGCGCACTTATCTTCCATACCGTTTATGCCCATTAACCTTCCTATAGTCACGCATACGGTCTGTGAGACCGACTTATATAGTATAGTATACGTCTTTCATGTTGACGTGAGTATAGGAAGGTTAATATACCTAATTTAATTAGGTCGTTATATAATCATCCAGAAAGTTACACAATAACTGTACAACCAAAATGCACCAAATTCTCAACAAACACACACTGTACTGTAGAAACGTTCAACCGATATTTCTTAAAATTTGATACACGAAAACTGCGTCGTGATAGAAGAGATCGAATGGCTTGTGTAAAATATGGAAGGGATTAACATTTATCTGAGAATTGCAGAATCTTTGAAGTTCTCGCATGAAAAGATGCAGCATGTATACAACAAAAGTGGCATAGACTAAACCTTAGCAATCGACAAGAGCTTATAATTTCTTGCAGATCGAAATTTATATTGAAAACGTAAAAAACTAAAATTATGTATGAATTTAGTATAGGTATAGTGGATAAAAGGTGTCAATAGACAGGGGTTCTTTTAAACGAAATATTGAAAAGGTTTAATTATCATTTTTAATACGTAACAACGTCCAAACTTTGACAATTTGGCGAATGTTCCATGATAATTTGTTCGTTCGTATCACTTTCAACGTGTGCAACCTTTACTGTCGACAGAAATTTCCGAACGAATTTTGTGAATGGATTTTATAACAGCAACGAGTAAATAATTTCAATATGGATATTTTACTTACCGAGCTACTACTACAACTACTTTTGCACAGGCTGTAACTGTTAATACAAATAAATTACTGAGCACAAGAGAATCTCCACGTTACAATGAGCCAAGACGTTTCCAACAGCAATTTGATTTTACTCCCTAGACTGAGCGGCGACACTTACTATAATTTTTTAGGTGAACATTTGCCTGAACTTCTTAGAAGATACTCTTGTAAATGTAAGACAACGTATGTGGTTTATGAACGATGGCGAGCCGCCCCATTTTTTGTACTAGTTCGAAGATATTGAAATATGATTTTTTCTGAAAGTAGGATAGGTCATGGCGGTTCATTTGTATGACCACCGCATTCACCTAATTTAAATCCGATAGATTTGGACGTCTAAAATGTTAGTTTATCGGGCGGGAGTAAATAAACACTATCAAGGAGCTACAAGATCGCTGCGTCCGCAACTGTAAGATAAGCACATGGAACGGCGAGTCGTGCATGCGGTGAATCTTTATTATTAGTCTGGCCAAACAGCGGTAACAGTCAGTCTAGTCAGTACGCTGTATGCGAGTACTTCTGTTATATGTAGGTTGTCGTAACTTATTTCGTAATTGCCGCTGTTTGCCCAGACTAATTACTATGTCGAGCACAAGTGTGTATCGAGGCTAGCGGTGATAACTTAAACCATCTATTGTAATAAGTGCACCCAAAACCAAACTTTTATATGCCTAGTTTTTAGAATCTTATAAATAGCTTCGATACACATCCTTCCTGTATGTAATAAAAGCACAAAAAGAAACATTTATTTCGATACGTAAAAATTTACATAAATAAATAAAAATGCAAAATTTGCTACTTCCTACAATATGGATTATTTTATAGGCGCACCGGCTAAAGTTTTACTTTTAATTAATCCATTACCCTTTATTAAGAGTTTATTTCCTTGCCATTGTGCGATAAGATCGCTATTAGTTTTTAAATCCACCTGTAATTTTTCCCATATTTTTTCTTGGGATTCAGCACCTCGTCCGGAGTACCATTTTCATAATTTTCAATGAAAATTTTATCACCTGGGGAAGCCGTTTCTGGAGGAATCAGCGGTTCAACTTGTTTTGGATCATCTCTACAAATTAAGTAAGGTATAAAATTATTATTATAAAATCGATATTGAATTATAAACTTCTGTCGATGAATATATTGGTTTTATTTTTCCACGCTGGAAAAGTGTGGGAAAAGGAGTAGTAATAAATATCTACTTGCTAAGTGAAAATTGATGAAATACAGATTACGTTTGTTAAGAGACAATTCGTTTATCTCTACCGAATTACTCAAACTTTTGAGGTAATACTACCACTATATTCGTCAATGAAAATTATAGATTAGCTGTACAGGATGTACTGCAAGCATTAGAAAATCCTTGTATGGATTTATTTCTTCTTTAATGGTCTAGAAACAAGAAAATTAATAAAATATGTATATGGCGTGATTCTGCAGATACTTATTTTTGAGTCATACTGTAATACAATCTGTACAATGAATTTCTAGTTTCCACTGACTTTCTAGAGTAATTGACGTAATTCAAAAGATAAGTATCTGTCACACCATGAAATATAAATACCGTATCTGCTCAAGATGAAATGGATTCCTTCTAAAAAGTTTCAAATTCAATGGCCACCTACTGTATATATTTCGTGACCTGTTTAGATACTTATCGCTCGAGTTGTTTCCACCACTTTTTAGGTCAAATAAAAGACAAAATTTCAATTCATTACAAAGGTATTTTAAAATCAGTTAAAATCGGTTCCACAGTGCCTTGGACCGTTATGAAACATAATCTGATAAAAATCGCAATTTTCTATTTTATTTGACCTAAAAGGTAAGTAGAGACAGCTCGACAAAATAATTATTATTATATTCTTAGAACACAAATAGAACTCACACTGATGCGCAAAGAACCATCCCTTGCGATTCAATTCCCCTCATTTTCGCAGGTTTAAGATTACATAACACTACAACCATACGATTTTCCATTTCCTCCAACGGAACGAAATTGACCAACCCGCTGACGACCGTCCTCGGTTTATCTTCGCCCAAATCGATTTTTTCTACGTACAAAGCATCGGCGTCCGGATGTCGTGATACTTCCACAATTCGTCCGATACGAATATCCAATCTAGACGGTAAAATTTCGTCGGAAACGACGGATTTCGTTTGGTTCGTTTTAACCTGTTTCGTAGCGGATGGATAAGCATTTTCCGTTAATTTTTTCATCGCGGGTTCATCGAATTTTTTCCTAATAGGCTCCAACAGTTTGTTGATGTGAATTTCTACAGTCGCTTTTAAATCTCCAGGGTGAATTTCTTCATTAGCGAATGCCTTTTCCAACAATTCGAAATTCTCGAAAATAACGTCGCCTCCATTTCCGGGAGAACGATGGATTGTAAATTTTTCATTTTCTTTGAATAAGGGAAATATGACGTGCTTGGTAAACGCTAAAACTCCGTTGTTCTCCGTATTGCCAGGCTCACAAAATGCTTTTTAGCTTCTTTTTGACTGTAGAAGGAGAATCGAGTAGGTCGATTTTACTTTCGTCTTCTGAAGATGACATTTTCGCCCCTGTTAAACCAGGTACTGAAAAAAGTATGTATTTCTGAGATATTTTCTGGTGGACAATACAGAATTTATTGACACAGTTAAGAATTGAATAAAAAGTAATGACAACCAAATGTTTCACTAAAATCGTTGGATGGATACATTTGTTCATATTCTTATAATTTGCGTCTTTACAGTCAAACCAAACGACCCACCACTCATCGCGATACTGTTGTTAAGGGTAGATTTTGGAAAGAGAAAATTT
This sequence comes from Chrysina gloriosa, assembly GCA_038088585.1. Lineage (NCBI taxonomy): Eukaryota > Metazoa > Arthropoda > Insecta > Coleoptera > Scarabaeidae > Chrysina > Chrysina gloriosa. The sequence goes on along the minus strand of CM076089.1, from coordinate 9,507,342 downwards.
TTTTTTAATTAATGATTAATCGAACACCTCAACAAGTACTTACCTTGCATTTCTTGCTCAACTTTAACTCCAAAGGAATCTTTTACTTCTACTGACAATTCGATGTATGTAGAATGTATGTAAAATATATATATATACATTTAATTATTCTATGTAATTAGTAAGTCATAATGAATTGATTCTTTTTTAGAATGGTGGAGGTAATCCAAAGGATAACTTTTTAACTAATTGCACTTTTTTAGAATTTGTTGTGTTGGTGGTTAAAGGATTTGCATAAGAAACGACATATAAAACACTGGTGGAGTTGTCATGCTCTCACTTATCAAGACTTGCAAATTATTATAAAGAGGAACAAGACTAGCTAACTAACAGATATACCAATAAGACTTGACTGCTTTAGTAAATGTAACCATATCATTTGTATAACGCGAAACTATACTATATATTATATACAAAACCTGCCGAGAGGAAGGAAGGATATATCGATTATAAATCACTGAGCAAGCTTTCAAATGTACCCCCTCATGTTCAGTGTAGTATCTATGCTTCGATGTCCATTTTACTTTGATAGTCACACTATTATTTTTCTTTACAAAACACATAATACTAACCCATTGGATTCATTAAATGTGCTCTTTTTTGATATCCTAATTGTGGTAGATATTTTTCAGCAAAAGTGAATATTTTCCTTTGATCTACACCACCAAACTGGGCATCTACTTTTAAGTATTCTTCATCTAACGCTTGCAATCCTATAAAAACAAAATCGACCTTCAAAAATAAAATACAATTAATTACCATGAAAATGATTACCGGGATATAATAAACCGCTTAATAATGGATGATCAACTTGTTTCACTACTTCTGCACCAGCTTTCTTCGCGTCATGCTCTGTTATAACAGAGCTAAGCCGATAGACATCCAGAGTATATTCTTTCGATAATTGGTAATTGGTTCCTTTAACAAACTTTAACTTATCAATTGGAACATCGATCGATTGCAACATTGCTTTAATCGAATTCTCGTAGTATTGGACTCTTAATTCCAAAAGATCCCATGGCGCCTTCATATTATCTAAATATGCGTGTAAATCGGCAAAGAGAATTGTAACCTCGGCACCGGCACGTAAAAAGTCTGCTATTTTAGACATGGGAACGAAATAGGCAACATGTGGTTTGCCCGTAGTCGCTGTACCCCAATATATTCGTAGATCGCGTTCATTTAGAGTAGATTTAATTTTATCTTCGCCTAGGACTTCTTGGAGATTTCTTGTTATTAGATGATATTTTTCATCTGCAGTAAGTTTATTATCTCCACTCATTTTTCACTATCAAATTGCACCATATGTTAGAATATTGCAAAATATTTAATGAAATTTGCTCACCTGTGTGATGATAATTTTACACGGAACAGTTAATTAGTTACTACAATGTTTTATAGTGGAAATTAAAGAATTGCTACACCGAAGGCATCAACGTATTTTGCCTAAATTTCTGTAATCTGCAATATCTTCCACACGAGATTGTACCTAGATACCAGATGATACAATATTATCCGAAATCTTTTGAATTTCCCGCGATTAAAATTTTAATTTCTACGACTAGCGCTGTTTTGTTCAGCGCATAGTTCAGTGGCGTGTTGATCAAAACTTTCCGAAATAATCCTACAATTTGAACAACTGCAAGAATATAAAAATATAAATTCATTTGCAACGGGTATAAATATATATATAATATATAAAAAACACAACATTATTTTGTGAAAATCTACAGGATTGGAATAACAAGCCTTGCCGTGTATTTGAAAACATGAAATGACAAAGAATGTTGTGCTTTCAAGCTAACGGATAGCATTTTCAACAGTTGTTATAAATAAACTTATTTTCTACCCATCAGTGTTATTAGCATTTAATAAAACGTTTGTTATATGTCTATTAAGTCCCACACAAACATAACTTTAGTCAACTTTAGTGCTTATCATTATTCGTAACAATATGTCACCTCGTGATTCTATACTACGGCACTGGATATGACCAACCATAGGAAAATAGAATCAATTTAGAAACACGATATACAAAACGAGGAATTCAGATGCCAGAATTGTCAGAATTTTTCTAAATAATTTATTTATGCTATTTATTCATTTTAGTTTCTATTTTATTTCCTCATAAAACAGTGTTTTCGTTTTTATAAATTTAAAAATACGGTGCGGAATACATTCCATAATCAAAACGAAATATCAAAAGAAACAGGTTCCAAAACACCTTTCCTTGATCGCCATTTTCATCCTTTGAACGCTCCCAGTATTTTAAAATTTGTAAAGTCAATTTAACGGTAATTTCGAGAAACTTCAAAATGTCAGCATTTTCAGTCGATTGGGATATTGATTCATATTATGATGACACAGAACCACAGGAACATTGGGAATTGCGCAGAACCTTCATGGAAACTCATAAGGATAAATTTCCTGAAGAATATTTGGTGGCTCTATCTAAAGTCTTTGCAAACGTAGAATTCTTGGGATACAAGTAAGTACATGTAAACGTTTCTTTGAAAATAATTTCTAACATTTATATAATAGGTATTCAGAGCCATTGATGACTAGGATATCTGAATTATCAAAAGATGTTGCAACAAGGTACAGGGCACTTAAAGCCAAGAGATTGCAAAGGACATTCGTTACTCCAGTTGTCACTGATAATCAAAAAGAACAGGTAATTACACTCATCATGTTATACATAATTAACAATTATTTATGCTTTGGTTTGATGTCGTTCTGTGGGTCGCATGTCAGTCATTATGGGAGAGGCTGTTTATTTCTGGCAGTTTGTGGCGAGAGATCTTTTGGCATTTCATTTTGGGAGATATAATCTATAATAATAGTAATATTGTGGTATAATGAAAAGTCAGAAGGCGAAAACGTAAAAAGACCCTGTGAAGATGTCCAACAGATGCTTGCTAAGGATCTGGTGGAGTAACTAAATTTGTGGAAAAGGCCTAACTTTTGCTTGGTTCAAGAAACATGGAAATCATCACCAAGAATTAGAAACTAATTGGGGAGTGACAAACCAGAGACGATTACGTGAATAATCAATGGAAGCTCTAGTAATCAACCAGTTTGCCCCACACAAAACAACAGGTCAAGATATAATGTTCCCTGGTCTTCAACAAAGAGATTTGAACTTTTTAGATATTATGTAGTTTATTCTTATAACAAATCCTTGTACAGCCACACTGGCCAATGTTACCTCAAGGTGTGCACCTGCACAGTGTTTAAAAAGTTAGCGTACAAAGATATAAACCTGTGCATTATGCTGCGCACAATAAATTTGAAAAAAGGTGAAGGTAATATAAACTGACGTTGATTGATGTATGATGTATACTGCTTACGCTTACAAAGTTCGGTGCTGGGTTGGTATGAACCAGTTCGTAGCATTAACTTTACCCAATTTATTGCATTATTTCTAAAATTTTATTTTAAAAAGATGTACCAATTACTAGAATTTTTTAAAAGGTACGCACATGAACATTGTAAGATTAAAGAGGACATTCATTCTTGCTTCTTATCCTTTTCTTTATGCTTCAGGGGTCAAATTTGGAATCCCCTTCTTATTTCCGTCATTCTTTTCTGTTACTCGCTAATTATTTCAATCCGTCATGGCTTTCCCCCTTTCCTTTTCCTCTGTCAGTTATCGAATCACTCTGGCAACGCCATATATCCCATTGTTCGAAAGAGTTCGAGTTAGAGAGTTGTTAAGATTGCATTGCATTCTAGTGCTTCAGCCAACTAAATTAGACTTGGGCAGAAATTCGAGTTATTTGTGTCAACTTAGACAGGTTCGACTGCACTTTGTCTTAGGTCAGAGCTACATAGCAAAGTATTGAATCCGTGTAGGAAAAAATGAGTGTTGGATTAAAAACCTAAAAGTAAGAATGCTTATGGTTTAGAATTAAAATCAACACCTCCCGTTACCATGGCGATGTTGGAAAACTCAAAACATGCATTTCGACCACCAAATGATAATTTTCAGTGAAAAACGAGAATGTAAAGAAAAGGAAATGTTGTTCGTGAACTTAGATTAAAAATGGTCTTCAGAAAGCATCTCTTACAATCAACACTGCCCTTTGCGATCTTCACTAAGGATAATTACTTGATGATGGAAATGCGAATTTGGAGTTTCCCAAAATCGATGTGGCAAAGGGAAGAACTAATTTCTTGCAATCTGTAGGATCGAATGATAAGGCAAGTAGTTCCTCATTTTGGTTTACACTTTTTAGACAGGAATGCTATTTACTTTTCTTTAAAAAATGTTAAATATTTTGTGGCTTGAATTGGTATGAATTAGTAGTAGTGCTTTTCTTTTCTTTTTTTTTTTCTTTTATTTTGCCTCTATTTGCATCATCGAAATCTTTTAGATTTAGGCAGTGTATGTGTGTATATATGTATATGTATATGCATATATTTAGGTGTGCATATATGTATTCTAATATATCAAGGTTGAGTTGCAAAGCAGCATTAGCTGAACTGCGCCTTGAGATTGCGACCTTCACTCTCTCGTGTGTACATGTATCTATATTTTGTAATAGTTGATGCAATAAAGACATTATTATTATTAATCTGGGCAAACAGCCCTAACAGCGTACAATTACGAAATAAGTTACGACTGCATCGCCGACTCCCCGGACTAATCAATATTAAATCGATGCTGTATGCGAGTAGTTCTGTGTATATGTAGCCTATCGTTACTTATTTCGCAATTATCGCTATTTGCCCAGACTATATATCATACAATTTCTCTTTTAAAATTACAATAAAAAAATCAAAAGTTTTCTTACAAGTACATCTGAAATAGGGACCTTTAACAGAAACTGTAAATGTATATATTATTAACTTTATCCCTTTATTCTTAGGGCGACGGGCGGAAACAACAAAACATTCAAAGGATTAATATCTATTACTTAATATGTACTTTAATGCAATATATATACAAACACTATAAATGCAAATAAATATAAAAAAATCGAGACCCTAAACAGACTTTATTTCTTATCACTATTAGTATGTAAGCCTTCTATCGAAACGCTAAGTTGTTCCAGTCTCTGAATTAATTGGCTCATAGTATTCTGCGATTTACGTATATTTTCATCGGTCAAAGAAGGTTCGGTAGCTGCTCCCAAATCGAAATGAAGTTTAGCCAATTTTTCTTGTTGTTCTCGTATATTTGTCATCTGCTCCATAGTACATCCACTACCGAAAGCTCTAAGTTTTCCCGAATGAAAATCTTCCAATAAGCCCAGAAGTGCTTTCTCCATGTGTCGAACATCAGGTACTTCAGACAAAAAGCAATGATGACGTACATTTGTACTAACGGGCGCTACGTAAATAAAAAGAAAAAAACCAAAAAAATCAAAATCAAAAACCAAACTATAATTCAAACAAAAAATAAATAAATAAATAAATAAGAAGTAAAATTATACCATATATATTAGTTACCTTTATGAACATTTCGTGGTCTAGCGGTGGTAGTTTTGTTATAATCGCGTTGTAATCGTTTTTCATTTACGTGAAACAATTTTGCACTACCAGTTAGGGTGCCACCGGTGGTGTTTCCTCGAGACACAGAACTATGACTGGTATTACCAGAAGATGATATCTGCAGTTAAGAAAAATGTATACAAACTACATGTAATTCGCATTACAAAATGTATTAAGAATATATTTCACTTAGTAGATCATACACTCTTGATACTTATTTGTACATTATCATTACAATGGACAGCAAGGATTAAATGACTTTGTGATCTAAACGACATTAAAATACTAAAGGATTTATACTAAAAAACGGACAGATATTAGGCTCAAATATGTGGTTCAAAGGAACAAAGGGAATATAGACTTCGGAATGAATGGTAAAAAGTAAGGTTGGAGTAATATACACGTAATTCTAAAGTAATTTACTTTATTGCTCCTCATAGGGGAAGCAATTTTATCTTCAGCGATGGTGGTATCATCTTGGGCTATGCTATCATCATTTTCACCATCGGCATCACTTGAAACTAATTGCTGAAGTTCCGATTCCCCTCTTGATTCCATTCTTTATATTTGGGTCTTAAAAGTGATATACAGTCAATCTTCAACGATACACATCTAAAATATATAATTTGGCTTTATAACAGCAGAAATAAAATAAATAAAATGATTGACAGGAAAGAATTTGGTTATGTTTACATTTATAAAGTCCAAGGTCATTAAGAAGTAGTTTGGGAAGGAGAAGGAGAAGAGGAAATTCGGCTACAGTCTACAAAAGCTACAGTTACAACACAGCTACAGTTTAAGGGTTGTACTATAGAGACGACAACCAATCAAATTGCAAGTATCAAATGTTTTTCAGGTTTCTGGCAAATAAAATTTAATTACAGCTCATAGCTACAGTTAGTGGTGTCCTATGTTTTACAGTCTATAGGGGCGGCAAACTACATCTTGGACTCAGGCCCAGCATGATATATCTAGTAAATAGAGGATTCCCAATCAGATCTTTAGTTTTTACTTTCGTGCTCCCTTTCTTTGCCAATGCTACGGCTATGACCGACAATAATCGAAACTTACATGAGTGTGATTTTGCGCAGACTCTGTATAATATATAATATATATACAATAAAAACCACAACATTGTGGTCAGAAAGATCTGATTCTGATTCTCTCAGATTCTCCAAACTTTAGCATTATTTAGGGAAATGTTTGCTAAATAGTTAATTTATATAATGATAATAGTTTAGGATCATCATCAATATTAATTTATAAGGAAGTTGAACAATGGCGTCAAACGTGAGGGCGTTTACACAAAAACTATCGAAGTAATGAAAAACATATTAAATATATTCTTTCAAATTAAAATATATACTTTTTTAGGCACCATGCTGCCGATGTCCGTAGAAACGTATCGGGTCACACTTCAAAAAGTGGGCTTATTTCCCCCTCGATTTCAGTAAGTTACTTTAGTAAATACATGTTGGATCTCATTTATTCCAATATTATAACCATAGAGCTGGGTATATGACATCATTGAACCGTTGGATTACGAGGACTTCCTATCCCAATATCAAATACTAATTGATCGCGATCCTTTAAGATCAATTTTAGATATACCCTTAGGGGATGTGGAAGTGAAAACTATTCAGCGACCAATTAGGACTTTGGTACCTATTGTACCTGAAGAGGAACTGTAATAACTCTCATCTGACATTTCGGCATCTATTCGTTAATTTTCTTTTTGCAGTGATAAATTATTACCTCATGTTCAAGCTTGCGTTGAATCTTACACATCCGATTGGAAAGTTGTTAAATATCAGAATAGACACTTGAGTAGTAGTTCTGGTCCCAGAATCAATATTCCTAAACCTCTAAATCCAAGCCCTAAGCAGGAATTTGAAATCGATTTGCAGGCCACCTCCTCAGAGTATAACAGTGAAACAGGTACGTATCATTTATTATTGGATATATTTTATTTGCAAGATTAAGATGCTAACTGCCACGGTAATCCACTAGTGACTAGTCTTAAACAAATTTTCAAGTAAGTAATCTTGTAGAGTAATAATAGTCGTTATTGATAATCTTTCAGTTGGGTATATATAAATAAACTATGAATAAAAAGCTAATTTATTATCAATGGGCAGGAACAATAGAAACAAAGAAATGCAAGAAATTCGGAAGTGCAAGAAGAAGAAGAGGAGGATTCTCTAAAATAGGTTCCAGAAAGTGATCAATAAAATAAATACCATGATAGTTCTTCTTCCCTTCTCCTTCTGCCTTGTCAAGACGACGGAGACCATGATACTTCGTACATTTTTATACTTTTATATTTTTATTATATTTATGGGGTGAAGATCTCAGGGTAAAAGTTTAGAAAATTCATGGCAGTTAACATTGTTGAAGTACATACATCCTTTTAATTAAATACAAGCAATAACTATCAATTTAGTTATATTGATTGATCGATGCAGTTGCATTTAGTTAAAATAACGCTCCTATATGTAGTTAATTTTGAAAATTATATTTTTATAGACATAGCATCACTTTCAAGCAGCGGAAGGCAGAGCGTCGTCTCGGTTACTTCAAGTGCATCGTCTTGTGGGGATACTTTAACCCGAGAAACTCCTGGGCGTCGTTGGATTTGCGTCATTCCGCTGGTGATCCACTAATTGCTGAAATACTAGAACATTCTACACCCGAAGTGCTTGATCAGCTGAACGAAAGTCGCCGACAAGTGGAACGACAGGATTCTTTATTTTGTTTATATCCTGTCAACGATGATATAAGCGAGTGCGTTGAACGTAGACAACCTGCTTCTCCACCGATGGAGCATATAGGTCATAGAATTCAAATTAAGTGTTCTCAATTAACGTAAGTAATTTTCATAATTCCCAAGTGTATTAGAAAACTATTTTTACGAGAACAAAAATAAATGCGGAGAAGAATCTAAATGACTTTCTTGTGTATTATTGGACAGCTTATAAATAGTAATTGCTTCTGTGATATACATTTTGTGCTAGCTTCGTACAGCTACTCTGCGAGCTGACCAATAACACACTGTATAAGGTCCTTTTGTAGAGATTCGTTTAAGATTCTTCTTTAAACCCAAATGTATTAATAATATTGCTTATTGTTATTTGTTAGTCTTGACTTGGAGGTTGAGCCTTTATTCGCATCGATGGCACTGTACGATGCAAAAGAACGTAAGAAAGTATCCGAAACGTTTTATTTCGATTTAAATCCGGAGTGTCTGAAACGAATGCTTGGAGGATATGTACCTTACAGCGATCTAAGCACTTTGGCGCGAGGTTGTATCTTCGATATATCGTACCCGTCATCAGACTTGTTTCTCGTAATAAGACTGGAGAAAGTTTTGCAAGGTGATATAAATGAATGTGTCGAACCATATCTAAAAGACGATAAGGTAAAAGGATATAAATTCTAACAATAATTTTAATACAAAAAATTTCCGATTTTTAGAACAGGGAAAAATTAAAGTTAAATGCAGTGTCTGTTTGTGAAAGACTTGGAAAATATCGACAGGCTTTCGCATGGACTGCTGTTTATTTAATGAATGTGATAAATGGTGGAAATTCACTCGATAGGGATAGTGATAAAGATTCAACTGGATCGTGCTCAAATACAAATAGTCTTGGTAAATATTAATTAACCATTTTTCTTCAATTAGTTCTTATTCTTATTCTAGATCGAAAATCTTCAAGTAGTGGCTTAGAACAGTTGCGTAAACGCGCGTGTGATATGGGAAGTTTGACGAGAAGAGGTTCTCTTGAAAGAAGAGTTGAAAAAGGTCGCTCTTGGTCACCCGATCATCTAGCTAATAGTTTGGATAATTTCCGACCAATAACACTAACGATGTCGTCCTTCTTTAAACAGGAAAGCGAAAAACTGAGAGATGATGATATTTACAAATGTTTATTAGAACTCAAACGACCAAATCTGATTTTGAAAAAATTAAAGTGTATTCCGGCTACCGTGAAATTAGAAATCGCTCCTGCACCTGCGGAAGTTAAAAATTGTTTAACTCCAGAATTGGTGAAAGTTCATCCATATACGGACGATAAGAGCAGACCCGTTAAGGAATTACTCGAATTTCCGATTAAAGAATTGCTAACTCCTAACTACGTGTATCGCAATTTAATGTACGTTAGCCCGAAAGAATTGAATTTCTCGAATCGCACCGGTTCGGCGAGAAATTTGGCTGTGAAAGTGCAGTTAATGGCGGGCGAACATGAGCAAAACGCTTTATATAACATATACGGCAGATCTAGCTGCCCTGAAATGACAAACGAAGCTTATACCGCTGTTACGTATCATAATAAATGCCCGTTGTATTATGATGAGATAAAAGTTAAACTACCAGCTGCCTTAGGGGACAATCACCACTTGCTTTTTACATTTTATCATATTTCATGTCAGCGTAAATTGGAACAACCTACTGTAGATACACCGGTTGGATATACGGTAAGTTCAGTAATAATAGCCATAACTTACAAACAATTTACGTGTCTTGCGATTAATATATGTATTGAAAGATCGTGAAGATTTCATTGATTAATGGGACGAATTAGACGTTTATTTTAATGTTTATGAATTAGAATAGAAAGAAAATCTTGGTTGGTTTAGAATGAGCTTTGCTCAAACGTTTTTTGAGCACCATAGCATGCTAGCATATATCCTTAAATTTCCAGATCAGGATGGGTCACTTGAATAGTGGTCATAAATGCATTCCTATTTAACTCAAATGCGTTCTTCTTCTAGTTTATTTCCTATGGTACGTTCGTTTATAACACAATCTATATGTTATGTTGTAGTGGCTGCCGTTGTTACGTGATGGTCGTCTCGTATCTGGAGAATTCCTTCTTCCAGTCATGTTGGACCCGCCTCCAGAAAATTACAGTTACATTCCTCCCGACGTTTGCTTACCGAACACGCGATGGATTGATAACCATAAAGGTCTTTTCTCAGTGATAATCGATTCTTATTCTTCGGTACACACTCAGGATGCTGCGATAGAAAGATTTTTCCTGGCTTACGACCGTGTGCACGATAATACTCCGACCAGATCGAGCGAAAAAGGACCAGAAACGGAATTACGGTAATATTTACTTACGAGGGAACACCGGCAACTGAATAATTCAGATTTGCATGAAACTGTACAGACTGAAAAAGTACTCTGCTATAAGAACAACACGTTTTTCTTTAGCGGCCAAATCCCTCTATTTTTTTGAGGGGTATAGCCCTTTCCAAAAATTTGCACGACTTTTGAATTTTTGTAAATATCTCGGAAACTATCTTTCTTTTTCTAGAATATAATTTCAAGCATATTACATAGTCTCAAGCATGGCGCAAATTATTTTCGGAAAAATTAAATAACGGACGACAGGGCGCAGCCTCCCCCTCTCCCCCTTCAGTTTCAGTTGTCATTGATTAGTGTATATAGGTAGGTGTCGTTCTAAATATAAAATACATTGAATTACTAATTATTTCGATAACATTTGAAAGAAGTACGAAATATATTCAGATAGATATGGATTAAGTACTTAAGTACTTAATGTAGATGTATATCAATAAACAAAAAATACACGCATTGTGTCACGTATACCGGGAATTAATTTGCGTCATCCTTGACACTATGTCATAAACTTCAAATTATGTTCTAAAAGAAACAAAGATATCTGTGATAGTTTCCGAGATAATTACAAAAATTCAAAAATCGTACAATTTTTTGGAGAGAGCTATACCCCGAAATCGAGGGATTCGACCGCTAAAAGATATTGCGTTCTTATAGCAAGGTACTCTTTCAGTCTGTACAGTTTTATCGAAATCAGAATTTTCAAGGTGCCGGTGTTCCCTTGTTAGATTGAAAAATATATTTTTTCATCCTGATATTTTCAGCTCTGCCCTATCTGGTTTAGCAAGCGCCCGTCCAGAAAGCGTTGTCAGGAATCTACCGGTGATATTAAATAGTATCGTACAGCTGTTAGTGCAACCACCAAAAATCGCTGGTCACCCGCTAAATCTTGGAAATAGCGCTTTTGAAGCGTTATGCATTCTGCTCGATAATATTGCTGTAAGTATAATTATTAAGGTCTGATAAAAGAGTGGATGACGTATTATCATTAAGTAGTGTAAAGCGGTCTTTGTCTCCACTTACATGCAAGGCCCAACATTAAAATTCGGAGAAGTAAGGGCGTCAGTCCAGTTGTTAATAGTTCCCGACTAAAAACAAATGTTCGTTTATTCATTTATTTAGTTATATTTTCACCGAAAAAGGTGTTCCGAATTGACCTAATTATGATAGAAAATTACCATATAAAATAAGTATATTTATTAAAAAGTCACGGGATATACATATATAAACATATACATTTAATTAATTATAAAGAAAACAATGACGCTAACTTTATTACGTTTACTTTTAGGGAATCCGTGAATTGCAAAAAGATCAACACGGAAGAGACGCGCTTTTAGCTACATACATACAGTACCAATGCGATTTACCTCATCCGTACAATAACAACGGACAAATATACGAATCTGGAGTCTCAATGACCAGATCGTTATCCAATCCCGATTTGGAAGTAGCACAATTTAGCCCGAGAGGTTTAGATCGAGCGTCCAGTATGAGAACTGCCAATTCGGAGCAAATGGGATCGGTTGTAAACGCCGCCTTTAAAACCGTACATCAACAAATGGCTTTGCATTGGGTCGTTTCGAGCGGTCACTCGAAAGAATTATCGATGCAAAACGCCTGGTTTTTATTCGAGTTGATAGTTAAAAGTATGGTGGAACATCTCGCTTATACCAGAAATCTCGATGCCGCGCGCAGGAATAGGTTTGCAGAACAATTTTTAGACGACATTACGATGCTCGTACAAACCGTAACTACGGAAATAATTTCGCATTCGATGGAAGACGTGCGACAGGCTCACAAGTTGAACGACGCCCTTGCCTTCTTCGTCTTCGATTTACTTTCGATTGCCGATCGCGGTTATGTCATGCAATTAATTCGATCGTATACGAAACAGATGCAAGCGAAAATATCTTCGATTCAAGATCCCACGGTTTTAGTAGAATTAAAGTTGGTCTTCGTTAGAATCATTTGCAGTCACGAACATTACGTGGCGTTGAATTTACCTTTCGCTACGCCTTTCATGTTCTCCGGAGGAAACGTATCTCCTAGTCCTAGCGTGACTAGCTCGACAAGTCAGAACTCGTTTTTATCCGGGCCACCTGCTAGTCAAGAAAGAGCGAGCACATTCGCGGAACTTACCTCAGAATACAGACAACACCATTATCTATCTGGTTTGGTATTGACGGATCTGGCTATGGTGTTATTGGAAATTCCGTAACGTTTTACCTTATATGTTGTGTAGAAATATTATTACATTCTTGTTAATTTTAGGATTCCTTCCTTACATAATAAAGCCGTCGAGACTGTGAGATACTTATTGTACTGGCACGATAGTGATCCGAGATATGCGACAATGGATAGTAAGAGACGCGTTGCTGCTTTGTATCTTCCATTATTAAATATCGCCATGGACGTTCTACCGTTATTGCATACCTTTGGCCCTGACAAGAACGATCGGCACATCACTGAAAATTACGGTCATGCTATCGAAGAAACAGTCGCTTTGGTCATTGCCGGGAAAGTTAGTTCGATTAGTTGTGATGGTTTCCAAACTGTAAGTATCTTAAAAAAATATTTACGTGAGCCAAAATATTAATTCGAAGATGAATCTAGATGATTCACTACAAAACGACCTTAAAGCTGTGCAATAGCTTAATAAGGAAGCACAAATTACATGAACTTTCATGGCATCATACTTTCTTTTGATAAAACCTCGTCACAAACTACACATTGCGATTTATTGAAAATAACGGTAAACCCATATACAGTCGAACTTTTAGCGGAGTTGCAAAACCACCACAAAAAAATCGTTAAATAGAAACTTTACTATATAAAAATAACCAAAATTTTTGGGAACAAGTTTACATATTATAAAAATACACCCATACTACATATATAATAGAAAATCTTAAAAGTAAATAAATACATATGTAACTTTTTTAATATAAAGTTCGTAATTTTTCACTGAACTGTTAAAAAACGTTTGGTGTTCATAAAAACTTTCACATTTATTTAACGACTAAAGTATATTATCCAGTACATTTTCACAAAATTGCAGACCTCGTCGAATTGTTTCGAATGCACTCAACACATCATCGTCAGAGGGTTTCATAAAGTTGTCGTTTTCATTTTCGTCATCTTCGTCTTCTATAACCGCATTGTTTCTATAAGTCACACCATCTAAGATGTCTGCATTATTGAGGTATTCTGCAATTTCTATTTCTTCGTCTATTTCGGGATAATCTCCAAGTTCTGTATCTTAAGAAGTATGATTGCAATCTCGAAGTCTTGCCCATTTCTTTTTTAATTCGGACAGTTGCAATTCGTCCTCCTCATCCCAGTCCATGGAAACTGAAGAGAATCCAGCTTTTGAAAAGCAATTTCCTTTTTCGGTAACATCATATGTTCACACTCTTGCCAATATGGAAATGCATTCACGCAAATTGATGATAATTTGTCTGCAGGCTCGTTTTTTCAATTTCCCTAATAATGTTCAATATCCGCCTACGGTAATGAAATTTTATATTTTTTATAATGCCTTGGTCTATAGGCTGCAGCTTCGTCATGTTTGGCGGAAAAATATCGGCTTTATGCTTTTTAGCTTAGGTTAGAAACTGTGAGGATGTGCAGGGCACTCATAAACAATTAGTGCTATTTTTCAACGTTGTTTTGTTATTGATTTGTGTAGTTTTACTAACCATTGTTCAAAAATGTAACTCGTCATCCATGCTTTTTATTGAAGTTTGTAGTTATGTTGTACTCGTTACTACTGCCTGCGTTGTAGTCTACTTCCAACGATTTCACAACTTTGAAGCATCTTGGACTTTTTCTCTTGGCAATTACCAAAAGATATTTGCGCCAACCATAACTGTGATTGGTTCTTTGCTGTAACAACGGTAACTGCGCACTAAGTTACGACGTCTCATGTATGTAGTTCTGTGTACCTGTAGGCTGTCGTAACTTGTTTCGTAATTGTGCGCTGTTACCGCTGCGCGCCCAGACTATACATGACTGAGATGGTACCATAGCAAACATCGACATTATTGGTGTCTATTCAACACAAAGTACCTAGATTAATTATTTATTACACCTTCGTCTTATTAATTATTAAAAATACAACAATCAACATCAAATTCCAAATTTATTTTAAAATTGTTACTTAAAAGATTTACAGCATGTGCTGAAAATGTTAGCCCTCGTTTGTAAGCACGCATTCACCCTTCGTTTCATATTTTCAAACACTCTGTTATTTGCTGAATTTCATTTGTAATTACTTCTTGAAGTTCTTGTACAGTATGAGGCCTGTTCCTGAATATATTACTTTATCTTACCTTATCGCACTAAAAAATGCCCAGTAGATCTGAAAAACTTATTTTTTAAATATTAGACTCCAACAAGGTAGTAACAAACAATCCAAAGCGAACATCGGAAATACAAAGAAACATATAGCATTTGTCGGCTGTAGATTATGTGTGTTTTCTTTTCTACCAACTTAGATTTCGAATTTTTCACCATTGATTTGACCTTGATGCTAAGCATTTTTGAACATACGATACACCACTGTACAATCTGTTCTTCTTTGTATTGTTACCACTTTGAGACGTAGACGGTTCTAACGATCTTTTGAAAAATTTGTTTATATTTGACGAAATAATAAATATCACAACTTGCAAATGACATCCAGCAAGCGTTTCGCTGATTATATAAAACGAACGGTTGATTCTAGAAAGATCTAGTATTGTGATGTCTTTTCTTGAACTTGCTGAAACTTCCGGAAAATAAAGAAAAATAACTTGCGCTATCTGATCATAGATGGCGTAAGTAATAAACATGAATTTTACCAAAAGGGAGTCGCTCTTTAAAAAGTTTGGAGAAATTCTTCTTCGAGTTATTAATTAATTCCTAATATAAAGAAATTTTAAAAATTCACTGGAGGCAGATTATAAATTGTTACTACATCCTTCTGACATTTTTTACTTGCCAGGTAAGAAAAACCCATTAAGCGTAGAAGTTACACGAAATCTTCTAATTTGCGTCTTATGGGTACTGAAGAATATAGAACAGGAATCCCTATCGCAATGGCTTAACGAATTAACCTCATCGAGATTAGCTACTCTTCTCCATTTATTAGATGCTTGTACTAGTTGTTTCGAATACAAACCGCGTAGAAGGACGCCTCAACCTTCCGGATATGCTCACGCGCAAGTGGCGCAAGACGTAAAATCTCGTCTGGAGGATATCATCCTAGGACAGGGCTCGGCGAGAGAAATGATGCAGAAAAGAAAAAGCGGAGCTCAACAATCCGGTAGTTCGGAAAAGGTGCGATGGCGCAAAGAACAAATGACATATCGACCGGGTACGGATAATTTAGAAAGGGTAAAGGACGATTTGATGATCGACGTGCATTTGGAAGGCCATCTAGCTACCGAAGCCTCCTTTATTATTCTCGATACACTGGAGAGGTGCGTAACGACCATAGCACAATGGGAGTCGCAACAAAATTTGATCGGATTAGGTTTAACTGTGTTACTACACGCCCTAGGTAAAAATCAAAGCACAACCGTATTACCGCATATGTTTGCGTCTCAAAGAAGTTTGGTTTATAAGGTAGGATATTGCGCGCATTTTACGAAAATCAGAAATGTAAAAAATCTATTTTTCAGTTTCACACCGCCTTGTTCGATGATGAGAGTGATCATTGCGCTAATCTTTGTTTACTTTTATTAAAACATTGCGGATCTCATATTGCTTCGGTTAGATCTCAAGCAGCGGCATCCCTGTATCTTTTAATGAGACAAACCTTTCAAATCGGCAACGTAAGTACTTGTATTGACTAAGGTTATGACTACAGACGGCATCACTATAGACTCATCATCACGTCTTTAGTTATGGCCGTCAATTTTTTCCGTTTCCAAACCTGACTACAGCTAAAATAATGGGCAAAAATCAAGCAACCACACTAATATGATATTTGTTTGACCTATATTGCAAACACAGTTGTAAAAACTGCGAAGATTACACTTTTGCGGTATTGGATTCTGTAGTTCCCAAAAATTGCCAAAAAACGCTTAACACTACCGACGATTTTACGTCTTCTATTCGTAAAAAGAAATATTTTTGAAATTTTACAGCATCTTCCATAGAGGAATACACTTCCTTACCATGAAAACGGTAGAAATACCGTGTGTCCCAGATCAAGTGGGATTGCGTGGGTAACTTTCTTATCATTGAAGATGGAGTTTTGGTTAAATAGAACATGTTTTGCAGCGTTATGTGCTGATTTCAAATCTGTTTGAAAAAGTTCAAAATGTCAAACCCGTCAGAACTTATTAAAGAAAGAAACCGGAAACTGTCATTTTCTTATATATCACATATCTTCTTCTTCTTCTTATGAAAATCAGTGTTTTCGGTAAGACCAATTTAAAATTCATGTCGAACAAAAATTTAAGGTGGTTGCTTTTGTAGTCTTCTTCTTCTTCTTAATCTTTTACCCTTTCTACCTTTCGGTGTAAGGATTCGGAGCCACCGAGCCGTATATGTACACGCATATACCGTACCGCTCCTGGCCCACCCAGTGGCATTTCCTTCATTTTCGCAGCTTATTTGAGGTCCAGATCCCTTTTAGGATTTTAAACTGCTACGCTCTGCCGCTACCGGGTCTCGAACGCCGGCCCTTCGCACTGTGAAGCGCGAGTTTTACCACTCAGCCACTGAGGGGTTTGTAGTACTCGTATCAATTCCTTAAGTTAAATGGCCGCCATGTTGGATTTTTAGGTTATTTGATGTAAGATAACGTATGATTGAATAAAAAATACCAGTAAAACTAACTTATTTACATTTTAATCAAATAGGTTTACATAAATCCAAATCAGCATATAAAGCCATGCAATCACACTCGATCTGGGACATACGGTATATTGACCTACTTTACCCACCATCGCGAGCAAAACGTGTTAGGACTTATTTAATGCTAACCATTATTATTAATATATAAAATAAATAAAATTACTTTTACCACACATTTGGAAATAATTTAGATACGTATTTCGGCAACTGGGTTGCTATTCCCAATGGAAAACTGGGGGAATTAAGTATCACCAGTAAGTACAACTTCAGAGCAATCTACAAAAAACACCACATACTCAACCGCCGCACGAACTGCACGAAAACACCGCTGACACAGTGTTATTAATAATTCATCGTCTTTTTGTTGGTCAGAAATTTCGAGATTTAAACAAACACTGTGGTGAGGATGCTCGATTTTTGTCCGTTACTTTAATTATAACAAGCTAAAACACACTTTTGCTCCTATCCGTGGTTGCCAAGAAAGCTAATTTGTAGATCCCTCAAACACATACGAATAAATCTCCAAAAAACATTTTAATCATAACATTCTTATTTCTCACGTATTTCTTTAGAATTTTGCTCGAGTGAAGATGCAAGTGACCATGTCCCTCAGTTCGCTGGTAGGAACGTCGGCGACCTTCAGCGACGATTCCTTAAGAAGATCTTTAAAAACCATCCTCGAATACGGCGAAAAAGATGCCGAATTAGCTGATACCAGTTTCCCCGAGCAAGTTAGAGATCTGGTTTTCAATCTACACATGATACTCTCCGATACGGTAAAAATGAAAGAATTTCAGGAAGATCCGGAAATGCTTTTAGATCTGATGTATCGCATCGCTAAAGGTTATCAAAATTCCCCAGATCTCCGATTAACTTGGCTAGCTAGTATGGCGCAAAAGCATATGGAAAGAGGAAATTATTGCGAAGCGGGAATGTGCCTAGTACATTCGGCCGCTTTGGTAGCCGAGTATTTAGCGATGTTGGAACCGTTACCGCATTTACCCGACGGGGCGGCAGCGTTGGAAAAAGTTAGCCCCAATGTATTGGAGGAGAGTGCAGTTTCGGACGATGTGTTAAGTCCGGAAAGGGAAAGCGGGTGCTTAGGATTTTCGGAAGGAGGTTTATTGGGACTTTTGGAACATGCCGCCAGTAATTTATATGCGGCAGCCATGTATGAACCAATGAATGATATCTATAGGGTGCTAATACCTATTGCTGAGAATAATCGCGATTTCAAAAAACTTGCCAATATACACGGGTAAGTAAGCGGTGAAAGTAGGTAATGAAGATTTATTATATATATCTTATTACCAATGTGAGAAAAGCTCTGAGTGAACGTAGCTGTGAGGAGCTATATGTTCTCAAAGTACATTGACATCCATCATTTTTTGCCGCGAATTTTAAACGACACTAAATAGCATTCACTACACAACAAATCACTTGCCCTTTAATAGCTTTGTTCGCAGGGAAATCACAAACTAGTCAGACGTTATTTGATCAGCTAAGACAAATTTGAAGCTATCTGCAAATTGATATTGCAGCACATTATTGACTCTGATTGCTTTGATTAATTGCTGATTTACTCTGGGAACAGTATTATTATTTCCTAAATTTTTATTTCATTATTATTTGACATTGGCGTACGCTTGATTATTCTTTCGTATACATGCATTAACTATTACCTTGTTTATTATTATTACAAGTTCTATATTATCTATCTATCACTGATCACCGTGAATTCGATGGTTGGCAAGGAACGTGACCTGTGTGAAGTTGGTTGCATAGCTCATTGGCACTTTAAAACTTACTAGAAAATGTCATATTTTGAGGTTATGGACGAAATTTAAATAGAATGATTATATTTCATTTACGTTAAGAATGGAGTACCGCAATAAATAGGGTTACAAAATAATTGAATCCGATTTGCTAATGACGACGACGCTCAAATTACAAAAACCGCGGCGTATCTGTCATGGCACTTGGTGATTGTCACTTTGTCTAACATAACCTTACTTATCCGATGAGTTTGTTCTAAATTTGATTGCGCCTAAGTTCAGAGCGCCACCACCACTTACTGCATTCTTTACGTGAACTCGGTATATAACTTTTCCTAAAACAGTGCAGGCAACAGTGTAATTTGGGTTGCATATATTATTTAATCACGTGTGTCGTAAACATATTTGAAGACCCGGTAGAACTAGAATGACGACTAAAAGACGAAAGCATGGCATGGCGCGTAAACTTAGGCACATTCAGTATCAATGCGAAATTTTTAAGTGAGTTCTTTCAAACAGGAGGGGTTTGCTCAATTGACACCATCAGACTTGACTATTTAAATTTTTCACGTCGTAGGGGTGGGAAGTGGGAGTTAAAAATATTCGTAATTATTTCATAGTTCATACCTATTAATTTACAGGAAATTGCACGATGCTTACACTAAAATAGACCAATTACATGGAAAACGAGTTTTTGGAACTTATTTCCGCGTGGGATTCTACGGTTCGAAATTTGGAGATTTAGACGGTGAAGAATTCGTTTACAAAGAGCCCACGCTCACTAAGTTACCAGAAATATTTAATCGACTTGAGGTTCTACTAATAAATTTATCACATACATACACATCTTTACAGTAAACTTTCTTTCAGAACTTTTATGCGGAAAGATACGGAGCAGAAAATATAGTAATCATAAAGGATTCTAACGCAGTCGATATCAACACATTGGACCCGGAAAAGGCTTATATACAAATCACTTATGTAGAGCCCTATTTTGAACAATACGAATATCGTTATCGGCAGACCCATTTCGATAGGAATTATAACATTAGTGAGTATTAAAACGTAATAATGTACAGTGAGTTAAGTATATTAACGCGCTTCATGTTCACACGATCACAACTACTAGGTAAATGAGGTATGTATGATGTGGAAACTTACATTTTGCCTGTGCACTCCTGACCTTGAAATGAGTTCCCATATTTAACTCACTGTACTATGTAAAATGAACTGTTTGTATTTGTACGAAAATTTTATTCTTTTCTCGCTTTAGAACGATTTGTGTACTCAACTCCCTTTACACCAAATGGAAGGGCACACGGCGAACTGCACGAACAATATAAACGCAAAACAATTCTTACAACAGCAGTTCATTTTCCTTATGTAAAGACGAGAATTCCGGTTGTGGAAAAACTCAAACCACTTTAACACCAATCGAGGTATGTTGAAAGTTTCTTGACATTATCCGATTGAACATTGAACATGCATCGGTTACATCCAATCTATTTTTTTCTTATTCATCAACTATTATCGGGACGAGGCAAAGTTAAGGGGACGATGAAAAATCATCACTACCTCTAACCCTTCTACTACGGAAAATGAATAAAGTAGCGAAAAGACTAAGGAATAATTGGCCGTCATTACACTGTTTTTTTTTTTGTACGAGACTCTGTACATGTACAAAGATCGAAAAATCTTTGTACGAGAGATTTTTACTTTGTACAACATAATAAAAACGATGATTTCAACTATGCGTGCTTTTAACTACCCAAAAAGATCATTGTACAATGTTCAAAGACGCTAAAAATCTTTGTACGGCGCCAAAAATCTTTGTCTTGTACAAAAAAAACCCTGGCCGCCAAACATACACGGGAATAAGCACGGAATTTATTTATACTGAGTTCACATTAAGAATGTAGTAGATGGCGCTGTGAACCGGGACACAATCAACATAGGACAAATTACTTGGATAAGTAAGGTTATGTTAGACAAAGTATCTATCAAGTGTCATTTACATCGCCCTTCGTGTTATTTAAGCGTTGTTATTAGCCAATCAGGTCCAAGAATTTTATAACTCTATCTATCCCCACATTGCATTCTTAACGTAAACGAAGTATTATACGCGGATTAATATGCTCATTACCTTACAGAATTGATTTATTTACACAACTAAACATAAGCTTACGTTCTTTTGTTACTTAGAGTAAATATCGATAGGAATTAAATACGACATGTTAAGCCATACTAATGATTTTTCCCAATCTAAGACTAAAGCTTACAATTAGTGCATTATTATACTGTGACCTTCCAACGTGTTTGATTAAAAAAATATTCTACCAATTAGCTGGCAATAGAGGACATACAAAAGAAAACGGCTGAATTAGCCGCCGCCACGCAACAGGAACCACCTGATCCAAAAATTCTTCAAATGGTTCTTCAAGGTTGTATTGGTACCACGGTAAATCAAGGACCTCTAGAGATGGCCACAACATTTTTACCATGCGATGGTAAACCTTTAACACTGCATCAAAACAAACTACGGTTGTGCTTTAAAGATTTCTCCAAAAAGTAAGCTTTTCCACTCATCGGTTACTTTTATCAATTAATTTTTTATATTCCAGATGTTACGACGCGCTTAAGAAAAATAAAAACCTGATCGGTTCAGATCAGAAGGATTACCAAAGAGAATTGGATAGGAATTATAAACGTTTTACAGAAAAATTACAACCGCTAATAAATCCGCAAAACGTGACAATAACAACGTTTAGGTATGATTTCAAAGGTGTAACAATATGACTTTGTCATTCGTCATATATTTTCAGTCCTTCTAAGTTTAAGAATACCGAATCAGCTACGTTACGTTGGTGAAATGTACTTCGTCTTTTATTCAATCGTAAATTATAATTTATTTATATACAACATTCATGCTTTATACGTGTAATTTATCTTCAAAATAAATCATTTTATAGCGCTTTTATTGTGTTGTTTTAATTTTTTGTTACTTGAATGTATTTTGTTTTTTTTTTTACAGATAGGTAGAAATCTCAATACGACCAGAACTCGCTTTGGGTCGTAGATACGTTCCAGAAAAAGCCACGCAACCCAAATCGAAATTTTATTGTCTATAAGTTGTATAAATACAAAATATCAGATTCCACAGCAATTACTATCCGGACTATTTGCCGTGAACAGACTACGCCTACACTACATGTGACAACTATGGTCGTTAATCGTATTGTCAGTTCCGATCACCATTTGGTTTTACTTCTTCATATTTACATCTTAAATTTCAAACAGTTCTTTTTAGAGTTCACTATCATTTGAAAGTTGCACGGAAGAACGAAATCTTATCTGAAATGATTAGACCGCGGAAATTTCAAGGGGTTGACCCCCCTCCCCCTCCCCAATACGTCAGCAACGTACCGCGCAAGCGCCTATCCCTTGTCTAGGTTTTTCATTTACGAGTTCTCTTTCATGAAAGATCTGTTTTGTAAACCAAAACTACAATTTTATTTTTACGCTTATTGTGATTTCTGTTCTTCATTATTTCGTGTTTGACCCCATTCATATTTTCGCGTATCCACAACCTGTCCCACGCGTACCTCAAGGTGTACGCGTACTACAAGTTGAGAAACGCTGTCTTAGAAAAATGAAAGACTAGACAGAAATTAAAACTATATTCGTAACAAATGCCACTTTTAATTTATAAGAACAAACTAAAAATTGTTGTAGAACATAAATAATGAGTTAATACGACATATGAGAGTAATAATCTTGGAACACTTGCACATACACTTCTTTCTCCGCTTGCGTCATTTCAGCAATGATGGTATCATTAATATCAGTAATATTATAAGTCCGATTTCCAACAGTAACTGTAGGAATATTCGAGTCGTCCTCGTCATCACTATCGATAGTTTCCACTTCATCTATTTCATTCTCTTTCACTTCAGTCATTTCATCAGAACTAGAATCTGTATCATTTGGTAGTCCTTTAACGGCAGCATTGTTTGTTGCTCGTTTCTCGTGCGCTAATAATACACTCATTATATCATCGGTCTTTCCACTTGTATTACTACTTTCCGCTGCTATTTCTAATATTGATTCCGCAGCCTTATCTGATTGATTATCGTTATTAGTTAACACAGTTGATTCCATCATCCAGATTGGTTGCTCTTTGCGATTTGCGTTAGCGTTATTCAAATTATCATCACCGATTGTAACATCAACTCTAGCTTCTTCCACCAAGAAGCCTGTGTTTCTAGATGCTTCACCGGACCATGCTTGCTCCATATTTAGTGGCTTCTTATCAATACCTCTAATTGTATTTATATCAACAGGTTCTGGTTCTAGAACTTCTGGTGCTAATTTGATGCCTTCTACTTCTCGTAACAATATATACAATGGCTCCAATTGTTCGTTAAATTTTGCTAAAAGTAACCTGGAATCCTTTTTGGGTAATGCTGATTGATCTTCCTCCACTACTTCTCTGCAATATGTACATCTAAATTCGCTAGTAAGAAAATCAAACAACTGATCTGCTTCTAAATCGGTAAATGTCTTTAAACATCCGGGACACTTAAAACTTGCTCTACTAGTTGCATCTCGTTCTTCGGTCTCTAACCTTTTCCTCATCAAATCTAATTTATACTTAACAACATTAACGAATGTTTTATAATTGATAAAATAGTAATTAACTTTTTGAGCTTTTCCATCACTACCAGTTTCCATACGTAACCTAACTTGTATAAACTTATCGTTCTTTAATATCGATATTCTCGCTCTCAACATTTTTCTTTCGAATTTCAACAGTTCGCAAATATCATCTTCTTTCATGCAAGGATTTCGCACTAACATATCTATAATAAGCGCATCTTCTATTGTATAAAATCCTCTCACGACTAATCTCGCAAGTTGTTTTAAACTACTTGGAACTTCAGTAACTAACCGTTCCTCCGTCATTTTACGCTTTTTAAAAATTAAAATGCCAGATTTTAAAAGTAAATTAAATAATTTCAATGCATTTAATAAACACAACATTTAAATAAAATCTGTTATGATTTCTAAGGTTATTTGCGTTTATTCTGTCAATATTTGACAGTCCCAAGGTCGTACTACTTTAAAAATTACTACATTCAGGTATGTTCAGCGCTCTAAGTGATGACTGGTGACTGAATACCATTTTTGTAAAAAGAAAAATCGAATTAGAATATATAAATTTGAATAGCGCTTTAGTATTGCAATACTAATGTTTTTCGATAAGTTTGTATTGTTTACAATGAAGATGGGAAATAAATATAAATTCTCTTTTAATCGCTCGAGTGCTCAACGAAACTCGATGCATTCTCATAAAAACATTCATACAAATATATATACATATATATATATATATATATATATAACATCAAAAGATTGGCAGATTATGATAAGTTTTTGAGATTCTGTAGAAATTTGAATTATTCTCATTTTCGGTATAAGTGTATGTTGTTAAATAGAAACTATTGGGAATTAATTTGAATTTGCGGTTGGCGACACTTATTGCGTCTGAAACTTCAATTGTTTAGAGCTTTTGTCAAAACAAAGCATTCAAATTCTGAAAAATAAGAGGATTAACAAAGTACAAACTAAAATATATTTTTTAATGATTTTATTCGATAATTATTTTTATTTGAGATTAATTTGTAAAAGAATGAATCCGCAGGACCTTTCATTATTCTGCGCAGTAGTACCAAATCGAGTTAAATGCGCACAGTGTTGCAAGAGTTTGATTATCCTGTGTAATTGTAGTTGTGTGAATTAATTTTGAAGTTTTCTTCAAATATATCATGGACGAGGGCAGTTGTGAACATATATAAAAATATTTAATACTGTATTATACAAGATCTGGCTTACGTTAGTGCGAGGAGAGCGTAAATTTATCATTTCTATGTGCCCTACACCACCTCCTGCTAACAAACAATTCCAGAACAGATGCTTTAAACAATATTTTTGTAATATAAATGATTTTTTAAACATATTTCCTCGATACATATAAGAATAAGATGAGTGCGAATACGGACGATGAAAAGACTGAAGCTGGAAAAAGCTTTCCTTTAGATCTGGCTTCCAAATTAACTAGTGTTAAAACAATTGATGCTAAACCTTCTTTAGTGTCTTCGCAGCAATTAAGAAATATGAGATTAGTCACACATTCGTCATCTAGCAGTGGACAAGCTTCTATGGGGACTCCCACAATTATTACAACCAACATTATGTCACAAGTATTGAAGCAAGGTAAGTTTCTTTTACTTGAATGAAAATCAATAAATCATCTATAAATTTACTTTTATAGCAGGTCAGTCACAAACACAAGGTTCCAGTAGCATTACAGTTCAGAGACCTACACAAATAACCTTAACCGGTTCAGTTGTACCACAGACACCTGCATATCATGTGCCTAGGGGTCCTGCAGTTGTGGCAAATTTAGCAGCACCTCGAAGTAATGTAGCAACAGCAATCAGAGCATCTATGGTTGTCACCCAAACAAGTCCTGTATGTAAAAATGTAGTTAAACAAATTTTGATTTGCCAATTAGATGGGTAAATCAGGAAAAGGGAGAGTAAAATTACTATAAGACTGTTATAATGTTGATTAGCATCTTTATCTCCTTTTACTATCCCATACTAAACTATAATCGGCATTGTAAAATCAATTCAAATGTATCATCTTGGCTTTTAAATGAATTATTAAGATTCTTATTTCAGGCATTTGTCAGGCCACCAAGGACACCAAGTCCAGCACAGGGAACGGCGTGGTTAGCTACAAGTGCTACAAATGGATCTCAGCTAAAAGGATCTCCCTCAGTTTTAAGTCCACCTATCCGTGCAGGAGCCATTGCTGCTTCGAATAATAAACCATCCCAAATAATAGCTAGGTCGCAAGCTACTCCGCAGAATGTATCAAATATCAGACCTACAACAACAATTTTACAATCAGCCATTACTATTGGTCAAGGAAATCAGGTACCTAGTTAATATGCTAATATTTATTGAACTATCAAACATCTAAAACAATTATACAATTTCAGATTCATGCCTTTAAATCTAATCCAAATTCAGCAGGAATTCAAACAATCGGTGGTGCTGTAACTGTGGCACAAGTAGTACCATCGCGAACACAAACGTTAGTCTATAGCACAGGAACGAGTCACTTTTCTTCTGCACCCAGATTAACAATTGCAAATTCTGTTCAGGGTCAAAGACAAGTTCAAACTCCGAGACCTGTGGTAATAGCTAAATTTTATTTCATAAATGAAATAAAAGTGTAATTAAATATGTTAATACAGCTGGAATCAATACAGTATACTTAATACAAATACATTTCCAACTTGTTTATAATTTTATTCTTGTAGGCGCAAGTAACCGCAACAAGACTACCTATTAACGTTCCACAGTCTGGAACTGCACGTATCGTAACGCCACAAGCAACTCTTCTCACTTCGGGTACCAGAATATCGACAGTTTCGACTTCTCAACAAGCGACAGTTATCGGTGCACAAAGACTAATATCAACAACTCAGTCACAAAATGTTCCCTTGGGTCGACTATCAGTTACCGTCCCAAGTCAGTCACAAAATAGCAGTGCAAACATCTTAACACAAACAAGAATACCAACATTATCTTTTCCTTTAGTGGCGGTAACTAGTAATCCTCAAAATAGAACCTTGCAAACGCAAACAGCTAAGGTTATTACACAAACAGGACAAGGTATTGATACTATCCCTCTTGAGTTTTGTTTGAATTAATTTATATTACGTTTAGGTGCGATACATTTAACGCAGATGCCAACAGCGACGATTAAATCAACGCAAAATATTGTAACTCCAACTACGAGAACAAGTAAGTCAGCAAAACAAATTTTTCTTTTAAATTATAATTATTGAACTACATAAATTTGCTGAATTTAAACTGCTAACAGAAATAAACGAGGTACATGGGACTTTGGAAGCCCTCACCTTTCAAAGCACAGTGATAGTATCGAAAAGCAGTTAACAATTGTGTCGAACAAGGGAACTGTTAGTCAACAACATATAGATATTAGTTTTTCACGATTTATCACTTGAAAATGAAAATGAAATTGTCTGTAATTATTTCTTTTTTTTTTCTGTTTTAGTAAATGTACAACCAATAGTGACGCAGAGAACGGCAAATGTCGTTCCTCCGCAAGCAATTCCAATGGCTAAAGTTTTTCCTCAACAAGGGGATGGACAAGGGGTATCGTCAACCGCTAATGTTTTTATCCATGCGCCAGTTACGTCTGTCCCTAGAAGAACATCTCCAGGTGTGTTAATAAGGTGTATAAGTAAATTTTTCTAATCACAGAAAGAATGCAAATATTGCAAATGTATTTTCAAGTTTTATCTGTTAAAGGAACTGGACATTTATTATAATACTACTCATTTAAAGGCATATGTGTTTCATTACCAACTTTTTCAGATAGTTGAAATAAAAAAAAATGCATTTCCAGATCCAGCAACCTCAATTTAATTTCAGTAAAATTTAACATACCTTCAAATTTCTCTGAAACCACAAGAGATAGGTATAGAGAAATGTAATGCAGTTTTGGGTAGGAGTTAAAATACCTTTCTCCGAGTCTAAAGATAAATAGGCTGTTCCATTAGAAATAAGAAAGTTATACACTATTAAAGTTCAAACAAATAAAGCCGATATATGGAATCAACCCTGTACATTATTGTAAAATTACATACGTGACAATAAGTAGGCCAAGATATACCAAATCAAGACTAAAAGCATGATTTGAAAATTTCAATTAGTCTGTTATGTCAATTTTCAAACTATGGTACTTTTTCGAAAATCCTTTGAAAACGGTAAATGATAGGTACAGGGAACATTGAAGTAACTCACCTTTATTTTTTCTGTACAATTCGAAAAAAGCAAAAAATATATACTGTTCCGTTAAAAAAAAACGACCTTGATTCTCGGTGCTTTTTGGGGCACCTTGTATAAATGACAATATTTTCTAATTACGGCCTTTATAAACATACACATAGTCCCACGGACTAGTCGTGAGCTACCCTGTATAATAGGCTAAAACAGTGTTCCTTAATTCTAGAATTATGAAAAAATTAATGATAAACTTAAAAACAATTAATATAATTTTAAAAATAATTCGTTTCACAAGAAAAGTTTTAAATTAACGCGCGAAAGTACCGCCCCAAACTAATTCAATACAATTTATATTTTGCAGTAGGCTATGAATTTCGAGGAGCCGCGTCATTAAACTATTGTTTGGGAGAAATGTCACGATGATACACTTTTTCATATTCTTCTTTTTAATTTAAGGTCCACAAAGTAGCGTTTGTCAAACATCATCCAGTATTCCATCGACTACTGTATCCTATTCCATTGCAAGCGGTACATATTTCTTCGATACTTCAGCTAATTACACGCGGCCGTTTAATCAGCAACAATCGTCATTCAGCACAATTACTCAGGCAACAACACAACAGATACGACCGACAAACTTAGGTATGCGATTGCATTGTTTTTTACGATTCTTAAGAAATTATACGTTATTCCTAATTTTTTAATTTTAGGAATAGTCACGAATCAATCTATGCGATTTAATCCCATAATGGTGGTCGAAACGAGCAGAGGACAGCAACAGTTTACTCCGGAACCTACGACGGAACAAGCACATCAAACAGCAGCAGCACCAACTAAGTTAACATCTTCCCCAAGACCTAGTATTCTTCGAAAAAGAGATCACGAAGGTTCCCCGTTAAAAAGCGCTAAAAACTTGCAAACAGTATTATCGTCGGTTCTATCGCAACCGCCTATTTCTCCGGATTCGGCTGGTAATGGGAATAGTTCGGGTAAGTACCGCTTGAGGCGTGTGAGTTTGTGTTCCGCCACACTATTCAACTGAAATAGCAAAGGTTTTGCAATTGAGCTCCGTAATTCGGACTAATAGTGATGACGTCAAATGGGTTACAATTTTTGTGTCCAAACAAGTAGAGATATCAACAATTCCTCTCCACCACGTGAGCATCAAATTAGGCAACCCAAATTACAGCAGTTGGTAGTACAAAGTAGTATTGCTTTATGTAAAATATTGCAGAACGTTGCGTATTATAAAGTTTTAATTAGGATATGCATTTTTAAAATAAAAAGAATTTATTTTTACTTTTTTTATTAACTTTTGACTTTATCCCTAGATAGATCGTAAGTTCTTATTCTATGCCACTCAATTTCAGATAGAGTTGAGTTTAATAATTGCGCGAACTTATTTATCCAGTTAGTCTAACAGCTGTTAATGTTCAAAATATGATCCGTTCTGTTCTATACATAATTGTATCCTCCTTTTTCAAATTGTCAAATACTGTTCTCAAATCTTTTACAGTGATATCTTCAATTGCATGCCGCATAGCTGGTTGTAACTCATCAATGTTATGTAAGAGTTGTCTATACACTTTGTTTTATAAAAAACCAAAAAAGTAAAACTCTAGAGATGTTAAATCCGGTGAACTTGCAGGCCATCTTCCATAACTAATAACACGATCATCATGAAATTGTCATAGGTATTCCAGTGTATCAAATCCAGCATGAGCTGTTCCTCTATCTTGCTGAAAATATCCAAAGTAATTCTCCTTAGCTTACCTTACCTAGAAATGCGATGAAACGGCTGTGCACTGAAAAGTACAGTTCTGTTATTTTAAATGTACGATAAAAATAGTGGAGCGAAAACGTAAAGAATGACAGCAAAAATGGTGAATAACGATTGTACGCCTATGTCAAATGCTAGTATGATCCTAGTGATGTGCAAATACCACAAACCTATGCACACAAAAATACCCAGATACTGGCCACGTGGTGGAGAATCATACTGGATAAGTCTGTTGCTTGTTTGGATCCAAAAACGCAACCCATCCAACATGCAACGTCATCACTGATGGAGCGAATTATTACAAATATCGCCACATCGCGCATACTTCCTTGAAACCCAAACTTAGACCTGTCAACCTGTAAATCTCTAAATTTGGCCTTGAACTGGTTATGTATTCAACATAATAATAGGAGGCAGCACAACAATATCAGCAACTTCGAGTCCAGGTCCGGGCGAAGTGAACGATGATAGTTTACCACATGCACCTATGAATATAAAAGAAGAGGAAGAAAATCGCCCACCGCTAGAAATGAGTCCACGGAAAAAGCCCAGGAAGCAACAATTGTATTTATACATATGAAATGGGATAGGCTTGTGTGATTTATTTCTTTTATCATTTTAGGACCGGAAACGATATAGACGAGCATAATGACGATATGCAATTTATTTCCGAAGCTAGTATTAAGAAAGAGGAAGAATCTGACGGGAACAGGTCGGATATACAACGAGAGGAAAGCCCTGAACCACCTACTATTCCTGCAGTTAGGAAACCTGCATCCGCGTGTTTACTTAACAGTTATCGGCATACGTGGAAAACAACCCACAATCATTTCCTGCGTTATTCCGATGTAAGGCCGAAAGATGAACGTCGACCGACTATTATGGATCTGGCTAACCAGTGCAAAGTTCTGGATAAAGTGAACGGGTGGAAAATACATCATCTAAGTACACAAATGCTAGACTTGGTAAAGCTGTTTGTTTTAAATAAACTTAAATTGTATACTAAGTAACACAAGAGTGTATCGCCAATTACATTACGTTAGGATATTTGCATTGTAGACTGCCACTTGCCACTGAATATTATTTTCGCGCAATCCACGACGTCATTATACTAATGTTGATGTTGCGATTAGCTGGTCGTTGTTGAGCCTTCTTAAGCAAGCCGAGATTTTGTTTACAAGTATGGAACAACTTTGTCTTCAACAACTGAGCGTTGCGCGCTTCGTACCAGAGGTTGATAGATCATCGATAGTAGTTTGTGTCTGGTAACTTGCAACCGGCTTCGTAAGAAATGCTTCCGTCGTATGAACATACCTTTCCGCTGCTTTAAAAGACATACCCGGGCATTTCGGGTGTATGGAGTACTTTCGCAAATGGTCTGCTTACTCAGAGTTTACAATAGATATTAATTTCAAAATTACAAAGGGTAGTACAGCAAGGATTGGGGATTACAAAATATACCAGTTTTTCGTGGAAGAACCAGGTACAGAGATGTTATCAACGTTGCGCTTTTGTGTTACTTAGTATATATATTATAATTAAAGTTAGCACTGCGAGCGTTCGACCAGTAGCGCGCACTTCGGAGAGTTGAAAGAACTGTGCAGATGTTATGCGCGGGAGACCGTCAGTCGGCTATCGTTCTTCGGGCCGAACCTATACCTAGTTTATACGATTGTATTTATTGTGTTTTTAGAGAGTTTTGTACAGTTTAGTTTAATAATGTCGCAGTTACGGACGTCGGAAAAGAAAAGATTTTTATCGGTGAATTTCCAGGTTTAATACACGATGGAGCTAAAATAGATTTTTAAGTTCGTGACAAACAAAAAAATAATTTTTTTATAGATCTGTTAAGTATTAACAAGGATTATTTAATTATGCAAGTATTACGTCAGCAGATGTCGAATGATCGTTTTCTGCATATAAGAACATTTATTCCTCGCGGCGAGCACGGTTACATGACGAATCTGTTGAAATATACATGATGCTGCAAATATTGAACCGATCTTCCACACTTTGTGCATCTGGATACAGAAACCGCGGCCTAAAAGAGTAAGTGTTTACATTTACCTATTAAACCCCTAGCAATTCTTCGGAGCACGCGTTACTGGCCGAACGCTCACAGTGCCAACTGTAGTCATAATTTGTCGTTTTCTACTACTACCTATTAATTTCTGTGACGCTTTATAATATAGGCAGAGCAAGGGGAGACTGTATATAATCAACTGGAGGAATTACTCAAGTCGACCGAATCAAAAGAAGAAACCTTCGATAATGATGTAGACCGCATCAATGAATTGATAAAGGTATACTGCTATAATTGTGCCCTAAAAATTCTGTAAAATCATATCGATATATTTTTCCAGGGCAATTTGCAACGAATTAAGATTATTAACGAAGGAATGACCGAAGCAAAATCGACAATAATGAAGATTTTTGACCATAAAGTTCACGTAACTGACATAATTAATCGGTGTGCTAGCAAGCGTAACTTTAAAAAACGCGAAAAATCGTGAGAGACGACTTTAATTTATTAAACTCTTTGTTCAGTGTTTGTCGTTGTAAGTCTTTTTTAAAGGATAATTATTTCTGTCAATAGCTATTTTATATTTGTTGATTTTATAAGATAAATCAAATTTATAAGAATACGTGTACATAGTTATAATAAGAAAAGAATGATTTAACATTAAAATATGAATTTTAAATTATTTTAATTTTTGGTTTATTCTGTACTGTCTCCTCTAATTCGTTATTCCAAAAAAGAAGCGCAAGATCGAATATCCGAATTTGCCTTCTACCATAAAACCTGTTCCTCACAATTCAGACTTACCAGTATCGACCGCGTCTTTAAATTGGCAAGATATGGTTTTGGTAGATAACTTTGTTCCAACAGAAATAATGAACTAGTCGGAGACGATTTGATTGGTGGAGAAATTATAAACCAATTTTCAACTGATTTTACGGTATTTGATTGAATCTGACTAACTCGTGATTTCTGCTGGAACAAAGCTAATGAAGGTAGTAACGTATCATCAGGTAGCTTCGAACAACAGTCTACCGACCCCAATTTTACTCCAGGTGCCAGTTCCGGCGAGCTACAGTTGATTGTTCAAAAGGAGTTAAAAATTTAGTACCTAATTTGGGATTGCCAAAGCAACAGTCACAACTTCGTAGCCAACCCCCTCCCTCTTAATTTTTTCTCTCGATTGTCTGTCAACTATCGATTTGATGTCTGAGCATCTCTCGTTATTAGCAACTTACGGTTCTAGATTCTTCTTCCGTACGACACACATGACCAATACAGTCACATCACAAAAGTTTCGAATACTTGATTTTATAATACAACAAAATAGATTC
The DNA here is from genome assembly GCA_038088585.1 of Chrysina gloriosa. Taxonomy (NCBI): domain Eukaryota; kingdom Metazoa; phylum Arthropoda; class Insecta; order Coleoptera; family Scarabaeidae; genus Chrysina; species Chrysina gloriosa. Next base: position 9,474,018 of record CM076089.1, on the reverse strand, counting down.
TTTTGTATTTCTGAGTTCCTTTATTCCCTATCAATAATAGTTAAAATACAATTGCTCTTTCTTCTTCAATTAATTTTATTAAGAAAAAGAATTCGGTAATTAAATTAAATAATCAATATAATGTACAATGTCCTTAATAATTTCATGTAATATACATGATAATACCACTTATTCACATTAATAGCGTCCACGTGACGAACCACTTCTCCCACTTCTGGAACCTTGACTTCCTCCTCTATTCCATGAGCTCCCTTTGCTTCCTCCATATCCCCTTCCACTTCGCGAGCCACTTCTAAAACCGCCGCCTCTACCTCTAAATCCTTCACTAGGTCCGTTCCAATTCTGATTATTATTATCTTGCTGATATTGACTATCGTTATTTCTACTGAAAGGCGCGCTTTGTCGAAAGTTTCTGTTATAATTCCCTTGATTCGAATTCTCCTGAAAATTTCTATTGTACTTATTGCTGCTTCTTTGCCAATTTCTATTCTCCTCGTAGTAATCATCGCCATAATTCTCTCGTTCGTCGTAGTCGTCGAAATCTTGATCTCGATTATACGAAGGATAATCATCACCACTAGAATCTCTCCTATCGTAATCCCTTTGACTTCTGAAATCGCTTTCCGAATTTCTCATAGTTCTATGATCGATGTCGCCACTGATATTGAATAAATCGTTCGAATTTCCGAAAGGATGTAACGAACGCATATCTTGATCCATATTTCGCATATCCGAATCCCTGTTCCTGAAATTATCCCAAGGTTGAATACTCCCGTGATTACTATTATGCGTGTTCCTATCGGTGTCATCATCGTCGTCGATGTATTCATCGTTAAGATAATCGTGTTCGTCGTTATGAGGCATTACGTCGTGCAGTTCTTCGATTTGTCCAGAATCGATGAATTTTTGAAGAGCCTCTGGTCCTTCGGCAATCGCAGCTTCCAACTTGGATCCAGCTAAAACGTAAACAAATTTGTGAATAAGAATATTAACAGATTTTAACAACTGAAAGAATTTAAGGTAGAAGCTTATTCTTGAAAAACTATTTCCTTGCTGGAGAATTTCCCAATTTCCATAAGTTAATTCTCACGCTGTCACTTCTACGAATTTTATTATTCAATGATAAGTTACCATTGAATAATATAGTCCGGAAGAAGTGACAGCGTCAGTGCGGTGTACACTACTTAATGATAGCACATCATCTACTTTTTTATCAAACCATAGTTTCTAAGCAATGTAGGTAACTTAATAGAGAGAATAGAACTAAGCTGGTCCCAAACAAGAAGAAAAACAGAAAAAGTGGAGAAAAATTAATGATACAAGCTTACCTTCAACTGGTATTAATTTTCCATATATGATAATAGCATTTGGTGCGATATTTTGTAAAGGAACTACTCCCGGTGTATTTTCAACTATTTGTGAGATCACTTCGCTAATTGCAGATTCATCTTCTAAAATGTAAAGGAAAGGTATGTCAAACTTATTCCACTTTAAGGACTTACTACTACCATTACGTAAATAATTTTACGAGACTATAGATTAAATATAAAAGGATAGGACACATCTAATTTAGGAGAAAATGCAGATGCAATTTCAATAGTTAAATCCTCATCTTCAATTGAAATAACCACCTTGCAAGGATTTTCGTGTAGTATTACGAACATTCATGTTTATTACTATTGGGACACGCGTTTAGCTGGCACCAAGATCAATAACTTATGCCATATTACCAATTTTGGTAAGGTATGATTTATTAAAGATAATGTCCAGGTTACCAGCAAAGCATATGTGCCAGAATTAATAAACAATGATGTGTTGAAGAGTTTACCAATATAATCAGTTTTTTCTATTGTTCGGATGTAACACACAAACCTCGTTATTTTCATTGCAGGCGACAATCCGTTTTTCTTCCGAACTATACTCTGTTCATTCAACAGAAAAAGTTAAGCCACTCCCTACAAAAGCGCGCAATATTTGAATAAAATGTTTCTATTGGTCCTATGTCTGAAAACCCGTTTTAGACGAACGTGTACTTCTGCGGCGACGAGCTGGCCAAGGTCAAATGATTCGCTTGCTATTATTCTAATTAAAAAAATCAGTCCGATAAATGAAAATATCTATAATTGTTTTACTTTCATAAACAGCTTCAATAATGAATCAAATATGTATTTTTTAGAAAAATGATTTTTACTGTGACAATTTGTATATTCTGTTGTTATTATAAATAAGTACTTTTTTATATTCCTTTATGCTTATTGGAATTATTGCAACATCTAGTTGATAAATAAGGAACAATTTCAAATTACATATCTCTATTTCAAATTTGGCGCGCTTTTACTAATTTTTAGCATGTCAAACTGTATGTTGCGCTCATTGGTATACATTAATGGGGAGTGGCTTAACTATTTCTGTTGGATGGACAGAGTATAGATATGTTAAGTGAATGGATACCTACCTCCCGTTTCATTCCACTGTGCTTGGAAATTTCTTGGAATTGGCTTACTGTACGGTACTTTCTTCGCCTTCGTTTTATCGTCAGCATTAGTCGAAAATATATCTAAATCTAAACCTGGTATAGCAGTATTAGTATCGGATATCAACTGAGAATCAACTTTGTCTTCGGGTCCCATTCCAGGTATAACCGATGGTTCATCTAAATATTATAATAATGCCTTGTTAGGAAGCGTACTTCGAGAGGTAGAGGCAATACGAAATTTGACGGAGAATTATTAGAAATATGTGACCTCATGAATTCGTAAAATTTTCCGTATTTCTAGTATTCTGCACCGTTAAGTTTCGTATCGACTACGAATTGGGATAAAACTTACCCACGTCTATATCTTCCAAACCGGCTATACCAGCAGGGAGCGTATTTAGATTATATTTATCTCGCATTAAATCACCAGGGCGATTCCTCGTCCAAAATTTACTGGTATGATCGTTCGATCCGGAACATAATATATGTCCAAGCGGATGCCAAGCGAGGGTCCAAACTATACTATCGTGAGCTTGTTCTATCGCACCAACTTCCTTGTCGGCCCTGCATAAATGTTACTTTTCTAAAGCACAGTTATTTCTAAACAATGCCAACGTAATTAGATTTATAACAGCGTTTCCCAATTTGTGGAAGGGGCGTTTTTTTACTTAGCTTGTTCAAAAGAATTGCACGGGGATTCAGATGGGGGAGGAGGGTAACCGGAAATCGATGGTTTATACAATTAAATTGACATTATTTAAAAGCAAATGTATGTTATATTCAATTGTTAATAAAATTCAATACAGTAGAATCCGCACTCCTCACACAAAACAAACAGGGGCAAACAGCGGTAATTACGAAATAAGTTACGACAGCCAACATATATACAGAACTACTCGCATACAGCGTACTGACTAAGATGAAAAGTCAGCGATGCTGTCGTAACTTATTTCGTAATTGTACGCTGTTACCGTGTTTTCGCACACTAATATGCTCAGTTTAATATCTACGAGAATACTCGTAGATCGCAGCAAACGTGTTAGTAAACAATTTCCTAGTCAAAGTAATATTTTTCATAGCTCCGTTTTAAGTTATAGCATTTATTTTCAATCTGCTTTAACAGAAAACCATTTTTGGTGATTAGAACGAACTTAATAAATCTAAAGGAAAATGGTAATGCAGGAGGCATTGGTCTAGCACTATGTAAAGTTAAAGATCTGGATCCAGCACTTGGTTGAGCAACCATCACCAGTGCGGCTCAGTATGATCCTCCTCCTCAACATTGAAGGAAGGAAAGAAAAATGTAAACAACGGTGTTTTTGTAATGTCCTATTTTTATATACAGGATGTGTATAAATTGGTAGAAAAGCTATACGCAGCGACATCCTCCGTTCGGTTCTGAACCCAAAATCTTAATATTAAAGCGTCGTAACATACGTAGAAACATACATTTGGCAACACCGCACTCGCATACTACTGTAATATGCAATTAACGGGCAGCTCCAAACTGTAGCAGAGTAATGATTAAGTAAGCAGAATCGTACCAATGAAGGGAAATTATGCTTCATTCACAGCGGACCTTAACCTTAGACTAGTTTCGTCCTATTCGAGAGTCATCCTCATAGTGCAATTGTCTGTTGCAAAAATAGTATGTACAAACGTACCTGTGTGTGTGTGTGGGAGAGAGAAGCGTTGACGAAGACGGACTACTTAATTCCCGATGAGGTACAGCCCATGTCGAAAAAATTCATATCAACAATTTGTTGACAAAATTATACAGTGAGAACCAAAACGACTGCCGCTTCCGATATAATATTGTACTTTCTTAAAATGCCGCCATACTTACATCGTGCTTAGTATTATTTCAGTGACGTGCATGTTTAATAACAAGATATGACGATACGGATACATATTATCATTTTCGAGATTTCTTTTCTTTCAATTAAGTAAAATGTAATTTGCTTCTGTGGTTTTAATACAAATAAATAATATAGAGCTTGTAACAAAAATAAAAATGTAATACAAAACTTTAACCGATACAATAAAATTATTAAACATGGGATTTAGCACGAATGCTAGAGTGAGACGTCATAATACGTCATAATAATGAATGACGAAAGTCGGCTGCCTATTTGAAAATCCTATACGAATATATATATATATACATAGCCCGCGCTTTGGTGATTGGCTGATATTTTTAGTGCGTATACTATAAGACCACGTCCTCGCGCTTCTCAGGTGACATCGATTATTAATCAAGCATTACATTCTATTCGATTGTCTTAGGCCTCCATAACCTGTTGAGCATCTTAAAAAATAAAAAACTTTCCGATGCTTTCATTCAATTTTTTACATGGTGTAATTCCTACGGTCTTTCTTCAGTTTTAGGCGATGTTGACAACTTGAATCATCGACGACTCGAGGTAATAGGATCACCTTCATCGGACAAAAACGCACACGGAAAAGTACTACCCCCGATTAGTATTATTATTAAACTGACTAAATATGCGGTATGATGACTCATAATACCGCATATTTGCCCAGTTTAATTATTATCCATGCAACACCAGTACTTAACTTCTAATGAATAAACCTTTTCATTAACACTAATTATGTTAGTTAGTACCAATTATAAATTTCCCAAAATTATTATTATAATTTAGTATCTTGGTGTATAATAGTAACAAACAATTACCCGACATGCCAAAACATTATAGAACCATCGGAACCGCCACTACAGAAAAGTCCTTCGTGATGTGGGTGCCAAGCGACGCTAGACGCTTCCTTCTTATGACCTCTAAACGTTTGGACCTCTTGACTCAAGTTTCGCAAATCGAATAATTTCAGTAGATGATCCCTGGACGCAGTGATTAACCAATTTCCATTTTCGTTCCATTTTAAGTCCATTACAGTTGATTTATGAGCGTGTCTATTAAAAAAGGGTTACCATCTTAAATTTGTGGAATTTTTTAACAACTATCGTTACTTACAATGTAGCCAGGGACTGTCCGGTTTTCGGATCCCACAGTTTAATAGGTTGCTGATTATCTTTACTACCCGATATTACGAGACCTTTTTGTGGATGCCAATGCACACATTTTACATCAGCTCCCATGCCCTACACAAAATAGTTTGTGTAATTTTTTTAATTTTTTTTAGGTTTATATTGGTATCATATTAAAAATCTAATTGGGGGAAGACAACTTTTGAAGATTAGAATCTATCAAGAGTATCAAATGGACAACGCAAAATAATTTTTTATTGCAAAATGATCAACGGGAAAATAACTTAAAAAAACTTAATAAAAAATTGTAATCGGTGGTTCATGAAAGTTAATGATTATTTTATGTAACCCATTTGAAATTAAAACAAGTGCGGATGTTTAGATGGAATTTATACACATCTTGCCTTTTTACGATGTAATATAGAGACTGAATTGCAACGACCCTGCTTTCTCTAAGAGGGACTCAATGAATTGAATCCTGTATCAGCTGCATAAACATTGTACAACTTCTTGTTTTAGTTAATTGCGTATTTCGGAACAAATCGTCTGCCTCGATAATCACACGGCGACTGACGATCTGAACGCTGGTAGGCGATGACCGTCAAGCGCAACGTTGTCATATCGTCGCCTATTTTCTATCTCTATATTGCACGGTAAAAGGATCAGAGGTGCATACACATAGTTACTTAAAAACTTTGTAGAAATCAAAGTTCTACAACAACAATACAAGAATTACAAATATTTTAAGCATAGATAAATGAACAGAGAGCTCGGGAGGGAACAGGCGTATTTAAAAGTATATAGAAAAAATAAACTTTGGAAAACAATTGCGTAGATATACTTTTTGGGTAACTATCCAAGCAATAAGAATAATAAGGAATAAGAAAATCTAAAAAACTTGATATTGCACAAAAACACTTAAGAAGAATGTTGCCATTTTTTTTAACGAGGTGACATGTATATTCGCCCTATTAAATTATAGAAGTCCCATATGTCATAATGCCAATAAATTAGCTTTAAAATGAGATCATGAAATCAAGAATTTTATTTTCAGTTGCCTTTAGTTCGATTTATATTTAACTCCGGCAATTTTATCTTAACACATTGACTGCCTAATAAATTTTGCTGTTCGCCGGGAGGGTAAGAGTTCTTTTAATCTGACCAAATTTTGAATGGTAGAGATGAACTTTGACCTGGCTGTATCACAAACGATGGCCGGGGCTTCTTGTGAAACTTAAACACAAGTTTTTCAGCACGGCCCATGGTCATCACATTTGAGCACTCACAGGAGGAGCCGGAGGGGAGGGGCAGCATTCAAACTTATACAAGATTTGCATCTAAGTGATACCGTTTTTGATAGCCAAAGTCTCAACGAGAGCATCACTGGCTATTAAATATGATAGCCATGGCAGTCAATGTGTTAGGATGGACAAACTAAAAATAAATGCTTTCCCCGTAACTATCCGGACCATTTACGGTGGCTCCTAATAGAAATCCGCTGTGGACTGAGCACTAAACTGGGCAATTATGCGATCTGTCCTTTACACAATGTAATATTATATTATAGAGGACAAAGGACAGACGACATCATACCGCATTATTGTCCAGTTTACTGACCACGCCTAGTATTATGATAGGGGGCGTATTGAAGCTATAATTGAAACAAGTCAGTTATGTATGTATTTCAGCCAATATGCTACGCGACAGAGAGGGGGAAGGAGGGAGACAAATGATCCGGACAGTATATTTTATCCCACTTTAATCTAAAAGTCAAAAAATTTATGGATTCATCAGTAATAAGCAAGCATGTTTTTTTGCATACAATGTAATGATAGCGACGCGACGGGTTGTAGTTATTTCGTGAGGGAATTCACTTGTTAACGAATTTTTAAAAAAGTCCATAAGAATCGTTAACTTTTAGATTAATTCAATTCAGCTTTCACTATGGCAAAATATTTTTTTATTCCACCTATCAGATTATTAAGAGCTCTGGTGGTAATTTATTAGAACTTCGTGCGCAGTTACTCTTGAATCGTACTCAGAACTTTTCAACAACTGATGTCTGGAATAAATTAACGAATCTCTATAGAATTACATTCCAACGTGTTTCCGGATGGTAACGTTGAAACAATAATTATACAGAGTTTGCGAAATAGATATATTACCTAAATTCATATTGTATATATACCTCTAAGTACTCTCTCCTCTTGATACCGGAAAAAATCCCAAATTCGAAGAGTACCATCATCAGAACAGGTGACGAATTTACTATCCGATGGGCTGAAGCTATTAACACACACAATGACATCGGAATTCCATCAAAACTAACAAATACATAATGGCACAGATCTTATTACAAAAGGAGATTATTTCCACATTTTTTTTTTTTCTGTTATATTTTCACCTCTGTTTTGTGAAGGATTTTAAGGAAATTTACAGGAACAAAAGGTGAATATCGTATTCAGTTCAGAAAATAATTAACTAATTTGTATATATTTTTTTGTTTCTTTTGACGAAAATAAAACAACTTTATATGTATTTCCTTTATTATTTTCAGCTTACAAAACCGAAATGTTTCTTGCCGACTGCGAAATCACCGACTGGAAGGTTTAAAATAAAAACAACTTTTCCAGATCTCTTACCAGACAATGATTATCGTACGGTACAAGAGATATACCGATCAGAGTCTAGAAAGAAACTTGGAAAGGTACTCTTGAATTTCAATTAAAATGAATTTATTCAGCGAAAAAAATGTTACATTTCTATGCACGGAATACAAATATATATAAATATCACAGTTAATAACTACAGATCTCAACGAATCTTCAAATTAAATTAAAATGCTGTTTTACTTTATTCTTTTTAATACTGCAATTTCTTTTAACGTTAATAACTTTAAAATTTACTATAACCATTGCATAGAGTAATAGGAAAAGGAAGGTGCCATTTATTAAATATATAAAAATATATACAAGATGAAGTAATACGGAGTGAAGATGTAGATACCTTATTCCACGTAGCGCTTCTTTGTGTGCTTGGAACATTTTCACGTTGTTCATATTGGACTGCCAGTATTTTACGTATCCAGCATGATCCCCTGTCACCATCCAACTGTCGTTATGAGACCATACCATTGTTCGCACAGGACTGTCGTGGGCCTAGCATCAGATTTAAGTAATTTAATCTTCTATTTTTAACCGCAAATTTAATTGTATCTACGAATTATTTATGCTAACAATGGAGGTATGGTATGTACCCAAAGAAACCAAACATAGGGATAAAGAAACTTCCCTGCTTCTCAAAGATCTTAAGTGAATCTGTCGCAGTAACAATCAATATCTTGGCATTAAATTAGTAAGTGCAAGAACTACTTTACAAGTCGTTCTTTCAGGTAATTCACAAAATCCCGGTATGGGCGAAAATATTCAATAACCTCCTGAAGGAGGACAAACAGCAACAGTAATTGAGTTTATGTTCGTTTGGTAACTTCGACGCAAGCAGATTCATGTCTACAGATGGAAAACTACACTAGCAAGGGGAGCTTCCTAACCCGAAAATTTCAGAAAAAACTTTGTGTGTTAGTAATCTACTGTTCGATATGGTAAAAAAATTGTGCGGAAAAACACGTTGAGGGGATAAGAGCCCCGCTCCTCACTTAGTCTGTACCTCCGTAATAAAAATCGATTCAATATTAATGCTATATGTACATCAAAGGATTTGGTCTTTGATGCTGTATGACATATGTGAAAGTTGCCCTACGTTGTAATTTTAAAAGTCGAATGTTTATCTCCACCCCGACTCATTTCAGAAATATTCTAAAATTTCGATTGCATAGCACAAAATAGCATTTAAAATGGCGCAAATTACATGCAAAATTTATTTAAAACAAATAAATTTATATTACCAAAAGAATTTAAAGCCATGCTATATTAGTACTGACATGCGTGTGTACCCATCGTACTCATGCCGTATATATACAGGCTGGTACAGGAAAACGAGAAATGTCGAATGTCGTATTGGCACCCCTGAGGAGTTGGTAGACAGGTGGGAGTGGCATCCTTTAGCGTAGAACTACTTGCCATTTAGTAACCATGGAGTAGTGGGTCGGTTTATAGCTTGCATTTGCCACGAAATCGTTTTACAAAAATGGTGACAGTGCGACTGCTACCCAATGAGGCTTTTGCGTTCCAACTTGCCACGCCATCAGAATTTCGAGGAGATGGGTTCAGCTCTAAAAAAGGTCAATGTACTCAACGAACCTCAGAAATCATTGAAGCAGTTGGGACCTCAATCGTAAGGACCCCATAACAATCGACCACGAGCATTGAACCTAAGCGACAATCCTGGAGTTAAAAACGAAAATTCGAGAAGAAACCGTTGCAGTTCCCATAGTAATGTTTCAAAATCCCATGCAAAATCTCAGCGTTCGTTTCCAGGAATGCATACGCTTGAATGGCCATCATCTTATGGACATTGTTTTTGAAAATTTCATTAGAACACTTAATGGCACGTAACTCACTTTTTCTTTTCAAGAATAAGACTTGTAAATCAATTTTTCTTACTTTTTGAAAGTTACTTCAAAATTTCCCGTTTCCTTGTACCAGCCTGTACAACCGATATTACACATGTGTCTATCTCCAATCGAACGATATTTATATATTAATTAGATAAGACACATTCAATCTGCATCTTGTTTATGAAAGATAGTATTTACTAAAAGGAATGACATGTTCAAGCACAACACGTGCTTTCTTTGTATTAATTTATTAGTTCGAAAACAATGATAACGTGATCATTAACAATATATTGATAAGAACGAGTAAATACAATTATTTCTCTGTATATATTAGGTGTGTATAAATTAGCGCAAAATCTACACGTGACGTGACCCCTTATAAAATTCTCAATCGAAAATCTCGACATCACAATATTGTACCATGCTTTATACGTCTTCACGAGGTTTTAGAAGTTCGAACTTTTATTCCACAAATAAGCATTATGATTCAATATCATACTTTCTGGAGAAACACATCTTCCAACGTTGTACAACAGTAAGAATGTATTCAAATGTGATGTCTATCAATAACATTACTGTCAAATTTGACTATTACATTAGTATGCGAGTGCAGTGTTGCCAAATGTATGCTTCTTCAACTGCTCCCTGAAACCCTACGAAGGACATAACATTTACGATTAAGATTTTCGATTCAGAACCGAACGAAAAATATCGCCGCGTGTAGCTTTTTCGCAAATTTATACACACCTGTATATAGCAGCATTGTTTAGAATACCTACAGTTACTATTAGCGCGTTTGGTATTATACATTTGTGGTAAGATGGTGGTAATAAATCTAGTGAATATAATTCATTTGTTAATGATAAGATATAACTTCTCTGAAAACAAGCGGACCATTCCAAATCGTCTAGAACAAGAGCTACACGACGTTTTATGTGAGTTGATGACCAGAAGCATGGACGATACAAGTCTTGAAATGGACACTGATTTTACACTGGAATTCATTAATATCAAGATATGGAACACAAAATAATGTGAACAAACCCCGTGATACAAAGCGCGCAACGCTCAGTCATTGAAGATAAAGTTGTTGTGAACTTGTTTAAACGAAATCCCGGCTTAACGCTTAACTAGGTTCAACAATGAGTAGCCAATCACAACATCAACATCAGTATAATAACTACACAGTCTGACACTTAAATAACGGCACTTTTTAGATATAGAATAAAACACACATTTATTGTTGAAAAAATTTTTATTCGTAATATGTTCCATTAGAATCAATACAGCGTATGGCACAGATGACTACTAATGCATGCATCGATTTTTTGATGGTGGGTTTAGGGATCTTGTTCAGCACCTCTGTCACGGCTGCTGATTGGTTGGAAGATTATCATACAAGTGTCCTTTCATTGCACTTTTTAGTTTCGGGATCAGAAAATAGTCGCACGGTGATAGATCAGGCGAATACAGTGGGCGATGAGACAAATTTGTTTTTATTCAAAAACTCACGAACTTTTAAGGTCTTGTGAAATGGTGCATTATCGTGCAATAAAAAGAGCTGTTTTCCTGCTGGATATTCGAGCCTAACTCAAACAATTCTCGACCACAAACGATGTGAAACTCCTAAATAATCATCCCATTAACAGTTTCACCTTCTGGAACAAATTCCCTGGGGAGAATACCTTTTGAGTCATAAAAAGTAGTTAATATTTTCTTGAAAGCGCATTTTTGTGGTCTTGACTCGCCTTTTGACTTCCATTGTGATTGGGGTTAGTTTCAGGGTCATATTTAAAGCACCATATTTCATCACCAGTTATGATAGAATCAAGAAAATGTGAGCCGTTTTCAGCAGTTTTAGTGATGTTTCTACAATGCTCTATACGAGCGATTTTTTGGTCTTCCTTTAATTGATGTGGTACAAAACGTGCACCCAAAACCATCTTCAAAATTGGTCGAAAAGTTTCTCTATTAGTATTTAATTCTTCAACCAATATTGTTAGTGAAATTCCCATCGATAGCAATGGTTTCCTAAATTCTTTGTACCAATTCGGCGCGATTTTCACCTTTTGGACGTCCAGGTTTCGCATCATAATTTAAATCTTCACGACCATTTTTAAATCGCGTAAACCACTCATAAACTCTTGTATGAGACATACAATCATCAACATAAACTTTTTCAACAGTTCGTACGTCTCAGGAATTTTTTTCCAATTTTAAAACAAAATTTATTAGCTCATTGTTCCATTGTAATTTCACGACATAAGCACCTAAACTACAGTCACTAAAATGCGTGCAACTTTATAAGTTGTCATCCGATTTGCATAAACTTAAGTGGGTTTAAAAGAGGAAACCTGTGTGTTTCTAACGCTGCTATCGTTTAATAGATGGGAGTAATTGTAAGTATTCTATGATTTAAATTGAAAGTTCCGTTATTTAATTGTCAGATTGTGTATATGCCGTCGATTGCGCGAAAACAATATGAAAATATACAGTGGTAAAGTGTAAAATGGAAACCTCTTCTATTAAAACGTCATATTGAGAAATATCGGGAGTAAGCGCAAGAATCTCAACCGGAAATGGAACATCATTTTTCCAGAAGAATTATCATACTTTCGCGAAAGAATGCATGTATGGTTCGCGGTAGACAATTGGTACAACAAATCGTGTAAAACTTAGCAAAAATATACGTTCGAAATTGTCTGTTCTTTCGGTTTTTGACGACTACACATCTTCACCAGTAGCCTAAACGCACAAGGGACGGTTAAAACTTATAGAAAGTACCTTCTATCCTTCTGCGAAACGATGGTTTGGTGATGATAATTTTTATCAGCTTTTGCAAGAGGACAATGATCCTAAACATCGGAGTAGTTTTTGTATGTCCTGGAAAGACGAGAACGGCATCCAAGTATTGGATTGACCTTTGCAATTCCCCGTAGCAGGTAATAGATTACAAAACACAGACAAGAATTTACACCAGAAAACTTCAAATTTATAGTAGTACCAATCATATTATACTGTAAGCCATTCACAAGAAAGGAACGTTACAAGTATTTCTAATTTAAAAAGTGCGAGCACTCAAATTATTTAGTGGACTCCCATTTATCCGACATAAATGTGTTCCAAGTCTCATCGGAGAAGTGAAAGTGTTGCGGTTGGTTAAACGAGGCCTTACTGTAATCATAATCAGACACTGGCAGATTTAGATTGAGAGTCGAAAAACGATTTCCACATCATCGCTACATTAACAGAACATAATAGAAAGATACACAGCAAACGTTGCAGTGCTTTTGTGCATTTTCACTCATTTACGAAATTCAAACAATTTGCCAATATCATTAAGGCTGTTCTTTCATAGTAATACAGATGATGATGTTTTTAGAGTTAGCAAGTGTTTAAATAGTGGAAATCCATCTCTCACATTGACAAAGTGGGCACTGATGGGAAAGCCAAAACCAAAATCAACTGGTTTTTAATCATAATATCCTAAACATTAGCCTAGTGCTATTCATAACGAAACAACAATTTAGACAATCATGACTAAAGTTAGGTAATCTCACTCTCCTCAACAGTTAACTGTAAAGAGGGTAAAAAAAACAGTTGAGTATGCGCTTACGTTATTAACGGTTGAGACGTTTATGTTAATGAAATTTCACATTATCTGAACTTTCACGTTATCCGTAATTTACGTCGCCATTGTAAGTAATACATGCAACTTACTTGTAATATTGTCTCAAAATTAAACGTGAGACCATTCCATAATGTAAACTCCCCGAGCTGGCACCTGTTACTAATCTTCGGCCCTCTGGCGTCCAGGCCATACAAAAAATTGGACACCTCATCTTATTTGTTGCTGTCTTTACAAATCTCGTCGTTACACAATTAATTGGATTATCGGGGTAACTAGGGGTGGCATCATATCTGGATAATACATTACATCAGGTTGGAGGGCCCTACGGTCCCGGTAATCTCTTTGCCAAACTCGGTTCTGTAAGTATAAACTTGTTTAAGAAGTTATAAAACAAAGAATATGTATATATACATATGGATATATATATATGTATATACATACATATGGATATATATACATACATATGGATATATATACATATATATATATATGTATACATACACAAATGTATCTATATGTTCACTTTGTAAGGAAAATTAGATACAAGTTCTATAAAAAAAACTCCTCTTTATTCCCAACAAATATGCAGAGTGATTAATGTGAGCAAATTTTTAAGAACAAGAAAAAAAATATATACAAATTCAACTATTGCATGTGATAGACATGTACAAAAATATAAAAACAAAACAGACTGATACATAACCCCAGACATATTAAGCATCTAGAATTTTCTAAGTAGTGAAAAGGAAAATTTTTCAACAGACTAAGCAGTCAAGTACTCTCTTCTCTTCACATATAATGTCACAGATTTGACACCTGGTATGTCCCCCTGCATGTCTATATTTTCTCACCTCCTCACTTCTTCGTGTAACAGTTCATTGCTCAACAGGGTTTATGGCAACAACCGTCAACTTCCAAAATAAAGACTTTAAAATGATGATATCTTACTGTCATTTAATTTACTTTATTGTTGGATTAAATTTTTACCCGTCCCACCCTACGCGATTACTGCAGTTTTCCAATTGAGTTAAGTTGGGAATCAAAGTTCCACATGTCATTTCGACCAAAACATATAGTTCAATATAGAGTAGTCATACTTTGATATAATCTCCCGTTGCATTGACGCGACAATAAGTAATGCTTGGCAAATCCATAATAGAAAGGGAGGATCTATGGATCAACTAAGCTCTGGAAGAAGTATTGTCACAATCACGTTAAAGCAAAATAAAGAAACACATCAACTTAAGAGACTGTCCATCCCACTGATATGATTTGTTGTATGATTGGCTAGATCATTTAGTTACAACTGAAGCTAGGTGTTTCCGTTTTCTGCATTCCACTATGAAACTACACATGCTAGGAGTGCCATCCTCGATTGCTTTGCCGTTTTCTGTCCCCACTATGAAACTGCACATGACGTTCTCATCTGTTAACATTAGAACCAATCTGCAGTCAGACTGCTCAGCATTGGAGCTGGGTTCGCTCGCAATAGTGAGGTCAAATTCACAGCGTTTCAACGCCCAGCGCCTGACTCTAGTGATAACGCAAAATAAACAAACCAAGTACAATTCCAGTTCTGAGAAAACAACAAGTGGGTACCAGAAAAGTGGCAGAGTATATGTTAAATGTTTTGTGAGTTTCCACAATCGTTAAATATTGGTCTAATGTAGAGTGCACTTCCCTTATGAGAAACTATTTTTATATAGTTTTCAAAAATATAATGTTTCTCCCTAGACAGCTGCCTTTCTTTCTTATATGTTTTTAAATTGTCGGAGATTTTTATGCCCTTTCTTTAGTGGATATAAATGAATGGAAAACTATGTTCATTTTTAAGAAGTTGTGGATATCATGTTTTGTAAAATATATTTCTAAGAACCTATCCACCTATATAATCTTGTAATATATTGAATTTTAATTAAAAATGTTAATTACCTCAAGTTCCTTTATTATGGCTGAATTGTAATCAACAGTCTTTCTCATTACAGATTTTCTCAAACGTTTACCATCAAAATCTTCTAGGGTCATGGTTCCTAAAGAGCCGGGAGTGGCCTTACAACATTTGTAAATGGCCTAAACTGGGGTCTAATATTATTGTTAAATCCTATAGAGAGAAATAATCTTTAATCCTGGCAATACGTAAAAGAAAGATAGGACCTATTACCCTGTCCGTTTATACTCGGTGGTGGCAAAGACATATTGGCCATACCCATCGAAGATCCTGGCATATTTGAGGGTGGTTGTGCAAACTCCATGGCTTTTATAGGTGTATCATACAAATATGAAGATATAAGAAAGAAATTAAGTCGATAGCTACTCAATTTACAAAAAGGGAAACATTGTCAGCTTATATTAGGAATCTATCATTTTCATCTGCGGCTGATATTTAGGATAACTGTACAAGACAAACACAAATATTTACTTTAAACAGTTCTTAAACATATTACGATAATTGTTGTACGAATAAAAAAACAGATAACAGTTCAACCACGAAACCTTTCAGAAAGTTAAACAAAATGGCACCAATTACATATCGAATACGCATGAACCATAGGCATGAATATAGCGCATTAGTGAAAGCGAAGAATTTAAAAAACACTGGAAAAAATCTATTGCTTTCTTTCTAACTGATTATTAAAGTATTACTACAACAATTTCATCAAATACTTTTTAATTTACAGTGTTCGAAATTTCACAGTTAGTAAAATAAAAATATAGAGTGAGATCGCAATTGATTGAAGTAATTGACGAGTCTGAAGTTGCCGATTTTATTGTGTATCAAAAATGTATCAAAATAAATCGTAAATGAATCACTATTTGTGTGTGCAGTGTCGTCTGTAATATTTACAAACATTTACATCGCAAATTAAAGATCAGTAAACATAACGAATAAATTAAACAAATCAAGCCTACCAAATAAATTAACTTATTGTTAATTTCATAGTGCATTCATGTTTGTTCCTATGCATTGACCTAACTTCATTCTTATTAACTTCTTGCTTGCTTGCTTATGGCTATGTATCAATGTATGTTGCCTATTGTAATTGTTGCCATGGTCGTTGTCATTTTATACAATTGTAGATTTGTGTGACTATTTTTCCTATATAAAAATATTAAATTACAATGACTTTAGATTACAAAGAAGAGAAAATTAATATTTATTTAGAGAGTAATAATGCTTTAGAAAGGTAAGAAAAGTACGAAATTTCATTTAATTATGTGTCTATACAAGGAGATTTATTAAAAATACGTATACAAGCTATAATTTCAAAATTAATACAAGATCGGTGCCCTTATGTTTAATTATTCTTTCAGTGAAAGATGAATAATCTAGCATTCTTAAAAGCATTTGTAATGCATTAGTATAATTCTATATAAAAGGCAAAGAAATTAATAGGTACATAGGTATATAAATTTAAAATAACAGTCATATACTATTGTTAGTAACATCACCAATTTCTTTTTATAATTCACCATCAATTGCAAGGTTTTTTTCATTAGTTTTTAGTGGAAACCTTTCTGACCATTTATTAATGTTTTTGTATTTTGACATATTTACCACAAGCTTCCTCTTTGCTGCTTCCCTTGCCAGGAGGTTTTTTTTTTTCTTTCATTTTCTAGTATTTTCCTAGATATTCTAGAATTATTCATTCATGTGGCCCAACCATCTGAATTGTAGTTCCACAAACTCAACAATACATATGTGATTTATTATTTTCTTTCTTCAGCTTTTACCATATTATACTGTGACTTGTCGAATTTCCTACTTTGTAAATATTTGCTCAGTATACAATCTTACAACATTTTGCAACATGAATGTCCTTGTTTTTGTATCATAATTTTTTGTAGTTTTCTAAGCATAAACTTTGATCGATAGATCATGTGAATCAATTTTTTCATATAGGCTAGATGTTTTGATCTGTTAAAAGGTACCTTACATTGATTAAGTAAATTTTTTAATGTGTTCAAATAAATTGCTTTTGCAACTCTATAATATTACGTATATGTAATTTGTTTTGAACAACAAACGAGCTGCTGATCATCCCTTTTAATTGGCGCAATTATTATAAAAGTTGTTCCAGTATAAGACTCTAAAGTCTGGATGACGTATTCCAGAGTTAGCGAATTGGTCCAAACCAGACTTGTAGATTGTGGTTGGCGAGATCAAGTTAGGCTAGCTTGTCGTAAAGCGATTACCGAAAATGGAAATAAAATTCCCACTGTAGACGACTTGATTGGCAAAATTACGCCAAGAGCACGGAGCATGGTACCCGATTCAGTAAAGAGGGAATTGCTCCATGAATTAGAAATGGTTTTAGTAAATGTAGATAAGGCGTCCCACAACAAAACATAATTAACTTCGTCGAATCGTCACACGTTTTTAAATTATTAATTGAGTTTTATTTTATACATTTGTAGTGTTAGTATGAATTAATTTAAGCAAAAAATTTTCGTGCTAATAATAAATAAAATATCAAGACAAAATATGTATTTTATTTCACTGGTATATTCAAGTACAGTATAATAAATAGTATTCGATTTTAATAGCAGTAGGGAGCGTGATTTACAGTTCATCTTTGGTAGTAGTACATCGACATTGTATTCCAATATTCGGCTCTACTAATTCCATATCATCTGGTACAATAATGGGACTAATAATAATTTTTCTAAATTCATTTATTAAATGGCTGTAATAACAAAAAATATTGTCGGGTAATAAATTATTAATTGCATATGTTTGTCCTTCAAGAGCTATCTTGTAAGCTTCTTCATCATGTGCTATCGCCCACTCTAACTTTTCAGTCAAATCAGATAAATCCCGTTTTATCGGGATATAATGTACGTTTGGAATTATATCGTCATAAAAATGTTCATAATAAGTAGAATCTTGTTTAAAAACCAAGGAACCACCACTAATCAGATACGGTAAACGATAAGCAGCTACTGTTCCATCAATGTTTATTTGGTACTTGTACTAAGAATGAAAGTCAAATTTTTATTTATGATTATTCAAAGTATGTATGTACTATTAATACTTACATCGAAAAAACTAAAAAAGGAGACATAATCAGATTTTGGTCCGTATTCCTCTTCTTTATCACGGAAAAAGAAAAAGTTCGTTAGAGACACGTTATATAAATGAGGATTCTCTCTGGCAATATCAATTAATTTAAGTCGCTCTTTATTTGAATCTCTACCTCTCCAAAATCCTTTTGGTATCCGATCTTTCCATTGTTTGTTCACATTGCCTTGCACGGACAACATATCCAAAGTAACTCTGAAAATATTAAGTTTATGGGGTAACTATGTGTTGTTTTTACAGATCTTTACTTGCATTGCGTATTTATTTACTTAAAAATAGTTTATATGATATTTCAGTGTAACAAGAACTGCCATCCTTTGATGGTGCTGTTGACTTGAAACATCCCATAATTTAATAATAGAAGTAAAAAATGTGTCAATTTCTTCTGGTTGTTTGGAATCTTTTGCAACTCAGTATATAAACCTATACAGTAGAACTTCCCACATCCGAAACAAAAAGGGGTTGAGGTCATTTTGGATAAACACAGATTTCAACAGGTTGAAATAAATGCGTCCAGTATTTAAATGTAATATGTTAAAAAATTGAACATATACAGAAATTTAACTTATTGTTAGTGTTGTTTCTTGGGTAAGGGAGTCCATTGTAAAAAAATTGTCAACCAGCTTTTTCAGATATGGTAAATTTCGGAAATAGGTTTCACTCTAGTTAATATTAATAGTATGGTTTGATTTGTACAGATTTTAATTGGTCAACTCTTACCGTCCTAAATTTTCCAAAGTTGATTCTGTTATATCATAAGTGGGCATAACTATATCAAATGAATCAGTATTGCTACACCAGGAAAATATTGGAAACTTTGCCCCATCATTACTCAGCGGCCAATCGCCCAAATTTACGAAAAATTCTATATCGGGTAGTACTATTTTCCTGCTTAATGAAAGTAATATGCTGTCCATAAACATTTTAAATCCTGTATATTTACCATAACATTTCCTATAATGTAAATTATCCTTTATTATGTAATGGCACAAACTGATGGAGCCTGGTTTATTAAATTGATTAATTACCTATAAGTAATAATAATTATTTATTTTAAATACTATACAATTTAGTTTAAAATTACTTCTTCGCGTAACTCATTCCAGTTTATGTTTGAAAAGTGACTTAAATCCTTGGTAATCCTTTTAGAGACAGGTCCACATTGCCACCTTTCCAACCAGAGTTTCATGCTTGTCGGACAATTACATTCATCAGAAAGCACAAGATCAAACTGATACGGTGAGTTTGCAGCATGTTCCTCTTTGTATATAACACTTATTTGTAAATTATCACAGCTTTCATATAATTTATATCTAAATATATATGTCCCATCATTTCTGTCTAATAAATTTGTCCTTATCCTACAAGGGTAACCTTGGCTATTAGCACCTTGCACTATCACTTTTAGGTCATTATTGGTCACATTCCTGTTAATTAAAAGATTAAGTATCTCACTGAAAATTTACTACGACATATACCATTTGTACTCTTTTAATTTGATGTAAAAATATCTAGCTGGCATTACGATTTCGTGTGGTTTTAAACCTGGACCCCAAACAGATACATCGGTGCTATCAGTGCTAGTACCGATAGCTAAAATTGCATATATAAACGTGTAGAAACGTTGCATTGTAAATTATCACTTTTGATGTAGTACGTAAGTTTTAATTAAACTTATTATCACAGTTTCTCTGTTCAAAATCATCCCGAGAAGTTGATTCTATCGGTATCCTTCCGAATATACTGAAATTATTCAAAGTTATAATTTAACATTATAGAAACAGGAAACATACTTAACATTATAATAAAATTTGGTGAAACCTTAATTAACAATGCAAATTGTATTTTGTAAAAAATTAAATTGTAAAAAATATGATTGTTATTCCAAGTGTTCTTTTATACCGGTTATTATGACACAAAGTGATTCAAAAATCATATGTCAAAATCACTTGGTACTTGTGGAGCTTGGCAAGATAAGTTTACAACCGTGCTTTAATAATTAGTCAATTAGTCTAACAATAAGATGTGGGTTTAAATACAATTTTTAAATAAAACAATTTCAAGTAAATCTCGTTCAATACATATGTATTATATACGTTTCTGTACGTATACCTACTACAGCAGTTTTAAATAAATAGACCTATAGAAAATTGAATAGTGTAAATCTGATTTGGCAGACAATACTGTCATGATACTGTGTCATGTCATAAAAACTAAGAACGAACTTGTGATATTTGATTAAATGGTATAAAGAAATTTAAAAGTATTTATAAATCAAATGCGAATGTTAAAACGCTAACGAATCCCTGTTTTGTAATTAGTAGTGATTTCTTTTTGTATTTCATCAATTAAATCCTAATTTGAATAATAACTAATTACTCAGCTCTCATTTCTTCATTCCTGTGACAGAGTAACTTCATCAAAGTTGAAGTCACTATATCGTTTCTTGTCCCACTTTTCATATTTGGCATCCTTCTTTTTTAATATTGCAACTGTTTTCAGTGTTTTTATTTGGTCCAACTATTAGATAACAGTTAGTTGTTCTTTTCTTGTCTAAAACTATTAAATACATTTTAATAATAATTATTGCAATTAAAGAGTTGTCGCTAAATAAACACAGAATAGGAATGTAATATCCTTGAACTACTTATTACTATTTTTGGGTACCACCCTTTTCGGTGTCTTTATCTTTTCAGTTCCATCTCATTTCATGACTGTTGTATATCCCTGACGTATAAGTTTGGCATCTTGAAGGTCCTATGAAGAAGAGTACTTTTATATATTTTAATTGTCTTGCAGTTTCATAATTTAAATCTAAAATATGTACAAACACGCTAGTACTTAGGTATTCTGCAACAAACGCGTTGATAACGATGTTACTACTTTTACCAATTATTTTAGGTTATCTGTTTAAATATGCTTCAACTATAATTGTTACTTGAGCTCCCATTTATACCTATTAACAGAAAATGCCACCAGAAACTCAACTTGTTAGTGATTTAAAAATAGCTGTCATATGTTCGAGTAACATGAATCGCAGCATGGAAGCTCATGCTTTCCTTGCCAAAAAGGATTTTACGTTAAATCTTTCGGTACAGGAGATAAAGTCAAACTTCCAGGATCTGCCGCCGATAAGCCTAATGTTTATGATTTTGGTATATCATACGATGAAATACACACTGATTTATTAAACAAAGATCGTGTTCTGTATCCTTTTAAATTTGTTTGGTAACAAATAACTTGTATTATGTAGATATTATACTTAATTAGATTGTAGATATACTCAAAATGGTCTATTACACACGTTAGATAGGAACCGAAGAATAAAATCTCATCCCGAAAGATTTCAGGAATGTTATGAAAAATTCGATTTATTAATTACATGTGAAGAAAGAGTTTATGATCAAGTTTTAGAATACATGGAAGGACGTGAACCCGTTGATAATTCCATCGTACACGTAATTAATATTGACATACAGGATAATTTGGAAGAAGCCACTATTGGGGCATTTCTCATCAGTGATATGTGCTTAATGGTATTTGTCTTTTCACAGTTAATGAAATATTTCAGCAATCGTTATTGAAGTTTCCCAACACCATACCTCTACCTTTCCAGAAGTTACATATTTCATATTGCCTAAGTATAAAATAAAATTTAGAAGGTTAACACTTTCACGACCAAACGTTCGTTTGTGTCGTAGTAGGGAACAAAAGCCCCGGAAGGGGAACGTCGAGAATCCCCTTCCATTGGGGAATGGTAGGTAGTGATGTGGTGCGCATCATGCATTAGGCAACCATCATTATTACCGTCTTGTTTATAATGAGCTCAGATACAGAAAATGCTGGTTACGCGCTAGTTAGAATGTGTTCATCTTTACGCTTTTATGGTGGAATATCTTCAACTGCGTCGCACATTCAATCTCCTCCATAGAATATCATAAGCGAAATTTGGCGTTCGCGCCAAGATCAAAATTTTAATGTACTATTGCGGCAGCCAAAAATCGGGCACTTGAGATAGTGTAGTGTAAATCTGGCTTTTGCCATGTCAAATGTTTCATTTCTAAATCATTATTGTCATTGTACTGCATTTAAGTGCTGCTAAAAATGCAAGTAATTACATTACTTGGGGAAGAATGATCGGGAAGGAGACTACGTAATAGATTTTGAGTCTCCGAAGGCACTATTCACGATATTAAAAAGAAATGGCTACATAAAAATTAACCTGAACATGACAAACGATTGGTTTATACAGCTAAAAAACAGTCAAAATAGCCTATAAGAATTGTCCGGTTTTTTGTTGCCGTAATAGTAAATGCGTGACTAATACAAGCATGTGATAATGACTATGGTACAAATATAGAAGGTATACGCATAACATCGAAAATCATGATTTTATGTGTACTGAAGAATCGCTTCTCGTCATACGAGTATACAAACAATTTATTTGTGTGTGTGTGTGCGTGCTATGCATATATGTTGGAAACAAAGTATCGCATTCCAAAACGAACTGTATACACCATCAAGATACGTATACATATACCTTGTATGTTTGTACCATGGCTAGGAATATTTCTATAACTGTCAACCTTATCTACGTTTACTTTTCGAAAGTGCTTTTATATATTTATTGTTTTAAATGTTTTTTAAGATCCTTATATACATCATTGAAATTTAATAATCTTAAAAATGACAATTTCTCGTGGCTAATGCTCTTTGCAAGGCCAATAAAAAACCAACCAATAATTTTAAAAATATGTATCTAATTTACTTTTAATTTGATAGAAAAAATGATAAATTTAAAGTTCGGAAACGGTGTAAACTATGTTCTTAACAGTGATATTTCTACACATTTTCAAAATTGTTACCTAAAAATACCTACAACAATATGGCCGAAGGTCACCAAATTTCGCTGGTGGTGTTCGAAGTGTCACGTCATTATTTGTGCCCTTGCCCATGGTAGAAATACAATAGGTATACTGTCAAAGATTTGAAAATGCGTGTGGCATGCGTATATTATCCATTTCGAATTATTTAGCGTTGGAGGTTAGGACGATGTATTGTTTGCTCCAAGCCTGAGAATACTTCGTTGCTAGCCCGGCATAAAGCGACAGACCATGATACAAGGATATTAGGTGTGCTCATTGGTATACCAAAATAGGATTTTACTGCGCACTTATCAATGCGTATTGTCATCATTACCGGCCATTAGTTGTGGATTTGACTGTCTATATTGCGTCGTTGGTTATCGATTTCCATGCTGTATTGACTGGTATAATTATAATACAGAGAGATTCAAAATGATTGTCCGAAAAATTCTGGTTTCCGCAGAGAATGATATCAATTTTTCTTTCCAAAATTGAGTGAATGTAGCAACTGATTGTATTTTAGTAATATCACCAAATCTTTTAACACTTTTTATTGTTATTTGACATTGGTGTGCGCTTGATTATTTTGTTACAAATTCTTTATTATCTGTTTGTATTACAACGATAGAAGTATTCAATGTACTATCGGGGCAACAAAAATCCGGAGAAGTCTTATAGCCTATTTTGACTGTTTTTTGGCAGTATAAACCAATCGTTTATCACGTTCGTGTCAATTTTGATCTAGCCATTTCTTTTTAATGTCGTGAATAGTTCTTTTAGGGGCTGCAAATCTAATACCTAGTCTTCTTATGGATCATTCTTCCCTAAGTAATGTAATTACTTGCATTTTTTATACTTTAGAGAAAGCAAATTTATTGTTTTAGTGATCAAATCACGTGTTTCAACATTTCTTTCAGACTGTTAGCGTAATGGAACAGGACAAATTTCTGTTAGATAGTTATTTTAGAAATGGACACCGCAATTAATATGTGTAGCGAAGAGTTTTGGAATAGTTTCCAAATCAAAAATATCATTATCAAAATTTAAAATGCCATATTAGCAGAATAGTGACTCGCTTTCGCGGGACGGAAAAGTGATGTGAAAGTCAAGTCGCCTAGACGATCATCAGTCTTTACTGAAGATAATGTTGAAAATGTGTGTATTAGTTTATGCTATAACTTATAAGAAAGGTTTGATAAAAGAGTAGAGACTTTCGAACTTTATTATTTAATGATAACTTATTGAATAATAAAGAAGTACAGTGTGACTCCGGTTCACACTACTTTATGATAGCACGTCATCCATTCTTTTATCAAACCTTTCTTATAAGTAATAATTGAAAGAAATGTCAAAAATGAAAGGATTTGTACCGTCAACATGGTTATGTATGGCACTAATGTTATATCTTGTTATTAAACCTGCTCGTCACTGAAATAATACTAACCACAATGTAAGTATGACGACATTTTGAGAAAGTAAAATTGTTGTCGGAAGCGGCACAGACAGTCATTTTGGATCTCACTGTATATTAGAATTTTTCAATACATGTCATCGCTAGACGCGCAAGAGCATACCTTTTATAGTTGTATCGTGCGATAAACCGTCATTCACCGCCGAACTTAAAAGTACGTTGGTCTATCCAATGCGTGCCATCGGAAAAAGTGTACATATTGCAATGGCATATGCAGAAAAACATTTTAAAGGGTGATATGGTTATAGTTTGAAGAAATACTGACTGATTCAATCGGGACATGGTAAAGATGCAATTAGAAAATTATCTAGGGAGCTATACACTAAAAGTGAGATGAAAAAAGAGTTGCGGCAGTCCAGCTTCCATTTTGAAATGCGGTAATTTTAATTTTAGTTCCCTTCCAAATTTTGGAAGAGGATTTATCTCCCTAACCACCTCCCTTGGGTACGCCACTGACATATTGAACTTGTATCATTCCTTCTCCCTTCCCGTTTACCGAGTCTGACTCCATTCCTATTTTCGTAGATACGTACTAAATTTATTGTATCTGAGTAGACCTCTCTCTCGTACTCCGAGGCCAAGGTATTATACCCCTCAAGCCTCCCGGTCTTCTTCTTTACGGCCACACTCTCGCCGCTAGTAAAAAGATTGAGGTTGTGATCCCGGGGATTCGGTCACTGCAGTCAACCCTCGGTGTATTGGGTGGACGACATTAAGCGGTTGACTAAAAGTCATCGATCATTCCTGGAGAAGATCTTGCACCCGCCCTATTTGGGTCTTGGGCGTGGATCTGTCGTGGTCTAGCTCGACGAGATATCCAAACACCCGGTTGTCCGAACTACCAATCCTCTCTAACCTTCATTTTGCCAGTTGCATAATAAAGCTGTGAAGTGGAGGAATATCCAGATCGGTATGCAACTGGACATTTCGTCATCATTTGAGCTATTGTTCCCAAATGCAAATTAACAGCCGTTGATCAGGACAGCGCTCCATAAGTCAGAATCGGTTGAAGATAGACTTTATAAACTAATGCCTTCGTTCGTGAGTAGACTTAAGCCAGTCCTTAGGGTTGTAAAGCCCGATTCACATTGTGGATTCCATGTCCGTTCACTTCAGTATTCGTAGAAACTTTGTAGTCAATAGATGGCGGCACAATCGAAAGCAGGACTAATTTATAGGATATAAATCCAAGAGAATATTGTTTTTAATAAAATCATTAACATTCCGAAAGTAATAGGGACAAGCTAGAAGTGTGTTGCTTATATTTGAACGCCAATCTAGAAAAGGTGTTAATATATTCGCAGCGCTGTTGTCAATTTACTTACGCCCCATCGTTTCTCGTGTCCTGGTGGCGTTTTACCAGTACGATATGGTACTGTTAGCAATAGGTGCATACTGTGTGTATGCATACATAACTAAGAACGTATTTAAAATTTTATTCTAATACTTCCTGCTCCACATGCACGCCACTTCAATTTCATTAAAAAATTACTAAGGCACATGTGAGACGAGCAGTCATGAATGTGTTTTATCTCATATTGTATGTCTAGGTTTAGGCTTGTTTAAGCCCAAATCAGATCAGGGAAAACCTGATTGGTGGAAAAGAATCGCACGTAGTTCGCAAACGATTTTTATGAAATCTGATTGGTGCGGATTAATTTCTCACTTTTGCTATGATAGAACAAACTATTTTCTTTTGCAGATGGCCCAGAGCGAAGACCTAGATAATGATATAGAAGAAGTACTCCACAATTTTGAAGAAAAATGTCAAAGGCCAATTCTCCACAGTATAGTATTTAACTAAAATATAAAATGGGTTTGTCAATTCTCTAATGATTTATATATATGGTGCACACAAGAAAAAGCAAACAGCTTTGGCAAAGGCTCCATATATGAATTTTGTCCTCAATAATAAAACTCGAAAAATGTTAAGAAAGTTGTATCTTTCTTTTATTTACATATACTAACGATAGATAGTAAACCATCCATATGATTTGTAACAAATGTAAAAATATACATTATTTTATGAACTATTAAAACGAAGCGATAATATATTTATGCTATTATATTTATTTAGTATATCAAATAAATGTATATCACAATTAATGTTGGTCCAAATGGGCATATACTCTTCGTAGCTTTTCCTTTTTCTTTTTGTTTGCGTGCTTATTAAATTGCTTCCAAGGTTTCTCATGACTCGTTTGTGAAGAAACCACGCTGGAAAACAATAATTAAATCATGGATCAAACCATATATAAAACCCCATTACCTTGATGGTACTGCCTTTTCACCTTTGATGTGTACTCCTTGGGCAGTAGACGAGAAGAATGTCTTATCCAACTCATCGGCGGTAGTTCGATGGTACTAAATTTTTCTCAATTTAAAAGAATGTACAGCATTTACTGACTTCTATTACCTTTGCAGCTCTAACTTCTCGAGGGGGAAGGACTCTACTTGGAAGTGAAGACTTCTTGGGAGGCCAATTGTGGAATTCATCGTTTAAACCAGGTGGAGGATGAACATACAAAAGTTTACCATTAATGTAATCTTTGATAACGTATCTGGCAGCGCGTGCATTATCTGGTTGCCCATTTGCAGTCATGAATCCTCTATTGACTAAAATTACGCTGCATTAAATTTATAGATTCGTTCAAATTTTTATGTTAAAAACTGAAAATTGGATAATTTATTCTCTTTAAAAATTGAAGTTTCATTGTACTTTCTACATACTTAATCATCTTTTCTTCAATTAACTCATTAAAATATACGCAAACCTTGTTAGAAATAATTTGGAATATAAATGAACTTTCTTTGAATGAAAACACGTATGACTTAATGTATTATTCTAAAGCCTGTATCATTAACTAAACAACCTCAACAATGTTTCTGCACCCCTTACCCCTCCCACTACCAACTTACACGTGCTGGTAACGACGTTAGTAGTGGGAGTAAATTCACAGCATTTCAATGGCAAAGGCCTAGGTATGGTTATGATTTATCAAATTTTAATCACAAAAACGCATTTTGAAAGCAAATTCCAACCTTTCACGAATAAATAATTAAGCTGTAGATAGTAAAACTTACACGCATATGTATTTAAAATTTCTTCAGCAGTAGGACATCGATCTTCATCTTCACCTTCCAAAGGCTTCGGTAACATTATCCCATATTTATCTTCGATAATATGTCTTGGTACGAGACTGGATATGAGATTTATCGGCGGAACGTGATCTCTCATTTGATCCACGGGTAAAATTCCGTTTGTAATCATTTCAGCTTTTGTGTATACGAAACTTGGCATAACTAATCCAGGGCAATCACAAAGCATCAAAGTATCGTCTACGTACAGCGTTTGGAAATGCTTTGTCTTACCAGGCGTTGCAGATACCGATACCTTTTTCATTGTCATCAAAGCATTTATGGTGGAACTTTTTCCAACGTTCGGATAACCAACTAATCCCACCGTTGTTACTCCTTCTGTTACCTTCGCTGCTGTATGAATATTTCTTAAATAAGATATCAATTCATTTCTTGATAAAATTTTACTAGAGTTGTGCACGATCTTTAAATTTTGCTGTGTCACACCTGTATTATCTTTAGCAATGCAATTTATTAATTCTATATCTGGTGTTTTCATTTGTATTAATTCATTTGCACTGCTTAATACCTCAGACAATGATTGTGCAATTTTTTCAACAGACGAATCCAATGATTCTACCCTCTCTCGAATACTATCCAAATCTGTTTGATTGTGTGTAGGAGCATCATCGAAACATTCATCACTAGCAAGAATTGCAGAGAAAAATGCGACATAAGTTCCGGTGTTATTAAAATAACGAGCCCAATGTTCTCTCTGATCCTGACTTAAATAATCTGCCTTATTCAATAAAATAAAATTCAATTTATCTTGCGAGAGTTCTTTCACATAGTTGTTTAAATCTTCACACCAAAATAAAAGAGGATTTCTAGCATCAACTATTTGAATGACTATATCACTCCTTTCCAGAACACGCCATAATTGTTTCCAGAACTCAATGTTCTTTTCGTATGGAGTTAGTAAGATACCCTTTTCTTCTTGTAAAGTGGCTAGCGCCCGTCTCCATTCTAGAAAACTATTCCGTTCATTTTCATGAAGTTCTTCTGCTGTAATTCCGCTTATCCAAGAAGGTCTAAAAATAAATCAGTTCTTTTTAAAATATCATAAACATTGCAAGACATACCTTCTAGGGACTTTTACAACATCTTTGTTTTTTAGAAATTCTTCATAAAACTTTTGCTTTTCTTCATCTGTTAGCAACCCAACATTACTTCTAGGGTTGATAAATTTTATATTTAATTTCTCTGCTTGAAATTCTGTACCAGCCAATTCAGCAGTTGATAGAAACTCTTGAAATGAAGATTCTTCTGTCACAGATTGTAAATTCAGTCTTCCCCAATTATATCCATCTTGTATTTCTGTGGTATGTAGCTAGAAAAACCATTTTAACATTGTAAGATTGACATGATTCAATCACAGTTCTAACAAAGTTTTAATTGGAAATTCCATATTTTAAACACCTAAGGCGTTTTCATATCATAATATAAATTAGGCATTTGTAAACATAGATTTGACGTATCAAGAATAATTACCTAATTTCATAATTAAATGATAATATATAATAATCATTGCCCTTTTTCCATTATTAGCACTTCAAAATCAATGAATATATATAAATAATAAAAAATAGTTGCTCAGAACACCACGCAACAATCATTACTCAATGATATAAAAGGGTGAATGAGAATGAAATATTTTCTTGAGCTCTATGTAAAACTTGCATATTAGTAGATTACTGCCAGAAGAAACAAACTAACTTAGTACTTAACTTAAATCTAGTATGCATTTATAGACTTGCATACACATTATTGACATATTGGAAACAAAGAGTATTAATCTCTATAAAAATAATAGAATTATTAAGTTTTGATATGTATATAGTGTATATATTGGCTGTAGAAACCATGTGCCTTTAGTTACAGGTTTGAAATAAATAATAAATACCATTGAGTTATCAACTAACTTCTTGCCATGGTGACTGGGAAAACGGTTCTTAACGAGGGAACGTCCCAAATCACCTTTATTTTTCTTTCCCATGATTAATTAATTAATAACACTTAAATGCAGCATTAATCATAACCTATAATATTTTACAACTGTCTGCAACGAGTGATGAAGCAATATTTGGTCCACTGGCTATATTGAACCTGGCAATGTTCCGATGTTAGGAACTTTGTTTGGTTCATATTTGCATCACTGAAAGTTATTTGCTAAAATCTAAGATCTTTTTATTTTTTCCATTGTCGTACGTTTCAATTTCAGTTTGTTTTTGTTGGCCTTCTATATCCATCATTTATTACTTTTCGTTACTTACTTAAAATTGATTTTTAATTTTGCTCCAATTTTTACTGACATCGATTGATACAAATATTAACCAAAGTTCATAGAGTTGATCATTATTTGAATGAATTGAAATTGAATTTTAGTTCTGCTTTATATTGTAGGGGGCAGTATAATAAGTGTAGTATCCTTAGGGGCACCCACAGATAATTGTAGTCACAAACCACAAGTAATTGTGACTATAGTAAAATGCACAATGCGCATGCGTAACCATTCACTGCTGGCGCCATTTTAAACTGGTGATAAACGTGGGAATACGATCATAAACACAACAGTTAAATATTTAAATATTGTGATTTTCATTATTTATCAGTTTATATTGCTATTATTTGTGTTGTATCAGTAGGCTTCTATTGTACTGTATTGTACTAATTGCTTAATATACTTATATTTAATGTAATTTACATATTGACGTTTTTAATCAAAAGCTATTTGTGTTCTATGAACTGAATTTTCATTTTAGGTAAGTTATCTAACTTTTAAAATACTTATTTAATGTTTACTGTGTTTCAGATATAAGTAGGTTGTACAAGTGTCCTGTTTACGATTGTACAGGCAATGTATCTGCAAGATATTACTTCCCTAATCCAGAAAGGCAACCGATATGGCCTGATAAATTGAAGACTTGACTAAATTTAACTAGAAATTTGTTATTACAACCGTTACCATACAAAAGCACCCACACTAGTCAAAATATGTCAACAACATTTTCGCCCAGAATTTATTACTCAAAATAATAAATTCGCCTGCAATGCCAACTTTATATTAACCGTCACAAACAGCAGGTGAGTTTATCAAATACTGAAAAGTTACATATTTCTTGCGGAAAATATAGTAAATGAAGAGAGAATTGTAATTTTCAAAATTTCATGACTATGGTTACTTTGTTATATTATTGCTACAGGTTCAAGTAAGCTCAAAGTACCAAAATCAGCTTCTGTTAGTGACCCACCTCAACAAGTAGATACATAAGCATCTACAGAAAGTAGAACTAGCATAGGATTTGTAAGTGGTTACACAATAAAATATGTTGGACAAATTTAAAAAATTGTGAACTATAGAAACCAATTCAAATCAGATCCAACAAATACTGATGAGCATATATTAATTAGGGAAAGAGAATATGATACAGCCACTTGCCTTATTTATTGTAGAAGTGATCTTTTTAAATATCAAACGTATTAATAATATAACTCTGAATACATTGCCTTTAGTGGCTTTTGAAAATATCAAAGAATATTTAAAACATAAGGCAACTGTTCAATTTAGTAATATTAGTAATTGCACTACTCATAATAAACAAATTTATTTTAATGGATTAAATGTTTTAATGACTAGAGTAATCACTAGAGTAGGCATATATAAATATTGTTGTAAGAAACATCTAAAAACGAAAAGTAAACGTGAAGATAAATATATGTACAATATTGCTTAGACGGCATGTTCTTTATATAAAATGTATATATGTATTATTATAATTTATATATGCAATCAAAAATGCAGTTTTATAACAGTATTGCGATATCAGCAATTTATATATTAATTATTAGTTCTGTTTTATATGGTAGAGGGAAAAATTGACTATCATTTGATTCCATTGTAAATTCCCTTTTCTTTAGATATCTCTGGTTGTATCATTCATCTAGTGTACGTTTACCAAGTTATCGGTTCCTTAATACTATAAGTTAACAATAAATAATAAAAATGGTAGTATATATTGATGTGATCAATGATATACGCAAGGATGATAGATTAGGGAATAAATCCCCCTCCCAAAATTTCGAAAAGACCTAAAATTCGTTACCGCATTTCAAAGTGGATGTTAGACCCCCGCAACTCTTTCTTGCTTCTCACTTTTTGTGCCTTTCTTTCTTACATAATTTTAATTTGGAAATGCGCAGCTGTATATGTATTATACACAACATATTTACACTTATAAATACTAACTTAATTAGTAAGAAATGTAGAATTCCGGCAATTATTATAAGACAAATTTTCGATAAGCGTCTTAACATACCAGTAACGGTTGATCTTATAAGAAAATGTTCAGCCAGCAATACATCGCGCATATAATCACACTAATCATGTAAATGTTGTATTACATAACGATGTTACCACAAACAATAAAAAACAAAATAGAATACAATCGTTTATATATTTATAAAATATAATGTATAAAATAAATACATTGTTTGTTGGGACGACATATAAATCGAAATCACTTATAAATTGTAATTACTTTTGGGTCCATTATCCAATGTCAAGACACTCTTTTCTTTAAGTTCCTGCCCTAAATATTTTCTTCAGTTTTAGTTCATTCCTTTTTAAAGATATAGTATATCATATATACAATCAACAATTGTATAAATCTTAACTATAGTATATATCATTTAAAAATATCTTACGATTAAATTATTACGTCTTACATGGTGGTTGTTACTACTAACGCCGTGAAGTACTAGGCATTTTCAGTTGATTATAAATAGTGGTGGTCCACCTATGATAGAAGTACAATTATACTTCTACGATGGGTCCGTCCTGCTTAAGTAAGTGAAGAAGTTCGTTAGTTGTTTCAGGGCAGCGCCTATAAAATAAACGTTACATTACAAATCGCCGGGGATATAGGGATAACAATTTTACTTTGATCGCATTCTTGCACTCAAACAGTGTATTTCACAAGTTAGGTTTAAACAGATCAATATAGCAAACACAACATTATTATCTACACAGTTACAGTGACATTAGAGCAACTTCAGGATTGTGGCACTTGGAGTTGAAACCGTCGTGCGGAGTAATTACATAGTAAAATTAAATGCAATTAATTCTACCAAAATTATGTGGTTTCACTTTCTGATTGTACTCAGATTGAAATTATACATATATATCATTTTGTCCATTTTAAGTTTTTACCTACGTTATTATTTTATCGTACGAGTAAAGACAATCTATTCATTTGACTATCTCTCTCAAGTGCTGCCGGTGAAGAACGAAGCACGATTTGCGCTTGTCTCAGATACAAAGATCTATAGACAAAAACTGATGACATAGGTAAAAACTCTAAATAGGCAAAATGTGTATATATTTATAAATGGCTCGTTTGATACTAAAAAAATCTAAAAGCATTTGTGACATACGTTTTATCCTTCTGTACTAATAACTTCCTCAGATCCATTACCACTAATGCACAATCTTTAGTCACAAG
The DNA here is from genome assembly GCA_038088585.1 of Chrysina gloriosa. NCBI lineage: Eukaryota > Metazoa > Arthropoda > Insecta > Coleoptera > Scarabaeidae > Chrysina > Chrysina gloriosa. Next base: position 9,440,336 of record CM076089.1, on the reverse strand, counting down.
TTTTTTGACAAATAAGATTGACCAGATAATTGTTGCCCATTAGGGGTGATTTCATTAGCTGATACAATACGCCACGATACCGAAATAACGTCACTGATTTAGTTTTCCATTAAACAACACCTATATTAATAAAATAAAATGTAGAGGAGATTCTATAAACGATCTAATAATAAATTAGGTGTGTTAATGAATTTGAAAGCTTTTGCACGGTTACTTGTTTACTGCCCATTTTAATGCAATTATTAGGTCGTTTATAGAGAATCCTCCGCATTTTATTTTGTTAAAATTTTGGCCCTCGAAAATAGTTCACTACCAATAGCTATATTGGTGACGACAGAATGTTAAATTATGCATTTAGTTGATATTTACAATTCGACTAAGCACGTCATTATGACTGCTATTAATAGAATTCATTTCTTGTATTTAACGCTAAAAAAAAACGAAAAATCATAAAACTATTCTGGTTACACCCTATTGTAAAAGTTACATTCTATTTTTGTACTCGTCCAACATTTTATTCAAAGAATAAGACCTGCCTTCGATAAGTTCAAACAAATTAAGGTGTTACCGATATATCGTTGCGGCAAAATGATAAATGCGAATCGTTTCGTTAAATGAAAAACTATTCCATACCTTGGTATGTAAGTGAAGTGTCCTGACATCATTGCGACTATGTTGGGATGACACTATCGGTATCGTATCGGTTAATGAAAAAGGGTCCTAGGTTGCAACTTATTTGGTATTATGAAATAATCTAAGTTGGTAACTGATGTGAATTACAATCGATAATGATTATTAACAATACTTTTTCCATGTTCTATACTCAAATGGACTTTAAAGCAGACACAAAGAACAGCAAACGTATCAAAAAATATATTTCGCGAACATTAAGCCAGTTCTGAGAAAGTGAAAACACTCATTAATACTGAAGTAACCACGTATTAAAATTTATGGAATTATGTAATTACAAAGTGAGGAAGAATATCTTCGAACTTGGATTACTCACATTTGCCTTCTTGTTCGACGACATTATCACTAGTTTTCCATTTTACGAACGAAACTGGAGAAATCACGCCACGACTGTACAAGGAATTACACATTGATAATAGGACACCTATAAACAAGAAACGAGGTAAATCGAAGGATATGCGCTTGAAAGGTGATTTAACCATTTCACAATCAAACAATTAGCGTGTAATTGTACAGTGTATTACAACCACAATAAATGATGTGGATGAATATAGCGAGCACAATAAATATTATTCACAGTATAAAACGCCATAAAATTGTCAAAATCAATAAAACCAAGCTGGGATTGTGAAATCGCATGGATTTTGGAATTGTATTCAATGTTACCCTGTGGATGTTGTAATTTATTTATAAGAGCCTGGAGTGCATATAAACATTCTTGTTCGTATTCAAACTGACCATTTATAATACGTTTTAACAACGAATAGTACTTTTTTAGGTTTTCAATCTTCAATTTGGACTTCACTATCGAATTTTCAAACACAGCTGTTGCTAATGTTCTAACAAATTCTTTCTCGCGTGCTCTTTCACCAACATTCGCCTGAAATAACAAAAAAAAAAAAAAAATACAATAAGAGCAAAAACCAATAATTTCAAACGTTACTGACCTCTATCCAACGGATTACGTCATCTAATGGGTCCTCGTTCTTCAAAAGATCTAGCAATTTTATATGTATTTGTTCGTAACTCAATTCGCTTTGACTTACTACAGTATTAGAACCTCCTAATAAAAATTCCAGTTTCTGAAAAATGTATATATATATATACATATATATTATTGGAAGAAAGTTACGATAATATTGAACTTACATTAACTTGAATAAAATTGTTTGCTTGAGATGAATCCATAAAATCGAAGATGGTGATACCGGAATTTTGCCACAGAGAACGCAAATGATTGGGTCCTTTCTCGGTTATAACTATTTTGAAGAGAGGCTCAAGTAATTTTGACGCATGACCTCCTTTAATTAGAATATCACACGACTTGTGTAGCCTAATAAGAGGAACAGCATCTTCGTTTATAATTGGAGCTGAAATAGTTAACATAAATGAATAACACTAGTTACTAAATTCATAATGTAACAGATAGTCGCACCTAGTATTTCGGCCAAGTAATCCCAAATTTTAGGAATATATATCGTTAAATCGTCGGCTTGACTAAGCACTTCTTCCAGTCCAGTACAGTAACTATCGATTGATAACGTTGATCGTTTAATTAAGTTTGCAAATAATCTTCCAGTTCCTTCCCTAGCCGTTTTCGATCTCTCTAATACGCAGATATAACTACAAAGACAAAATAATGAAGGCGTTATAGACAAATATAGGTGAGTTTACCTATCGGAAACTAATTTCGGTAAAACGGAAGCTGGAAGCGAAGTACGAATGTCTTCGTCGCATTCGTCGACTGTGTAACAATCGTTTAAATATTCTTCTAATATATTCTTAATTTTACGTTCTAACTGGTCTAATTTCTCAAAGGAAATTTCTTCAGCTGGTGCTTGGCGAGGTTTGGGAACAGGTGGAGGATTACTTTTAGGAATACTTTGTTGACTTGGCATAGGTTTAGATCGTTGAGAACTTTCATGAGGCCTATGCTGCGAGCCCGATCGAGATCCTCGTCCATCTGTAAAAGTATGTATGCATATTTAATAAATGATAACACCAGTCTAATGCGATTTAGTTTACCTTCAAAGGTATGTTTAAAGTTCCGTTCTAAACTGGTTCCCTTTGAATGATAAGAATCTTTTGAACCATAATCTGTAAATATACAAAATTATAATAAACAAGAACGCAACTACTTTTAAAATCATACTGATTAGACTTCGTTTTTCTATGTCGTTACCAATATTCTCGAGTGCGGCAAGCATGTTACCCATCGGCGGTGCCTGTTGACTGTTTGTTTTAATATTCGATCCAATATTCCAATATTCGACCCAACCACCAAACATGTGACTAAAACCAAGTGGTTCGTCGATTTGTGGCTGTAAAATACGTTTATTTATAAAAATTATTCAATAGTTTTGAGAACTGCTGGAATAGTCAGTACAAAACTTAACGACGGATAATTCTGGTGGCTAAACTAAATGAAACACGAAGCGGTTATTTTTAGAAATGAACTATTCTGTGATAGATCTCAATGGAGAACAGTAGCTAATGAAATAAACAAATATTACATTGTTTTTCGTATTGTCTGTACCAGCCTGTACTTACCGGTTTATTTTTAAGCTTATCGCTTTGCACCGAAAATTGTGTCCTTCCATGTGACGACGCCGTCGACCATCCCTCTTGATCGCTAGTATTTCTTGTACCACGGTTTCCAGTGTTAGAACCAGACGTGGATCGATCATCTTTACGTGGCGTTATCGGGACTGAATTCATTGCCTGTGATGAATGATGAATTTAAATACGTTGAAATTTGTTCCAAAAGTTTAGATAATTTTGATGGTATTAGAAGCAATGAATTGATTGTACATTAAATTACCGTGGAATACGAATTATTATTTATTATTATTAGCAAATCAGAATTTTTTTGTAAAGCTTTTTTATTCGCGCGCTAGTTACACTGGGGACAGATCTTATTTGTGTCTGCTTGTCATTCGTGTGTACTATTTATATTGTTATCCTTTGTTTCTTTTTACTTATTAATCCTCTTGCTTTATTAAAATAAGTTCTTTGAAAAACTAACGGGCGATTGTTACGTTATTACGTGTAATTTGAAAAAATGCCGAAGATTTTGTGCAAGCAGACAAGGGAAATGATTGCTTGGTTGATAACATTCTTTGAAAAAGAACGACACAATTGCCCCCTTCACAGCAAACATTAATTCCGGTTGAGGCTGTATGATGGGTAATACTTGTTTTCAATTAATATACGAACACAATATATATATATATCCTAGCCCCCTCTACCGCTTCCGCATTGTGGGGGGATAATATACGAACACAAAAAACACAATCTTCAATTGCAGCAGTTTTAAATCTTAATATATCAACAGTAAGTATAATTTCTCAAGCTGTTGTTAAGAATATGCCATTGGGAGGTCCGAGAAAAACTAGAATTAGGACAAAATTTGTCTGTCAAATTGATGATGCTGCACAATGCTCCATTAGAGATGTATTGAACTTGTGAGGAAATTCAATGAGGTTTACTTTATAATTTATTACTATAATATGTAATAATTTTAGAACATACACGAAAAACTGTTTTGTATGTATTTAAAGCAAGAAACATGTTTAATGATTGTCGTCAGACAAATTGGTTTCTGATGGAAACAAGATGATCCTCGATGAGGATTAATGTAGTTGGGAGTTGGGATACACATAACTATTGCACGGCTTAATTTCCTGCAGACTTATGTCAGGAATATGCACAATTAGTGTTTTTTAAATTAATAATAATAATTAATCTCGCCGAGTGCCAGTGATAGTCACGAAGAAGAAAATTGACAATAGACTGATGAGTGAAAACTTATGACTTCCATTCTCTCCAGACCTTACACAGATTGATTTTTATTTGTTTGGTAATTTAAAAAATAAATTGTTCAGAAATTGATTAGATGATTTACAGGAGTTGCAAGCAGTAATACGACAGAAAATTAACAACATCACCGTAGAAGAACTTCTAAGTGTATTTGAAAATTTAAAATGGAGAATAAATATGTTTCGACAATATCGGACAACATTTTCAACACTTGTTATAACCTTTACAAAAACAATTATTTCCCCATTTCTTTCCTGTATATAATTAGTTATAACTCAAAACCTGACCTATCTGTAAAAGAAAAATCTAAAAAGTAAAGTTAATTTTAATTTTGAGCATTACCACACAGTTAAATAAGTCGCATACCAAAAGAGGTCACGTAGGTTTCATTATTTAGTAAAGACATTGTACAATGCCATTTAAGAGTGCATTGAAATATATTTTTTATTTTGCATTTTAATATCCACAGCTTATCAAATCTATCTCGAGTGCTCAAAGTTACTATTGTGCATACGACCTAATTACTTATTTTACCTACCGTTTTATTGCGCATTTAAGTTTGAGACCTCAACATACCATTGATAAGCTGTACATATCTATGTGGGATTGAGGGTAGAAGAGGTAGCAAGAGAGAAGAGAGAGAAAGAGGCGGTAATTGAGGAAGTGATAAGCAAGGTATAAGGTGTAAGATTACGCGAGACATGTAGTAAAAAGGGGTAAAGTGCAAGACGAATGATAAAATACGTATTGTAGAACACGAAAGCACTCGTATTTTTTCTGTATTGTGATTTGCTTTACATTTTGTATCTTAATATTCAATATCATACAATATTTCAACAATAACACCTGCATGTGTATACTAATATGCTATTTGAAGAATGTTATTAAATGAAGCGAGCAAATTCCATTGAAGAGGCAAATACAAACTTGGCTAGTTATAAACAAGAAAACTGTTGGAAACTTACTTGGATGTTTAGTTGTTTTTCATTTGCTTCCTGTCTCCTTGGAATCCATTTCGAATTTCTCAAGTCAATGACATCATAGAGCATACATCTAAGAAAAATATGTTAATAATAGAAAATAGATATAAACAACATGCTAATTACCGGACTCTCCAACCCATTTTACCGTGTTTTCCATCGACGATTTCTCTTATTACAACGAAAGTTTGATTCAAGTCCACATCTTTATCTTCAATTGCTTTTCCTACCGTCGACAATAACTTACAAAAGCATTCAAGACTTTCCTCTTCCTTGTTATCAAGTAATTGATCCAAACACTTCTTCATTATGTTTGTACTTAACATGCCTTGTTTAAATAATTCCCCGATAAATCTGATACAGCCTACGGATTTTCGTCGTATACGTCTATCATCCTCTTCTAACAACAACTGCAATTCTTTCTTCTTCTCCTGTAATTTATGAATTATAATTAAAAGAATACTAACATATAAATCTTGCACTTACAGGATCTGTACATTCTTCTATTTCTTTTAATTTTCCATTTCGGGCGGTTTCGTCGACAGAATTTTTCTCAAATTCTAATTGACACCTTGTAATAAGAAGTTTCCTAAAATTGACAGTCGGTTCTCCTCCTTCCTTTTTCACGTTAGATGGAACTTGCATAAGTGCTAATTGACTGCACATTGATGCATAAGCTACTGAAAAATTTGGTTCGTCAACTGCTTTTTCAAACACCAAGTCTGTAACTCCTTGTAGGCGTTCTTTCGTGTCAATCGCCAGAGATCTTACTTGAACAAGTAACGTTTCAAACTTCTGAGGGGTCAATTTGTTTAGGGCCCCACGTACTTTCTTATATAATTCCTACAATTGAATTTTATAATTACTACTAACCCAACTATCATTGGTAATGCATAGCAAAATATTGTGCGAGTTGAAGTAATAAAATCATTACCCGAGTTTTTATCCTCATCAGACAGATCAATGCTAGATGTAAATCGTGCTGGTTTCCAAGGATTTGCACTTTCGTTTAGCTTTACATCTTCTGTTAGTAATGTCGATGCTATCACATTGCTTGTTGAGTTTCCCTTACTGTTGCCACCACTATTGCCGTGTTGATAGTTTCGTTTGGGCAATGTCTGAAATAATAAAAATAGAGATGTGTAATAAAAAATAGTAAGACTAACACAGGGCTGCCTAAAGAGTAGCTAAACAGTCAGATAATTAATGACCATCAAAATATCTTCTTGATCACTACTTTCTTCAATAAATAGAGCCTCACCCGGATTTACGGACCTCAGTGTCACTGCGGTTAAAGGATGCCCACAGGGTGGGGTATTATCTCCCCTTTTATGGTCGGTATTGTTGTTGATGACCTGATTAGGGTCCTTAACCGGAAGGGACACAACCATTGGTTATGCGGATGACATCTCTGTAATAATCAGGGGTAATCATATAGGGACGATTGCTGAACAGATGATGCAAGATGCCCTAAACACAACATGGAAATGGTGCAGGCTGGAGGGGCTATCAATTAACTCAGTGAAGACAACCATCGTACCATTCCTTAGGAAAAGGGTGATAGATATCCCCACCTTAAAAGTAAACGGCATCGAAGTCGTCCCTAACGATAAGGTGAAATATCTGGGAATTATCTTGGATAAAAAACTTACCTGGGAACTGCACCTCGAGTCAGTGTTAAAAAGGCCACAAAAAACCTTTGGACTGCAAGACAACTACTTGGTAGATCCTGGGGTCTGAGTCCCAAAATGACCTACTGGATATATACCCAAATGGTTAAACCCACAATACTGTACGCCGCTCTGGTATGGTGGGGTAAAACCAAACAGAAAACAGCCATATCGAGGCTATGCAGGGTGCAGAGACTTGCGTGCCTATGCATCACAGGGGCTATGAAATCAACCCCAACGACGGGCATGGAAGCTCTTCTGAACCTGACACCGCTAAATGTGGCTGTGCAAGAGGAGGCAGCTACGCAAGCAATCTCCATCTACAGAAGGGAAAAACTTAAGGCAGGTAACCTTACTGGTCATCTTACAATCCTGAAGGGAATCGAAGACATACTTAGTATGTCTCAAGCAAGCGACTACATGGATCCCATGTATTGCTTCGATAGGAAGTACGGGGTCGTCTTCCCGTCAACGGACGAGTGGTGCGCAAACCCAAGATGGTTACGGGATGGATCGCAAAAGTGGTACACAGATGGATCCAAAACGCTCCAAGGAGTGGGGCCAGGAATAGTGGGGCCTAGAACACGCAGGTCAATAACTTTGAGCAAGGACACCACAGTTTCTCAAGCGGAACTATACGCAATCCTGGAAACTGTAGGAATCCTATCCCAAAGAGGATACATGGGAATACGAATCAAAATATTCTCGGACAACCAATCAGTTCTTAAGGTCCTAAGCACTTATACAATTAAGTCCAAAATATTACTGGAATGTCACAACATGCTTAGCGACCTGGCGACTCAGAAGCAGATCACTCTGGTCTGGGTACCAGGACATGAGGGGCACGGAGGAAATGAGATGGCAGACAACTACGCAAAAAAGGGGCTGAAACTTTACTGGACCTACCCCATACTTGGGTTTAACAAAGGTCTCCTTAAAGGGGAGATAAAGAAGTGGACAGCATCCATCACTACAAAATACTGGAATGACACCAGTGGGCTGGAACATTCCAAAAAGTTTCTGAGCTGCGACGCTAGGAGGGCGGACCTCGCCCTAAAACTGGACAGGAGAAGCTTAAAGACACTGACGGGGACACTCACAGGCCACTATATCTGCAACAAGCACCTACACAAAATGGGCTTATCCAACACAGACACTTGCAGATTCTGCGGTGAAGAAGAGGAATCAATGGAACACTTGATCACTAATTGTGGGGCACTGGGCCACAGGAGATACAGAATACTACATGCATATACGCTGAGTGAAGAGGGCCTATTAACACTCCCATTGAAGGAGCTGATCCTGTTCCTAGACGTATTAAACAAATAAAAACAAGGGGAAGCACAATAGATCAACGTGGTCGCAGTGCAAAGGGTCATTTTGTGCCAGACCCCACCTCATTACATTACATTACATTCATCAATAAAAATAAATCATCATTGAGATATACAAAATTTAAAAATGTTATCCTTTAGTTTCTTGATGTAGTAACTATTGTCTATTTACTTTGATCGTACAGCAGCTCCTATATATAACCTTCACTAACAGATGGATCAGAATGAAGAGTTTTGGCGAGAGGTCACTTTGGTCACATCTACCATTTCTTTATCTTGTAAGGTTATTTAAACTATAAAATGTATTTAGGCGGAGCTATTAATATAGAACACTTACAACATCAAATACGGCTGGAAATCCGCCTAATATCACCAAAAATGTTTCAAAACAATAGAAATAAAACAAAAGCTATGGATTTAATACACAACAGTTTTGAACAGTTTGAACTTTTACAGCAAAAATCAGTTAAAGCTTAGCTTACAAATAAGATGTGATTAGTAGACATCATCACCAGTACCCATTACAAACATGGTAGAAATGATGTACATTTGCATTATTTCATTACCTTCATTTTCCCGTAAGCAGTATATACATAAAAACATTTCTATTATTTAACAACTGGTTTATTGCAAGTTAATACATTATTGCTAAAGAGAATTAAAAAATTGTTCATTATAAATGGGTAAACATGTAAATAAGCGCTATTGCGTCTGCCATGCTGTTAGTTTATACTTGAATATTTTCATGAAAGGACATGAATTTAAGGAATTTAATCTTTTCACCGTTACCATATTGTATAGTGTACCTATAAGTAACATACATGACCTCAACAATTCTAAAAAAAAGTACACAGATGGTTATATGGCCCAGCGGGTGCCAGTTGAGAAACACTGCATTACATCAATCATTTTAGGACAAGCTATAAATTACTACTAACTAGAGACAATTGTCAAGATTCTTATATAACTTGAAGATTGATTGTCAATTATTATTGAACATTTTTCTAAACAAACGATGTAAGCATGAAAAAAGAAAATAACACTAACTGCTGGTTACATACATCTTTTTGTTGGTTTGAAAGAGATCTTTCATCATAATTGAACCCCTTAGGTGTGTAATCTGTTGGTTTACTGTCCATCAGATAACGGTTAATATAACCTACCCTGCCTCTATCTTCTTGAACAATAACGTCAAGTAGATTCTCAGGTTTCGTCCTACTTTTTGGATGATTTCTAAGCGCTAGTAGAAATTCCTTCGCATACACTTTTTTGCCATTGGCATTTAGTGGTGACCACTGATCTGTAAAGGAGATACGAAATCAATTTTGTCAATATTGTAACTTTTCTTTCAAAAAAAAACGCTATTCAGTAACGATTAATTCCAAATAGTATTGATCACTGGAATCAGTAGGGTTTGTATCAGCATATCCTATATATATATAAATGTAGACCAGGAGTCTTTGCCCTTGAGAACAAAGCAAAATCTCCCTTGAGGGAACATAATTGGGACACTCAAGAAATAACTGTATGCTGTTCCTTACAGAAGATTTTACTGTATTTGCAATCTAAACTATAATCTTTTTGGTTTCAAAATATAACAAAAGAGTGATCAATAATAAAAATTTTCACTCACCATCTTTACATGGTAAACTTGATGGAAGTTCTATAATATTGGTATCATTTTCAGCATTCATTTCATTAATGACCTGAACTAATTTTTCATTATCACATTTTATTCTATCTGTTTCATCACAAGTCTCCACAGGAGCAACATATAGTTTACAGACATTTTTAATGATATTGATATCAATTTCCATAGGCAAAGTCTCAGTTTCAGATTTGATTGTCAGTATTTCATTGCTCTCAAAACTTTTATTAGAATCATTCTCACTAATGTCATCTGTATTTATTGTATCATTTGTAATAGTACTAGTATTCGTAATGACAATTGTATCAATGGCTTGAGTATTATCACTAAAAGCATCCATATCTGTGTCTTTCTTATTAGTACCTTGCAGGTTATTTTTATTTTAAAATCAAGCCAGTTTTCAAGAATTAACGCTCACATCTGCCTTGTACCGATACTTATCTTATTACCATTGCTTGATTTGTTTTCTTTGACTTTACCACTACTTTTGTCTCGACTGTTTCGTTTGGGTAACGTTTGACGTAACTAAAAGAGATATCACTAATAAGTAAGAAATGGAAAAGAGTTAGGAATACGACCTAAAAATTGATTTCTTCTTTACCTGATTCTATGGTTCTTGTAGATGCTGCAATAAACAAAACAAAACTCCGAAACCACTCTTAAATAATAAGAAGAAAGCACAAAGTTAAAGATAAGATATAATTCTAGTACATCTGATAAGGCCGATCAGATAAGAGACAAAATTAACTCTAAGGGGAAACTGGGGGAAACACTAGAAAACATTTCTTACAAATGCCAACTGACAAAACATTACAAAGCATCAACCTATAAAATATATTGAAAAGGACGCCATCTAGTTCTACGTAGGGAAAGTATTAGTCTTCGGCGGCAAATTTAAATGTAATTCCGCTTTTCACATAATCCTTATTTTATATAACATGTTCCCGAATTCCTATTAGATTTGGAAGAATGAAGCATTTATTGCAGTTTGATATTCAACTTTTATTGCGTTATATGGTTCCGTTATGTTTGAATATTTTTTTAATTTCAACCTGAAAAATTTTAGTTAAGCGTAATAAAATGTTATTTACACATCCTATGTACATCTTTTGTATACATCACTTGCTGAAATACTCTAGAATTTCGTATTTACTGTCAATTTAATCCATTCTATAAGGATGTGCTCACCCAATTTAGGATTAGGAAAACAAGAAAATTACTCATTAGTACATTGTCAGATGCAATAGATGCACTTTTTCTGTTAAATAGGACACACTGAAATATTCATATGAATTATTACTAATTTAATGTTAAAATACGAGCTTCTTATTTCAAAAAAGTATACGTTATTTAAAAGTTATTATAGTATATACGAAAAGTGCACACTTGTTCGTATGAATTGAGAAATACTAAAATTTTGGATATGTTAAAAGAATAGTATTTACCACAAAAGTTAAATTAATGAAATAGTAATCGTATATTTTAATTCTAATATGCACACGCCATCCTAGAATAATAACACTAATGAAGCTAGCCAAGTATAGTATGTCGTCCTATTTAAAACCCGGTTGCCGAACATGAGCCTAGATATTTAGTACAAGATTTTCAAACTTTGAGTTTGTCCCTGACTCTTCTCTGACGAAATGAGGAAATTGGAAACAAATTAGTAAATCGGACAGAAGATCTAAACCGCAATCTGTAAAAGTTGATTATGGAAACTTACCGTTTGAGTTTCTTCATTATTTGTCCTTATAGAGTACGTAAGGGAAGTTTATTTGCTTCATTTAGGCAACTTTGGGTAATACAGTAATTCATGGCAGAATACTCTAGAGAGGCTCTAAAGTAGCGCAGGCCACCAGTCTAAGAATAATAAAATTAAGAAAGGATTCTAATGATGAAATTAATGGTTTAACTCATAATTATAGAAAAAGTTATGATTGGAAACATCTGTAGTTCTGAAAAAAATTGTAAATAGAAATAGATTTAGCGTTTAACATTCGGATTCGAAGAGTAATTTATCGGCTGCAGGTGGTACTTGCACGATGTTCATGATGTTCTATCAATAGTAATGAGCATGTCAGGGACGGGACGAAGGGGAGTATCAGTCATCAGCTTGACAGAGGAATTTTGGGTTTGAAGGTATAAAACCGTGGTAATTCCCCGTTCTACTAATATGTCCAGTCGAGTTACATCCTCTTTGTCAGAGTCAGATGACGGCGAATTCTATTCTTGCGATTGTAATAAACAAAAAGTAGATAATTCCAAATTCGAAGCCCCTTTTAATTTTAGCTAATATGGAAGATGGCGAGTTACTAAGCTCGGATGCAGTTTATTCAAAACAACCCCTTACACCGTCTTATACGATTAAACTTGAAATCGATGACGTTCAGGGTATCGATGAAAAATTGGATTTATATGAAAAGGTAAGTGACTAATTGGTATACAAGAATTTGTGGACTTATTTTCTCTCTTCACAGATATCACTGGTGTATCTATTATATGAAAATCCACACATCGGACTTCAACATATAATGTTGTTACTAGGACATTCACCCATAAATATTATATATGAATGGTGTTGTTGGGAGAAGAAGAACAACAACAAATGGGCCGATAAATTAGTGGAAGCACTTGCTATAATACAGAATTATGCAATATTAAAGAAGTTAGGTATGTAAAGGAGTTGAAAACTGTTTCAAGAAATGCTAAGATTATAGATTTAGGCGGGTCACGCTTGTAATAGTAATGTAACCATAATTTATAGGCCAGCTTGAATTCCTAGACCTTTAATAGAGGGTATAAATCTTTGGTGAGAGTCAATACGAGAGCTAATGAATAATTCTATAGGAATATATAAATGATTAATGTTCTGGTAAAAATATGTAAATTAGCAAACAGTTTTGAGGACTACGTAATCCTCTAGTAAATCTAATTATATGTATTAATCAGTGAAGGAGAGGGAAAATTATGGTTTATTAATAGTGAACTATAATTGCCATTATTTCAATCTTGAGATTTATGCTTATGATTTCTCTTGATGGTGTTGTATGTAAATATAGTATAGCTATGATTTGTATTATTTATAGCTTGAATCATGTTGGTTATATTTTGTGCCATGAACTTTAAAAAGTTTCAAGTTTAGTAATATTTTATTTAATAATCATGTAAAATTAGGAAATCGTATGCAATAAATAAAAATAAATTATCTTAAGCATACATAGTTTTTTAATGCATACTGCTTTTGTTTTAGGTTTAAAGAAGGAAGAAATGATCATAAGATTTATGCCACTGCAAGAAGTCCACCTCTATGTGAACATTGTACGTAAATGTTGTTATAGAATATGTGAGGATTTTACTATGGAAAAAAGAGATAGCTTCCTAGAACAAATTGAAAATGATTTCAAGTTTCAAAATGCTGCTTATATACCGCAACCACAAAAGGAACTATATAACCCAGATTATTTAGAAATGTATTTCTTATTTCTGGAAATAGAAAAATATATTTCCTTGGATAATGTTAAGAACATAGCAAATATATTTAAACAAATGGACTTGATGAATACTCATGAAAACTTTGAACGCTTGCATCAGCAAATTAAGAAGCCACAATCACAATCAGCCAACTACAATGTTGACCGGATGCCATATGAATGCTACCAGAATTCGGCTAGTACTTCGAAAGAAGAAGAAATAAGCGAGTCTGAAGAGAATAATTTTGGAAATATTGGAAATGTTTATGAAATAGACCACAACTATCCAGGATTATTGTTGATTATAAATAATGAATATTTTCATACTGAACCTAGAAAAGAATACGCTGTAAGTATAATAGTGGTAGATCTTCTTTGTATGTCCAATTTATCACTTAACTTATTAAACAAGTTATGTCTTTTTTATGAATAATGAATGAAGTAATTTGCAATCATAGTTATTTGTTATCAAATGTATGCTTTTTATTATTTACAAAAAGGAGCCAACTTGAGTTAACTATTCATAATTCTCTGGTTTGCAGTTTTGTCAAAATAATACGTTACTTAATTCGTTCGTATTTTGGCACTGCTTACGTTAGCTTATAGTCCGAGGATTTTTTGTTAGTTAGTGAAGATACAGATTGGTTGTAAACGAGTGCAATATATGAAATAAACGAAAGCAAGTGGGACGTCAAGAAGCGCATTTGAATCAGATTGAAATATTTATATAACCACCACATAAGCGGATTACTGCGACCTGTGTTGTAAGACAAATTTCGAGTAATAAAGAGCTGCAGAACAGTGGTACATACAGTATGGCTTAATTCATAGGCGGCAGAGTTTTATGAAGAGGGCATTTAAAAAATGGTTCATTGCTGTAACCAATGTTCCAATCTTAATGGCAACTATGTAAAAAAATAACTGAAAGTAGTAGCCTTAAAAACCTCATCATGTATGGGTGTTTTTTTAATAACTGAACGGATCCTACTTTATGAATCACCCTCGTACTTGTACCATGACAACAGCGAAAAGCAAGCGCTAAACTTATTACCAACTTTAAATCGTAAACACAAGCTTGAAACTTAACTTAAAAATTACTATTCCATTAAATTATAGCATTAAAAATACAAAATGCTATGTAAAACATTTATTATTGTTAACATGTACGATATGTATGATTTTATGTACTTATCTGGTATTTTATAGGATAAGTTAGCAAAAACATGGTCCCAGTTGGAAAATCGAAAAGGAAGTGAAGCTGATAAGAATAAACTGAAGGAAATTTTTACAAAGAAAGGTTTTGCAGTTGTTACAGAAGATAATTTAATCCATGATGAGATGTTAAAAGTGTTATGCGAAACCATTAAGAATTTTCAGCATTCCTGTCTTTTCGTTGCAATACTTTCACATGGCGATCAAGGTATGTTTTTACTTCATTTATTTACTGTCCATACTATAACCATCCTAACTCAATTTCTAATGTGTTCTTAACCAATTTTTGTTTTTATCTGCCTCTCTCGTGCATTCCATTTAATTATTTTCGCACTCGTTTTTTCAATGCACTTGCATACCGTTTCATCCTTCTCATAAAACCTCCATTTTCTCTATTCGATTGTCGTCGAATAACGATTGTTGTTTTCGCGCCTTAGTCAGATCATCCTATGTTCATAATGTAAGTTATCGAACAATTTCGTATTTAATTTTAAGATGCGGTATTCAGAAGTTTAAATTAAAATTTGCCGCGTAATTTTAAGTTGGCATTACCGACCAGGTTGGTAGGGAACTACGAATTGAAGTTAGTCGTGATACAAATCACACACAAATCCAAATCATTTCGAAAAATCATGTGCACTTTTTGTTGGGGATAGACACGGCATTCTACTGGTGCATTTTTTACCGATGAAACAATTAATGCAAATATTTACTGTGACATGCGTAGAAAGCTGCGTCGCGCAATGCAGAATAAGCGCCGAGGAATGCTCACAAACGGTATTGTTTTGATTCGTGATAATGTCCGACTTCGTACTGCGAACAAGACGCAACGACTCTTACAGGGGTTTGGCTGGACCCAGTTTGATCACCCTCCGTACAGCCCCTAGTGACTTCCATCTCTTTGCACTTGAAACGTTCCTGGCTGGTCAAAAAATTCAACAACGATGAAGAGCCCAAAGAACATGTTACCACATGGTTGTAAACACAGGCGGTAACATTTTATGAGGTAGACATACAAGTGACAACTACTTATAAAATGATGGGAGCTATGTAGAAAGAAAGCTTAAGGTTTGTTCATACATAAAAATAACATTAATCTCGACTCGTTTATTGCTCGTAATTGCATAAACCTAACTAACTTCTTTCGCGACTAACTTCAATTCATCGTTCCCTACCAACCTGGTCAGACCTGCCAACTTAAAATTACGCGGCAAATTTAAATTTAAACTCTTGAATACTGTATTTCTTTTGCAGTAATTGAACGGTTTCGTGCAAACAGGGTATAAGTGCATAATTTAACAATTTCAGTAATACAACTGGAAAGTTAATTGGTTGAAACTTTCGTAGCAGTGTACAAAAGCAACAAACTTTTTCCCTTGTGGAGCAAAAATTTTCGATTACAGGGTATTTTTAAAAATTTGATGCACTTATACCCTGTTGCATAACATATTTTATTTCAGTAGGTTAAAACAATACACATTTAACGGAAAACGTAATTTATTTGAAAAATCAAATGATTCATAATCTGAATATACCATATATCATGCACAACGTCATCGGCATCAGATTCAACATCAACATTTGAGTTGGGGCATAGTACTTCAGCATCTTCTAAATTTTGTGTAGCTAGGTTATTAAGTTATTATTATTATTAAATATGTGTTGCCTGTCTGCTTGGGAAATGTTCTATTGCATTTATATCCGCATCTATGATTGTACTCATTTAGCTTCCTATTTGGACGAACTACATGATTTCTGTCCTTCGTATTCCTTTCCTTCAGTTCTCAATTTCTTTTTTGATTTCGCTTCCATTCATTTTCACATCGTCGTTGTTTTCGCGTCCTTCTTGCAGTAACATGACTTGCATTTTTGGAAATTTCTTGGTCGCTACGTTTGGGAGCAATGTCAAACCTCTTCGTGTGAATTTGTGTCAGCATATAAAAATTTATTCGCAACCAAAAGAGAAAAATTCATACAAATTTTATAGATTATGAAACTTAGGACTTACCGTGTTTAATATTCATGTCGTAATTTTTCTATCTTCCTGAACAAGCCTGACGTTCGTGCAAAAAGGATACAAGTGTTTTTATATCTTTTTGCAGAAATCATTGTGAAGTTTTAGTTTAGTATGTTATAATAATACTTCTCCAAATATGAAACTACTAAGCTCAAAATGCACTTGTACCCTTGTTGTAATAACAGAAGGTAAGTTTAACCTTATATATATATTTAAATCAAAATGTAAAAAAAGAACTTACTTATACCCTTTTTGCCCCAGACCCTTCAATTACTTTTTTTTTGTATCTGTACTCGTTTCGTTTTTATTACCAAACGGAGTTTAGTTTCTGGACGTGCCTCGTATGTCAGTTACACCATTATACACAGTGATCCAGAATGATTGACGGTCACGTGACAGCTGTATAGTCATTTTATTGCCAAAACTACTTTCCAAGGGAAAATTGATAGTTCAATTATGATTCGTTTGGATGATCAGCCCCGTCGTCATAGGCGTGCAGATAAAATTCTCACTTGTCATTTTAATGGTCATTTTACTAGCGCTTTCGTGCAAGTTTTAGAGATTATTCCAATCGTTTTTTACTTATATTATCACAAACATTCTTCTTCAAGACTAAAACGGCGAATATATCATATTTTGGTAGGTTTACTAACTGAAACTGTTAATCAGTATTAACACTCAACTTTTAGGTTACGATGGTTTTGACCACCGATTACTTGAAGTTCAGCTTAATTCTATATTTGGACAAATAAAGTAATAATCTTCGTTACTTTTTCTTTCTTTCATCGTTTTAATTCGCAGTTTTTGAGAGTTTGATATAAATTTTGTTTTAAATTCCAAGTGAGAGCGGCAAATGTCTTATTAGTGTAGAGCGGCACACGTCAATCATTCTGGATCACTGTGTATATCAATACTAAATAATTCTTGATTTTCATTAATTTTCTCAAACCAAACAAAATGGTTCTTACGTTCTTTTTATTAATCATCATACCATTATGCGGTGCATCCTACATTTAGTTTGGATCCTATACACGTAATTAAATCGGATGTGTCCACTCCCACATCATTTTCATCCCGTCTCCGTCTTGAGGTCAACTAGATAATATAGTTTTCTTTTTATCAATCTTACAGGAGTAATTTATGGTGCCAACAGTGTTGAGATTGAAGTTACCCAGATTCAAAAAATAATATGTGACAAAACGCTCAGGGGGATACCCAAAGTCCTACTATTGCAAGCGTGCCAGGGCAGTGATTGCCAAAAACGTAAATATAACTCTTACGATGGTGTTAAGTTTCATTAAACATTTTCCGAAATATTTCTAGTTAATGATGACGAGAATTATCAGACTGATGGACCTAGAAGGTATATACTTCCAAAAACCACCGATTTATTAACTTTTCGAGCTACTATTCCTGGCTACAGCGCTGTACGACATACAGTGAACGGCACATGGTTTATCCAAGAGTTTTGCGAGGCAATCGAGAAGTATCCTAAGTAAGTGTATTTTTCATTTTTTTTCGATTTTTAGTCGATATTAATATATAATTTTACAGCGACCACGTTCAAAACATTTGTACTGAAGTTATTTCGGTAGTTTCTAAGAAAGTCTGGAGTGAGAACTGTATGGTTCCTATAATGGAGTCGACATTTACAAAGCGTTTATATTTGAAAATGCCTCTTTAGCTTGTTTTGAAAATTGTTGAAACTGTCAGTTACTGTTTCGTGTATATTTCACCATAATAGAGTATTATTTATGGCACCCATATACAAATCTGATGTTTCCACAATATCCATTTAGCCAAATAAACTGACATCTAGTTTCCGTTAATTCCTTATCGGAACAAATCGCGTCCCTCGATAACCACGCAGGTGAAGTGATCAGATGTGTATAACTTAACTTAAATAGAAATCAAAGATTGTCCGTTTCCGGATGCTACCGAATTAGATAAAGTTTTCACGTAGATCGGTGCCATTCAAAAACGCGTAAAACGCGTGAGATATTCTGTTTAAATTGATTTACATTAAAATTCTGTGTATAGAGAACGATGATAAATACTGAGCTATGTACGAAACAATTTTAACTATGTTTAAATATAAATCACCAACTTTGGTTGCTGGTTGGGATGTAGTTACCGTTAAAGGAAATTCCCTGGACAAAACATGCTTTGTTAGTTGTGAAATGTTTAGATTTACGTGCCTTCTTTCCTTCCTCCAGCAAGTCTATGAATGTTATATTCTCTTTCTATAACAGTTCATCAACGTCCCATTTCAAGATGTTATCTCTTTATGTTGGTACTTTATACTCTTAAAACCAGGACACATTATTACAAATCTTTAAATTATCATTATCTATTCTAATTTTATTTTTCGATACAACGTACTTTGTATAAAAGACGGTTTTACTATATAATACGGGGTCCATTATTTTCATTAAATAACGACTGCAAAATCCTTTCTTTCTAAAAGTTTCCTTCAGTTTATTTTTATCAGCTTCACTTCCTTTTCGGTTTTTCAACTGCGACCATGTTTTTGCTAACTTATCCCATAAAGTATTCACATATATTAAATCATATATATCACATATGTAAACAATAATAAATGCTTTACAGCCGCAGTAATATTTGAAACTGTAGTAATACTTTAAATGGGAAAAGGTTGGTATTAGTTGATCAAGAGAAAAGAGCGACAAAAGTGTGGAAAGAGTTTCCTACAAATTTTTCTAATAGGAAAGACTATTGCGTTGTCAAAACTGTTGGATTCCACTTTTCTAGTTCTTCCGATTAATTGTACTTTCTGCAATAAAATTGTTTTATTATAAACTGTAACTTTCGTCCAATGTTCATGTAATACCATAATGCCGTCCGTCCCGAATATTTCGTTCTTATTCGTGCGAAATCCATCCAAGCGAATTTTTAGATCTTTCACAAACTCGAAATTTTTTCAATTAAAAGGATTGATAATTCCAAGGTGCAAAATCTGGTTATGTGGAGAGTGAAGTACATTTGCTTTTAGCTTTTGTGCCGTGGTTTCAGATGTGTTTGATGCGTATTTGTTGGTGAGGATAGAACCGTGCTCTGTTAATCAAGTTAGGTCGATTTTGAGCAAGAACCTTTACCGAATAATCGTTTGATTAGTGATAACAATTCATAGTAGATCATTCTCTTAAAAATCCCACCCAATACTGTACGTTCCTCTTTTTGGACGGATATCAATGTTTACGCTTTTCCGTTGTACATTGCTCCGCTCATATGCACATTTATCGTGTGCAGAATTGTTGTAAAGAACCCATTTCTCATCTCGTCGTTTTCTGAAGAATGTATTGCTCCTTATTTGTTTTAACGAGCTTCGTATGAACGAGTATACGATAGGCAAGCTGACGATCAGATTATGGGAAACACCGCACATTAGCACGAGTAACATAACACATAACGTTCGGTCAGCATATGCTTTTGAACGGTTAGATGTAAAATTCCGACAACATCTGAAAATTGATGCAGTGTACGGGGTGTTCCCGATCACCAACGCCGAGCTTCCCGTTTCTGAATCGGACATTTGAAATTTATAAGACGATAACTACCGATTCTCCATAAAGACTCTAATTTTTTTGAATATTCAAATCGCATTTTCCTTTCGGAAGTAATACGGCATAATGTGTCGCAAATGCTTATTTCGGTCTTTCTACGTGCCAACTTAACGTGCCGAAATACACACTAATTTATGTAACACAATGGACTTTAAGTTTTTATATACTTGAAGTATCTTATGTATATGACTAGGAAGAAACATTTAAGAAATATATATTCATATATGTATTACATTCTAGAGATTATAACTATGTATATATTTTTAATGCAATTTGGTATGTCAAATAAATTAAACTTTATTATTGTTGGTTAGTGGTTGAATTATTAGCAGTTACACCACCAGTAATGAAGTTACAGTGATAGCTACTTCAAATGTAAGTACAGTTGCATTTACGAATGTTTAGATTTACGTGGAATTTTTTAAATGTTCTAGGAATTTGGTCACGCTATTGGTCAAAGACAAGTTTTGACACGTTTACCCAGGCCATTCCGTGCAATATTGTTTCGTATACTTTAGCTACTTGAGTGGTACAGACGTATTTCCATACCCTTGGTGTTGGAATTATGGAGGACGCGACTAAATCACAAACATGTATCATTTGCTGTTTATTTGAAGTGAATTATGAAGCCTTCAGAAATCGTTCAACGCTTGCAAAGGATATTTGCTTCGAAGTAAATCTTGTAACGTTTGAGGGTTACAAATTCCAATATTCCAAGAGAATTTAATTTTTTATCTAGTGTAAGTATTACACATGTAAAGTTCTATGCCGCCAGCTTATTCTCTTCCTTGAGAAGATAATTAATTGTCGTCGGTTGAAACTAAACCCTTGGTCGGTAGAACGTCAAGAATTCCAATAATCCAAGGAAATCGAAACTTTGAATGACTACAACAATTTCTACTACTACTTTCAGCCATTAATCTATATTAAGGAGACATTTGTCATACTGATGAACCAAATTTTTAATGTCCTCTTCACAGTACTCGGCCGCCTATGAATTAAGCCAAGCTGTAACACTGTCCTGCAACTCTTTATCGCTCTCAAACCGTTGTGTGTTCTGTGATTGTGAATCACCGATTTCCACGAATTTTCTCTTCGACATTAGCCAAAAGTTCGTCCGTTACAACAGTTGATCTTCACTCCGTTCCTCCTTCTAACTAGACTGTTACTCATGACTAGCGTTTGTTAAAAGGTGGATGACGTGTTATCCATTAAGTAAATCGGACTTACGCTGTCACTCCTCCGAATTTTATTATTCAATGATAAGTTATCATTCGAAGGAGTGACAGCGTCAGTACGATTTACACTACTTAATTTACACTACGCCATCCACCTTTTTAACAAACTCTAGTCATGCGCTTTGTTGGTGTATTGGTACATTTTGCTCACTACTTACTTACAAATAGTGTTAAAAAATGAGTGAAATGGTGTACGCAGGCGACAAAGTATGCAGAACGAAAAATGGGCCACATTATCCATCAAATTTCCACAGACGAAAAGTCTCAGCACGATAGGTGTCCCGCGGGCATTGATAATGGTGCTCTTGGCAGAAAATAAAGGCTTTGATTCTTCTTGATAATTATACACATAAGCCGTCAATGTCAATGAGAGTTTTTGATGCTGTTAAAAAAATCTACAATGATCTGTCGTTTGGTCAATAGCGCCGAGACCGATAGCAAGCGGCAAAGTGATAGTTGACATAGTGACTGATTTGGCTCTAATAACGTATAATAGCGGTTTGCAAGGTTTACTCGATGTCATGACTATATTAGGACTCAAAATCTGATACGAAACATATAAGTTTTGCATAGAAACCGATGAACGTGGAGCCGCCAATAGCTCAGCGTCGAAAAATCGAAAAGACGCTCACATCTCTCAGAAAAGAAGTTGAGGAGCAAAATTTTGACTAAGACGGGAAGTACTATGGTCCTGGGATAGCAGAATAAAGGTAAAAAAATTTACATGCATATGTTTTAAAGGTTTCATATAGTTACCACGTCTGGAAACTTTAAATGCGTTTTCTCGAAATCATGTTTTTCAAATTGGCGAGCAGTACAAATCAAGCAGTTTTCACTCTATTGACTTGAAATTTTCACTGTAGCTTCTCAGATAGATAATCTAGAGCGATCCACATAATTTTAACGATTAATTAACAATTTACATCTTTCATAAACAAATTAAGTGTGTATAAATATATATTTCGTGACCTTTTTATACTTATCTTATATAATAGATCTCTACCACTAATAGGTCAATAAAACAAGGCTGGTTTGAATGATAGTTATATTTTCAGAACGAAATATTTTCACTGACGAAGGTGTTCCGAAAACGTTTGTAAACGTTCTGAAAATATAACTATCGTTCAAACCAGCCTTGTTTTATTGACCTATTAGTGGTAGAGATCTATTATATAAGATAAACAAATTAAGGACGATTCCTTTCTCTCAATTTCACTTTTTTTTTTAAACTGCTGTTATTTTGCGAAAATTCAGTATTTCATACTGTGTACCGCTCTAAAACAGCTAAACATTCTGTCCTAGGTGTTCTTTAAAAATGTTATATTGCCCTCCATCGACCACGTTGGAAAAAAGGTGTCCACATTCAACCTACTGCCATTCTGTATTCTAGATTAAAATATTTTTTTCGTGATATATACAATAAACGTCCATCAGCGACTTTTTGATTGTTTTATTTATAACCGCTAAAGATGTGGATTACAATCTATATTTGGACTCTTGGCTACTAGGGACGCCACCAATTTTGTTCGGTTGTCGTCCAGACACATTAGTTCGGCAGTTGACCATCAGAGGCGCCACCGATCTATCTTGGTTGGTGTCTAAACAGATTTTAGTTCGGGCATTGACCACCAGAGACGCCACCGATCTATCTTGGTTGTCGTCTAGACTAATTTTAGTTCGGACATTGACCACCAGAGGCGCCACCGATCTCGCTTGGTTGTTGTCTAAACTAATTTTTAGTTCGGACATTGACCACCAGAGGCGCCACCGATCTATTTTGGTTTTCGTCTAGACTAATTTTAGTTCGGACATTGGCCACCAGAGGCGCCACCGATCTATCTTGGTTGTCGTCTAGACTAATTTTAGTTCGGACATTGACCACCAGAGGCGCCACCGATCTAGCTTGGTTGTTGTCTAAGCTAATTTTTAGTTCGGGCATTGACCACCAGAGGCGCCACCGATCTAGCTTGGTTGTTGTCTAAACTAATTTTAGTTCGGACATTGACCACCAGAGGCGCCACCGATCTATCTTGGTTGTTGTCTAAACTAATTTTTGGTTGAGGCATTGACCACCAGAGGCGCCACCGATCTATTTAGGTTTTTGTCTAGACTAATTTTAGTTCGGACATTGACCACCAGAGGCGCCACCGATCTAGCTTGGTTGTTGTCAAAACTAATTTTTAGTTCGGGCATTGACCACCAGAGGCGCCACCGATCTATCTTGGTTGTCGTCTAGACTAATTTTAGTTCGGACATTGACCACCAGACGCGCCTCCGATCTATCTTGGTTGTTGTCTAGACTAACTTTAGTTCGGCAATTGACCACCAGCCCTTATCGGTTGTTGTCTGGATTAGCTTTGCATCTCTTGGCTCATCATATCTGTCCTAGGTCTTTGACTTGTATGACGCATTGTCACATAATTTCACACTTTAAAGCCCTCAACTTGGTAAATAGATTTATTTAAAATATACTTCACCCGGATGATCTGTACAACTAAGTTTTACTTCCTCCGAAATAAAACTAGTATCTGTTGGTATTTCGCACTTTTATTACTCAGTTGCCTGGATTCAGAATCAGTTACAAATGTTAACATTTGGCAAAATCATCTTCAAGTATTTTATAACATGGTATTATATACACATTTCTGTTGAAACCAACCAATAATTAATATTTTCATCATTCCCTGTCCTGTTATTTTATTGAATTAAATTAATTATAGAGCACCACTGAAATTACCAGTATTGCTGTTCAATAAAATAAATCAGTTGCCTAGAAGCCAAGGCTCGTGTGGTACAAAATGTTTATGAAAATAGTACATTTACATAATTTACATACATACAAATATATAGTACACGAAATAAAAATAGGTTTTGGAAAGTTTCGAGTACTTTCGACAATAATTGTACCGCAACGAGCATGTAAACGTAGGTTAGGTTGAATTAAAATAATCAGAAGAATCAACCTGACTTGAAGGAAGTTATGTACAAATTCTCAGTCAGAAAAATACTGTATATGTTTCCTCTAAAAATATATACAATATTTCAAAAAAGCAATCTCTGACTAGCAACAGTCGCGGAACGCAGTTTCAGATTAATAATATACATTACATTTAAACAAAAGAATCTAAAACTGAAGTGCGCAGCTGTATATTTATTATACAGAACAATTATACCTATAAATAATAACTTAACGGTAAGAAATCTAGTATTCCGATAACAAATTAATTTATAACAAATATAAGACAACTTTTCGGTCGGCGTCTTAACATGCCAGTAACAGTTGATCTTATAAGGAAATATCCAACAAGCAATGCATCGCGTATATAATCAGGCTAATCTTGTAAGTGCTGTATTAAATAACGACGTCACTATAAACAATAAAAAATATTAAATAATATAAAATATATAGTATAATAGTTTATATATTTATAAATAAGATATAATGTATAAAATCAATGCATTGTTTGTTGGGAGGACATGTAAATCGAAATAATGTAAAGGATATAAAGTCCATAATCACTTATAAATTACAATAATTTTTTGGGTCCATTATCCAATGTCACAGGGCACTTGTTATTTTAAAGTTCCATCCCGCACTAAATATTTTCTTCAGTTCCGAGTTTATTGTATATTTTATATGTATAATATATATAGTATAAACAATTGTATAAATTTTAACTAGGAGTTTCATGATTACAAATCACTTTTTAATTCACTTAAAAATGTCTTACGATCAATTTGTTAGGTCTTAAACGGAGGCCGTTACTACTAATACCGTGAAGCACTAGGTATCTTCTGTTGACGATGTTTCTTCGTCCACCTCTTTTAATTGAGTGAAGAAGCTCGTTAGTTGTTTCAGGGCGACACCTATAAAATAAACGTTACGTTAGAAATCGGCGAGGGTATATTGATAGCAGCTGGACTTTGGTCGGAGTATTGTAGCTGTACAGTGTATTGCACCAGTTAGGTTTAAACTGATCAATATAGCGAGCACAACATTATTATCTACACAGATATAGGGACACCAGAGTAATTACCGGAAATCATTACTTGGAGCTGGATCTGTGATGCGAAATAATTATTTTAAAATCAAACGCAATTAATTTGTTTTTATCAAAACTGGAAGCATTTATATTAATAAAAATTCAGATTGAACTTTATTAACAGATTGCTTAACATTTAATCTGCGGGTCCAACTACCCCTACTCCCCGCTGATAGTCCACGGGGTTAGTGAGTACCTTTTATCACTTCCGGATTCGGTAATAACTACCGCAAAAATGAAGCGTTTTGTGGTGTATATTTATATGAATCAATGTTTATACTATAAGAAAAAAACTTTTTAACGCATTATCATTTTTATTACCGTATAATTTGATTGCAAATCATTTTTGAAGTAAGACAAAGCCGACGGTTACTTAATTTTATGAAACAGCCCATTCTCATACATCACGCGGCGAGAAAAATCCGTAGATTTAGTATTAAAATGGAAAATCTATTTGTTGTATTGTCGTGTCTATTTGTAAAATCAACACTTTCGAACCCTGTGTACATTAACACTAGTCTGGACAAACAGTGGTAATTACGAATTAAGTTACGACAGTATCGCTGACTCCCCATCTTCCTATCTAGTCAGTACTAAATCGATGCTGTCTGCGAGTGGTTCTGTGTAGGCTGCCGTAATTTATTTCGTAATTGTTCGCTGTTACCGCTGTTTGCCCAAACTAAGAATGTCCAGTGGTCAATCTTTTGCTTTAAATAAGTATTTGGGAGGTTAATTGTTGGCCGGGAATTACATCTTGAATATAGTGAAATATTTCAACTCAGATGATTATATTAAATTTCCTAAATCGACTAAATAGTAGAGTTTAAAGTGCGTAACGCTAAAAGATGGTAAGATTTATTTTGATTCGAATTTTATTGAATAGCGAATCGACTTCACTGTCGCCACGTGGTAAAACATAAAAAAGAATAATTTTTTATAATTAGTTAATTTTTCGAATTTTATTGTCTGTCCTTTGGAGATTCGAGTTCGGACAATTTCACTGCACATCTTATTGCAAATTGTATGCTTGATTGCTCTTCAAAGCCCTCACAAAAATACAACAGAAATTATCTATACTAATGGATTTGTTTGCGTGTTCGCTAGGGCTAAGTGGGTGTACAGAAATCCCTCACATTTATCTGTGCTTTGACACCTGCGATTATCTATATACCCAACTAGAATTTGGCCGATTTATATACTTAGAAAAGCGACGAAATTTGAATAACTCACCTTTGCCTTCTTGTTCGGCGACATTATCACTAGTTTCCCAATTTACGAAACAATCGTGAGAAATTATGCCATCATCGTACAAGGAACTGCACATAGATAACAGGATACCTATCAACAAAAAAACAAAAACAAAAACAAATTAGCCGAAAGACATGCGCTTGAAAGGTGATTAACCGTTTCACAATTAAACAAATAGCGTGTAATTGTACAGTGTATTACAACCACAATAAATGATGTGGATGAATATAGCGAGCACAATAAATATTATTCACAGTATAAAACGCCATAAAATTGTCAAAATCAATAATATGAAGCTGGGACTGTGAAATCGCATGGATTTGGGAATTGTATTCAATGTTACCTTGTGGATGTTCTAATTTATTTATAAGAGCCTGGAGTGCATATAAACATTCCAGTTCGTAATCTAATTGACCATCTATAATACGTGTTAATAACGAATAGCGGTTCCTCAGGTTTTCAGTCTTCAGTTTGGACTTCACTATCGAATTTTCAAACACAGCTGTTGCTAATGTTCTAACAAATTCTTTTTCGCGTGCTCTTTCACCAACATTCGCCTGAAATAACAAAAAAAAAAATACAATAAGAGCAAAAAACAATAAGAGCAAAAAACAATAATTTCAAACGTTACTGACCTCTATCCAACGGATTACGTCATCTAATGGGTCCTCGTTCTTCAAAAGATCTAGCAATTTTATGTGTATTTGTTCGTAAGTCAATTCGCTTTGACTTACTACAGTATTAGAACCTCCTAATAAAAATTCCAGTTTCTGAAAAATGTATATATATATATACATATATATTATTGGAAGAAAGTTACGATAATATTGAACTTACATTAACTTGAATAAAATTGTTTGCTTGAGATGAATCCATAAAATCGAAGATGGTGATACCGGAATTTTGCCACAGAGAACGCAAATGATTGGGTCCTTTCTCGGTTATAACTATTTTGAAGAGAGGCTCAAGTAATTTTGACGCATGACCTCCTTTAATTATAATATCAAACGACTTGTGTAGTCTAATAAGAGGAACAGCATCTTCGTTTATAATTGGAGCTGAAATAGTTAACATAAATGAATAACACTAGTTACTAAATTCATAATGTAACAGATAGTCGCACCTAGTATTTCGGCCAAGTAATTCCAAATTTTAGGAATATCTATCGTTAAATCGTCGGCTTGACTAAGCACTTCTTCCAGTCCAGTACAGTAACTATCGATTGATAACGTTGATCGTTTAATTAAGTTTGCAAATAATCTTCCAGTTCCTTCCCTAGCCGTTTTCGATCTCTCTAATACGCAGATATAACTACAAAGACAAAATAATGAAGGCGTTATAGACAAATATAGGTGAGTTTACCTATCGGAAACTAATTTCGGTAAAACGGAAGCTGGAAGCGAAGTACGAATGTCTTCGTCGCATTCGTCGACTGTGTAACAATCGTTTAAATATTCTTCTAATATATTCTTAATTTTACGTTCTAACTGGTCTAATTTCTCAAAGGAAATTTCTTCAGCTGGTGCTTGGCGAGGTTTGGGAGCAGGTGGAGGATTACTTTTAGGAATACTTTGTTGACTTGGCATAGGTTTAGATCGTTGAGAACTTTCATGAGGCCTATGCTGCGAGCCCGATCGAGATCCTCGTCCATCTGTAAAAGTATGTATGCATATTTAATAAATGATAACACCAGTCTAATGCGATTTAGTTTACCTTCAAAGGTATGTTTAAAGTTCCGTTCTAAACTGGTTCCCTTTGAATGATAAGAATCTTTTGAACCATAATCTGTAAATATACAAAATTATAATAAACAAGAACGCAACTACTTTTAAAATCATACTGATTAGACTTCGTTTTTCTATGTCGTTACCAATATTCTCGAGTGCGGCAAACATGTTACCCATCGGCGGTGCCTGTTGACTGTTTGTTTTAATATTCGATCCTCGTACCCAACCACCAAACATGTGACTAGAACCAAGTGGTTCGTCGATTTGTGGCTGTAAAATACGTTTATTTATAAAAATTATTCAATAGTTTTGAGAACTGCTGGAATAGTCAGTACAAAACTTAGCGACGGATAATTCTGGTGGCTAAACTAAATGAAACACGAAGCGGTTATTTTTAGAAATGAACTATTCTGTGATAGATCTCAATGGAGAACAGTAGCTAATGAAATAAACAAATATTACATTGTTTTTCGTATTGTCTGTACCAGCCTGTACTTACCGGTTTATTTTTAAGCTTATCGCTTTGCACCGAAAATTGTGTCCTTCCACGTGACGACGCCGTCGACCATCCCTCTTGATCGCTAGTATTTCTTGTACCACGCTTTCCAGTGTTAGAACCAGACGTGGATCGATCATCTTTACGTGGCGTTATCGGGACTGAATTCATTGCCTGTGATGAATGATGAATTTAAATCCGTTGAAATTTGTTCCAAAAGTTTAGATAATTTTGATCGTATTAGAAGCAATGAATTGATTGTACATTAAATTACCGTGGAATACGAATTATTATTTATTATTATTAGCAAATCAGAATTTTTTTGTAAAGTTTTTTTTATTCGCGCGCTAGTTACACTGGTGACAGATCTTATTTGTGTCTGCTTGTCATTCATGTGTACTATTTATATTGTTATCCTTTGTTTCTTTTTACTTATTAATACTCCTGCTGTATTAAAATAAGTTCTTTGAAAAACTAACGGGCGATTGTGACGTTATTACGTGTAATTTGAAAAAAATGCCGAAGATTTTGTGCAAGCAGACAAGAGAAATGATTGCTTGGTTGATAACATTCTTTGAAAAAGAACGACACAATTACCCCCTTCACAGCAAACATTAATTCCGTTTGAGGCTGTATGATGGGTAATACTTGTTTTTAATTAATATACGAACACAATATATATATATATATATATATATATCTTAGCCCCCTCTACCGCTTCCGCATTGTGGGGGATAATATACGAACACAAAAACATAATCTTCAATTGCAGCAGCTTTAAATCTTAATATATCAACAGTAAGTATAATTTCTCAAGCTGTTGTTAAGAATATGCCATTGGGAGGTCCGAGAAAAACTAGAATTAGGACAAAATTTATCTGTCAAATTGATGATGCTGCACAATGCTCCATTAGAGATGTATTGAACTTGTGAGGAAATTCAATGAGGTTTACTTTATAATTTATTACTATAATATGTAATAATTTTAGAACATATACGAAAAACTGTTTTGTATGTATTTAAAGCAAGAAACATGTTTAATGATTGTCGTCAGACAAATTGGTTTCCGATGGAAAAAGGATGATCCTCGATGAGGATTAATGTAGTTGGGAGTTGGGATACACATACCCATTGCACGGCTTAATTTCCTACAGACTTATGTCAGGAATATGCACAATTAGTGTTTTTATAAATTAATAATAATAATTAATCTCGCCGAGTGCCAGTGATAGTCACGAAGAAGATGTGATTGATTTTTATTTGTTTGGCAATTTAAAAAATAAAGTGTTCAGAAATTGATTAGATGATTTACAGGAGTTGCAAGCAGTAATACGACAGGAAATTAACATCATCGTAGAAGAACTTCTAAGTGTATTTGAAAATTTAAAATGGAGAATAAATATGTTTCGACAATATCGGACAACATTTTCAACACTTTTACAAAAACAATTATTTCCCCATTTCTTTCCTGTATATAATTAGTTATAACTCAAAACCTGACCTATCTGTAAAAAGAAAAATCTGTAAAGTAATTTTAATTTTGAGCATTACCACACAGTTAAATAAGTCGCATACCAAAAGAGGTCACGTAGATTTCATTATTTAGTAAAGACATTGTACAATGCCATTTAAGAGTGCATTGAAATATATTTTTATTTTGCATTTTAATATCCACAGCTTATCAAATCTATCTCGAGTGCTCAAAGTTACTATTGTGCATACGATCTAATTACTTATTTTACCTACCGTTTTGTTGCGCATTCAAGCTTGAGACCTCAACATACCATTGATAAGCTGTACATATCTATGTGGGACTGAGGGTAGAAGAGGTAGCAAGAGAGAAGAGAGAGAAAGAGGCGGTAATTGAGGAAGTGATAAGCAAGGTATAAGGTGTAAGATTACGCGAGACATGTAATAAAAGGGGTAAAGTGCAAGACGAATGATAAAATACGTATTGTAGAACACGAAAGCACTCGTATTTTTTCTGTATTGTGATTTGCTTTACATTTTGTATCTTAATATTCAATATCATACAATATTTCAACAATAACACCTGCATGTGTATACTAATATTATGCTATTTGAAGAATGTTATTAAATGAAGCGGGTAAATTCCATTGAAGAGGCAAATACAAACTTGGCTAGTTATAAACAAGAAAACTGTAGGAAACTTACTTGGATGTTTAGTTGTTCTTCATTTGCTTCCTTTTGGATTTGATCTATCGTTTTCGGATTCAAATCCTGTCTCCTTGGAATCCATTTCGAATTTCTCAAGTCAATGACATCTTGAAGCATAAATCTAGGAAAAAATTGTATGTTAGTACTAGAAAATCGATATAAACAACGTCCTAATTACCGGACCCTACTACTGATTTTGCCGTGCTTTCTATCGACGATTTCTCTTATTACAACGAAAGTTTGATTCAAGTCCACATCTTTATCTTCAATTGCTTTTCCTACCGTCGACAATAACTTACAAAGGCATTCAAGACTTTCCTCTTCCTTGTTATCAAGTAATTGATCCAAACACTTCTTCATTATGTTTGTAGTTAACATGCCTTGTTTAAATAATTCCCCGATAAATCTGATACAGCCTACGGATTTTCGTCGTATACGTCTATCATCCTCTTCTAACAACAACTGCAATTCTTTCTTCTTCTCCTGTAATTTATGAATTATAATTAAAAGAATACTAACATATAAATCTTGCACTTACAGGATCTGTACATTCTTCTATTTCTTTTAATTTTCCATTTCGGGCGGTTTCGTCGACAGAATTTTTCTCAAATTCTAATTGACACCTTGTAATAAGAAGTTTCCTAAAATTGACAGTCGGTTCTCCTCCTTCCTTTTTCACGTTAGATGGAACTTGCATAAGTGCTAATTGACTGCACATTGATGCATAAGCTACTGAAAAATTTGGTTCGTCAACTGCTTTTTCAAACACCAAGTCTATAACTCCTTGTAGGCGTTCTTTCGTGTCAATCGCCAGAGATCTTACTTGAACAAGTAAAGTTTCAAACTTCTGAGGGGTCAGTTTGTTTAGGACCCCACGTACTTTCTTATATAATTCCTACAATGTAATTTTATAATTACTACTAACCCAACCATCATTGGTAATACATACGAAAATATTGTGCGAGATGAAATAATAAAATCATTACCTGAGTTTTTTTGTCATCATCAGACATATTAGCACTAGATACAAATCTTGCTGGTTTCCAAGCATTTTCACTTTCGTTCAGTTTTACATCTCCCCGTACTGATATCGATCTTATCACATTGCTTGATTTGTTTCCCTTGGTGTTACCACCACTCTTGCCTTGTTGACTGTTTCGTTTGGGCAATGTCTGAAACAATAGAAATAAAGATGTATAATAAAAAATAATAAGACCAATACAGCGCTACATAAAGAATACCTAAACAATCAGATAATTACTGATCATCAAAATATATTTCTGATCACTACTTTCATCGATAAAATAAATCATCATTTAGACATTCATATAAAATTTAATAATGCAATCTTTTGATTTTCTTCAATACATATTGATTTCATATTATGCTCGCTAAGATACATGTTACATCATTCGATTAGCGTACTTAGCTTTTGTGCAAGTAGAAATAATTCATTAACAATGTGATGAATTATTACATGAGAAATATCGCGGCGAGCAGGGAAATTTGTGCAATTTTTATAAGCAATTGAATGGAAATATGAAATTTGAAAAAAAAATGCCAAGAAATATTTAGTAATCTCTCTAATGCTCAACTTATATTTGTGAACAAACTGTTGCTTTAATGAATCTAAATAAAAGCACAAGATCAAGATTGAATGATTTATATTTGGAGACTGTGTTAAGAATAGCTACAACTATACAGCCAGATATTAAGACAATAGGCGATACAAAGCGCTTCAACATGTCACATTAGTTTTTTATTAATTTGTTGTATTAAATTACTTACATTTATTCATAAACAAATTCCATAATAAAATTTTGTTTACTTAAATGAATCGGTGTTGTATTTAAACTTTTTTGAATGTTAGTAAAATTCGTTCGACCCGTGAATCAAGTTTTCTTCCCAAGACAAGATTTTTGAGATTCTTTTTGCTTTAAATTTTTTGTTTAAAATCTACTATTAAAAAATAGAAGTTTATTTCGAAGAGGTCCAAGAAATGTTTCTTATAATTTCAGTTTATGCTGTTTATGTCACAATCCGAGGGTATTTCAATAAAAAAAAATATAATAAATTTCTCGTACTTCTAAAAATTCTTTTTAGTAATCCAATGTTCAACAATAATTCCATATGATTCACTATTACTGTATAAATATGTATATATTTTTAATCATTGCTTTCTATATTTTCTCTAATCTGATCAAACTTTTTTATTTATTTTTTATTTCTTCTAATTCGTTTAAAATTTTATTTTGTACGTCTATGTCCATTTTTTACTCACTAGTATCTGCCAAATTACACACAATGTCGCCAACTTAAATTCGTCACATTTGAGATGACTCACTCTGTACATTATATATCTCGACATACGGTATTGTTCGCGCCAATTTTTGCAGCGCACATTGATTGATGATAGGTGCACAATCTTAAAATAATATGCCCATGCCTTATGTACAGTTATACATTGCTTGCTTGTATTAAATTGTTTTCAAACAAACACGCTCAGCCTACCAAATCCATTATTGCGTTTATATAATACGCATGTATCAGATATATACATATATTGTTTATGCAAAATAATATATGATTACATGTATCTAGTTGTAGAAAATAAAACGCAGATTAACATAATGAAAAGAATAAATTCGATAACTTTGTAACTAAGGGCTATCGTATAAACGTAAAGTCGTATGTTTTTGCTTTTACGATATCCAATGATTTCCGATAGGGACAAGGAAAATCCGCTACGCGTCGTTAGTAGTTCGGCTTTACGTTTAATATTTTGAGTACCGCCGACCCTTTTTCTATTGGTGCAATAAAAGTCGAGAAAGTCCATTGTTTACTTACAACCGAACGTTCTTATACAACAACTTATTGACTAAATTGTGGCAATTGGTGGAATCTCTTCTTTTAATGACCTCTCCAAAGTTGGATGCAGTCAAATAATTTTGTCTGATTTCCGGTCACAAATGATTGTCACGTTGTCCTATCCTTGACTTTTCGATTTCGGTTAATTTCGTAATCGTTGAAACTCGTTCCCAAAACTTTAATAAAAATTCTGCAGATTGAATGTGAAAGTTTTCTTGAACTTAGATTTGTAAATATACATTAACATAATAGGGAGCCAGTTACCAAACAAATTGAGATATGAAATTGCAATTATTCGGGTAAAACTTTCCCGAACAGATACAATACTCTTTCATTATACTAACTACAAACAGTTACGTTTGTTGCCAAGTAAAGGCGTAAGAAATGATTCTTGTTCATTGAATATTAATTCATAAGAGGAATTAGCCGAGGAGGAGTGCCAAATTATTTTCGGCATTACTTTCACCCTAATTTCAAAGTATTTTTATTTTCTTTATCATGTATATATGTAGACATTCTTAATACCTAGGGCATGCCGATCGTAGAAATGAAGATTTTCCTAATTAAAAGTATTAAAAAATTACATTAATCTGATTTGCAGCTAAATTAAGTTTTCTTCAAAAATTCGAGATCGGTATGCCCCAGTTCTCGAATACATCTTTAAATTTTCATAAAAAAAAATTCTTTCGTTCACTCGTTTGTCTGTAAGCTAGGCCACAAAAACGTCAAATTTTGTGTCGACTTTTTCTAAAAGAAAAAAAAACTAAATAAAATAGCAACATATAAATAAGAGTGACCTTTTTGCAGCATGAAACATGTCGCAATGTAAAAAAACCAAAAAACAACTACTGAGCAACCTTAACCGGTACCAGTTCTTTAAAGAGTAGGTGTAACTAGCAGGTAACTGAAGCTGTAAACTGTAGATATCGTTGATAGAAAGATGTGCTTCTGAAACACTCATTTCAAAAATAATACTTTAGTGATACTCACGTTTTGATAAAATACGAATAATATCGCGTATATTAGTTTTGTGTTATTACCTCATTGAAAATATTCGTAATTAGAACCCCGGACTTAAACCATTTGCAAGAATGGCGAAATGTTGTTCATTTGTTTCATTTTATTTTAACTATCTTGCTTGTCTATTTGGTTTTGTTTGTTTTTATGTTGTGTATTGTTTGCTGTAGACATAATTTATTATTATTATTATTATTCTGTTTTCTTAAATCAATTATGATGCGATCCAATTCCGGAAGGTTTTGCTATTGATCCCGACCGTAAAAATCTACGTAAATTATTTGAAATTGTCTTTCATTTTGCATACATCCAGTACTCTAGTATTTCCAATACCCAAAAAAAAACACACCAAATTTTTATAATTCCGGATTATCGAGTGTGTACTGTATATAAATCGACGTGTACGAGCGTTTTAATGAAAAGACAAATATGAAGTTAGCGAATTTATTCCTTTCAACGTGAGCACATTGTATAGCATAGCGATGAGTAGCAATAGATTACCCCCACGATTTTCAAAAAAATAAACAAAAAAGAACAAGTAGTAAAAAACAAACAAAAACAACAACAAAAAAACAGAAAACAAAACAGAAAACAAAACAAAAAAAAAACAGAAAACAAAACAAAAAAACAGAAAACAAAACAAAACAAAACAAACAGCCAATCACGCTTATATAGACGAGGGAGTGCCAATATAAGAAGTTTCAGAAACACTACCTTACCTCGATCATTTTATACTTTGTTCATACAACAAAAGCAGTTAAGTCACACCCTATACAAGCGCGCAATATTTGAATAAAATGTATCTATTGGTCGTATGTCTAAAAACCCATATCACACCAATACGTACACTTCTGCGGCGACGAGTTGGCCAAAGTCAAAGGTCATTTCGTTCCGAGGTTTTGACAGTGCTCTATTTCGCGTTGATGCTATTCTAATTCATTCATCAAAATTAGTCTTTGATGAATGAAAATATCTGCATAATTATTTTACTTTCCCGATTAAAACAGTGTCAGCGATGAATTAAATATGTACTGTTTAGAAAAATAATATTTACTGTGACAATTTGTATATTCTTTATAATGATTTTTGTTGTTATAAATGAATACTATTTTTTATGTTTATTCGAATTATTGCAGGGTTTAGTTAATAAATAAACAGGAATTTCAAATTTCATATCCTTATTTTAAATTTACCGCGCTTTTCTAATTTGTAGCATGTTAAACTGTCGTTGTTGCGTTCATTGGTATAAATTTATGGGGAGTGGCTTAACTATTTTTGTTGGATGAACAGAGTATAGAATATGCTACAATCAATTATTGCTATTCAGAGACAATTGTCAATATGTTTATATAATTTAAAGCATGGTTGTTATCATTGAACAAATTTTCGAAAAATGCAAGCATAAAAAAAAAGTTACTTACACTTTTTTGTTGGTTTGAAACAGATCTTCCACCATAATTAGACCCGCTAAAGTTAGGTGCAAAATCTGTCGGTTTACCGCCCATTGGATACCGGTTAATATCACCTACCCTGCCTCTATCTTCTTGAGCCACGACGTCAAGTAGGTTCTCAGGTTTCTTCCTACTTTTTGGATCATTTCTAAGCGCCAGCAGAAATTCCTTCTCATACACTTTTTGCCACTGGTATTTAGTGGTGACCACTGATCTGTAAAGGAGATGTGAAATCTATTATAATGTCATCAATTAGGAATTCTTTTACTTTTCTTTAGAAAAAAGTGCTAATCAGCAACGAGGAATTCCAAATAGTATCAATCATTGGAATCAGTAGGGTTTGTTTCATCATATCCTATTTCAAGGGAAGTGAAATTGTATGCAATTCCCGTGAGGTAAGGACAAAATTACAGTAAGTGATCATGACATTAGAAACTTTTTTTAGAAAGGCATTTATTTCACCTTTAGTAGATACAATATTTATATTTCGTGTTATGACAGATCTTATCTTTTGAATTAAGTCGATCACTCCAGAGGGCCAGTGAAAACTACAAATTCATTCTACGAATTTTATTACAGTATGACTCAACATGAAGTGCGTATCTGCAAAATCATGAAATTTCCATATTTTATTAATTATCTTCTAAACTATTGAAGAAATAAATTGTGTAAAATAGTTTCTATTGACCTTATATAGTGGTATATTCAACTAAAAATATGAGTAATTATGTGGAGATAAATGAGTTTTCTTGTAACAAACATAGTTGGTAATTCATTATCTGTCACTTAGTAAGAAGATATTTAACACCACCTGCTTTGCGCTACTATAATGCAAAAAATTAAACTAAAATATTCATCTGCAAAAGTTTCTAATTCGATGGCTACCTACTACATACATCGTCTCAAGGGGGATTTCATTGTATTTGCGCTATCCAATCTATCATCTTGTTGATTTTAAAATATAATAAAACAGTGATAAATGTATAAACATATAAAAAAAAAATTCACTCACCATCTTTATATGGTAAACTTGGTCGAAGTTCTATAGTATTGGTATCATTTTCAGCATTGACTTTAGCGTTCGTTTCATTTTTGACTTGAACTAATTTTTCATTATCGTATTCTATTCTATCTGTTTCATCACAAGTCTCCACAGGAGCAACAAATGGTTTAGGGACATCTTTAACGATATCGGTGATATCAATTTTCTTAGGCAAAGTCTTAATTTCAGGTTTGATTGTCGGTATTTCATCGCTCTCAATTCTTTTATTAGAATCATTCACACTAATGTCATTCGTATTTATTGTATCATTTGTAGTAGCGTTAGTATTCGTAACGACTACTGACTCAATGGGTTGAGTATTATCATTAAAAGCATCCATATCTGTGCCTTCCTTATTAGCACCTTTCATGTTTATTTCTTTCATTTTATTGGTTTTATTGTTAGCTTTAGCAGGTTGCGTTTGAGGTACTGGAATAGGAGCATTCTGTTTATGATTTGAAGGCGGCGTTTGAGGCGGTGCTTGTGTTTGTTTCGGAACATCCTTATTCCTTTGCTTCGATTTACCTGAAAAAGAGAAAAAAATATTTTGAAGATTTTTAAACTTCTAAAGATAACAATAATATGTGTTTGAACCAAGTTTGATAACATGAACTAAGAGATAAAAGGGTCAAAATAAATCTGTATATATATATATATATGTATAGAGAGAGTGCAAAGTAAAAATAACAATCCGTATGTATTGCTGGTTTACATTTATAAACTGGTATATCTCTAGAACTTTTACTATTCTCTATATAAACTTGTATATAATTAGACATCTTGGCAAAATGACAAAAATTTTAAGTGCAATAGAAAACAATAAAACCGATTTTGTACATAAATATCGTCGCTGTATGATCCTTCTTTCAAATTTGTAAAAATAAGTTGCTGGTGATATATGCGTATGTACTAAGTTTACTCAGATGTTTCTAGATACATATACTTGCGCCCAAAATATTTCATTTATATGCAAGTGTGTTAAAAAGCATTGACTAATTTCAAAGTTATTCTTTTAAAATAGTAATACTATTCCACAAGGTGAACCAGACATATGCAACTTTCTAAAATGGACCACCAGAATAAATTACATAAGAACTTAAAATTACGATCTTCGCTAGAAATAATAAAGAAAAGGAAAAATTACCCTTATTTGCTACTGTTTGCCACTCTGACATGTCCAACAACGCCGGTTCAGGCATCTATTCTTAGAATTGATGACTGGTAGAGGAGTGTAAGTGCATCAAGAACCTTATACGGTCAAAAGTTCACTTTTAAAATTAAGCAATTTACAAACAATATCACATTCAAATTTCAATAAACCGAAGAATCACCGTATGGTTAGTAACAAAAAAAAAAATAGAAAATTCCGATAATGAATAAAATAGCGCTTAAACTTGGGTACGTATGGTGGCAAGGTCACAGTATATTTTACAATTATTATGCAGTTTTGTACGCGAGTATTACGAAATAGATTCAAATGTATTGACGATAACACTACAAACTAACTAAAACTGAGTATTAAAACAAACGTGGAACTTCTCCAGCAGACTATAAAATAACTTAAACACGTTGCGTGCGACCCATGCGGTCGACGCACAATGAGAAACGGTCTGCCATTTTACCTACGTTCGGTGGCGTTCGAGACACGAACTAAACCGAAGTTAAGAAATGCGGTTTTGACCAAAAGAAAGATTGCAATCATTATGCTTTTACGATCCAATATGTAATTACTTTTCCACAATTATAACATAGTTAATTATAAAAACAGGTTACTTTCAAATATTCTTTTATTTACGATCGGACGTAAATACGTATTTGATTTGAACGCCTTACGATGTCTACCTATTTTAATCTTTCGACAACGGACACGATCGTCTTAT
This sequence comes from Chrysina gloriosa, assembly GCA_038088585.1. Taxonomy (NCBI): domain Eukaryota; kingdom Metazoa; phylum Arthropoda; class Insecta; order Coleoptera; family Scarabaeidae; genus Chrysina; species Chrysina gloriosa. Next base: position 9,400,724 of record CM076089.1, on the reverse strand, counting down.
ATGGTTCAAGGTGACGGAAAGAGGTCATAGTTTATAGCGTAGAAAAAGAGAATGTATCGATAAATGATTACGGAAGAAATGAAATTGATTGCGAATTTATCGATTTTGTATAACTATCTCAAAATTAAATTATCGTAGTTTACCTTTTGGTACTCTTTGTCCCGTAACAATTTTCCAAAATATACGTTAGGTATACAACATCAAACTTGTTTTTGCATTGCGCCATCGTTAGTGATATTGCAGAATTAAAAGTTGGCAAAATATTTAAAACGTAAATATCGATTATTAATGAACAACAACAATAGATAGGTACGAAATGGAATTCGGACAAGATATAGAAATAAAGGTTAAAATTTTAATAAAAACCATTAAATATGTACCTACATATTTTCCAACAATCAAAAATCAAAACAAATGGATAGCGAAATTTCAACTAATAACATGAAGTTTGCAATTTTAGTTGCCTCTTCTTCTTCTTTCCGCACTCTCCTTTTACCCCTTAAGATAGCGGGTATGAAGAGATTTTCTCTCAATAAATCTAACTAATGACAACAATGTAAATACAGGCAAAAGTCACAAAGTTACCTACTAAATAATAATAATAATAATAATAATAATAATAATAATAATAATAATAGTAATAATAATAATAGTAATAATAATAATAATAATAATAATAATAATAATAAACTAATTGATGTCCTGAATATGCTCACGTAATTTTTAGCTTGCATTGTGTTTAATGCGAGAAACAATACAAATCGCGCGAAACTAACAAATCTCCCATCAAATTTGATCATTTCCTCGATTTTCTGACCTTTCTATCTTACCCATGCGTGTACATATGAATCGGTTATTACTAAGGATGTAGATGTGTGAACACGGTAATCTAACTACCTGAATATTTTTCGGAAACACAAAATATTACCAATAATAAACATGCCTGTGAACTATGAGGACGATTCCCTACATAATTATTGAGATATACTAATTTACAAAGTTGCATTTTTACATGGTCTCTTACGGAACTACTCGAACATAGCTTACTGCGACGCCCTTCAATAAGAAAAAAAAAGCATAAAATAAAATCTCAACTCATTCATAAATTTTCAGGAGCAAATAGATAAACATTCAATGAAAGTTTTTAGCCTATTTTTGTTATGGTTCACTACTTAATTTATAAGAAATTATAAAAAGTTAAATAAGTTAAGTCATATAAAATTCTCCTTTTTCACGTTCAGTGTTAGATATATAAAAGTATGGCAACACCGCATCTATCCTATATCGTGATTCTCGGTAAATTACCAACAACTTCATGACATTCAATTCAAGCATTTGAAATCAAGTCTATTTTCTACGTTTTAAGTATAATAGAACTTTCCAAATAAAATTATGTACTTATATAAATGCATTCGTTATTTTTTTCAATGTCCTTAAGGCAAATTGAAGCGACGTTTGGATAGACCACTGCCACCAACTTACCAGATAAAAACAGTAGCCATACACAGTGTTGTCGTTTTCTCATTCATCTTTCTATATTAATTTTTTGTATATTTATGATTTTAATTGAAAAATTCAGTTAATATTTGAACACTGTGATACTTTCATGGTCATGCAAACTTAATTCAAGCACGCTCATTACTTCGAAATTTTTATGTCGCACGGTACAGTCTGAACATTTGACAAATCGTAATTATTGCATAAATCTCGATTTTAAGCAATTTAAATAAAAGAATCTGCTTGTATAATAGACTGAAACCTAAAGATTTTTTATACATATCAGATAGTTGAAAATATTTTTTGTACGAGAAATAAACACTACAAACCGAGGAATTAAAAACCTCATAATTTGATTAACTTTTTGCGCAGACTGTCACACATCTACTTCCTTAAACACCTGAAGTCATTTTTATGCAAATTAGAGTTAAACGTGAAAACCTACAATTTTGACCATTCCACATTGATTAGTGCAAAAATCCCCTAAGTATCCCAGCACAAGTTAGAAAAATGGTTGTGAACCATTCAATATGTGACGCTAAAACACCTTAAATCAATGACTTAGGGGGTGGTTTTAATATAAATGGAAACAAATGAGGAACTCTAACCTTCAAAAAAGTGTTAGTTGTATGGTTGATGCAATGACCGAAACCGCAGACGAAACTGTTAAAAAATGTCGTAAAGGAGTTCAAAATGATACAAGTTACAAACGAAATGTGGTGCCTATGGTCTAGGTAAAGCGATGGCGTATAGTAATTACAAGTAAGGTTAGCATTGTTTCACAAAGTATTTCAAAATTTGTAGGTGTATTTTAAAATGCAGCAGAAATATTCACGAGAATATGATCAAAAGAATTCAATAGAAAAGATGAGCAGGGCATATCTCCAGGGGCTAATAGAAGCGAGAAATATTTAGCAAAAATGAAAACGTAAGTTGAATGAATTTAACCTGGATGTCTAAAGGCTCATAATTTATAAATGGTGGAATATGTCCTTTAGCACATAAAAAAAAAAGCAAGGTAAAGTTTCCAGAGGTTCGTGCTTATACAGGAAATCTTCCAGTTCTAGCAAGCAAGATTCAACATCTGAAAACTGTTTAAGTGGATTAAAGACAAATACAAACCATTTTATGAGGCAATAATCAAAGCGAAAAATGTAGGGAAAAATAAAAGTTTTGATATTTTTTAATATGTTCTTAATAAATTATTACGTTCATTTCTAAAAGACGCCAAGTCAGAATTTTCAAAAAATTATTTCACAATAAATTTTTTTACTAGGATTTATTTATTGCAAAACATATATATTATATGCTACGTCTGCTTCCTCAATTTGTCAAATTAACAATTCTATGAAAGTCACGTTCGGCAAACGTTTTCTTCATTTCCTGAACATTTGTATAAAATCACTGAAGGTATTTAAATAATAACCGATTCATGTGTACTTTTACAAACAGGTGGTTGCAAGTGGTGGGGAATCGGTGAGCCCTCCTTCATGATTATAAATCGACGAAAATTTGATGGATAGGGACAATACAATAATTTTGATTTTTTTTTTTTTTTGGTTGTAACACTTTCATTGTCAGACAAGAAAAAATGTGGAAAACATGCCATATAAGAAGAGAAAAAAACTATTTTTGAAAAATACCCCAAGATTGTGCCAACCGGCATTTTTGCATTTCATTTTGTTTTTATTTCTTATGGTTTTTGTACCTTTTATTTTACTTGTTTTAGGTTCTCTCATCAACAAAAATCTAGATAATATAGAAAGAAATCCGATTTGATATTACCCTCTGTCTAAAAACTCGTCAAACTTCACCAGATCCGTCCAACTCCACCAAACCGGGGAAAAACCGAGCGCGCCACAACCAATAAATTTTTGTATTGGGGATGCAACACAAAGGCTAGATTTTCAGTTGGTAGTCGATCTATTAGACAGTTTTCTGACCGCTTCGATTTTACCAGTCATTTTCGCATTTTGTTTTCGTTTTTTATTTCCCATAGTTTCTGCATCTTTTATTTTGCTTCGTTCTCTTATCGACAAAGAAGGGGATCAAATTGAATTCTACGAAACGATGAACTGGCGCCGATTTCGTCTTAAATTGAATAAAATCCAACTTGCTTTCATACGTTTCAACCGTTTTAAAAGATACATTTCCTATGAGAAGCATGTACATAATTCCAAAACTTTTCCGTGAAAAAATATTACATTTAATTTCGTGTCAATTTTTATGAGATGCAGTTTCAAGACCCGTAGGGTACTAAGGAACACTGTCAAAATGTGGTCAATGTTTCTCCCCAACATACACAGCTTTAGTTCTTTCTCCTAATTGACCAGATTTAGGCGTTTTATTGATTAAAGTCTTATGAAAAGATCCTTCTGATAAACAATACTAGGAAAGAATTTAATTATAATCCTCGTGTTATAACGAAATTTTCAATAATCTATATTTATAATTTCCTTATTTGTGTGTTCCTCTTCTTTTGTCTATCCAGAACTTTTTGAAGCCCACTGATGGGCTAGAAAGCTGAAAATTGGCATGCATATAGTAAAACGCCTAGGCGAAATCCTAACGTAGCCGGATTTTAGATTTTGGTCTATGGGCGCAGAATTAAGACGAAAAGGGGCGTGGCAAATTTCAATTTTTCAACATTTTTGCTTATATTTTCTTTTTCTTCCTGCCTGGCAGGGACAGGCTTAACAGCTAGTACAAATATAAAATGCCAATTTCTCGGTAGTCTTCTCTATTTGAAAATATTTTATTACGAATATTCTTATATTTCCTGCACAAATAACACACCGTCTTTTATTTTCATCCTTAAAGATTATCCTGCTATAAATTTCTATTATTTCACTTCTGATATTCCCTTTTGGTTTCGGTTAGTTCTACATTTGCAATAGACATAGCATTATAATTTTATCAAGAAATTTTCTATTATTTGTAGATAAAGGTAATTTAGAATATTGAGATTATAATAGCGATTCAGTTTTGCATTTTCTTGGAAATCACTTTCACATTTTACCTGTAATGATTAAATTACATTCGCCCTAATCTCTCAACAATAGATGACTAAGCAATTCTGCCTTAAGCGTAATATTTATCGTATTTACACTCCCAAAGCAATTTGGGTAATAGCCTATGGTAGCCAAAAGTTGAGAGACACCCATTAAATAGCAACGTCGTCTCTTAATTGTTTATTTCACGTGATGAAAATTGGAATTTAAGTATTTCTGGTAATTATGCATTCTTTAAAGGATTCATAAGATATCGATGAAATTATTTGCCCATTAAAAGATTGTAAATATGAGTCGTGTGATGAAAATTTCAATATTCACTGCTTTGTTTATTTCTGCACAAAACACATTCATCCATTAACATACATATCATATAGCAAATTGTACATTGTTATATTTGTTTAAATTCTTGCAATTGATTTTTTAAATATTTTGTTATCAACAACTTTAAAGCGCTTATTGTCAGTTGAAGTTGATGGTTGATATTGTTTACTTGGCCAAAATCGATGTGTTATGCCTGCAACGTAATGAAATCTGAACAAATGTGTTGAAATGAAAAAATTAAATTTTACCAACGACTTTTGAAAATTAGTAATTTTTTATTTCAGTTATATGAAATTTAAATTGAATTTGTAAAAAAATGTTTACACCATAGCTATTTGCTTTTCGTATCTTTTGAGGCAATTTCTTCATTGACTCATGAATTCCATATTTTTTTTCGTAATACGTAGTATCCAACATTAAATTTAATTAAATGAGTTGTTTTTCTTAATCTGGCTAAATGTTGAATGGTAATGATGAATTCTTGCCTGGCTATCAAATAAAAATGGCCGCGGCTCCTAGTGAAACTTGAACACAAATTTTTCAGCACGGATCATGGCTATCATATTTGAGCACATCGCAAGGGGGCAGCAGTGTAACTTCTACAAGATTTGAGTCTAAGTGATAAATTTTTGATAGCCAAAGCATCAACGGAAACATTACTGGTTATCAAATATGATAGCCAAGGCAGTCAATGTATTAATAAGTGCAGAAACTTTTAAACGGCCTTAATGAAATACAAGCTGTTTATAAAAAGAAAAAAGAAAAAAAACAATTGGTGTTATTATTTAAGGTAAACATCGAAGAATTTAATCATATTCAAATGCAGATCATCGGTATGCAATGGTATTGTTCTCTTAATTTTATGCTTCACCAGACAGCAAAATTGTTCTTTCCACGTCATAACTCTCATATCAATAATATAGGAGATGTCAACGAGTAATACGTAGATGGGTAAATTTATACACACGCCGAGTAAATTCACATCTTTCAACTTACGTCGTAGAACAATTTGGATACGCATCTTTAGAACATTTGACATGAAAAAAAAAACTTCTAATCCAAACGTGCCCAACATTTCGAAAGAATTTGCGAAAGTATCTGAAACCGTGCCAAATTTATTAATACCAATAAGGTCTCATTGATTACATTTCTAATGAAGAAATTCTATACCTTGGCACCACGCAACGATATTTTGAAAAATACTTCACAGTATATGTGGATATAAAACTGGAAGCAATCATACCTATTTTTACATGTTTTACTTTCAGAGCAATACCGTAACTATTATGCACAAATTATAAATAGAAGTTGGTTGTTGGTGACGTAAATGATGAGCAAATATGCAAAATTTACACGCTGACTGTCATATTTTCTCGGTTGGACTCATTCATTAAACAGACTTTAGTTAAACACGTCCGAATCGACTACTTTCCAACGAATGTATATTTAGATACGGACAATAAATTGGGGTTTGATGGTGTTATAATACTTCATTAGCTATTATCCTAAATCTTATCTACGATTGGGTGTAATTTGGCATGCATAGGTTCTGCGTCTATCGATTAGAACATTCGAGGAATGCCTTGCACGTGCCCATTTCTATTACACAATTCAGCAGAAAAAGAAATATCATCGATTTTTGATTGATCTTTGGAATCAGTATACTAAGCACCGTTTCCTTCAATCCACTACAATTTTTTAGATACAGCGCCACTAACCTATAGATGCATTGCCTGCATTCGATTTTTTTGGTACTCCGAGTTGCCGATTAGCCTAATGTAACATTCCCTTTTAAGAATGAACTTTTACAAAAAGTGGAACATTATCTTTACACCGTTCAAAGAGTCATATAATATGCATATAATGGCACTCGAATAAGTTCATTTTTTAAAGAATGGGTTGGACACCTTTACTCTTGTAATTAGAAATATGTGATTCTTCTTGTGCAACTGATATAATTCGAAATACTGAATATCCTGATACAATCTTAGCGTATTTATTCAAACCCTTACCGAGTTACATATAAAAAAATCTAAAACCACAAAACTTTTGAAAGGCGTTTTCATCCTCTTCAAACAAATTTGGGACGATAAAAGAAATAGTTTCCGAGGCTCCTCCATAAGGAGTATTGGTGGTCGATTTTGGGGATCGACGACTATCTGGACGCAGTGGTATTTTCTGGCGCGGTCTTTGTCCCACGCGGACTTCAGGAGTTTCGTCAGAAATTCACGTAGAGTCGGAACGTTCAATTCCCGATGAATCTGAACGTTCCTTACGAAGAAGGGGGCGTCAACGATGAAGCGGAGCGTTCGATTCTGGAGTGCTTCCAGTCTTTTGACGTCCGTCTCACTCGCAGTTAACCAGGCCATAGCGCCGTAGGTCAAAAGCGGCCGAAGCGTCGTCTTGTAGATGAGCAACTTGCTTCCTAGGTGAAAGGGACTCCTTCGCCCTAAAAGGGGCAGAAGCATGTTGCGCGCCCTAATGTAGCGACTACGGATTTCATCGATGTGTTTGTGGAAGGTCAGTTTTCGGTCGAAGAAGACGCTGAGATATTTCACTTCGTAGCTCCGAGGGAGTTCGAAGTTTCCTACCTTGATCGGCGGACCAGGGGATTTGTGATCTTGTGAGAATCTAACCGCCACGCACTTAGATTCATTCACCCTCAGACCCCACCGAGAGGTCCAATTTAGGAAACCGTCCGTAGCGCTTTGGAGGCGTTTCGTGAACTGTCTCTGCATCCTGCAAGCTGTGTAGATGACGGTGTCATCTGCATAGAGTGACGCTGGACTTCACGGTTTGAGATTTACTGCAGAAGGATCTGCCAACCAAATAGGACCTAACAAGCTTCACCATGGAGGGGTTGACTCCAGAAACTATCATCTTGTAGATCAGCCCGTTATGCCAGACTGTGTCAAAGGCATTCTTTAGATCGAAGAAAATTGCTCCTACGGGTACTCGCTTTTCGAGTACCCGATGAATCGTTAGACTTGATTGTTCGATTGCATAACATAAGTTCAAAGTACACCATTCCTTTCTATTCCTACCAAGCCAATAATATCAGAAATCAGCAGCTTTGGATGTTTGAGCTGGTTCATCGCGTTTGCTATACGATCTTTTTTACGGTCAATTCTAACATGAATTTATTTTCGTTACATTTCATACGCAAATCGTTAATGCGTGGTGTCAAGTGATTTTCTGCTAGCTCATGAGGAACCTATAAATCGAGTCTCTTTACCCAATCAAGTTATTTTAAGCGCCTTTCAATGCATTCATGTAAGACGTTATGCTTCTCTGCAATATCGCGTGTTGAGCTATGACGATTTGATTGCTTTGATTTTGTCGTCATTAACTTCAACCGAATGATCAACGATGTCATCTTTGAATGAAACATCACGCGATCGAAATGTAAGGAAACAATTTTATCATTGTCGCGTATTATATAGTGTGTCCTCGCTCAAAAATCAAGGTCGTCAAGATAATTGCGAAAAAATTTTCCGTTGAAGTAAAGTACCATTTCGGTCAATAATATGGCAAAATGTTATTGAAGTTGTTCAGAATATATATATAGTACGTAAACAATGAAATAATAATTGAAAAATTAAGATAAAACAAATTGAATTGTCATGATCTAAGATTAAAATCAAATCTTAAAAGAATCGCTTCAAATCGATTGTGCCGATCATGGAGAAATTCAAATTGAGTAATTGTTATGTATTTCCTTTTTTAAAATAAAATATTTTCTACAAAACTTACATTAATTTTTTTTTTTTTGCAACTTATATAGAATACATATAGAATTTCATATTCTGAACAACTTTTCTCAATAACATTTTTCCATATTATTAACCAAAATGGTACTTTACTTGAACAAAAAACATTTCTCCCTCAACTGTCATAATGCTCTTGATTTTTAAAAAGTAAAAATATGCTTCACACTCTTTTCAGACCAAGTAGGGTGGCATTCCAAAATATTAAAACCAGATTCCATTTTTTAATTCAATTATACCTATACCTAGTGCAGTCAATCCAGGGACAGACTGTATGTTTCTTACTTTACAGAAATAAAGTAAAACATGACGAAATCGTTCGTTGTGCTTTTTCATTTTTTTCATCGATGCCAAGCGATAATCGATTATGTTATTAGGAACAAAAATTAAATTTTGCGTGCTAAGCTTGTTAGTTTACCGACCGAACGAGGTGAGTTTTGTTTTCTATGAACAAAGGATGGAATTTTGAAAAAGTCGCGATCGCAAATTGATTTCGGATTTCATTTAAATTTTATATTTCACGCCCAAGCTTCCGTTTAAAATATTCGCGGTTAATCCAACTTAATAATATTTACGAACTCCTCACAATCATTGAGAAAAACAGAAATAAATCTGTTGAATGACGTCGGAGCCGAACGTTGTGGTATGTAAATTAGCACTACTATTTACTGTAAAATTCAAAATGATTTTAATATCAGTTATCTAGGTGGAATTCGCACTATTTTTAGATGCCAAACATGGGAATTTTAGAAATGCAAGAGATTAGGAGAATGACCTACAAATATCGTGTCAGTAGTCATTATTGACGCGCGTAATTCATAAGAAATTACCTTATTTTAGGCGATGACGGTAACGTAAGTACAGTAATGTTACGTTTTAGGAAATGTTGATCATTATAAAAGAGAAGAAATGCAATCAAATTCAATGAGATCTCGCCGGAAGTGAACCAATCGTGGTTTTCTTATCTTTAAATTAAGAAAGATCCGGTTTAAGGTATACTTATGATTGAATGTTTGCATTCCGCATTGAGACAATCACTGGAAATATTAAATTACATATACATTACCCATAAATTAATTTGCTCTAGCTGTAAATCACGTCAATAACTTTCTCAAACTTGGCAAAATTTCCTGGAATGTCATCATTAAGTGATTAGAAAATGAGCGGAATTAACTAAAGGGCTGTAGGTGATCCAAAAACAATTATTGAGTTATTACGAGGGATGTTCTCCCTTAATTGAGCTTAGAAAAGTGATACACAATATGTTGACAAAATACATTTATTTATAACAGGCTTGTATTTGTCACAAATTTTATGCAATTTGCCAAATAAAAGCCAGTGTGTGAGTGTGATTAATGTAACTCAGATTTTTCCTAGTAAATAATAATAAGATAAGTAATCAGATAGAAACCGTATATTTTGTTTAGAAAGCTTTCATTGATACTTTTACTCACCGAACTTCATCAATTTAAAATTATTTTATTTGTCCCATTGATATCGATATCATAATTAATGTATGTCTATAATAAAAACAAAAAAAAAGTATTCAAGTAGGAAAGAGCGGTTTGTTTTGTTAATGTATTTTCACTTACCGCGCCTTATCAATGTTATCAATTTGAAAATATTTACATGTGTTTTCGGTATCAATATTAACACCAGAGGGCAATACAAATACTGAAAAGTACACCAACTACTTCGACTTATCTAAACCAAGTGAGATGAATGATCTTGAGCGTGTCAAATGCAACCTACAAGGAGAAGTATGGCAATTTTGGGGTTTCCAAACGACACGCTTGGAATCGTTTTAAGGAAATGATTCTCCAAACAATTTATTTATTCGGTTCTGAAGAAGACCATTCATTCGGCTGGAAAGGTGGTGGCGTCGGTTTTTGGGTCCAAAAGGAATTTTGCTAAATAGTTATCTTGAAAAAGGCAAAATTGTTACTGGCCATTATTACATCACACTTTTGAACAAATTGAATTCAGCAAAAACGTCCGGGAAAAAAGTGTTGTTTCACCACGAAAATGCGCCCGCTTATTAAAATGCAATCGTTCAACTCGAAATCCTTTCCCATCCACTGTGTTCACCTAATTGGGCGTCGTCAGACTTCCATCTGTTTCCGAAACTTAAAACATGTCTCGGTGAAAAGAGCTTTTGGTCAAATGAAGAACTGATAAGAGCTGTAAACGATTATTTTGGCAATCTCGGATAAAAGTCACTTTCAGGAGGAAATTGGGAACCTCGGGAAACGTTGGACCAAGTGTGTTGAGTTTAGAGGGGATTATATTGAAAAATAAAATATAATTTGAATCAGTATTATTTTGTTTTCATTGTCATTCCGGAAACTTTTCAATCTACCCTCGTACTGTTTTCGATTCGTTAATTTAGCAATTCATAAATGTAGACTATCTCAATTACTTTACAGGTTTAATGTGCTTTAAGATATGTGGTTAAATAGCAACGTACGTAGACATAATTAAACAATGAATAAGGAATATCGAACTAAAAATAAAAATTTCATTCGCCGGTCAACAATTATATCTACTTAGAATATTCGTACGAAAATATAAAATACAGTTCATTTTGATCTGCATATCAGATTTAAGGGGCGATTCCTTAACCTTCCTATACTCACGCATACGGTCTGTGAGACCGACTTATATAGTATAGATACGTATTCTATATTTTGAGGTGAGTATAGGAAGGTTAATTAAGTATCTCTCCCATATTCCACATAAACAATTTTATTTTTAAGTATCGTTTCAGATAACAATACAATGATCGAAATAAAGTCTTATTGTTATCATTAATCATTAGCTAGCAGCACAAACGATAAGTTGCCTCATATACTTTATACATGTCAGATATATACAGCTCATTTTTTATTAGCCAATAAAATTTTTGTAACATAATAGCAAGGAAGAACAAAAATAAATTTCTGGCTTACAAACTACGTCACTTACGACAAAATTTAAAAAAAAACATTTTGTTACATACTGTTTGACTTGCACATGTATTGTTATTCGTTTTTCTTCATAAAAAAGAAATTAAATCTGCGGCATAAAAACTCAATGAAAACAAAACAGATCTCTTGAATTTTACTAATTGAAAAACTGAGCAACTGCCTATAACCTTAAATGGTCAAATTGTTCCTTACGCCAACACTGTCAAATATCTAGGAATAGACCTAGAAGCACGACTGAGCAGGAAGAAACGATAATAATTAATATAGATGTATAATTCAAAAAATCTACTGGTCAATGGGTAGAAAGTCTGCAATGTCAGTTCATAAACAACAAACTGATGCTTTACTAGTAAGTGTTAAAGCCTGTATGGTTCTACGGCTGCCAACTATGGAGATGTGCCAGCAAAAGCAGTATCAAAATAATTAAAACACATTAAAAATAAAGCACTGAGAAATATATACTCCACGGTCATCTACATCCAGACCTGGAGATAGAAATTGTTACGCACGAAATAAAATTCGTAAAGAAGTATGAAGCACAGTGTCACAACCGTCCCAACCTCGAAGCAATTTAGCTGATTGGTCAGATTGGAATTACAAGAAGTGTCAAACGGTGCAAATCCTTTCAGCTAATGACAGTGTAAGTGCAATTATGTGTAAATAAAAATTCAAGAAACATGCATTTCAGACACAGCGAAAGAAGTTCTTTAAGGGCGGTTTAAAAAATTAGTTTCGATAAGGGTATTCAACTAAATTGAAAAACTACATTGTAATTTTGATGAAAATTTAAATAAAAAATTATCGCCACATTCGTAGAACTTTGGAAACATCCCTCGTAAAATATAGGAATTCTTTTTGTTGATTATATGTAACTGATATTCGTTACGGGGAAGGGACAGGCAAGTTTCGTCTCCTGATTTTTAATTTCAAAATATTTTCCTGTATTATTCCATCTTGTTCCACGTTGTTTGTCGATGAGATGATGGGACACTCACAGAGTGCAAACCTTTTTCACTTGAACATTAATGTGTATGAATGTATAACCTATAAACACATTTGATTTACTAAAACGTGTTCCCTTTCATACACATTTCGCTGAATTTTCCACCTTTCGATTGTTTTCTGGTTGGAAAATACTATACTCAAGCTGTCCATATGCACACCATATTTTACTAGAAAACTTAATTCTAGAACATAAACCTAAGTTCCATTTCATACATCTTTTCGGGAACAAAACCGTGATTAAAATGGTTGACCATACAAGTCGTGTTTTGATGAATTCGAGGATTATTTCGAAATTTGGTTTGATTTCTTTTAGGTATAATATTTATTGAATTTATAACTTAGAATATTGTAACGAAAAATTTATTTATATTATCAGATTATCTATACACACTTCCTATTGTCTACATATGTATTTTATATTGTCATCATTTGTTAGCGATAGTAAGAAAATTAAAAAATATACATTGAATTCATCTGTTTGTGCAACGAAATGCAATAGACATGCAATACTGTAAACTTGGTTGCATATATGTGAAAGTCATGTGGGTTATAGTAACTGCTGAGAATCTATGATGATATCACGTGTGTTAATTACTTAACACGTTGCTATCAAGGCCCATTCTCAAAAGATGCATATTGACGTGTCACATATATCTGCCATCAATCTATAAAGAAGAAAGAAAGAAAGAACATATACAACAGCTGATCCCGAACGTGTTAGAGCCTGAAGTAAAGAAGTATGGCATAATCCACAAGGTGTCCCAATAACCAGAATCTCACTTTTTATGTTTGCTTAAACTAGAAAACTTTCCAAAAATTTAAAGAGACGTAAATAACAATATTCCCATTACATAAGAAACGAGACAAACAACTATGTGAGAACTATAGAAGCATAGCATTATTAAACATGGTTTACAAGATACTACAATAAAGCTTACGAACGAAGATAAATAGTTATATGGCAAATGTGGAAGCTGAGTATCAAGCAGGATTCAGAATTATCGATCAGTAATTACCGTCCTTTATGTACTTTTGGTGGACTTTAGACAAGTACACCACCGAATACATAGAAAAATAATGTATTACTCTATGAAGCAATTAAAGATACACAGTAAGCTGATAAATCGCGTGAGAATAACTTTGCATGAAAGGAAAATCGAAATAATTTAGATAGGAAGAAAGTCCAATGATTTTGAAATAAGGCGAGCACTCCCACGTGGGGATCTGTTGTCAACAACAAGTAATAATAATTTGAACTAAGGTAAGACTGAAGAAAGAATGTAAGCATTTGCTGATGACTTCACAATTCTAGCAAACACAAAGGAAAAACTAGCAAAAGTTGTGAGACGGCGAGTAAAGGAAACGAATCGATTTAGTCTAAGAATAAGCCAGGAAAAAACTAAGTACATATAATATGATAATGAGTGATAAACAACATGATATAGAAAATTAGAAACATATATCTTTGAAAAGGTGAAAAACTTTCCATATTTAAGCGTGAAAAAATAGTTATGAAGCATAAGAAATAGAAACAAGAATAACAAAGTAAAAACAGGAATAAGGGATGTTTAGATCGCTAATGATGTAGAGTTTTGTGTCACGGAGAATTAAGGAAATAATATATAGGACGGTAATTAGAGCCAGAGTCTATGCGTGTGAAACCTAGGTATTGAATAAAGCGGAGGAGGAGAGACTAGAACAATGGGAAAAGAAAGGTACTAAAAACAATATATGGAGGGATCAATACAGAAGAAGGCTGGAGGACAAATAAAGAAACTGAAACACTATAGACATATATCCGACACTGAAAGGCATAAGGATTGACGAGAAGAAGAAGAATAAACACTATACAAGAAGCTAAAGTAACAGCAGTGGCAAAAACCCAACGAATTAGATGGTTGGGACATGTAGAAAGACTGGAAAAACATAGAATGACTGACACGGTGCTGTCTAGGTAGCCAATCGGAAAAAGAAAAAGGGGACACCAATAAAAAGATAGTAAAACAGCGTCCAAGAGGATTTAAAGAAAATAAATATTAATAATTGGAGAGAAAAAGACTGGACAAAGATAGGTGGAGAAGAGTAATATAAGAAGCCTTAGAAAACTTTGTAAATTAAAACTGGATCATGTAGTATTATACGTAAAGAAAAAAATGAAAATAGTTAAAGTATTAGAATGTATAATTCATCTATGCCCAAGGCCTACATAGCCTGCAGAGTAATATTAAATAAATAAATAAATAAATATTTGTTCCAACTTTAATGTTTTCGTGCTTAACGCATTTTGTCATAACAGATAATAATAGGGTATATGATTTGTATTATTATAATTTAATTATATATTTTAACATAAATAATTATTGGTATCATTACCAATTCTGTATAAATTACATTATTTCTGGTATAAAATGATTATTGAAAAATGTTATTTTGAATTCCCGGCAAAACAAGTGCCGATGTTTTCTGTTTCCACGGTTACTTCCAATTAGTCTGACAGTTAGAAAAGACTTTTGACATATTCTAAAGAATCAAGTGAGAACTTAAGTACGTGTTTAACTATTCCAAATTAATATTTCTTTACGAAAATTTGTGTTTTTAACACAACTAACAATGAACTAATGCTTGTAAATAAATTTAGTTACGTTGCCGGACTCGCCGAACATACTCGTAAGGACTCCGGTGTTGGTCGGAGACATTTAAATCATTTGATTTTAATTAAAAGATATAAAATTAATTATATAATTCTTTCGGTGTAAAGCTCAAACTTGCGTATACCCTATCGTTGATCGAGAAATCTGAAAAATCAATAGCCGCTTATCGTGAATTGAGCAGTCGACCCCGAAGCTGCTTAAACATATCGCACGCCATTGATATGTTTCAGAAAGCCAGTAATGTATGTAAATATTCGAGATATATATACCTACACATCGAACATAAAATATTACTTAGAAAATATCTACAAATGGTGTTTACTAGAAGGATTTAACAATAATCATAAATATGTTGGTCACTAAAATTGTAAATGATTAATAGTGCTATCTCTTGTATGTAGTCTTATATTTTATAAAACGTATCTCTCTAAAAGCATATCTTCACCGATTATGTTACATTCATGTATACTTGCTTGCGGTGCATTACTGGGTAGATTTTACTGTATTATCTTGCACTGTTCAACACTGAGAGGGGAATAATTCCTCAAATTCATTATCGTTTGTTTTCCAAATTTGAGAGTTTTCTGTCGTATACCTATTACCTATCTCTACGGATGCGCGTCAATTTGACGCAATCGTAATGCCGTCTAGGTACTTCGATATCTGCAGTGATTCTCAAGGGGTTATCGTCCTTATTTTATTTATTTACGTTGACAAAATCTAATACCGAAAAGAGATAAGCATAAGCAAAACGTGCGAAATTATATATTTCAGCTTCATTCATAGTGCGAACATCTATTAGAGGTTCCAGTTACCCTTAGATCGTGCATTCAAGTACTAAATACTAGCTTACTGTATTTGCGCAAAAATCCGGTTTTACAATGTACAATGACAAATAACCCTTCCTCACTAGAATATGCCTGGAAAAAGTGATGATGACATTTTGAAAAAATGAAATAAAAAATAGTCTGTATAAATGAGGATTGCTCCGACACAACCAGTGAATAGAGTGAAAACTTAGTTGTCAAAGTACCTATTTGAATTTCCAAGTACGGTGCGGTAACGGGATTATCTTTAATTTAATTTAATTTTAACCACAGTTCTCTACAATTGTTTAAACGATAATTATACATGGCATCGCAAAAGCACCGGTACGTCTTGATATTTGTTCAGATAAGATTTTTTTCCAATAAGGTCAAGGCCATTCTTTACGTATTTTTCAACGAGGAATCTAATTGCAACCTTAAATTTGTAGAGTTTCTTTTCCAGATTCTTCAGGTTTCCAGGTCGGTCATCTGCTTTGAATTTGGTTTAATCAGCAGAGTTGCTCACTATCGCCAACGAGCAGTGGCGGCGTTCGAAACAACCTTCAGCATAATTGCAGTTCTCAATAAGATCTGTTGTGTATACATGCACGCGGCCGCAAATACTATTTCGCAGTTCTAGGTTTGTTGCCTACGTCGCGAGAACGATCAATGTTTTATTTTATGTGTGGCTATTTGCGCAAATTGAGTAATTCTATTGATCAGTTTAGCTACAGCAAGCGACTCACGCAAATCAAGCACCTCGACACGTGAAAGGCAAGAGAAATCACGCTAATCAAGCACCCCAAAGGTAACAGATCTTCACTACGTCCATGTCGTTGTTCCTGGCTAATGCTGAAAATCAATGTTCTTCCGAAAAAAGTATGCGTCCTTGAGCTCTCTGATCTCAAAAATGCAGGTTTCAAGTTGTTACAAAAAAATGACCGTCAAATTACCTTGAAGGAAATTGTAAGGGCCTAATTTGAGGGTTAGCATTAGATTCCTTGTTGAAAAACATTTAAACCATAACCATAGCCTTTTTGAAAGAAAATCGTGTAACATTTTATTCTCTATATCTAGCCCGGGAAACAGCGGTTACAGCCTACAATTACGCAATAAGTTAGACAGCATCGCCGAATCCCTACCTAGTCACTACTAGCTCGATGCGGTAGGCGAGTACTTCTGTGTATATGTAGACTGTCGTAACTACGCTGTTTGCCCAGACTATCTACGTCTATTCCGTTCAGAACATATCGCTTCGTGTGGTTTTGGATTCCCCTTGGTTCATCAGGAATGAAAGCCTCCACAATGACTTCCACCAAATTATTTCGGGATTTCATCTGAAGATTGCCATCGTCATCTTCAAGCGATTTCACCAGTAGTAGTATCTTCAGTTTCGTAATGCTTTGAAGATGACGATTAAGTTACAGGTGGTAGATTTTGATACTTTGAACTTTATTAAACGATCTGATAAGCGTTTTAATTTCGTGGGTGACTATGTGTAGAAGTAAAATAAAGCTTTATTTCTAAAACGCGTGCAATAAAAGTGTCATATCTGCAATTGTTTTTTCATGTTCAAACGAATGTTTTCTAATCTCCGTCTCGTGACTTATACTTTTATTACAAATCAATCTCCTTTTATATGGTGCAACAAATTGTACTAGCATACCGATCATTATACTCTATCAAATAGAAATATCTGAGCAATTTGTCGTTTTTTCCAATTCCAGATACAAAATTTCTTATATTTAAACACTTACCATTTTCTTGCGTAGGCGATATCGAATTTAATTGGGAATTTTCAGGAGGGGTCTCTGAAGTTGGTGTTACCGGTCGTTTCGGCGGTTCCACTTTCTCTTTCCTTTGACTTTTCCTTTCCTCCCTGTGATTATTAGCCTCCTTAATTTCTTTACTAGATACTACCATCGATGGTATAGTGGGCGGTGATGTGGGCTCTTTTAATTTAGGTTCCTCCCTATTAACTTTGTATTCCTCTTTCTTTTCACTTAACGGATTAACAGATTCCTTAATTTCTTTCACAACTTGAGAGTCTCTTTGCTTTCGATTTTTCGCGGGACTCTCCCTATTCTGTTTATTAATGGTGACTTCAGCAGTGACAACGTTTGCAGATACTACCGGTGTCATCTCTTTGGCAGCATTCGAATGCGTTGCCCCCGGTACAAATTCTTTCGTGGGTGGCTGAATAAACAAAAGTTATAAGTATATAATTATCGCGAACGTGCTGGAACTTACCTGTAATTTACTAGTTTGCACTAATTCAATCTTATTCGAGATGTGGATGGCTTGAGGAGGGGAGGAAGTGTTTGATTCACCGCTTGCAAATCTATGTGTTGGTCAAGAGAGGGCGACGAAGATTGTTCTAATTCTACGTTCATTTTCTCTTGATTAATCGCCATATTCACTTGTTTGTTAAACGTATTTTGAACTTCTTTATTTGGAATATATTGAGGTTGCGGCGTCTGCCGCGCCGACGACTCTCCAGAGGGCGGATGGGAATCATCAATATAAATTTCATCTAGTTTGTCTCTGCCTAGAAAAAAAAAAAAGGGAATAGATCGTATTACAAATTCAAGTATTTAAAAGTATGGTTTTAGTTAAGGTTGTTCAGGATGTTACTTTTAGGTGACAAGATAAATCCGCTATGCGTCGCTAGCCGTTCAGCTTTACGTTTAATATTTAGAGTACCGCCTAGTCTTTTTCTATTGGTGCAATAAAAGTCGAAAAGGTCCGTTGTTTCCTTACAACCGAACTTCTAAGATGACTAATTATGTATAAATAACTAGTCAATTCGGAACTGTCGTAAAAGAGAACTTTTGAAAAGAATGAACTTTATTTGATGATTTTTATCAATTTTGATTTTACTGGCAATAAGTAATAACGCATAAATGAAGTTCCTTTTTTTTAGTTTTTCTACATTACGACATGTTTCAGGTTGCTAAATAAAGAATTTACCCTCATTTATGCGTTGCTATCTGATTTAGTTCTTTTTAGAAAAAGTCAATAAAACGAAATTTGACGTCCTTGTGGTCAAGCTTACAGACAAACGAGTGAAGGAGGATTTTTTAAATTAAAATTAAAAGATGTATTCGAGAACTGGAACGTACCAATCTCGAAATTTTCTAAGGAAACTCAATTTAACTGCAAATCAGATTTTAAAAACGCCTTTTTTAATGTAATTTTTAAATACTTTTAATTAGGAAAATCTTCATTTCTACGAAAAGTAAAAAATAAGTATTGGACAACCTTGCACTTTATTAGCGGACGTTCCTTTCTAAGAAATTACTATTATTATTGACAAAGTACATTATGGATCGTTCTGATAAAAAGATGTACCAAACGAATATAAGTCTTCTAATCTTTACGACCAAACTAATTGAACTGTATTTAATTAACTACCAAAATAGCGCCCAAAATACTGGAGATACATACTGAGTTACACATGTACAACGGATATTACACATACGCACGTCTGGAGGTGTTAAATAATTATTAATTTACCTGATTCTGGGTCTATAATCGGTATAGCGTTCGCTCTTCTTTTTCTTTGTTGCCCGACTTGTTGTTGAGAAGCCGGTGGTAAAGGTAAAGTCGGAGGTGGAACTTGTTGAATATTTTGGGGAGCCGAGGCCACTACTGGCGGTTGAGCGCCTCTTGGAAGATACTGTGGATAATTTAGATCTGCAATGTAACATTTTAATTAGGTGTTATGCTTTATTGAAATTTATGCACATTAATGATTTTGTATTTGTAATCAAAATTACAAATACGTTTACGTTTTACAGAAAAAAGAAGTTCTAATAAAACAAGAAATACTCTAAACAGTTACGGACACACTACGATTTAGTTATATTGTAAGACGATAATATCAGGGCAACTATAAATTTTAAAGTGTGAAACTCTTCAATATTTAGAAAACACGGAACTGGATGTTAAAAGCAATTCAATTACATCAGTTGTCTATGAGCGATATGTCATGCTCCTAGAAAATTGAGGTAATTTGACAAAAGATTTTGTTGCGTCAAATACTCCAGTATTTAGGACTGTCAGTTCAAGAAATTAATGTCTTTTACTCTTCCTTTTCCTGTCGCACCGTTTTGATGTTTCTGTTTGTTATTAAGCCAAGCTCGCTAGCCTCATGCGCTCTCACATTCTTCAACAAACTCTTCTACCAAGTCCTTGGATTCCTCCCTGCCCATTGCTAGTTTATTCAGTTTATTCCAGATTTCTTTCCGAATCTTAATTTCTCGATGTAGGGAATCCGAACATGCCCTCATCCAAACATTCAGTAATCCGAACAGTGAGAATTCCTAGCCATAATCTGAACAGCGAAGTGATTCCCGATCTATAAATGTGTAGAAATCTCTTGCTTTCGTCTCTTCTAAAAATTGCTCTGGTTACTTTCCACTGTTCATTAGACCGTAGACCGTTACTGAATGACTTCCGATAAAAGAAAAGATTGATATTATTAAGAGTTTAGAGGGTGGTTCTTCCTGGTTCTTCACTTATTGTCATATATTTACTATTCTTTGTAGATACCTTCGTGCTATATTTTTTGCAAGCTTGTATCGTCTTCATAAGTAGTTTTTGTAGTTAATCTTCTGTTATATCATACTGCGTCATCTTCATAACGGATTATATTGAGTTCTGCATCTCGCATTTGATATCATCTCCCATTTCTGACTTCCTTAATTATCTCATCCGTAACAATATTAAATAATAAAGGGCTTAATGCGTCTCCTTGCGTTATTCCTACGTTCGTTTTTATGGTTTCCAGGTCTTGTCCATTCGCTCTAATTGTAAGTGTGTTGTTTCTGTGTTGGGTGTGTCACACCCCCGCCTGTGACACTCGCGGGGTGGATCGAATAACTCAGCGACTAGACTGCCGGTCCCAAGCCCGGAAATAGGAAGCGGGTTGCTGGGTCAGACTAATAAAGTACCCACCGTAAAATAACAATTGTTCATAAAACCAAACACAGCAAAATTCAGCTTTGCGTTAATTCCCCCTTGTTCATGCTTATCTTTACTTCTTCTAAGAAATTTAATTTTCAGAATTTATTTATGAAAACAGGTAATCAGGGACGGAATTACGTGCAAGAATGAAATTAATATCAGTTTTCTGATTTACTTGAAGATATCCAAAATTTTCTAATCCTAATGTAATTTAGAATAATAGATTTAGAATAAATATCTAAACACGTAGAAGAAAATATACTTACAAGTCTGGGTCTGCTGGGGAGTTTGCGGATACGAAATTGTCGTAAACGTTTGACCAGGGTAGTATTGAGGTATTATAGTCGGCCTTTGACCAGTACTACTGTAATAAGGCATGCAGTAGATTGGTTGCACTTGCGTCATAGACTGTAAAAATGGCCCCGACTGTGGTGGAAATACTGGTTGCTGGCTCTGTAACTAATAAAATGATATGTAAATTAATATATCACATAACAAAATAAATTATATTTTCTATATCAGTCTTCGTGAAACTGGTTCGTTAATACGAGAAATGCTAATGGTGGTCGACGAAGACAAAGATGTACAATACAGGTAAAAGAGCAAATTCTAGAGCAGTACACGAAGATCCCTTTGTTAGCACCCGACAGTTAGCTTCAACATTAAATATCCCCAGTAGGTGATGGTGTCAATTATTTAATATCAGAAAAATATCCAAAAATGAATTAATTCAATGCACGGTATTTTTACATTTTATTATATCTTATTTCAAGAGCAAATCATGTAATGTGTCGAATTTAAAACGTAAAATTCACCCATCTGATACTACTAATGAGTAAAATGTTTTGGAAGATTGAAATTCAGAAAATATTACGATACCTACTATTACAGTAGTATGCCCAATGTATGTTTATTTCAAGTGCTTCCTAAAAACAGACAAAGCATGCAGTAGCAATACTACGCTTTAAGATTAAGATTTTCGATTTAGAACCGAACGAAGGATGTCGCTGCGTATAGCTTTTTCGCGAATTTATACACACCCTGTATACTAATAAACATAGTACCATTCCCTTATTGCCTTCAAAACAAGTCATAAATTATGTTGATGAAATATATTTATATTAATAGTGGAGGAAGACCATCAAATAGTGGATCAAAACTTGCTTTGAATATTGAAAATGCAACGGAAGTGCCGATATGTGAAGTACAGTAAAGAATTAAAAGTGCAGGGAGGGTTACCATCATTAAGAACAGTGAAGGAATAACTAAATATTAAATACAATGTATTGTAAATTGAATAATTAGAAGATAAATTAATAATTTTAGCAATCTTGCTGTTTTATTTTGTAAAATACTCAAAAACTACTAAATCATGAGGTAGTACTAATTCGATTCCCAGGTACTGTACTGTACTGCGATTCCAATTTGATTTGCAAATTAGTACCATGCGTGCGATTATCGATTGAAAACTTAATGTCAAATGCTTTCACTACACATCCTATTTCAAGAGGAAAATTTTCCTAAATGTATTTACGAAAGGACCGTTTATAGCTATAGCATGTTCTACCGGGAGTTGTTACAATACGACTTTTGGGAAATCAGATCTCTATTGCCATACCGTAGTTATTAAATACGGTTGCTTACTTTTTCCATTTTAATTTGGGAGTTATTGGGTTATTCGGAAAGTAGTTTCGTTTTTTATGAAAATGAAAGACGATATTCTTATAGTGAATACATTTTTTATTGAATTATATATTGTCCAATCTGGTTCAATACCTTTTGCTATCTTTCTGGTAGTAGCATGATTCCACGCTCATAAATTTTTTGTTCTTTGCTGGCTAAAAACCCATCCTGGTAATTTTTGACCTCCTGATTTGAAGTAAAAGATTTACCGTCTAAAATTTTTTGTAGAGATCGGAGCAAGTAATAATCAGAAGGTGCCATATCTGGACAATATCGTAGGTGTGGCAGTACATCGCATCCAAGCTGTAAAAGCTTTTGGCGAGTTATCAAATTTGTATGAAGTCTCGCATTATCTTGGTGGAACACTACACCTTTTCTATTGATCAATTCTAGCCTTTTCTGTTTAAGTGAATCATTCAATTTGTCCAGCTGATGGCAGTGCGCTTCAGATTGATCGTTGTGTTGTCCGGTAGAAGCAAATTGAAATCCCACCAAACAGACAGTATCACCCTTTTTTATGAATATCGGCTTTCGAAGTGCTTTGAGCCGGTTCCTCTTTTTTACTCTGTGATCTCTTGCGTTTAACATTGTTGTAGACAACCCATTTTTCGTCCCCAGTAATGATGTGCATCAAAAAATGGATCATTTTCTTGCCGTTTGAGAAGCAAATCAAAGACGTCAACGCGGCGACACAAATTTCAATTCCGTAAGAACATGAGGAACCCATATGTCGAGCTTTGAGAACAAACCTTGGCGTTTCGAACGATCATAAACGGTCGAATTCGATAAATTTAATCTCTCAGCTATCTCACGAGTTGTTATTCGCCGGTTTGTATCAATTAAGGCCTTTATTGTGTCTTCATCAGCTTCAACTGGCCTTCTAGAACGTGGTGCATCTTCAACATCTTCACACACCAGTTTTGGCACTGGCGTTCTGTCAATACATCTCCTCCATACACATCGGATAATTCTTTTCTTGCTTGAACAGCATTTTTACCTTTTCGATAGTAAAAAAGTAAAATATGCCGAAAATGATGCTTTTCACTTTCCATATTTGATATGGCATCAGCCAAAAACTACTGCGTAGAATTAACCGCACTTTTTCACAAACAAGCCTTGCTATATCCGCTGTCAAAATATGTAATGACCATGCGGTTTAAGTGTGAAATTGGCTGTGCAAAAATACAATTAAGTGCTCTTTTGGGAAAAAACGAAATTACTTTTCGAACAACCCGATACATCATTATTTTATATCGTATTGATTCATACATTCATTCGAAACTTTCTAGTCAAATGAATATCCTGTTTGAAAGTATTGGGTTAAATGCTAAGTGAAGCCTTATTGGTTTCCCGGGTGAAAGACCGAAAGGAATACCAAAAGACGTCAACTGTAAGAAGGCAATGTGGTGCGTATAGTGGGCCAGAAACGGAATTATCCATTGGGAGATCATTTCAAGCAGCATTTGATGTTGGTAGAATAAATATGAACAGCGCCAACAGCGGTAGATTCTGGACGAAACGGCAATTCAACATCAGAAGCGACGCTTTGTTGGCTCAACTTGATCGCCGTCATGCTACAATCTAGAAAAATCGAAAAACAGACCAAAATTGTCTTCCACCATGATAATGCGCGTTTGCATGTTGAGCTTCGCATCGTCGACTTCATCACCAATAAGGGATGGGGATTGCTTCTTCATCCGCCATTTTCTCCCACAAACGTGCTAACGGACTACCACGTTAATCGCTCGTTGAAAAACTGGTAAGCAAAAAAAAATTATGACGATTTTGATGAGTTGATGGCCAATGTCAAAGTGTGGATTGTCTCCAAGAACTGTGACTTCATTAGCGGTGGTATCGATCGTATGTCAAGCAAGTGAGAAGCAGCAATTGAAATTGAAGTAGAAACCGTTTCTGAATAATCATTTAAATACGTTTTTGTTCTATTTGTGTGTTTCATTGTTATTAATAAACATTATTTAGAAAACGTCGGATAACTATGCACTAACCTAATAGAACGAAAGTAGTATACTACTCGTATCTACACTGGCAACAAAGCCTAAGATAGAAACGGATAGTTTTATGTAATTTATAGAGTGAGAAATCGATAGCTCATAAGTATTGTTACAATTCCCGGTGGAACCCATTATAGAAATTGTGGCTTTGAGCATTTACCGAAATTGGGGAATAAAAATAACTTCAGAAATATGTATGTATTACTATAATTCGTGCTCTTAGATATTAGAAGCAATAACTTCATTAAATTTAAAATATTGTCTACAATGAAATATTTCATGAGATGATTTTATCTAATATGTATATCCTAGTACAATTTACTAATGTTTTACTATGCCTTCTGGCTATTCTGACGACACATTACCTATATTTCACATACGAGGTGTGTTCAAAAAGTGAGGTGACTTTGAATTTCGCGGGATACCTACAGTCAATTTCTTTTTATATTATGTTGGTCCACCCGTCCCAAACATATATTCACAGTTTCAACTATATAGCACTCTTTGTTTGTTTGTTACAGGCATAAAAGTTAGAAGTGTTTGGTTTGCTCGGCGATTTTTTGCTGTCAAAACAAAATGGAATTAAGTGCTCCAAAACACTTGAAATGTTGACAGTGGCACACGGTGAGTCTACTATGAGTAAAAAAATGTTTATAAGTGATACAAGCTCTTCCAAAAAGGCCGAGAAGATGCCAATGTCGAACCTCGGTCTGGATGCACGTCAACAACTGATGAAAACGTTGAAGAAGTGAAGAAAATGGTGTTGGGGAATCGTCGAATCACCATTAGGGGAGTGGCTGATGACGCCGGCATCTCGGTTGGCTCGTGCCATGCAATTGTTTCGGATGTTTTGGGCATGAGACGTGCGTCAGTAAAGTTTGTTCCGAATTTTTGTTGTTAATTTTGAGCAGAAGAACCGTCGCATGAGCATCGCTCAGGAGTTGTTGAATGACGTCAATGATGATCGTGATTTGCTCAAAAGGGTCATTACTGGTGACGAATCATGGGTACATGGTTATGATGTCGAAACCAAAGCCTAACCGTCCCAATGGAAGAGCCCAGAAGAGCCAAGATCGAAAAAGCACGCCAATTCATGTTCATGTTCAATCAAATGTCAAGGCATTCTCACTGTTACTAATTACCGTGGCGTGGTGTACAAGGTCGTACGGTCAATAAGGAGTATTGCTTTGAAGTTATGTGCCGTTTGCGAGAAGCAATACGATAAAAAACGCCCGGAATTGTGAATAAGCAATTCATGCTATTTGCATCACGATAATGCGCCTGTTCACTCATCGTTGCTTATAAGTGATTTTTTACCAAAATCAATACTACAATCATGCCTCGGCAACCATATTCACCGGATTTGACCCCTGGGACTTTGTCCTGTCTCCAAAAACTGAAGAATTTAAGAACGTAACATATATAAGAAGTATTTGTATTTGAGTTTATCCATTATGAGCAGTACAATACGTTACAACTACACCAATATGCTAATGGTAATACGATGATAATTATTAAATTACCAGGAAACAATTTTTATAAATAGCGTAAATGTTCATTGTCGTACAAACATTACTATCGATTTTACGTACCAGCACATATTTTTATATAAATCCACCTCTATACCGACGAGAGAAGAGCATATTTTTTATAATTATATAATATGTCTGATATCAACTAAAAGCACAGCATTGAAAGTAAACTGAATGGCACCGAATGAAAAATATAACGCTACCCATTTAGTCTATGCAAAACTAATTAAATTACGGAGAGAAAGAACAAGGAAGTCGTAAAATAATTTAAACGACGATTTACAATTTAAAAAATATAAAACAGTTTCCAATTGTTAATTATACCGTGATAATTGCGTAATATGAAATTTTGATGAATTTTATTTACTTAATTATATAAAGTGGACCAGTATTTTATACCAACATTTTATAGTTTATTCGCACCTAAACAAGAGTATAGGGCTTATGGGAAATTAATACGGTTTTGCAATGATGCATGCGAGTAAGGACATTTTCACGTGTGACATCAATGATTTCACCTTCATTTTGGCCGCATACATATGTACTATTGTGGCAATAAAAAATCGGACACTTAAGATAATGTAGTTTAAATCTGGCTTTTGCCTTGTTACATGTTACTTCATTTTTAAATCATTATTGACATATGTCATTATATCGCATTTAAGTGCTGCTAAAAAGATGCTAGTAATTACATTACTTGGTAATAGATTTCGAATCTCCAAAAACACTATTCACGTTAAACAGGAATGGCTACATCAAAATTGACATGAACATGGTTTATACTGCTATAAAAACAGTCAAAATAGCCTTTAAGACCGGATTTTTGTTACCGCAATAGTACATAAATGAGTAAGATACGTTTATATAATACGTCTAGTCACAGAAAGAGGGGGAACGATTCCATAAAACCTGTACTATTTCCTAAGGTGCAAACGAACTATAGACCTTGATTGCAATTGTAAAAGATTTTAGTAACTTACCCTGTGGTTCGGTATTCTTTGAGGCTGCGATTGAGGCGGTGGTCTGCCGAAGAAACTTTGGGCTCCACCTCGAACCTGAGGCACAAATGTCTGAAAAAAATGATTACTATAATAGTAATTAAACATTAAGCTTTTGTTATATGTTAAAAAATTGTTTCAGATGTAATCCAAGAATTGCTGCCAAAATTTCGGGAAAACAATTCGTGTGCGGCGAAAACGTATTTAATATAATTTTCATGCATTCCTAATAAACGGGATAAACTACTAGCAAACGGGAATAAAAAGAAATTTTCATGTATTCACGAAGGGTGCGTCGGGAGTTTTAGAAAATTGACTATAATTTCCTCTATTACGTCTATCAACGTAGTTTTTCAATATAATCTCCATTGATCTCCGGTGGTTTATCGGATTCTGCGACCGATCGAGCGAGTCAAACAAAGCTCTGTCCGGTCAGGTTGTACATGGGTGACCGCCGCCGTTATCATTCGGTGAGTTGTGCTGTAGCTTTTCCGCAGTTTTCCAACATTGTAAGGCAAATGGTACATCATATGATCAGTAACACGACTGCCGACGCAAATCGCGTCCAATAATAAATAATAGCGATTTCCCTCGCCCAACAGGTACAGAGTGCTTAGGGCTAGCTGTGAGGTGTCAGTACTAGTAGTAAGCTACACTTATACTGACGCAAAACTAGTTTTTTTAAACCGTCCTCGAAGAACTTTTTCGTGGTCTCTGCAATCCACTTATTTCTAGCAAGTTTTGCCTTATTTAAGCTTTCAAATAGCTCACCCCGCAGTGATTCTTTCAAATTTGGGAACAAATGGATTTACTAGGAGCCGGATCTGGCAAATTTGGCTGAATTCCCAGTGCAATTCGTTTCAAAACATCCTTCGTTCTTCGTGCGGTATCGTTTTGCATTGTCCTGTTGCAATTTCCCACGCCGCTTCTTGCAAAGCGCCTGGCCGCAATGGACAAGATAAAAGGTTAAAATAATATTCTACGTTAATTGTAGTACATCTCGGTAGATAATCCATGGAAATGATCCCCTAGCTATTCCAGAATACATAAAGCAATATTTTTCCAATCGACAGAATTCCATGTGCTTTAAGTGAAGACCCTTCTTCTGGTTTGGGCCATTTTTTCTACTGATTTTAGGTCTCAGGATTAAACTAAGGTAACCATGTTTCAGTAATTATTATCCGTTCCCAAAAATTGGAAGTTGGCGGCATGTATCACACCTGTTGAATTTTTGTTTTGGTCCGAACAGCTTCAGTACCCAGCTGGGCCCAAACGTGGGTGTAGAATCACATGAACCTGACGTGTACCTATTCTTACATTACCGCAAAATTCAGGAATAGTTATTCGCCTATCATCTATCAGTAGATTCTCAACGGCAGCAACGTTTCTTTCATTTTCTCAATACTCGACCGTCCACTGTGCGGATCATCTTCGGCTTTAAAACGATCGACCCTTCGATTCACTGTACTTTTAGATGCTGAAGATTCTCTAAAACACTCCTTACAGACGTTGAACTATTTTTGAAGGTTTTAAATCCTCGTTAAATAAAAAAGAAAATGATAGCTTTTTGTGATTTGGTCGCGTTTTCCATGATTGGAAACACATTGGAACAGCGGTAATGAAATACGTCTGTACCAGTGAAATAGCCGAAGTATACTAAACAATATTGCCCTAACCAATAACGTGACCTACTACATTTTCGCAATTGAACTAGAGCCAAATTCCTAGAACATTCGAAACATCCTGCGTACATAAATCTAAATTATGTGGCTAACGAGTCGTTAATTCAATGTTTTGCCACTTCCAATAATCGATGGAGTGTGGTGTTGTGTGAATGGTGAACAGTGAGCCAACGTTTAGGACTAGCTCGGAGTTAATTGATGTCTTTCAACTAAACTGGGCAAATATGCGATATCGTAAATCGTTGATATCTGATTCATTTCAATGCTAAGAGTAGAATCTACTCCACAATAAATCACACGTTAATTCTTCTCAATCATAACACATCCGGCGATAAGTTATGGTTTTGATTGCAGTTTCACCACAAAAACTGAAAGAGGTGATCCACCCATTCAGTGTTATTAAATTAAACCATTTCTAAAGCCGTAAAACACCACCGCACGGAAGCATTCGGGGTATAATATTATATTTGTCAGATGTTGTTAATTCTGCTTCTGGATACAAACTCTACTAAATGAAATTCTTTTCCAATTCTCAAGGTTCTTCTTAAGAAATGTCAAATTTTCTTTGGGGAAATTTAGGATACCCTGATAACATTCGCAAAATCCGATGCACCTACATACGGAAATACAGAGATTTACCAAGAAACAAGGGGAGATGTGAGTGCCAGAAAAAGGGTGCCCTAAGGAAAAAGTAAACATATGATCAAAATTGAAAGAAACTAATACTTAGAACTGAAAAATTTAATGGTAATCGTAACCTTTAACGAAATTTTATTACAAAACGCGCCTGCAACTTTGCAATAAACTACAGCAAGATATACATAAAGTCTGAGGGCGCACGTGATTAACTATGCGTACGCAACACACCTTCATTCAAAAAAAAATTGAATAGCAATAGTAATGAGATGTTTTAGCGCATAACTTTGAAGGACAAGACAATAGCTTTACGACATGGTCATTATTATTGTGTAGATAAGTGCACGTCGCTTTCCGGATCCTTATTTACGTCATTATATTTCGTACGTCTTAATAAAATTACAGCTTCCTAATAAATTTACGTTCCGCAAGCTCAAATACGTTAAGTGAGTGCCATGGTTAAAAGTATACACCCTTGACCAAATGTTACCGTCAACTAGACTTACTTTAGCCATTATTACATCATGCTTCTACCAGCAGTTTTACTCTTTTAACTATAGTGGTTATCAATTTATGGTGAATATTTAAAGACATTGAACTCCATTCTTTAACTTATTATATTTCCCACGTTTTCAGAAGTTTCCACAAATTCTCAACTTTAGGTATATCTGGGAAAAACAGAAGCTATTCTAAAATGAACGTCAAAGTTTACATAAGCAAACGTTTCATTTTGTCTGAGACGTGACCAGATGTATGATGATAAGAGTATTCATGTAGCGCAATGCTAGTATCTTAGTACAGTCTTTCTAGATAGTTGTAGTACTATTGGCGCAAATTGAGCAACTCTAATCATGATTGAATAAGTACTCTTTTTACATTTTTATGTAACCTAACAGTGGCAGGGGAAATGGTCAACCTTCAGAGAGCTGGCCTTTTCCCTTATACAACAATATTTTTTGCAGAAAATTTGTGTTGCACCCACCGGCAAAAATTAATCATCAACATTATAAAATCAGTAAACATAATTATTTCTGATTATTATCTTAATTCTTTTTCTAAACTAACCCGAATTAAATTATCATCTAATTAATTAAAATAAAAACCTTAAGAAACTAAACAAATTATGAGATGAAAACACTTAGTCGACTCTTTCTCTAATTTTATTGCTAATGACGGATATTATGCGCACCACAATGTTAATTTGACAGTTTAAACAAAGAAACAATTGCCCGAATGTTTATCTTTATAAGGGTCTTGAACGTGGACCAACAGGATTCTGAAGGCCAATTGTTCTCATTCAGCCCAGAACCAGTATTGCCAACACAGGCCAGTTCAAATATGCACTAGAATCGTCATTAGCTCTATGAAACTACTTCGACATTATTAGAGCTAACGGTGCGAACGTGGAAAGTTGTGTATCTCCATATTTTATATTCTTTGTTTATTTTTTGATATAATTTTTTCCACGTTTTTCTTTCTATTTTTGAAGTTCCAAATGGTTGCGTGCACTATAAAACCGCATTCCTTACAATCATTTCGTATGATCTCTCTGAAACACGATGCTACCTAGGGATGCAATGTTGCAATGAGTCATTACAGTTTTGTTACGGTATTATTGATGATTTCAGCATTAATTTCTTTATTTTATGTATGAACAAGTAAACGCAGCTCACAATTATTTCATATTAGCAAAAGGGATCACTGAATAATTACTTTTATTGACCCAAAAAGAATTTATGTAAACAAGCGCGCTTATACATACCTAAATATGTTTAAATATATAACACTGTATGCATATCTGTTCATTATTAAATGTTACATGCATATAAACTAGCAGCTTAAAACATGCAGCATGGTCCCCAAAAGGTTAAAAAGATAAGTATATAATAGATCGAGATGCGCCTGCATGATTACTAAATAAAGTTAATTCGTTCCATGAAAAATTGTATTTTATTGAAAACATGGAAATATAGTATGTTTATTAATTCGGAGGGGTAAACTGAAAAGACGGAATTACAATAGAAATTTTTTGGAGGAGCATTTAAGAGTTTTGTTGTAATAATCGAAAAACAAACAATTTGGAAAAACAATCTAATACCGATTCGACACAAATACGGTTGATGATCTACTGTTACAAAAATATGGCGATCAATTACGCCTATATTTCCCCTATGTGATCTTGTTTTGCGAAGAGCCAATCAAAAAGTTACTTCTTTTAGGTCACATTTTAAATCGCTCTTCCGACTATAGTCGTCAAAACAAATCAGCAATTCTACATTATGACTAAACAAAAATCTGTAACATTATTATACTTACTTAACTTAACCGCTCTCCTTTCTACCGACTAATTTCAGTGTAGGAAAGACTTATTATTAAAGCATTAAATAATGGAAGATCGAAAGTCATAAATCTTTTAATCGTTATACACCGTGTATTTAATTAGGCTTAATGAAATTCGCAGAAATAAAATAATCGACGTCTCAAATTACGTATGCGCGCTTCTGATTCGTTGACATACATCGTCTTCGTTTACTATTATTGGAATGTTTGCTAGCCCTTTTGATTTACTTCTCTCATGTGTTTACCTTCTGTTGTTTGCTTTCTTAGTATAGTCATCAACTAAGTTCTTTGTAAATAAAAACAATTATCTCACAAGCACCAATGAAGTGTTTTGGAGTTGCACTGCTCTCGAATAATTATTTATTTATAGTCAATGAAAAGGATGTTTGGTATTTCTTGTTTTGAAATTGTTATGAACAGTTTCAAAAGCAAAGAGGATGTTTGTAATACTTTATCATTTTCGTTCAATTAACTTCAACAGATTAATAGTCCTCCTAGGAGAAAATCTAGGCAAATCAACTATTCACATTGACCTCTTCAATGTGTAGTCTTTTGTATTCATTAGCTGAATACACACGAATATAAAATATCTGTCTCGCAATCCAATCTTATCGAAATCCTAAAGAACTCGGTATTAACTAGGCGATCTGTCCCTTTACAGATTAAATCCGACAGATACAATGTTAGGAAATGTTTTGGTTTTGTGCTATTTACAAGTGACAAGTGAGTGCTTTGCAGAACTTGAATGGCAAAACTTACAATAGCAATGATGTTCTTGAATTCAACTACCTCGATTGTAGAGCGAAATCTAAAGGTACATATTTAACGAAGAAATTTTTACTTTCTGCAGGATTCCATATCATTATATATGTGTGTAATAATTGAGGTTTGATATCACAGTGGATGACGTGTTATCATTAAGTAGTGTAAACCGATCTCCGACCGTTTCCACTCACGTACAAGGCGCGCCATTAAAATTCGGAGAAGTAAGGGCGTCAGTCCGGTTTACACAACTTAATGATGCACGCCATCCACTCTTTTACCAAACCTTAGCAATAATAGATTTTATACAAGCAAATATAACATCTAGCAAAACATATTTAACTGGAAATTTTGTAAGCTTTTTTGACAAAACTACATAGTTTTATTCAATCTTTTTTAATTCATTTCATAAATATAGTATTTTTAAACAGAAAGAGAATAAAACATGTGATTGTATTGAAAACATTTATATAAAATTTGCTTTGATGTTGAAGGAATGCTTATTTTGTGTGCAAAACATATGCAACCTAACTATTTCTCAGAAGCGTCTTGGTTTTAATATTTTCTCCAATAACCATTGTTTTCGATTACTTCTTCACATCTCTTAGCTATAGAGCTTACTAGGTTTCCAATTATTGACATAGGAATGCTTCCCCATTCAAGTTTTAAAGTAAAGTAAAGTAAATGAAGAAACCCTTTGTCCTCTTACGCGCTGCTTAAAAATACGCCAAATATTCTCTATGGGATTTAAGTCAGATGACTGTGCCGACCAATCAAGTACTGCAATTTTAAACTTCATTCAGCTACTGCTTTACGCACATAGAAGTCGTTATCATGTTGAAAGATTCACGACACAGGCATTTCTCCTTCGGCATACGGCAGCATTGTGGTCTCAAAAATGTCTTGGTATTTGAATCAATCGACAATTCCTTTAATTTGATAGAGAGGACCGCAACTTTGTCCATAAAAACAACATTTTGAACATGAATTATCCCATCCGACCCCAAGAGATTAAATTTGCTTTCATCACCAAAGAAAACTGTTTTCCATTTCGCAACAGATCAATTTCCATATATAGTTTAACCTTAAAATCGGATTTGAGGTTGAAAACTGTACAAATAATTCAGCAGTATAGTTTTTAGACAGTACGTGCTCTTTTGAAGCCCTGTAACCTCTCAAATTTGCTTTTACCGCCCCTCGACGGACAGTACTCGAACTTATTGGTAAATTAAGATCATTTACTACGTCCGATGAGGACATAAATGGATTTCTCGTAATTAAATTAACGATTTTTCTGTCAGTCTTTACATTTGTTTTACGTGGCCGACCTCCAGAATGTATATTTTCAATAGGTAATTTTTTGTGATGTTTTGAAATGACTCTGGAGAATAGATTTATGTATTTTGAGTCTTTCAGAACCTTGTTTTTGCGACGAACCTTCTCGAAAAGCTTGAATAATCGCCAACTTGTATGTATGAACGTTGTACGTGTTCCTTGCCATGTTAAAAACCAGAGAATTTATTTCAAAACTCCCTTAATTATTAAATTTTCGCGCTTTAGAATATCTGGCGAATCAACAAAAGCGCAACTTCGACTAGTTGCATGTGTTTTGCGCAGCTATAAAATTACTCTTTATCAGTTTTGGCGTTTCAACGGTCCTCATTGATGCGGAGGGAATCGTTATTGTATTTTTTCTAATGTTGCCAGACTGAGAACTTAAATGGCATTCAACAGATAGTAAGTAAAACCTTATTATGAAAATAAAAAGAGTTTTATTGAATGGGAAATTTAGTTGCCTATGTTTTGTACAATACTTCAGAGAGGAACAGATATTAGTATTTGTCATTACATGACCAATTTTTATGAATAGAAACATTTTTGGGTTGGGTACATGTAAACTCTCAAAAAATGAGTACGTATTTGCATTCTATTTGACGTCATAAAAGCGATAAAACGGGAAAGTGTCCGGTTCTTAGTGCGATCGGTTACACAAATTATATTGGTTTGATATTTCTTCAAGCACACATCTTATCATTAAAATTATTGTAAACAGTATACAATAATATTTAGCGATTAGTTTATAAACAAAATTATATCGATGTTTACATATGGAATAAAAAGACAATTTGGTGTTCAACCAATGTTAGGTGTAATTATGTTCAATATTAAATATTTTAATTTTTTAAATTTATTTTCATCTATTTCGTTTGCTTGTGGTTGCCATCGCGTTATGGTCTGCCGGTGTTGTTGCTTTTTGTTCGTCCGGGTCGCTATTTATTCGAATAAGATTATAATTCACGGTTGTAGGGTTCAATTTCAGTAAGTTAACAATTACGATTACGATTACTTTTACCGATGTTGTGGCATGCCATTATTTGAGCAGCGATAATTCCTTTCTTGCCGACGTTACTCGCTGTTTTAAAATATTGCGCAAACTCTTAACTATTCACGGCTTGCAATACGAAAGCTGAATGCAAACTAAATTTTTCATTATATCGAGATACGCGTGCCGCCTATTATCACACCCACACAAACGAGGACGACAATAATGTAATTTTTTTGGATCTTGTGGAAGATGAAATTTAAGAGAATATCAACATTTAATAATGATAATCGTTCATTTGTGCTACTGACTAAACAAATAATATAGATAGTGATTGATCAGCTAAGTCTTTGTAAGGTGTTAAATATTCGACAGGATCTATTCAATTAACAGAATGATCATGTGATTGAGGATAGTTTGTTAGCTTTTGTGCACTTCCTAAATTCAACGTGCTACATTCTAGAATTCAATTGTAAACCTGATTTATGTCGACCTCAAATTCAGGTCTTTTCCACTCTCCTACTCTCATTTATTTTCAACACAAATGATAATTTTTAAAATTAATTTGACAAATGTGCGCATTAGGTGAAATGGGCGAAGTTCAAGCAAACCGGTCCTGTTTTAAATTATATCGCATTGCATCATTAAAGGCTTATCATAAACACATTCGATGGTGATGATGAGTCACGGACTCTGCAATTGCTCGTACTGTAATATCGTGAGGAATATAGCTATTAAATTGCATCTTACAAAGTGTTTGTTCCATCAACACATTTTTCGAATTCAAAATAAAATCATGTTTGCATAAACAGAAAGTGTAAATAAACTTTTCGCTAGTCATCTCTTGAGACGAGTCTAATATAATAATTTTGGAATTTCCTACATATTTAGTTTTAATAACAATCTAAATTTAGCAAATAATGTTCTAAGTATGACACATCTTTATTCTCAATTAATCTAAATCCACAAATCGGTGCAGAAAATGATAGATATTAAATTGACGTATCAGATCATCTATAAATGATTAAATTTTTAAAAGAAATGAATACGGAAATAAAACTACGGAATTCAATAGTAGAGTCTCCAAAAATGTGTCGGATAAACTTCAATATGTATCTGAACCAAAGCGACAATGGATTGCTTTTTCTTTTTTTTTTAGAAAATAGGAACATGCTGCAACTGTGTTTCCAGAAGATCGAGGAACTGTTAATGTCGATTAGTATACAACACGTTGTTTACCGGAAATAGTCCGCAAATCAAAGAAAAATCAACGAAATCGTCGAATTCTTATCGCGACAATGCAAGGTCTTACACAGCCGCTCAAACAATCGACGTAACTGCACGCACTAAACTTCGAATTAATCATTGGACATATATTCTCATTTATCTAACGAACTTTTTGTTCATCATCAAAAAGAAAATGGTTTTCATCGCCAGAATAGGTCTTGAAAACATGTGGTTTTGACGTATGAACTTCAGAGAAGAAGAAATCAATGTTACGAAAATTGGATCCAGCTAATGGAAAAGCGTATAAATATTAATAGACATTATTTTGGAAAACAATAAACTTGCTTAATTATATCAATTTGTGTTATTTCTTGCTTCAAATTCTTCTTAGTTTGATACTTAATTTCTTGGTAATTTTTTAAAGTACCCACTTCTCATCGCAAATTAACAACCGATCAACAAAACGTTCAATGTCATTGCATGCCAGATTTTCCGGAGAAATTTGAAGATGGCTGAATTCATCATTTGACAATTCATGTGGGACCCATTTTCCTAACTTCCACGTCTTTCCTAGTTGGTGAAGGTGCAAGCGTATGGTATCATCAGTCACATTGAACGTTTTTGCAAGATCTAAGCACGTTGTATTGGAATTTGCCTCCACAGCAAAGTCGTCGTTATTAAAGATCTTGGGTTTTCCAGAGCGTGCCTCATCGGTCAAGTTAAAATCTCCCGAAGAAAACATCTTTTGAACCACTTCTACGCCGTTAGACCACCCACAGCAATATTTCCGAAAGCGGTACATATTCTTCGCGTTGCCTCAGCTGTTATCGTGTCGAGTTTGTACTCGTAGAATGAAAAGCCTTGAATTAAAGTATTTTTCGTTTCCATTTTAAATTATTATAAAATAGCGATCGAATTGGCGTTAATTTGTATGTATCAAATAAAACAGATTCATATTGAAAAAGATAACACTCTATAAACATATGTTATCAACATCAATAGCTTAAACAAATCCATGGCAATCTATATTAAATAAACCCGCACACACTTGTTTGGTTACCTGATATTTGTGAAACCGCTAATTTATAAATAATATATACAGCCTAACCTCCCTAAGTTGGCACTCACATAATTCGAATTTCTTTCCCTTATGTCACATTCATCAGTTGACTGTAGCACCAGCATGCAACTTTAATAAGTCTACCTAACTCCCCCTAAGGCGAACAATTTTATGTGGCAGATAAAAGTTCGACCTAGAGAGGTATTACAGTATATTGATATTCCATTATTGATATGTTCACATAATCATTACGGAAGAAATACTAAATTATAACAACCAAAGTTTTAATTCACAGAGTCTGGATGACACTTTACAAAACAATCTAATTAACTAGCGTTAGTTGGTCAACTGCAAGGAAGCTGTGCAGTAGCTTCCTAAGTAAGCATAAATTACATACGCCAATAATCACGTAATTAAGCTTTATTTATCCCTCATATTTACTCATTCCCACCGTGATTATTAGCATATGCAATTTGCGCTTATTTGGTAAGTTATTGCACAGCTACATTGCAGCTACCCAATTAAAACACTTATAATTAATTTGGTTGTGTTGTAGAGATTCTATGAATTAATATTATCGTACTGGTAAATATTTTCCTATGTATTTGTCGCGTTTGCCATGTGACCGGGTATGCCAATATCTCTTCTGTTCGGCAGATTGGGAAACATTTTTTGGTCAAATCCCTTTCCACGAATGATCCTCATATCATTTGGTGACTTGTGCTTTAGTAATCGCGGACTAAACTGGGCAAATCTGCGGTATGAAGAGTCATCTGTCATTTGTCCTCTGTAACATAATATTACATAGTGAAAAGGACAGATAACTCATATCGCGTGTATTTGTCCAGTCTACTGACGATTCAAAATAAGAACGAAACTAGTCTGCGGTTGCGGTTCGCGATTAATAAAACATCAATCCCCTCACGATCATTCGCATATCCATAATTTATCCTTACTTAGTAAGCTATTGCACAGCTACCTTGTAGCTGCCCGACTAACGCACCTAATTAATTAGATCGTTTTGTAAAGCGTCATCCAGATTCTATTAATTACGGCACAAACCCGACACAAATATGAACGAGATTAGCTTAGAATGAAACTAACATTTACCAAATTGACTGGTTGTGACATCTGCGACACTTTCAAATCACTCGGCGGAGTAGATGATTGATTCGGCGGCCCAGTTGGTGCCATAGCTCTTATTCCCGGCCCTTGATTACCCGTTTGATTCGGTTGTGGCGGTGCATACGGCTGTTGTTGACTTACGTGGAACGCCGCATCTGGCCCTATAAAAAGCAAGTAATAAATTAAAGAGTCCATAAAACCGGAGCTAAAAGTATTAACTACTTAGAGTATATAAAAACCAGTAAATCACATTTTCGTACTGATATAATTGCAATTAAATCAATATTAACTTTAAATCCATTATTGGATTGATGTAAGATGTAAGATGATTTATAGGTGTTCAAGATATTAAGTTGAGTCACACAAATTGGGAATGATTACAGCAATGACTAGACTAGTTTAAAATAAGCAAATAAAACTTGAACGTGGTTATAAAAACTTATGACTTTAAGGGCAAATTTTTCAACGTACGGAACTAATTCGCGAGATTCGAAATATACGTCTCGTTGGCATTCGTTAGATAACTGATTTTACCTACAAGCTTAGAAATGAAACAATGAATTTAAAACGAGTGATAAGATAAGTATGTATTATGTTACTGTAGCCAAGATAAATATGTATCATATATTTGTGGGATTCCCAGACGCTAGTCTGTATTGCATTTGCATGTGCTTATTATGGTAGTCTAAATTAAAAATACAACGGAGACGCAAATAAACTGAGAATTTCGATTCGAAAAGTGAAGGATCTCAAAGAGGTGATATACAACACATGATTTTTGAATAGATATTTAGTACAGTATGCCCAAATTGAAGACCCTATGACTATATCTACGCCACAAAATCTGAATGATGATAATATTGATAATGTCAAATCGCACTTGATTCAATTTTATGCCGATAGAAACAAGTTTTATGGACGTGGAATTATGGTAATTGCCTGGAAGATGGAAAAATGTTATTTTCTAAAGATACAATACTAAATAAGTGTAAGTATTAGGTCACAAATAATTAGATACATTTATTCACAATTTATTATAGAACAGCCAAAGCAAAATGTATTCTCTAATTCAAACTATTAGAATAGTCTTTCCCTTACTTTACAGCCAGATCAAGAGATTGGCCGCCAACAACAATAAAGAGACTTTTAAGTGAGTGCGAGGCTAGGGGGCTAACAAAAGCAATAACATCGATAGCCTTGCAAACGAAGAATTTATGACTTCTGTGGATCTGAACGTAGACTTTTTGTGAGATAAGGAAACGTTACGTTGTGGGACACTTTTGAGAATGGAACGAAGAGCAAAAACATACTCAACACAGACAACCAGATTAAGACAAAAAAAAGTAAAAATTACTTTTCGGTCGATAGATAAAGTCAGTAACGGATTTTCGATGATAATTACCGGTATTTTTATCGGTTGGGTTACTATTTCAAGATTCTGAGACAAACTGATCTTGCTTTAAGCCAATGCGAAATATCCTACGTGAATATCCTGTGAGTTAAATATCTGGAAAAGGCGATTGCTAAGCCTGCTAACGTGGATAGTTTCCTTTCTGAATAGCTTATGGAATTTTATTTAGACATTATATGCTTTATAAATAAAGGTTTATATCAGGAGAGGATACATCCTTCAATGTTAGAGTCATAACGATAGACATATATAACCAATTTTCTTTTTCCTGTAAATTAGTAACGGTTCTTTTTTTCGGAGTTTGTCCTTGTCACTTTTTGTCTAAACAAGAATCACTTCTTCCTGTCTATCTCACTTATACTGTGAAACTCGCCGTTAAGAACTAGTATCTAGCGTTTCAATATTGCCGCATAATTAAAGCGTGCAAATAAAATCGCACATAACCTGCATGGGACATGATTTACGGAAAAAGAAAGTGCGCGCGATGTAACACTTCATATCTAATCACTCTGAAATTTATCTTGACTTCTCTATTTGCCCAAGGGGCTAATCTCACCTTCCCAAGTATATTTCGAAATAGGAGGCAGAAAGAATATATATATTTTACGTAATTTTTAAGACATTTAGACAAATTCTAAAGCCGTTGATTTGCACAAGCGTCGTATCAATAGAAAGAAAAATGAACAAATAAACGGTGGATAAAACAAACAGTTACTGAGATAGTCTTTATCAAAAATATCTGCAAATTATCTAAAATACGTGACATTGTTAAATACAGTCCCTGACTAAATTACTTGGAACACTCAATAACAATATAGTTTTTAATAAAATAAAAACTACATACGTCGTATTTTTTATTTATAAAAAATATTCTAATAATTTAAGATTTACCGCAATATTAAATAAATCGTTCATATTTGGTCCATAACCCACGTTTCTTTTTATAACGTCGTTGATTCTGCGAGGGATACTATTAACGGAAGATATAATTGTTGCTCTTCGGTACAACCCTTATCCTATTTATTAATATTTGCCTCTTGGGCTTCTCTCTTTCGTATACCTTGCCCTTAAGCCGACTACAACGTTTTCTTGGGTGTATTTCCGGACCAATTTAAACGAATTTCGAAGAAGCTCATAACTCTTTCTGCTACCCAGTCTAAAGTATTATCCTGTATAAATATGTGTCCTATTGGTGTATGCAACGTCCTGGATTACCCCTTTGCAGTCGAATGTTTAGGTGGACTCGACATTTATATCTCTTCTTCTTCTTTCTCATTATCCTTTTGCCCGTCTAGGGTGTCGGATAACATTTATAACTCAATAAATATAAATAAATGACGGACCAATATGCAACATCATATTGTTTTAGGCGCAAGACATTGAAATAGAGGAAATAATTTTTGGAGCTTTGAAACAAGTATAGGACATTTCACACTGTTTATACAAAGAATTATGCAATGAGATAGAACAGAAAACCTATGACCCACAAGAATCGAAAAATTTGGGGAGGAAGACGAGAAACACATTACATTACTTAATTATAAACATTAAATTATAAAATAAATGTTCAAAAAGAGTTCACAATAATGAAACATCTTTCTGAAACCTGTTTTATATCTAACCCTGAAAACGCAATTATTAATAAAATCGCTGAAAATGACTCCAACTTGCTGGAACGGTTTTTTAAAAACCTGTCGACCGCAAAGGGTTAACCTTCCTATACTCACGCATACGGTCTGTGAGACCGACTTATATAGTATAGTATACGTCTTTCATTTTGACGTGAGTATAGAAAGGTTAAACAATGACAATAACACGGTTTTTACATTTACGTATTGTTCTTGGCACATCATATCTTCTACAAAATATAAAAGGATCCGTCTAAGCTAATTATGCTCCAAACTACTATCTGCGATACGTGTTTTGCAATACGAAGAACGATGAGACGTTCACCACGACGTTCATCTGCGAACAAATTGCAATCGTTGCTCTAATATACAGAGCGAACTTTCGTGCCTAAAGAAAACCTGTTAAACGATGCAAATCTTAAGTTAATAATACTCGTTCTATTCAGTAATGCATCTTTTTCCAATTTTCGCTTGAGAAATGTTGATACACTCTTCCAAAATAAATCGTGGACATTTCGTTTTTGCCGTTAAATGCGGCGTTTTAACAGGTTTTCGGTCTATAAGGCGATTTTCGTACAGTTGACATACGTATCTGTATACCCTCTTCTTCTAAAGTCTATGTAGTTCTTTTACTGTAGCAAAACTATTACTTACAGCATGGCAAACATTTTCGCGCTCAGATCACCGCGAGGTTTTTCTTTTACGACCACATTTTTTCCGCCTTTGTGTAGAGACGCTAGACCTTCATTCAATTTTTGCAATAAATGGGATACAGAACTAGCAGCTACTTTCTATAATTTTGCAATTTCTAGTTGTAAATGCCTGCCCGACTCTAAAAGAATTTCAGCTATTTCTGATGAGGGCGATGAGATATACTTTTGTATGAATCGCAGGAATTTCTCTAGGATTTTGAAAAGAATCCTATCTCTACCGAAACGATAGATTCCCAAATCTTGGAATTACAAACTTGATTCATATTTATGTATTGCTGGTAGTCCTAACTACACATTTTTATGACGTGAATTAATCTCAACCTAAATCAAGTTAATGTGTATGCATGTAACTCGTTCCTTGAAGACCATGTAGAAAGAGATGATATTATAATGGTTCTAATTTTCCCAGGTTTAACCTTTCTTTATTGTAATGACATTTTGATAGAGGGATTTTCTGGAAGTGTAATATTCAATACAAAATAAATTATGTTAGGTGGTATAAGTACAGTAACTACGTTGGAAACTGTAATCTAAATATTGAATTATTATACATAAGTTACAAGGTCGCTAATGAACGTGTGAAATTAGTAAGGCTATTGCTTAACGATACAGGAAGGAATTTATAAATCTTTCGAAATCTCAACAGTAGAAAGAGAAATATCTATAAACATATACGCATGGAACGAAAGTTTTAACAGAAAATATTTCAATTTATCTAACAGCAACGCGAAAACGTAAAAATTTCGCCGGGATATAATGCAACGCTGTGATTTTAATAACCTGATAACATAATGACTGAACTTTGATAACGACATTTTAAATCGAAAAACTATTACAATAAGAGATAAGTATAGGTCAAGAAAACACACATCCACTTAACATTTTTTAATGCAGTTTCAATGCAACGCAAATAAAAAAAAATCCTTTGATGATTGTGTAATTTTTGCTTGGCCTCGGTTGGGGCACTGATTTCCAAATGGTGGGTTCATAACCTATTCCTAGGGGGTCCGCAACAATCGTAAAAATTTAACAAAACATTACAATTAATATATGTAATATGAAAAATTATATATGTTCAAATTTACTGCACCAAATTTTCAGGTGTGTAGGTTTTCATAACATAAACCATTAATGCGATGGAGGGGTGCTAGTTTCCAATCTTTAGAACAATAAAGAAATTGGAGGGGTGAGTGTCCTCCAATCGTAAACAGCTTCTTAGGGTGTCTTGACTACTAGATAATTTGGAACCTCTGGATTGGAAAGAAAAACTAAAACGGAAATCTTCGTTACATTTTGCTTTATTACTTACACAAACGAAAAAACGTTATGTACTGCGTATTTTGCTAAATTTCGTTCAAAGACAGGCGACGTTGAAGTTGTTCAGATGACGTTGATGACGATCAAAAAGCAAGAATTATTTCGGGTGGCCATGGCACAACAGGTGAGTCTATAGAGAAGATTGATATATCACGTGTACATGCTTTGAAAAACTTTAAATTAGATGCGTAAACAAGCTCGATTTATGAGTTTCTCTCGAGTTCAAAGAAATTCACCTAGGATACCGCATCAACATCTGCGTTTTGCTCCTTAAATGTAATGAAAACAGATAAAACAAACAAGATGAATAAGTTGAAAACTTGGTAAATCGATTCCACCATGATAATGCAGACAAATAATGCACACACACGTGACCATGGGGTCAATCGGCAAAACTTTCCGGAGCTTGGTCAAAATTTATTGCTACATCCATCATATACTTCTGATCTTGCAGCATAAGATTTTCACAAAACTTCTTAAATGACAGAAATTTCGATAATGCTGATGATGCCAAATTACGTTCGAATCGTTTTTTTGCCGACAAAAATAAATGCTTCATAAACGTACAATTATAGTTCTGCTTGAGATATTGTAAAAATGGCAATATATTATTGATCGAAGTCATTACTTTTCCATGAAACAATCCATAATGACTTAGTTGCTAAATTGTTGTTAATTATAATAAAGACCGTCTTAGATTACTTGCTAGACTTCTAAAATAAAAATGTTTTGAAACAAGACTAACGTTAACTGTTTTGGATTCTTTTTCTTCTCGCTCCACTTCGAGCGTGGAAGTTAACTTTACAAAAGATGGTAATTTAACATAAAACCTTGGAGTACTGGCATTTTGAATAGATAATAATAGATATTGAATATAGGTACCTACAACACGTATTTCAAACCCAGGTATCAAGATCCAAAGTAAATTACAACAACGGTAAAAGGGTCTGAGCGTATTTGCTATTCTAGAAAAAAAACGACCTGCTATTATGAAAGATCTCAAGGACAGTTGGTTACTAACTGACGT
Organism: Chrysina gloriosa; assembly: GCA_038088585.1. Lineage (NCBI taxonomy): Eukaryota > Metazoa > Arthropoda > Insecta > Coleoptera > Scarabaeidae > Chrysina > Chrysina gloriosa. The sequence continues at coordinate 9,356,253 of CM076089.1, read as the reverse complement.
TTTCTTTAAAGCGAAATGATATAATGGAGTGCTTACTATCGACATAAAATAATGCGAAATTGAGAATATTTAAATATTGTTACAAGTAGTTCTAAAATCAGTAAACATTTGAACAGGAGACGAATATAATACGACACGTAAGTAGTAATATTTCGATATCATATTCGAATGGATGTTGTACATAAATATAAACGAGAGGAAAGGAAAAAAATCAAGTTTGGCTGAAAATTCGTCAAACGTTGTTTCTAAGAAACAAATTCGATACCTGTCAATCTTTATTATTTTTTTAAGTTTTCACCAAACTGTACTTCTCGCAGAGAAAGTTTGGTTAACATTTGCACTGAAGTTTATTTAGTTTAAATACAATTTGGTTAATTTTAACTAAACTTCCTTTGTTTAAACAACCCCCAATTCTGCGATCAACATGCAGTAACTACTAGCAGTTATAAATAGTGCTCCAAACAGGAGAGTTAATGAATTTGCTACAATACGTATGTATGTAATTAGTGAAAAAGAATTAAGCTAAATATATAAATTAGAAATTCCTAAACAAATAAGAAAAAAATATAAATCTTTGCTAAGGTATACTTACTTGGTGTAGGCGGTCGTGGTAAATAACTAAATAAAATATTAAGGAAAACAAAAAGAAACAATTATTTATACAAAAATAATCAGCCTCGGGCGAAAAAAATTCAATTAATAACACATAATATAAGCAGTTATATACAGAGAAATCATACATTTCGAACTAAAACTTGGTAGAAACAAAATAAAAATCTATCTACATATAAAAATATTGAAAGTAAAACAATGTTTTCAACATTTTAATTTTCTAAGGAATGTCTATTGTGTATTGGAGAAAGGGGTGTTGAGTTCTGCAGAAAATTAATTGGGCCCGCCAAGCAGCTGTGCAATGGCTTACTAGGAAAGCAGAAAATGCCTAAGCCAATAATCACCACGGAGGGAGAGTCATCTAGATTTTTCTTTGAATTAATATTTTGGTTATAGAAAATATTTTTCTATTTATCTGTAAAAAATATTGACACACCACTAAAAGCAAATATTGGTTTGATAGTTCAAGTTTGTAGTAGAAATTCTAACATAGAAATGCTAAATTGTATGACAAACTATAAAAAATATACTTACTGGAAGTAAGCGGGCGATTTAGAATTCTTTAATTGTGTAAGGAATATTTGAATAGTGTTGGAAGTAAGATCGTGTTTTAGAATGCTAAGAATATTATTAGAAACGGGTTTGGCATTTTGACTGTATCGGAAGTACGGTGAAATCTCTCTTGAGCGGATATCACCGAGATCCTCAAGAGATGTTAAAAAGGGAAGTTAACATATATGGAATTCGCGTAAAGTAAAATGGGGAGCAGCAAAATTATAAGTTCGTTACGGGAAATTTCACTTTATACATCTTTTAGAATCCCCAAGTTTGTGCAGAATACCTAGTTCGATGTTAGTGGAAGATCTATTTCAGAATTGTCAAATTCTGTAGAAAATTATACCGGAAGTAAGTCTGAATCTTCTTCGTATTTCATAAGGAATATTTGAGTGGTATAAGGAGTAAAATTTTGTTTTAGCACTTAAAAGGAATATTTTAGTGGTATTATGGTAGATTCTCGCTTATCCGACATAAACGGACAGGCAGAATATTGGGATAAGCCAAAGCGTCGGATACTAGGAAATAATTAAAAAAACGCGTATTAAACGCCAAAATACGTGATAATTTTAGAAATCAAGCATCTTAACTAAATCAACAGACAAAACAATTTAATGCGCAACGTTCCAAACGCGCAACGTTCCAAACGCGCAACCGATCTGTGCTTTTTTAGGGGTGTCGGATCCGCGAAGGTCGGTTAAACGAGATTGTACTATATAAGCCTATATATTAGAATTTGTTTAATTTTGTTGGGATTGGAAGTAAGTCTCTTTTGAGAAACCTTAATTTTGAAAGGAATATTAGAACGGGCCTGGGGGATGGTGCATTTTAAATTGTTCTGAATTTGCTAAGAGTCCTATTTCAAAAACGATAAATTCAGTATGAAGTATGAAATATGAAATATTTAAATAACCTTCAAAGTAAGTCTGTTTTAATTTGATTCTTATTTGACAACCATTGCAAGCAAGGCTGTGTGCCTTTAGGATATCGATTTTGTTGCAAGTATTTAAATAGTACTGGAAGTCAGATATGGGGAGTTCTTGCGGGCATCCAAGCTTGAGAAGAAGCTGCACTTTTACCTAACCTCAACACGGCGGCAGAAGGGGCGCATAATGCATACTTCAGGAATATTTTAGTAGTATTGGAAGTGCGCTTGTGCTTTTAAATTTTATAAGAAATATCTAATTTTAATATTGGAAGTAAGTGTGTTTTAAGTTGTTTAATTTTTCAAAGGAATATCTGAAAAATACTGGAAGCACTTAAGTCTGGTTTTAGAATATTTAAAACTCGTGGGGAATATTGTTAAAAATTGTTAAAATTCTATGGAAGTATTTAAATTATACTGACGAAAGCATGTGTTTTAGGATGTGTAAAATGTGTAGGAAATATTTGAATAACACAGAAAATGAGTTCGCGTTTTAGAATATTGAACTTTCCTAGGAAAGATTTGAATAGTACCGAGAGTACTATACAAAGTTTGTTTTATAAGATTATAAATTTTGATGGAAAATATTTCAATATTACTGGACAAAATGCACATATGTGTTTCGTGACCTTTTTATACTTATTTTCTAAATATTCTCTACCAGTTTATCAAGCAAATAATAAATTCGGATATAACAGCTATATTTTCAGAACGTTAAAATAACGTTTTCGTATAATCTCAACGTTCTGAAAATATAGCTGTTATATCCGAATTTGCTGTTTGATTCACTTTAAAGTGGTGGAAAGTATTTAAAAGATAAATATTATTTAATATATAAGTCTGTTTTCGAATTTTTAATTTCTGGGGGAATAATCTTGAACATACGTCAGTTTTGTATTTCCCAAATTTTCTAGAACAGGCAATACACTTTAAAATTTTCACATGTAAAATACATGTAACATTACATGTAAAAATTCAGGATAATGCCTTTCAAAAATCATCGCCTAAATCTGAAATATTACGTGTAAAAATTGATCTGTAAGTGCATGGCGATAATACACGGGAAAATTCAAACTTTGACTATAAATTGAAAAATACATGTAATTTATGAATGAGTGTATTTCGAGACTTAAGACATATTTAAATTGCATCGGAAATAATGTGCTTTAGAGTGTTTAACTTTACCAAGGAGTTTTTGAATAATACGGGAAGCAAGTGTGAAACTCAATATTTTTTTTGCTTTACAGGTAATCATTCAAATAAGGTGGAAATAAGCTTCCTTACGGGTTAGAATACACAAAGCACAGTCGATGTAAAACAATTAATTTTTGAAGATGTCATGATACGTTGCGAACAATATATTTAGGAGATCATTCCAAAAAATTTTTAAAAACGAATGTTAGGGGCAATACCGACCCATTTCTATGACCTACATCGCGGTGCACTCGACGCTAGTCCTGCATATAATCTATTGATTTGCTCCACCTACCCCGGTATTTTAATATTTCAACATTTATTGCTTCGCAATGTAAAGCATACATCATCGTTGATTATATTTTATGGAATCTAAAATGGGATTTGGGTAAAACGTGTTTTAATCTCAATCGGAACACCGACCGACGTATGTAGAGTCATGCAGGCAACGATAGTAGTGTTAATAAAAAGAAAAAGTGTCTTCGTGCTTTGCGCTATTTTATGGCAACAAAAAAAATTCTATAAGGATATCTCAAATCGGTAAGAATCGTATACAAGTAAAAAATGCAGATATATGAAGATAACTAACTAGATGATGAAGTGCATAATTTTCTGTTCCCAGAGTAATAAACTTACGTTGAGGCGGCATCATCCTAAAATGTGTAGGTGGCGGGGGCATTATACATAAGCCTTCTTGTTTGACAGGACCATTAGTTACATATCTGGACACCATGCTTGATTCCTTTTATAATTTTACCGTGAATTTAAACGCGACCATTGGATTTTAAATCATTGTGTTTTAACACAATACGGTGTAAAATTAAGAATGCTTTACATGTGCGTTAGTCCTACATAAAATTTCTTTTAAAATTAGAGAATAATATATATTAACTTCGGCATTACTCGTTAAATTACTGATTAACATTTTCGTCTTTGTCAACCACCACACTACACCTTGAAAGCACTAATAGTGTCAGATGATTAATTACTAACTCACTATCATGTAAGAAGTAGCTCACAGAATATTAGAACACTTCGCGGTGATTAGCTTTAATTCTCAGTTCGAAATAAAGAAGCATTTTAACCGAATCAGAACATGCCGAGCACGTCTTGTCGCACCAACGGCAAAATCGATAAGGGCGTTTTACAAATTACACTAATCATACACCACTTTTCACTAAAACCTGTTCGTTTAAATAATATCGGAAGTTTTTAACATTTGACAAATAGTATTAATTTTGTAATTTTAAATGACACGTTCTTAAAAACCAATAACATATAAAGGATAAAAAATATTAATTTAAGGACAACGCCATTGTATCGACTGAAACTATTTGGTTACTCATTTCGCCGCCAGGAACAAGACGCATGCGTATTTACTATACCTCGCCAATCAAATAATTTTTAATTTCGGATTTATATACCAACAAAAAATCGATTTACAATGATAATCAGTCATATTACAAAAACGATAATTGTAACAATATAAGCCGTTTTAGTTTCGCAAACGCCGAAAGTACATGCTGCCGTTCGCTTCGCTGCGTTTGTACTACCGGAGCAAGAAACATTACATCTGACAAAAAATTACATACGCGTGGCAGCAAAATTATCTTATATAATTAAAGAAATATATAATTATCCCGTTCGAATTTCTAAAATAATTTACGGCGACGTTTAAAAAGCCGTCTTATTAATTTTACGCGTGTCAGCAAGTAAATATGTGAGGTGAGTGCCCGATTTATTCACAAAAGTCTTTTTACGCGAAAATATAATAATTAAGTTGCATACCTGTGGATTCTGAAGGATAGATGTTATAATCAATTGCACCATATGGTTCAACAATCACTTTAGCCAAGTAACAATCTCCTCATACAGGTGAATGTGTACTGGCTAATGAAAGTTACCCACCACTTCATCACAGTGCAATAAGGAACTAAATGAACTATATACATTCCAATTCATTAGCTATTAAACAAATTGTATTGAATTGTTGTTGCTCAAAAGAGGGTATATAACTGCTAATATATGTATGTGTACTAAATTAACCATTAACTTTGAATGTACAATATATTAGTGGACAAAACCTTATGACAGCTGATCATTGTCTGACAGATGGGCGTAACATAAAAAATAAGGATACGTGTTTTGAGCAGAATAACGCGCTTGCTGTATCGCTGTTGGTGGCGGTTTTTGATTATTCATTTCGGCCTTCGGGCGCTTCGTCCCTTACAGCAGCCGCCGCGGATCCGGACTTCGTATAATATGCATATGTTTACGATATACGCACCACCACACTTTCACTAACGCGCCTCATGTCTCTTATAACACCTGGAATACTTTCTTTTAATAGTTGATACACTTGTAATTAAAGATTTTAACTTCTAACACGATGATAACCACTTTGAACTCTTCCAAACCAAAGGTTAAGTATGTTCCAAAATGGCGGAATGTTAACCCGAAAACATGTTTTTGTCCCCAATACCCACAATAGTCTGCTGAGATTATTAACCAGAGTTATTGCGACACTCTGTATAAACACTTCTTTGTATAGTTATAATTATGACAGTTCGTAAAAATAGACTACAATTATGAATGAAATAAAATGACACGCGGCTTTCACGTTGCTACTTATGCTCACCTAGTGGACATATTTAGCACTAAATCTTATTATTTGCCATTCAACCAATTATTGCACGAACCACTTCGCTGACAGAGCTCAGACGATCGACTCATTACCCATCTCTCTCTTACTCGTAGAGATAAAATGAGCAACAAGCTAAGAGGGATTATCGCAAATGTCAAATTAAATTCTAACCAAATTCTCCGTCTAATTTCTACATCCTTCCTCCACTTTCATCTCCCGTTTCTAATATGTCGTCTTATGGAAAAGATGAAACCGATAAATTAAGAGAAAATTTACAAAATCAATTAGAAAGACTCGTTGAGCAATTGGAAGATCTCGAAAAATGTCGGTAGGTTTGAAACATTTTCACTTTCTGCGTTATATGTGAACATTTTTCGATTTTTTCTATATACCGCAGCGAAGATTTAGATACAGAGGAATATGAAGAAACAAAACAGGATACCATGGAACAGTTAAAGGAATTAAACAATAGCCTGAATAAACTGATGAGCGGAAATATTTCACTTTCGAGTGCATTGGAATCGATGCAATTGGTAATTTTGAATTTACCACCCCTTGATAATTCTTACCCTGTAGTTGTTATTAGGCAACTCGAGCTGCTATCTCAGAGGCGTTTAAAACTCCAGAAGTAATAAGGTTGTTTGGAAAGAAAGAACCTAAGCAGTTACGTGTGAAGTTAATGGAAGTTGAACAAAGTTTTAAACTAAATAAATTAACTGAAGATGCTCGTGATAGACAAAAGGTTAAAATTCATATTTGTATGCAGCCACCTAAAAATTTGATGGCTGGGACTTCTCAGAACTAGATAGGATCTCTCAATGTCCATTCTTAAGAACCAGCGATATTATGAAGTTGTTACTTAGGTTCAATAAATGGGTGCATGATAAGTTGTGTAAACCGCACTGATACTGACACCCCTTCGAATTTTAATGTCGCGCCTTGCACGTAAGTGGAGACAAGCAATGGACAGACAGAGTCAGTTCGGTTTAAACTACTTAATGATGACTAATCATGCACTTGTTTTTCGAACCTTAGTTATCGTTGCATGTCACATGTTAGGTATTCATTTCTTATTATAGTTAACAAGCGTTCAAATACATTGCGCGCCATGGATAGCGTCATACATCCACCCCTTTATAAGAATGGATATTTAAGCCTCTTATTTAATTCCAAGAATTCTTCATCAAATTTTGAATTGCCAGCATGAGATGTTAAAATATTTTATTTGATTTTAGGCAGAGATATTAACAGCCCTAAGGCAACTGGGGGAGCAACTAACAGCAGCAGATTTACAATTTCTAGAAAAGCATAATGACGTATCTAATGCTTTCAAAAATATTGAATTTGTTGAAGTTGAAGATACATAAATATTATATAATTGTAAGAATTACAATACCTATCTAAGAATCCTCTTATTCTAAGAAAATGTATATATCCAATTTTATGTAATTGTAGCTAAGTGTATAATGAACACAATCAGCTAATACATATGCAATTTTACTTAGGAATACTAGCATTTCGTTGTCTTTTATGAAGACTGATATCAGTAATAGCCATTATTGTTGAGATGGATTGGCAATGTGATTCATGTATTTGACTTGATAAATTCTGATATAAAACATATGAAGTAATCGTTCTCATTTTCTTCACTTTGTGTATGCTCTAGATCAGGGGTCTCCAAACTTTTCAGCCTTGGGGCCATACTGATTACTTCAGTGAGTTTTCTGCGTATTATACATCTCATTAAGCTTTACCTAGCAAGTAAATAAACCCGAGTTATTCTGTTTTTTTATCCAACTTATCACAACAATAAGCTATTAGCTGTCGCGGGCCGTAGTTTGGAGACCCCTGCTCTAGACTCCAGTTTTAATAATTGTGTTTGAGACAACATTGCTTTTAAAATAATACATTCTACTTCAGTGAAAGACGAAAAACGTAAAGGATGACGGTGCGCAACCGGCATTGCTATTTCTGTTGATCTTTACAATTAGACTAATAATGTTTTTTGTCATTATTACAAGCTATGAGGACAGGTAAAATAAAACAAATGGATTCAGAAGAAAATCAAATATAATTAATATTAAAAAAATTCTATATTTACGTCATATAATGTGTACAAAATATCAATTGAACTTATTTCTAATCTATCTTTTACGCCGACAGACTTTTTTATGCTCCGCTTGCCAGTGTTGCTGTTGACAAGTTGGTGAACAATAAGCTGTGTTCCAACAGCAGTGGTATATAGCATCTTGCTCGCAATTATAACACTAAAAATATAAATGGAAAGATTACACATACATACATATATATACAGAGTGAGCAAATTTAAGTGAAGATGGTTGGTAGTAAAATGTCCCTAGATAAAAGAATCTTTGTTTTAATGTTTGCACATGTAATTGTTAATTTATAGAATCTTGATGACTTTCTACAATACGACCAAATTAATTAGCTGGATTAATTCGGCAGCTACAAAGTAGTTGTGCAATAGCTTACTAAGGGTAAGTACAAATAGCATAATGCCGTTGATCACGGAGGAATTTATGCTTTACGAATTTTTTGCTTTATTAATCCATTAATAAATGCTTATGACTCTCGTAAATAGTTTGCATCTGTCACCAAAGTCATTTTCAGTTTTGTTTGCGTTTTAATTTTGACTTTCTATCACATATGTAAGTTTATTGCGAAAGGGTTTGTTTAGAAACATGACCATGACTTGCATCAACAAAAATGGCGGCGTGACGTAAGCACTAATATAGGGCATTAGAGGTTGTGTTTATCATGTGTTTACAATCTGATATCAATGCTTTAGTGTTCCCAACATAATATTTTTGTTCACATGGTTACTACTTGAATTTGCTCTCTATATTATTTTGTAATAAAATGATTACCCATTGCTTCTTTTTAGTTTCTGATATTTGAGTTTGATGAGCTTCGTATAGTTTCTTCAAATGTTCATTATGATCATTTGTTATTCTATCGATCTCTTGTTGCATACAATCCATTGCTGTACTTATTAAAAGCTTTTTGTCCTTTGCTTGCTCCAATTTACGCCTCATCTGCAATATTCATAACATTCGAATCGCAATGTATAATAATAATTGTATAAGCAACTCGACATCACATAATTATTAATTAATCCTGGGTACGTGTTTCGCTAAATTCGGGAAGATCGTGCATCTCGTTGTCAGCGAAATACGTGTTCCGGATGAATCAATAATCGTGTGCTATGGGTTAGAGATGCAATTTAGTGTGAGATAAAAACTTGACTGGCACACGTAATCTTTATCCTTTTTTTTTTTTTTTTTTGTGAGTTGAAGTACCGGATGATTTCACCGATATAATTGCAATTTGTTCAATGTAACGAATTACCTTTTCTACAGCATCACTGTATGGTTGCTCAAGGGGGTGCATTACCTCAGTAGCTTCTTGTGCGGGAAATCCATCATCACTGGTTATACAATATTCTGTAGAACTACTGACTTGGCCGTAACATCCATCATTACTAAAAAGAAAGCAATATTCTTTTACGAGCTAATATGCTTTTTTCATATTTACATACCTTCTACTCAAATTGTAGTTATTAAGAGATAGGAATTCGTCTTCTTCGGCGTCAGAAATTGGTATTATCTCTTGAATAGTTGATTTTGTCGAAGGCTGTTTATTATCAGAATGTACTGAAGTTCTTCTCGATTTGTTAACCGTCTGTTCTAGAATGGGATACACAGAAGTGAATTATGTTATGACTCCAGAAAGTTATAATTTAATTTCCTATTTGTTTCAGCAATAACTTTGAAGATAAATTAATTAATCGGAATTCTCAGGATAAGTGTTATCCAGAATTACTCTTGTTATAGAAATTACCGCAATTAAATTAACGACTTATCCTTGAGTGTACGGGCAATTAAAACGTTGACGGCGGAGAATCCTCAAATCCCCTAGGATGCCGACTTTGCGCCATCAGCGTCATGCCACCTGAACCAATGTTACCTTGTTTACGTTAAGAATACCACGTGGGAACAGACAGAGCTATAAAACTTTAATCTGATTGGCTAATAACGACATAACGGCACTTACCCGAGGAGTCTGTCGTATTTTGATTGTGACTCGATTCAGAACGTCACCTACTGCATTCTTAACACGAAATCAATATAGGATATTTTAGGCGCCGAGACACAAACGTATATTTGTTCAGTAAATGTAGGAGAGGATAGAGAAATGTGGGAACGGGACTTGAAAATATTAGACTTTGTATATCAGTTGTGTATTAGGTGTTAGTTGCTCATGACTCCACTCTAACTTCTAAGTGTGAAAATCTAGGTACAACATTCATAATTTCGATAAGTGATGATACAAATATATCTAAATTATTTGAAAGTAAATTCAACTCTGGCAATTTGATTAACAGGGTTGTTATAAACATTGAATGCCCTATAAAAATTTACAAAAAACACATCATTGCATCTTGTATCTATTAGTACGTACCCTAAACGAAATTAAACTTAGCAATTTTGGGAAATTTATTCTATTGAGTAAACATTTGATTCCTAATTTAAGAGTGGCAATTCTACGTCGGGTAAAGAAAGATTGAAATCCTAGTAGATTCAAACGTTAAACATAATTATATAAGTTTTTGTTAATTTAAGTTTGAATAAAATAAAAAGGTCTTATCTAGCTCTAAGGATTCTGCGCCATCAAGTTTCGAATTCCCGGTAATTAAAATGCGCAAATTTAAAATTTTATGAACTGTTTTAACTTACGTGGCGTTAAAGTTCTCCGTTTTACCGGTTTCTTCTTGATACCGCTTACATTTTTCCTCACCTGCTCTACAGGCTGACTCTCTTGTATATTTGAATTTTGTTCAACGTTTGCCGGTTTCGTAGTTTTAGTATTACTTCGAATTGTAGATGGCGTACGTTTTGGGCTTGTTTCTGTTTCCTTTTTCGCACTTGCGTCGGTATATTTCGCTATCAAATTGGGATTTTTCAAGAGATGTTGATGCAGTTTCAATTCTTCCAATGCTTTATTAAAGGCAGCGCTTTTCTTAATCTAAACGACACCGATAAAGATGAATATTTCAAAACATAGTTATAGTTTACCTCATGATTTTTCAGCTTTGTCTCAATGGGCAGTATATTCTTCTTATTCTTTTGAAGAAGGGATCTCTCATATTTCCCACCGAAGAACCTGACGTCGTAAGTACCAGCAGTCTCTTTGATTATCTGCATTAGACAAATATTTCTGTAGTGATATATTTGGCATATGCGTTATTAAGATATATCACCTTAGCGGGCCAAAACGGATAACCTTTTTGTTTAGCCCAGACCAACTTATGTGGTTTCCGGCATGGTAAACAGAACCATTTGCTGTTTATTTTTCATTGCTATGCTTGTAGCAATCTATGCAGGTCTTAACTTCCGTAACATCATGGCAAGTATCTCTGATCATGAGTTCTGCTGCACCATATTCTTGTGATTCGACTGGTAATAAAAAAATATTTGTAATAACGTAGGGTATTGTAAACTTAAAAACAAACACCAAAAAATAGAGCGCTTATGATTTGACCAAATCTGTATCAACCAGTATACGAGGTATGATTCGAATGTTCTAGGGATTTGGCTCTATACTCTCTTCATTCAACAGAAATAGTTAAGCCACTCCCTACAAAAGCGCGCAATATTTGAATAAAATGTTTCTATTGGTCGTAGTTTCAGTAATGATTCAAATATGTGATTTTTAGAAAAATAATTTTTACTGTCAGAATTTGTATATTCTTTATAGTAAATTTGTTATAAATAAGTACTATTTTTATATTTTTAGAAGAAAAATTTCTACTGTCATATCCTTATTTCAAATTCGTCACGTTTTCACTAATTTGTAGCATGTTAAACTGTCTGCTACGCTTATTGGTATAAATTTATAGGGAGTGGCTTCACTATTTCTATTGGATGAACAGAGTATAGTACAATTGTGTAAATCTGATAGGACGTATTCTTGGTCAGAGACCAGTCTCGTTAACACGTATACGCAGCTATCCGTGCAACATTATTTAGTATACTTTAGCTACTTAACTGATACAGATGTATTTCCATACCGTAAGACGGTTTAAAAAAGTTAGTTTGACGCTAGGATAGGTGTGGTCAATTAAATGGTAATTATATTAAAAACTACATTACAATTCTGATGAATTCAAGTGAATTCAAGAAGTTGCGTTGATTTTTCGGAAGTTATTGAGAAATAGTTGGTTGTCCAAACAATACATTATCAGGGATAAATTGTCGGAAAATTAGTGAAAAATGCAAATTTTATCGTCAATAATTCACAATTTCACGCAGTTTTCATAGTCGCAAGAAACATTAGTCGTTAGAAAGCGAATGAAAAAGATAAAATCTAACAAACACTTACTTCCATGAAATATTGCTACGTTATGTTGAATTGTAATAACATCAGCCATAAATTCAATCAACTTGGTGTATTCCTTTGATTGGAGTTTTAATTCCATAACATTCATATCCATGTGCTGATAAAATAATTGTGCTGCTCTCCAACTTAGATCTGCATCGTCGTTCCATTCATACTTTTGTCCCGGGGCCATTGTGTGCGTTAAGTTGGAAGGTAGCTAAAAATTATACACATGAAATTTTACCTATCATTACAGTGTAATGTTGACTGTAACTTTTAATCTTTAATTTGTAATTTGCACATTGATCACAACTTTATTCTTCAAAATCGTTTTCTCTCAAAATGAAAATTATAAGGGGGTAGGAGGACGTAGACTTAAATCAAAGGGACGACAGGAGCTGGAAAAGAAATTATTATAAGCAAACCTCATTTTGTTTATTTTTGTCTTTGTGAAGGGAAGGCGAGGAGTAAATGTAAAAGGGACATTACCCCGTCTTGTGTCAATTTGCACCGTATTTAATTACAGCGAAATAATTTTACCCAAGATCTTATCCTGTGTAGTATAAATCCAAGTAAATGGTTTAGTTCTTCACTATCCAATTCGGACTTGTCCTCCACTCTATGTAAGTTACAAATACTGCAGATTGTTTCGTCATATATAAAACCAGTTTGAATCCCATTATCTTCAATGGTAGCGTCAATTTTCATATTATCATCCGAAGAATCATCTATTTTAGAAGTATCTTCACTTTCATCACCTACCACGTTTGAATTGGAAGCAGTTTCGTTAAGAAAGTCATTGGCCGTATTACTGGTATTTCCAATGCTCTCATTTGTAATTGTTGTATTCGGAAGGTAAAACAGTTTCTCAACACTTTGAAATACTATCTGCTTGTGGCGAACGTTCTGTGAACATTCAGCGTGGAACACACGATGACAGTATTTGCAAGGCGTCACATCACCAGCCAAGTGACATTCTATACAATACCAATCTTTTCCATCATCGTACGGCTAAAATAAAACAAGTATGTACAAGCAAAAATATCGAACATCTTAAAAGTGCATCCTACTACCAGCTGATATTTACTTACCGTGGTCAACTCATCTGTGGGCATCCTGTAGTAATCTGAGGGATATTTTTGAGTTTTCGAGTCATATTTACTGAAAAGGAAAAATATATATAGCATTACACAATTTAACGATGAGGAAATTTCAAATTGCTTTTAAATGTACTAAATGACGAGTTTTAGAATCCAGAAATTAAACACACGGGTGTTTCTTTGTTTGTTTGTAATGGCTTAGTAACTTTTACATTCAAACGAGGAAACTGCCCACCAGCCATACCCCATAACCATCAATTGCCCTAGCGGGATGAAGCTAAATAGCTTGGGATGCATCTAGATAGACGCCTGGCATGGAAAAAGAAAATTTTGACAAAATTTTGTACTGCAAAACAACTTTGCAGTACATGAAATATTGACATAGTGGAAAGGTTCCGGTTCAAGGTGATGCTCTGTGGTTTGCCTCAAACAGCATTATTGCACCTGATCTTCAAATCAGACCTGTGAAGTCTGAAATACAAGATTACTCCAGAAACTTATTTAATCAGACTACATTCCCATCCAAATAGACTTGTTTTGAATCTCATGACGCTGCGAAGACTCAAACGTCGTACACCACACGATCTTACTACTAGATTTGGCACCTGGTGCCGAAAATTATTTTAGCATAATCGTAAAAAAAATTCGCCAGACAGCTCTTCCAGATATCGCAAATTTCGCAAGATTCGGAAGATTTTACTGTATCAATCTTCTTATTTCAGTTAGAAAAGGCAGCAATGAGAACATATCGTCTACAAATATATCACAAATAGCAGTTCTGCAATATATTTGAAGTAGTTTAATAGTCGATTTACCAATCAGGTATTATTCAACATTTCATATTCGATCCCTTGGGGATATTGGCATATATACTTACACGATAAGTCCATCTTTTAATGTTTGGCTGATATACAATTCAGCTTGTGTAGTGGAACAATTTGCCTCTGATTGTAAGAATTTTGTAATACTCGGCAAATCTGCTACATGACGTTGATACTTTGCCGATCTAATGCTATCCCAAATATATTGAACGTTATTTGGGTCTGCATGCCTTCGAACTGGCATTTCTAAAAATAAAGATATGCCGATAAATAAAACATTTAATTCAAACTGGCATCTACAAAATGAAGATATGCCGATAAATAAAAATTTACACCAAGATATAACAAATTGATGTATTCTAGCAATGAAGCATAATATTCCCCCATTTTGATTAAACCCATTATTCTGCATAACATATAACAGTATATACCCTCAGTACCTTATCAAATTACAGTTAAGCATAGGGGCTCAGACATACAAATTACTGTTATTTATAATCAAGAAGGAAGCTACGATTCTTCAGTGCTAGGCATCGCTCAAATAAAACCAGTTTATGCAAAAGTTCGCGTTAAAGGGAAATATGAATGATATATACTTAACGATCGGTATTTTGCAACTGTTTGTTAGCGGTACTGTTTCGATATATTTAGTAATACTATACATACAAAAATATCAGTTTCCTAATAAAAGTGTTTCTTTATCTCATGGATTTTCAACTATACTTATGGCGGTTTTCTACTTAATCACATCTACGAAATTACCTGGAGAAGAAATATCGGGTTTGCAACTAGGAAATGTGTCAGTGGCATCTTTGGAAGGTCTCAACTATACATCGAATTTGGAATACACAAATACTTTCGACATCTTAGATGAAAACGATGTGAATATATCTACACCGAAAACTAATGGAGTTGCTGAGGTAATGGTGATAGATCCAGAAAGGGAATATTTCGTGAAATTACTAAATCTACGACCATATTCTACAAGTAATAGGAAATCTAAAGCACTTTCACGTGATATACGGATGACCTGTAAAGAAATGTTATATCTGTATTTACTTCTAGTGTACTCATTTGCACATGGAATGATATATTTGATTGCGTACTCGTTGCTTTATAGAAAAAATGAGAACAGTACTGATAATTTTGGGAATTCCTCAAATGAAATTGGCGATGACCAACATCCAGAAGCATCTTCTAATAACAGCAAAAAATTAAGGATAGTGATGGTCTCTTCTGCGTGGCTTTTCCCTATCACGGCAAGTTCTTTAGTCCTGTTAATGGTGAGCAGTAACAAACTGAATAGGTATGATTTTCCAGAACAGATATTGAATTCGACAAAGATAAATGGTGATAAAATTCTACATACTGCAAATTATACCAATGCATCTCTTGACCAAGAAATTGAGAATGTTCTAGATAAAGTTTATGGTATTATGAAGAATATCAACTTGACTGAGGGGATAACATCGCACATTAATTTCATTAACCTGTTAAATAAGGATATTCAAACGTGTTCTGATGAAGGAATGGTATTGAAGATGTATTTATTTCTATTGTTTATCTTTAGTTACTCCTTAACGATTTCTTATTCAAAAATGCAGTTAGGACACAGTGTGCCTATTCTATCGATAGAACTCCGATTTTTTGCTTTGCAGTTGGCTGGTTGCCTGCTGTATTAGAAATTATTTTTAGGAAATATATCAGTAATACTTCACCTTCTTTAGTTTCTGAATTGGTGTTGTTATTCGGTACTTTTAATCAAATATTAGTAAATATATCAAACACATATACTGCAAGAAAGTTTATTAAAACTCAGAACTTTATAGCACCAAATAAGCAGTAATAATCACTACTGTAATTGTCTCGTCGACTTACTAATATGTATAACTTTATATTTATCTTCACTGTTTAATAAATAAAACTTTTGTAAAAAATAAACAGAAGCCAATAACCATTGGAATCCATTACATACCAATAAATGTCAAACGGGAAGTCAAACGTCATTACGACAGGACAGATCCCTTTATTATCATAGAAGTTCAAAACTAAATTATACACATTTTTCTGTTTTGTTTTGTTTGTGAGGGTTACTGAGTGTCCCATAAGGGCCCTGAGGGTTAAGCAGAAAGTTAAATGTCAGGTAAGTATGCAGAAATTCTTGGCACTTTATACATGCCAAACTAGAATTTAGCAGAATCCGGTAGAATTCCCTCTCCCCAGCAAGAATTTTTAACATGTCTATCATCGCGGCCCACGGTTTCACTTCTTATCCGAGAATAAATTATGTCTGAGACTTTTATTTGTATTTAAAAATCACCGCCCCCGATCGGGTTTGATCCTGCGTTCATACCGTTTAGAGACGGAAATGCAAACCACTATAATACACTAGAATATGTTAATTATGTTGCATGCTGCTACGCGTGTTATTATGCATGCTGCTACGCCTATTGCTACGCATGCTGCTACAACTATTACTATAAATGTTGCCACAGCCATTGCTACGCACGTTACGCATGTTGCTACAGCTACTACTACAGATGTTCGAATACCTTGTTGCTTCGCACGTTATCTCGCAGGTTACATCGCACGTTTTCCCGCATGTAGCTTCGCATATTGTCTCGCATATTACTTCGCATCCCAAACGCTCAAACTATTAACGACAGAAAATCGATCTGGGGGTAATTCCGAAGCAAGAAAACGAGTTCTTCCCAAGACAACAAGATTTTTGCTATATCAACCTTAATATGCTATTTTTTTGTTTACCATCTTATGTTTGCTTTTTTGTAATAATTATTTATGTTTCTTTGTGGTGTACAACAATGTTACACCGAGCTATGGAAGAAATCGCTACCACTGGCCGGGTGTAACATCTTTGTGACACCTACATCCAGGGTTGCATTTGTTATGCAAATTGCAATGGCAAGTTTTGAAATATCGACCCATTTTCTCCATAAGAAAAAGTAAACAAAAAATGCAATGCTTATGCAAAATCGCATCTTTATTAAGATTAGTATTTACATTATTAAATTTTTAGAAACTACTAAAGGACTACTAAAGGAAATTAAAAAAGTGTTTACTGGAGTTACATAGTTCGTGATTCGTAATATATTTTAGTATATTAAATGTAAGTACATACGTTCGCAATGAGCTTGTGTTACTGACAACGTTAGCACAATTTTTGTCATCTTAGAAACATTTTTGTAAGCCTCGCTGTACAAATTATATTCGTGCAAAGTCCCGGGATATAGCAGTAATTACGAAATAAGTTACGCCAGCCTACATGTACACAGAACTACTTGCATACAGCATCGATTTAGTACTAACTAGAATTGGGGGTCGGGAATGTTGTCGTAACTTATTCCGAATCTTGTACACTACCGCCGCTGTTTTCCTTGACTATTCGTGCAATAACTTAAAACAGCATACTAAGCAATTCTTGCATCGATTACATTCACTCATTATTGCCGGTTTCGCCCCATAAATCTTCAAATTATAGTTTGCAACAACATATCTTTCAGACAGATTTTTCTTCCAATATTCCCATTTCTCCACAAAGTTTTCACATTCCGCCAAAAAATCAGATATTACGAAATTAGAATCTAGTTTTTCCATGACTGCTCCTAGAGTTTTAAAATTTTCTGAACGAACATTTTGCACCAAAAAAATCTCATTAAACAGCTCTTGGTTATTCAAAAAGAGGTTCCTAAAAATCTTCCAGCACTCGTTCATATTTATATATTTTTATATATATTTTTAAGTTTCTTTTCCAACTTTGCTATATTGTCTATATCAATTTCTTCTACGGTTTTATTTTTGTTATTTCTCTTTTTCTGATTAGGGTAAATTTAATTGAATATTAATCGCCTACTACTAATATTACTTGTTACAACGACTTTTCCATGTTTACAGAGTACAATAAAGCAATACTAATAATTTGTTTACTCTGGTATTAAGAATAACTGGTACTAAAATGAATAAAAAAAAATTCCTAACGGTTAAAGTTACAGCGTTTATAGAGAGGCCTTTTACAATGATAGGAGATATGTTTTTATTCGTTATTAGTCGTTAGTAAGTGGTCACTTTCATGAGGAATAACGGACGGATTAAATAAATATTTTCAATTAGAAGCGTTCTATCGATCAAGCAAGGCGAAGGAAACATGTGTAATTATTTATTAAAACCAACAATACAAAACAAAGGGTGCATATTTTAATTTAATACATGTTGCATTGATATCAGAAAAGTAACATATTTAATTGCAATGCTACCTCGAACCACCTTTGGAGTAAACATAGGAATTACAATAAGAAATGGCTCGACAACGTATTCTTCTCAGAGTATCCTACGAGATCTTGGGGTATGATATTGTGCTTTTCGCCATCAACGCATGGTCTACACATACAACTCAATGGAGCTTTTATCGATACTTGAAACTATAATAAAAAACGCAATTTTATTAGTTACGGTCATGGATAACGCTTACTTACTTTTCGAAATCGTTTATCGTTAGATGTGGGATTTATGCAATAGATTATTACAGATGCTTCTCTTTCGCCTGACTCCTGGCAGCACATACAAGATCGAATAAGTTGCCAAATTTTGCTTCCAGAAACCTGAAATAATTTGGAATGAAAATTCGTAGATTGACTAAAGCTTCCCCATTGTTTGGTGTTCAAAATTTATCGTTTGAAATATATTTCAAAATCTTGATTCATCTTCCATAGTTAGTACCTGTAAGTATGACGAACAACGACCGGTGCAGCCAAAGGTATGAATCGGTTTTGAAGAGCATCCCTCGTATTTTATTCGTCGGATTGCTGGTGTTAAGCGACATTCATCTGCTGTTAAAGCAGCCCTGGCAAATGTATTATAATATAACGGATCGAAGCATAATCCTTCCAGTATTATTAAAAATATTGATATTTTCCATGATTGAAGTGCAGCTGCAATAATCCAGAAATTAGTATTGAAACCTTAATGGTGATGAATATACGATATTAAATATGTATTTTAATGAATTGTGAGAAGACATAACAGAAAATCAGTATTCACGTAACAGCTTTTTTAGCCCCCCATTCTTTGGCGAAAATTTCGCTTAGCTTTCAGCGAGAAATTTACTGAAAATTATACAATGAAATCAGAACGGAGAAGAACAAAATGCACATCAAGAACTCGCATAAAAGGTGCACGTACAACAAAATTTTGATCGTTAAGATTTATGAAAAATATTAATTTATGGCACCAGTAGTTTTAGGTAATGGATGATTGCAATTACAACTTTGTCTGAATTAGTTTAAGGTATACCTTCTCTTATCGATATTTTCAGCATTCTCTAAAAGCTAATCAGTACTGCTGAAGTTAAAAAAATTACCCCGTTTATAAAGCAAGTTCGGATCTATGTAGTTTTGATTCACTACCTACTATTCCTATATTTAGATTTTATCATCTTATGGTAAAATCTAAATATCTGCGGGGGATTGATCGCATGTGGCGCAACAAGTATGACATTGAAATTATTATCGTGTAAGTTAAATGTGGCACTTATTCTCTAATGTACACATATCGAGCTTTTGTATTTTTAAATAAATAAAATAGAAAAAGTTGTGTACGGCGTTCAGAGAAATATTAACGTGTTATGTATTTATATTTATTTGATACCTATTCATCCTGATTTGAAGAAAATTTGGCTGTTCAGATACCTTCAGAGTATGACAAACAAATTAATTAACAGTAATACAAATAGCTTTACGTACTGAAAAAGTAGTTCACAATTCCGTTTTAACTCCGTTGAATGTGATTTTACATAAACTTTTTCCATCAAGTAATGTTAATTATATTGTTAATTATTTTGTTATGGATTATTTATGAAAATAGGAAATTAAAGTTTCAACCGGTGCTTCCCACACTTCTTTTAGAATGAATTCTTTTCCATAGTTGAATCTGTTGTTTTCTCAACCTTTCCAAATCTGGACATACTTCTACATAATCAGCTACAGTTTAAATGTAAGACTATTGGTCCTCAACCTTCTAAAGTACGAACAATTTCATTTTCGAAAGACACGAGTTTCTCAAGTAATATAAGTCAGCGGTTCGTAAACTTTTCTTTTATTTAAAAAATTATCGTTCACGTCTCTTCGTCAAAATGATTAAACCAGTGACTCACAACTAAGGTTTGACAAGCACGTGGATGATAAGTTGTGTAAACCGGACCCACGCTGTCACTCCTCCGAATTTTAATGTCGTGCCTTGCACGTAAGTAGGAACAAGCGGTGAAGGTGCAGCGTCGGTCCGGCTTACACTACTTAATGATAACTTATCATGTCCTCGTTTGTAGAACCTTACTTATAACTTTCTTCAAGAACGTAGTGTTTTCATAAATTCAAATCAGCGATTCCCAAACTGTCATAATTTTACTATCCGACGGGCGAATCCCAAATAGTTTGGAAACAGAGTTTCTAAGGGTTTTATGTTATATGGTTATATAGTTCTTTATCTGATGCGGGTATTTCAAACATTTTTGAATTTTAAGTCGATTCTTAAATATTTCCTTACCGATATCATTACTGATCATTACTGATCATTACATCATTCGACGTACGAATTTCAGATAGTTTGGCACTGCTAATCAGTGATTTCGAAACTTTTCGCTAACAACATCACCACTGCTTTATCCGATGTGGATATCTTAATTAGTTTAAAACTTTGAACCGGTGATTCCCAAACGTTTTGCTAATAATATTATTTCTTTATCTGATGCGGATATTCCAAACGGTTTTCAAAATCAAGTCAAATCGGTGATTCCCAAACCGTTCTAGTGATTGCACGAACGTATAATTTGGTTCTTCTAACCAGTTATTCCCAAATCATTTACTAAAGATATCACCCTTGTTATCTTATGCGGGAATTTCATATAGTTGGTAGTCTCAAACCAGCGATCCCAAAACAGTATTGTAATAATTTCAAAGCTTCAAACCAGTGATTCCCAAGCGTTTTTAAAAGACTGGGCCTACCATGCCAATATAAGTTTCTCTTTTAGCGTTTATATGTGGCAGCGTACTTCTGCACTTAGGGACTGTTAAATGCCTTTTGTTCTTGCGCTTTTCAGAGATTAAGACGATTTCTTTTCAACTTCTTGTAGAGGTTGTTAGTGATATCCCAAATCCGTTAGCGGGTTCCACAAAGCATCTAAAGCATCTTATTTATATAAGTTGCTTCTAAAGAAAGCTTAAATAATGTCAATTAAATTGTTTATCAATAATAGAGGATATAGGAACCTCTCCGAATGAGGGTTTCTATTGATTAATTTGACACTGTAAGTAGTAGTTCGTTATTTTATTAGGGATTATCGTTTCTATATTTCCTTTGTTTATTTATTCTATTCATTCTTGGTGTTGGTAGGATTTAACAAATGATTGAACTAATTCCAACATTTATTTAGTTTCTCTTTTACTCTGACTATAGTCCTTTTTAATGTCACGACTTGGTGGTCTGTTTGCTTTTCTTCGATTCTAAATCTTTATCTGTTTATATCTTTTGTCGGTTTCCTGAACACGTATTACTCCGTTTCCTTAAGGGATCTTCCTCTGTTTAATGCTATGATTCATCTTTCCAGCTCCTATTTGAAAATATATCCTAATCTGGTCGTTCTTGTCATTTCTTTTCAGGTTCTTCTTACTTATATCACTTGGAATGAAATCTTAAAAAAGATCATTTTGAAAAATGATTGTCAAACGAAATAGTAAGTTGTTTGTTGTCTACAACTCTTTACCAATTTTGGAACTAACTTAAAACTGGTTATAAATGAATTTGCAATAAAACACTAAGGACTTTTACTGAAACAGTACGGGATACGTTGTAATCTTGGAATGAAAATCTCCTAATGTATCGGACACCTATTACAAGACCGTGTTTAACGACAAAATGAATCTACTCAAGAGAATATTGACATTTCACAGACGAGGATTGGAAGAGCGTACATAACTCAATAGAACGATTTCTATTGACTTAATGCCTGCAGCATTTAACAGGTTTTCATTAGTGATCTGAGTATGTTAGAGAGGCAATCGCAATTTGTCCACAGACGATCTAACGAACGTCTCACATAATCCACATTCACATGGTTTGGAGCGTGATTGACACGGGCTTAGCTCTTTATATTTAATAGAAGGTACAATGCGCTAAGAGCAATACATACGGGTAAATGTTCTAAAAAAACTTATATTTACTGCGCCTTAATCCATGACTTCGGATAACGACAAAGACGGCAAAGAAAATTTAAAGCTTATTCGAAGAGCATCAGATACCTCTTTTAAGCTGACCTGGAAATTCATCGAACCTCAACCCCATCGAAAACGTACAAAATCGGCTTCAAACTAAGGTATAAGAAAGAGAGAACCATACGAAGGATATATTACTATATAATATAATGGTGTATGGATAAACAATAGCAACATTAAAACAACAATTACGTCTTCCACTATGAATAGTCTGGGCAAATAGAGGTAATTACGAAACAAGTTACGACAGCCTACATATACACAGAACTACTCGCATACAGCGTATTGACTAGAGAGGGGAGTTGGCGATGCTGCCGTAACCTGAACTAATGAAATTAATGACTTTATAAAAAAACGTAATTCAATGTTAACCATTTACTATTAATAGAAGTCTCATATTATCACAATATTTTTTATAAATAGAAAATATAACACGTGTGTAGTTTTTGTTTTATTATGAAATATTTATCAGATATTGAGTGTTCCAAATAATTTGGTCAGGGACAGTATTTATGTAATCGTCCTCCAAACTGGAAGTTTCAGTATATGTAAGCATTTTTTAAAGGTAGCTTAGTATTAGCTCTTTAATCTCAATTCAAAATACTACGAAAGGTTCTGTGGACGAATGAAGAATTTTACATGAATAAAAAGTGATTTTATTGATTCTTATTAATTTCACAATACAGAAAAAAGCGTTTGCTGGAGCAATTTCGGGTACAAAAGATCAAAGAAGAGGAAAATGGAGATAATAAATATATATTTAGGTACTTTCTATTAAAAGTAGTGAAAGTGAATGAGTGTTTCAGTTTACAGTTACATGCGTGTACATACAGAGAGTCTTAACTTTTAACAAATAATTTACAAAGAAAGGCATGATTGAAAATTTTATTTTCAAATTTGTAATCCACATACATATACAAAAATGTTATATATTTAATTATATACAAAACTATAAATGAAATTGTGTCACATATGTAGGTGTGTAGCATAATCATCCGTTTATTGTGTGGTAGGTTTTAAGAAGTGGTTCGACAATGGTCCTTCATCTGCATATCCCGCAATTTCCTGAGGAATAATTGCACTTTCTTCTATTCCCGTGCAAGGTCTGCACATACAATCCAAAGGAGCCTTCGTCGTTACCTTGAAACAAAAAAATATGCATTGGAAATTCGATAACCCGAAATCGAAGGTACTGAAAAAATCGAATTATCGAAGTTTTCGCATTATTGAAGTTGCGTATGTAACATAGACATTTTTAAATATGTGAAATAACATGAGTATCTAAATGTATCTGATGAATATACATGTTACATCTATTGTTATAAGTAATAAACAAACAATTGTTTACAAGCTAACTACTTAAGACTAAGTCTGACTAATAACTATAAGTCAATTGTTGGAACTTACGTCATTAGGTCTGCTTAGTTGAAAAACTCTTAATATGAAATTAGAGGATTTGAGTGTATGACTGAAGATGGGGATTGTTTTTTTTTTTTTGGAAATTCATACATGCGAGCAGGTAATAAAAGATAAAGCTACTTTCATTTAATAAAAAACCATTATTTAGTTATTTTACTCTATGCAATCGAAAAAATTTATCCCCAGTGGGAGCTTTCCCTCGAGTTATCGCAGTTAATTTACATTAGACAACAGGAAATTCCAAGGGCAACCACAAAAATTCGGGATATCGAAGTTTTCGAATTACCGACGTTCGAGTTATCGAAGTTAATTTACATTACACAACAGGAAATTCCAGGGGCAACGACAAAAATTCGGGATATCGAAGTTTTCGAATTACCGACGTTCGAGTTATCGAAGTTTCACTGTATTGGATACTTAAAGAATATTTAAAACTCCCGCTAATAACCGTATCGTTATCTGTTTTATCGACATAGTGAACTTGAGGTGTAAAATGGCTTGTTTGTAATAGAATGTGATAATTGACAGTTATTCACCTATAATGTGCTAATCTCCAGTAAATGAAGAAGATGGATTATTCTGTGAGTAAAAATAGCGTTTACGATTTCTTATAATGAATATTTATGCGCAATTAAATAGTTTGTGGTGTAATTAGCATTAATTAATTGAACATCAAATTTCTGACCTTTCTGAACTTTTTCTCTCCAGGTTTTGCTTGTGGACAAAAAATTGATACCGAAGCTTCTCTCTCGCCCGATTCTTGACAACACATACATGATCTTTCCATTTGCCAAATTTTACTACCCGACACCTATAAATTCAATGTAACTTTTGCTGTCGAGTACTAAATATAAATCTACAAAAGTTTTACTTGCAAATATGATGCACAACGGCCCATGCATGCGAAACTAGGGATCGGTTTAGGAATGCAACCGGGATATTGTAGAACATGAATGACCGGTGTCAATTGACATTCATCTAACGATCCAACAGCATTTACTTCCATCTTGAAATTCTGATCGGTGCATATTGTGTCCAAAATTATAAATATCACCGCAGTTTTCCATACTAATAATGTTACTGGAAATATTTACTTGTTTTTGTATCGTATCACTTGGTTATTAGAAAGCATACCTGATTTAAATAAGAATTTCAACATGATATAATCACTTGGACGTTCAGAAAACGTGTGATGGGTGGTATGGAACACGTTTCAAATTTATAAAGTTGTGGTGCATGCAGTTTTGATGTTATTTAGGGCTTCGCATGGGTGTAGTGGGGATAAAATTAAGCTCGGGAATGACATGTAAAGCACTAGGGGTTCCCCCATGTGGTCTTGTAAAACCATTTACTCTGCTTCTAATTTTGTGTTTCACCCTAGGAAACTCAGCGTTGCGAAGCTTTCCCTCTTTGTGTGGTAGTGGAAATCTATATATGCTATTAAAGTGTGTTTTAAAAGTTTTAAACAAATTTAATACCGATTGTTCTATTTGTTATTTGTTATTTGGGTTGAGATTGAAACAGATAACAATCATTTGGGTTTATGGGGTATTAAAATTGATTTTGCAATCACCCCTTCCATTGATATACGAGGGTTAGTAAAGTAATGCATAACATAGTGAAAAATACATTTATTTCTAATTTTTTGAGGTATTCCCGTTACAATTATTGCATTACATTGCATTTGTAAAAGCTGCAAAACATTTTTTCCAATCTTTGTGCCTTACTCGTTGTGAATGCTTCTTCAAATCTAAAAGAGCTTGTACACCAGCTTTTTTTTTTTTTTTGGTTATACTCAAAACTTTAAATATATTTAGAATAGATTGTGATTTTCAGGTAAAAGCGTGAATATGGAGTTGTTCCAAGTAATTTGGACAGGGGCGGTTAACAAAAAATCTAGCTTAAGATATCATACAAAATTGAAAAATTATGTGCTTTTAGAGAGACACGGCGAGAAGAGAACATCCTTCGTATTTGAATAAGCATGCAATTCATATTTTAATGTTACATAGTATTTATAAGCCTTATTTTATACTCGAAATTTGAAAATTATCACGTTTGTGTTAATTTTTTATAACAATTTTTGTAGTATACTAAATAGTCGAATACTCTAAAACAGGTTTCACCACTAACAATAAGTAATATAATGATAATTTCGTCGTGACACTGCAAATAAAATTTTATCTTGACATTGCGATAGCTATTGTTAATTTCTCTTTTTACTTTCCAATTTTCATGGCGCTTTATTATAGGTAAGATTCAATGACTAGATTATGTAGGATATATTTAATAGCATATTTCTCTCAAATAATACATAACACAATAGCTTTTCACATATTCATGCTGTCAATTAAACAAATTTTGTAGTTTAGTGTTTCATGATTCCTCCAACAATGGATATGGTACTGGACTAGTTTCTATATATACGATTTTTGCATAACTAATGCAATTTATTTATATTACAAAATTATACAAGGTCAAAGTAAATGAATGAGTGTAAAAGAAAAAAAGAAATTTTTAAATAGGGTAATTGAAGTGTAGTTTTAGAACCACTTGATTATGTATCGTCAAATGGTATTTGAAAAACGCAGCGGTCGTTCGATACAGACATACTATCGGGCATTGAAAGTAAACAGAATACGTCCTATCAAAAGAAACAGTTTACCGTGCTTGACATTATTTTTTAGAATATTTATTGCCTGCCATGATAAAACGAACACGAACCACTTGACCTCGCTCCAGACATGACCCAAATTTTACTACCATTTACGTTTATACGCCTAAAATAATAATATCTTGTTCATCGAATACTTTTAGTGACTCCCCAAATGTTCCTTGTGAAACTTGCGAAACTTCAAAAGTTCATTGCGGCTTTCCTGTGTAGAAATATATTTTCTCTTACAAATATTGTTTTTTTTTAACTTTCTGTTTTCTCCAGATAATACTTATTCCATTTTTGTTGTTCTCATCTTATTGAGTATAAGTACTATGTCTAGCTTGCTTCTTTTGGCATTTATTCAATTCCTACAGTTTTTATTATTAGAAAACGACAAAATTAGTACAGTAACGATCACTCGCGGGAACTGTAAATATATTATTAAAAATATCTTACTGATACACCAAGTTTCGGGAATTTCGAATTGGTGCTTACGCTTTTGAAGGTGGTTTTCATCAGTAGTTTTATTGTATCACAATACGCGATAGTTGTACATTTTCATATATTTTTTTCAGAATTTTAGTGAAGAAATGCCTCGTATCAATGGAGTCATCAAATACACCAAGTAAGGAAAAGAAAATAAGTCCTTTGAAGACCCCTTCTAAACGACAGAAACTCCTAAATTTAGAGAGGGGTGATTTGCTCGAATATTACAAAAGTTTATTGGAGAAAGAAAAGCGTTTAGATAGTGAGACTAAGGCATTAGCAGATAAGAACTTAGATTGCGACTTAAATGCGGAAATGCAAGCTTTACATACTTATAATGACGTAAAGGATTTCACGCAGGTTGTGCTAGGATACATCGCCGATTTCGAGCATTGCACCGTAACTGAACTTCACAAGAAATATAATCTGCCAACTGATTGAATTCGATTGCTACGTCAAATATACTAAGGTATGTTCATTTTTAAAGTACGACTTGAAATCTGTACCTACATGATTTTCATAGCAATACAATAATATATACTATGGGACAAAAACAAAACGAATCAGCCAGTAAAAGTTTACATTTTTGAACCACATTTTGTACAGATGTTCATGGTGTTGCGAATAAGAAACGATAAAAAATTAATAAGAAAACAATAAATTTTTGTGTCGTTTTCTGTCCAACTCCAACAAAAATATTCGTTTTTCTTTTCTTTATTTTGGATGACTACTTCGGTTATTCGACTATAACACTCTATAGTTGTGAATTAGTGTATTAGAATGCACACTTCGAAGACAACCGTATTATGTTGTCAAGGATGGTTCAAACAATCAAAAATTTGGATAATAAAAATTCACCAAAAAATGGAAAAAGAAAGGTGCAAAAAATTAGCAAAGGTTTTACAGTAGCCTCTTTAAAGTAGTAAGTTTTAAAGTACATAGTAGAAAAAAACACACAAAAAACATATACAGGAATCTGTATCGTCATTTGTATCACCATCCTTATCACAGTTTGGATAATTGAACGTTCGAATAAGCGACGCTCTACTGTATGCCCCGATGAGTAGCAGAACGTATTCGTTTACGTAAAGCGGTAACTCATTATAAAATTTTTTCTATAAAGGGTACGAATTTTACAATGAAAATTTAATCATTTATTATTCTCAACACAGTAAACATTTGCACAAGATTTGGTTTCAAAATATATACTCTTACTGGGTGATTTGTTTTCTTTCTTGTCACAGAGTATGTTGTATTCCCGATTAATTGTGCATTAGATGGAAATATCAAAAAGTAACTGAATATCACGCTGGCAAATCTCAGTAATTATCTTTATTATCGATTATCAGGTACGATTAACATTGTACATTCGTCAAACATAACCGCAGAGGTGCATGATTCGAGCTATACCGTAGAGATTTCGGGCTGCTTGCAGACTGGCGTTTTCGTTTGCACCGCCAGCATAGAGGGCGTTCAGTCAAGTTGCGGAAACCATGTAGTATGATGGAAATTCCACACAGAATTGTTCATAGAAGCAATTGAAAAAAGACTTGCGATTTGAAAATAAGGAGAGTGATGAATATCCTGATAAAACTTCGAGAAGATGAGCTTAACAAGAACTAGTTATGTTTAATTTATCTGAGCAAGTGTTTTTTGAGGAAGTAATTTCCAAAAAAGTCCACTTTCATCTGCATTGTAGATTTGATGGGGGCATAACTGCATTTTTGCGATTTTATTTCGACGCGTTTTTTTAAATGACTCAACAGCTGTCTCATTACTTGATCATTTTTCTGCGGTAATTGACAGTTGTCGAATTCCGTACCTGTTTTTTAACATTGAGCCATCTGGAACTGACTTTGAAATTATCATCGTCGTGAGTCCCACGATAAAAGAACTGCTTTTTCGCGCAAAATTTCCCCTGATATTGGCACATCTAGAATCATTTATTGTTGTGTTAAAAAAATTTACATAGTCGATCATCCTTTTACCTCTAGTTCTTTCCTGTAGAAACCAGGTATAAACCGTTTTATTAATTCCGGGATATGCACTTACTTTCAACGTTTTTCGTTTAGGGGACAGTGTAGTGGCTATGGTGCCATACGATAGAATTTTTGCCTTCTTTTTGATGTCGCAAATCGATGTTTTTCCCACGTTGTATTTTTGTGATTATTGTAGAACCCGCCTCTTTTATTGATAAAGTGATGTGTTTCCTTTTAGTAGTCATCTCTGCTTTAAATTGCAAGCAATCTGAAGTTAGCAACAATCAACGGTCTAATGTACAATGAATATTTATGGATCGGGAATCACTTGGCTGTTCGGATTAAGGAGGCGTTGTTCGGATTATGGCTGCGAATTCTCGCTGTTCGAATTATTGGAGGTTCGGAGTAGGGTATGTTCGGATTACAAAGTTTATACTGTATTTACATTGCATGCTTCTTCAACTTCGATGTTCAAACTGGGATCACTGAGCGCAATTTTCCGCCTTTATAATTAATGCTGGATTGGTATAGAACAATTTCCTTCGCCAGAACTCCGACGAAGTCGGGCAAAACAACCGGAAACATCATTCTGAATGATGATAATGCCAGCTCTGACACAGCACAAGAAACAATTGATTATTTGGAGGAGAAAAACATCGAATTGATGTCTCATTGCCCGTATTCACACTGATTTATCGCCTAATGATGTCTTTCTGTTCCTGAATATCAAAGAAAAAAGTGTGGTCGGCAATTTTAGAACCTCCAGAACCTGTCGACGTTTTCGAAAACCATGTTTTTGAGATAACTACTTCGGAGTGGAAAACATGTTTTGAAAATTGGTTTGAACGCATGGTAAAGTGTACGAGGTATGACTTCAAAAATTGCTTGGTGCTTTAGAAACAGCGCTGGTCAAAGTGTGTGACTTCAGAAAGAGACTACTTTGAAGGAGATTAAATAATATACCTATAAGTGTTATATTTTTCTTTTAATAAACCCAATCCGGATACATTTTGATCACACCCCGTATAAATCTTAAAGACGAATATTTTGAAAAACAACAAAATAGTTTGTTAAAAAACACAAAAACACAAACACAACTGAAAAGGCGCCCTTGTACAATCGTGTGGAAGCAAAGCTACGAAACTTTAAACATTATGCTGTGAAGGTCATGTTTCTTCGTGGGGCGTTGGTGCCTTACCATTACTACTGTTATTTACTGGATGTGGTGAGGTAAAGTTTGTTTCTTCAGGGCGCATTACTTCGTATCCGCCATGAACTAAATTTGGTGTTCGGTATACGTTACCATGGCAACCGACTAGCGAAAGTCGGTGAAGTACATAGAGGGCGTTGTCTCCTCTAAGGAAACAAACTCTAATTCTGGAGAAACAACTTAAAGTTTTACGCTTACACATTCGTCAGACGCATTCATGGGAGAGGTGGTACCTTGCACAAATAGGGTTGAACATGCCCACTTTGGCTTGGGTTTACAAGAGAATTTCTCCACTTTGTCTAAATAGGAAGTGACGATCCCTATATATGTAATTTATTTGTATTTATCATTTGGTAATTTCGAAATATATCAACAATATTGAATTATACCTTTGACTATTGATAAACACATTATTTAAAGGAAATTAAAATGATAAACATGCATTTTTCTATAAATTCTTATTCATCTTAAATTTATTTGAAAAATATAATATCGGATACAATTCCAAATCTTCATTATCGATTGTAATCTCCACATTTTGAACATTTGCACTCCACCGGTTCCCTCAGTTTAATATCCATAGATTGCATATCGTCATCCGTGAGCCTTATTCCGTCCGGATTGTAGCAGTGAGTTAACGTTATGACCCTCTCCTTCAAATAACTTTCGCGGCAACAATAACAATCCTAGAGTGGAAAAGTATAAATCAAATTTACGTTGATTACGCTACTAAAATCTCACCTTTAAGAATCCCGTCGGTGTAATTACCGATGGCTGCACTTGACTATTACATGATCCTTCACATTTATTTACCGCAACCTCACCGCTACAACTCCGTTGCAATCTGCCTAGTTCGTCAAATTCCTCTGTAGCACGAGAAAAAAATGAGATGGGATGCCATGTGATGTATAGAATATTTTGGATTTATTTATGAAACAGGTGTTGGCTTTCACTTAGATTATAGCATTTACAAAAAGCATTCACGTTTATCTATGAATTATCTTATTATAATCAGTAATGAAGCTGTGACTATAATAAATATGCTTTGTAGATGTAATGATTTGTTTCGATGAGAAAAAAACTAAAAGTTTTTAGTAATTTTTTCTTGTATATTAAACATTTATTACCTTTCAATAAATTAATATCGGATTGTAGCGTTTCGCAAGTTTCTTCCCTGGTATGTTACTATAGCCATTCGTTTTGTATAATGTTACAACTACAATTAATATTTTGAAACATATCCGTACTACATCCATTGTTAGTTTGAACTGATAGAGTAAGGGAGGTTTTCCCTTTTTATATTAAAATATCGGAAAGCAGTTTTGAGCGAATCATTGATTTACGACCCATGTACGTTTTTAGCGCATTATTTCCATCTTTCATTTCATTCCCTTTTATTAATTTTTTATATGTAATTTTAATTTGCGCGTTTCTTCTGTCTTTAAATCTCAATATATAATTACTAATCTAAAGCTTAATTATTTGATAATAATACCCATTATCAAATTATCAACGTCGTATCGATTTTTTGACGTGTATATGAATATATATCCCCTGGAGATTTACAAGCTTTTAGTTTTATCCTCGACATTTCCCATTTGAGTAATTTTAAATGCACCATCGACATTGTTTTCAGAGAACGATCTGCGTCCTCTATGAAGTATAGTTTAGAAACGATGTCCGATACCTCAGATGACATCAAATCAGACCGATCGACCGACCAAAATACAGATAATGTGTGTAGAGATTTTACAAGGGGCATTTGTGATAGGAAATTTTGCAAATATAAGCACGAGACGGAATTCCGCACTTTAAATTTCTGTTACGATTTTCAAAATACGACGTGTCCCAGACCAAATTGCAAGTACGCATGTATAGTATGTGTTTCAGATATCATATTTTGATTTGTGTTTAATATTTTAAGATTTATACATTGTACGACGGCAGAAGAAGAAGAATATAAAAACCGGCGATATGTCTAACCAAATATTGGCAGAGGCGTCACGAAAAAATCAACTACCTGGTATTCAACCAGTGTGTAACATGTTTAGAAAAGGAACTTGTAGGTATGTAGATATTAGATTTTACGTACCTATATAATAAGGAATTTTACAAATTATTCTTGCCAATGTCTTCGGTAATTGTTC
The DNA here is from genome assembly GCA_038088585.1 of Chrysina gloriosa. NCBI lineage: Eukaryota > Metazoa > Arthropoda > Insecta > Coleoptera > Scarabaeidae > Chrysina > Chrysina gloriosa. The sequence continues at coordinate 9,323,827 of CM076089.1, read as the reverse complement.
GTTTCTTTTTAATCTTACAACCACTATATTGGATTCATTGTCATTTTTTCTTAATTTCATCTGATTTGTCAAATATGATTATTAGTAGAGTTGCTAAATTTGCGCCAATAGTACTACAACTATCTGAAACGACTGTACTAGAATAGTAACATTGCGCTATACGAATACAGATGGCTTCATACTATACATTGAACCTGAATGTATAATAATGTTTAATTGTAGACATATTTATTTACAATTTCTTTTGAAACTGCACAGTGTGTGGTAAATGACTGGGGATAAGGAGATCGGCAACCGATTGTGCAAATTGGTATTATCAAACATAAAATCCCCTATCCGCTTATTGTTAGTCTAGGCAAACAGCGGTAATTACGAAATAAGTTACGACAACCGACATATACACAGAACTACTAGCATAAAGGGTACTGATTAGAGTAGGGAGTCACCGATGCTGTCGTAACTTATTTCGTAATTGTGCGCTGTTACCGCTGTTTGCCCAAACTAGTTATTGGCTATACTATACCTTCAATTCCCTAGTCTAGTTTGTCCGAAAAATCGGAAATCCGGAATCCAATGTCCCTTTGTGGGCTTAGTATTATAAGTTATAGAATTATATAATTGCAAATTTATTTATTTTTTTAAATCAATTTTTATATTTTAGGAGACCAGTTTGTAAGTATCGTCATATTACGAAAGAAGAAGAGAATTGTGAAATTATGGAATTAATAAGAAATAATTCAAACCAGAGAAATACCTTTCCCTTTAACAACAATTTCCCCGAATCTCATCTGAACCACTTTAATGGTATCGCAGGTAAAATTAAAAAAAAAAATTGTTTCTACTTATATTAGATGTTCATCCAGTCAGTCATACCTAGCGCCACTTTGTTTATGTTCAATTTAAGTTTTAGAGGATGTCCTTCACAGTTTATAGTTATGCATATTAAAGAGGATTGTAATGATTAATCTGGGCAAACGAAGTAACTTACGACAACCTACATATACACAGAACTACTCGCATACGGCAACGATTTAGTACTGATTAGAGTGGGGAGTCGGCGATGATGTCGTAACTTATTTCGTAATTGTGCGTTGTTACTGCTGTTTGCCCAAACTAGTAATGATGAGTTAAAAGTAAGAAAGTCAAGTATGTTTAGACATTATAGCCTTTCCGATGTGCATCACTACTAGCCCTTTTTTTAAAGAAATTTTCGGATTTTTCTCATAATGAAAATATTTGTGTCACTATCAGCTCGAACTTCACTTGTAAAATGGAAATAAAAATGTAGTTATTCGTTCTTTTTCACAGACATAGCACTACAGTCAAGATTAGATTTCGACGATTGTGACTTTGAACCCCTGGCTAAACGTAGATTCGGTACTAGAACCGATTATAATGAGAACGGTATCCTATCGTCCGATTTTCATAGGAAAAAAGCAGCTTTTAGAGGTTACTTCGCTGCAAACCCGCCACCTATGTTAGGTCATCTTGACGCAAGGTATTTTGTTTGTTGATAGGAACATTATAGTAACAAATATTTAATATTTAAAACTTTTCACAGGACGATTATGTTGGAAGAAGAAAACAGTTTATTACATAAAGAGATATCACAACTGAAGAGACAGGTATTGTTTTTGAAACTATCAGATCAGAATACGGACGAGTTTTATCGTGGCAATGATATAAAGTATATTGAGTTCACGTTAAGAATGCAGTAGATTGCGTTCTTAATCGAGGCACAATCAAAATAGTCGACTCCATGTCGGCAATTTGAGCGTGGTTATTAGTCAATCAGATTCAATAATTTTACAACGTATACTGCGTTCTTAACCTAAACGCAGTAGAGATAGAACCTCATTGTCACAATGGTCGAGACCTAGTTCGCCGATCTCTGATCAAGACCCTAGCCGATAAAATATGTAACTTACGTGTGTCTTTTACAGGTATCTGACTTAACTGCTACCAATGAATTTCTATTGGATCAAAATGCAACATTGAGAGTTTCAAGCAAGAGAAATGCTTCAGTTACTGTTCCGGCTGTGACTTTAACAAATTCTCTCCCACAAAATACGCCCCCACAGGCAAAACAGAAATTTCGTATACGAAAATTCATTCTAAATTGATTTAATTTCAGGTCATTCGTACAGTCACTGCTAGCGTCGCCACAGTTCCTGTATCATTAGCGACAGTTACAACATGCAACCCAGTTTCTGGAAATCCAGTGTCAATTGCAGGGCTGTCCAGCTGTGAGTATAGCGACTCCAGCCCAAATATTAGCCCCTAGTCAACAAATATTAGGTAAGTTGTGACTTTTTTCCCAATATAATGTATTTTAATATTCTATGTTTTAGTTACTACTAATCAATCAAATCAATTGGCCCTAGCAAATAGTTCCCAAGCACAGTTGGCTATAGCTCAACAGAATTTGGCAAATAATTTAGCGCAGCAAGCTCAGCCACAGCTGACGTCACAAGCCCAGCAATTGGCTTTGGCCACCACGACACAGCAGTTGACATCTCAAGCTCAACATATGGCTACTCAGCAATTAGCACTCGCAAGTGCTCCGCAACAATTAACTTCACAAACACAACAACTTGCAGCAATTGCAAATAATAATCAACAGATTGCTTTAGCCAACGGTAATCAACAGATGGCGTTGGCGAATACGCAACAATCGCATTTGACATCACAAGCTCAACAATTAGCCAATCAACAGTTAACTTCTCAAGCCCAGCAGATTGCTCTAGCCAATACTCTAGCTAATAATACAAACCAACAGTTGACTTCCCAAGCTCAACAGCTAGCTTTGGCAAATACTCCGCAGCAGTTAGCTGTAGCAAATGTACCCCAACAGTTGCAATTGGCAAGCACCAACCAACAGCTCTTAGCGCAGCAGAATTTGGCATCAAACCAACAGTTGGAAATGCATAGAAATAACCAAATGAATGCTATTAATACATCGCAAGCAATAGCGATGTCCAACGCTACGCAACCGATGGTCTCGTATCCTATCATGACGCAAAGTATAAACCATGCATTATCCCATTGAGAAATGCAATGTTTCTATATATTACAGTGATGTAACAGTTAAACTTAAGATAATATAAACAATATCAAATTTGTATATAATATATTCTTCTAGACTAGGAAGTATTGTGATTGTCTTTCTATTTATTTCGTTCTGTATGTTAGGGCTACTTAGTTTAAGCATTACTTAGTCTATAGAATAATATATTATGAGAAGTACAACTAAGTTATTTATTTCATTTAGGCTCCTTTTCTAGTATATTATGTTTCTGCTTTCTTAGTTTTGTTAAAATTGCTGTTGTATCGAAACGCTACCTAAATTTTTATTAAGTAGGTAGGAAATTACTAAATTTATATTCGTGCTAACATAATTGGTAAATAAGTTTATATTAAGTAATTATTATTAAGGATTGGTAAATTTGTACAATCTAGCGACGAGCAACAAAAATATAAAAAGTTTTATTACTTACGTTTTTGTTTTCCACTTATAAGTATGATCAGAGAACGTAGATTTTCAGGCGGTCTTCTACATGGCGACGTTTATAACGTATAAAAATCTAGGGGTGAAGATACGTGATTTCGACTATTTATTATTAGACTCTGCCACTCCGAATTTTATTGTTCAATGACAATTTATTGAATAATAAAATTCGGAGGAGTGACAGTGTGAGTCTGATTTACACTACTTAGTGATAATACGTCATCCACCTTTTTAACAAATTCTATTTATTATAGATAGTAATCTTCCTTAGAATGATCCATATCTGGCGTTACATTGGCGATGGGACAAAATTGTTCGCTTACGTTATAGTTTCGTGATGGTCCATTTTATTTACTCGGCGTATTATAAGTTGATCGTGACATGTTTCACTGCCAATAAAAAAGTTGTAACAATATAAAGTTAATATTCTAACAGTACAGTTATACAGTGAATTTAAAATTGTTTGCAATCATGTGACTTCTGTCGAATTGGTTGCATAACTTATAGATTGGTACCATTTCAAAACTTACTAAGAAATGTGAAGTACAGTAGTAGTGCAATCTTAGTGCCATACAACATATCACCGTAAAGATGACCTAAAGGCCGACAAATTATTTAAATAATACTTTTGCAAGCGGAGCTCCCCAGTTTCAATTTTTTAAAAAATGGACTTGACGTGTTTTTGTGACGTTCAAATAGTTTTCTTATTTTCTCTAAATGACATTTGAGTCGTACCAACTTAAATATAAAGGCGGTCTTAATCTTATTCCATAATAATTCAAATATTTATATATTGTCAAATTATTTTAAAATGGCCAACGACAATTTAAATGATACATTTATATTATGCAATGGACAAAAAATTATCAATGCAGTGGGGATTTATTCCTAACGAGGGTAGTTACATCTATCCTCGTTGGGAATCCCCACTGACGTTAAGGGCGGAAGAAAGTCGGTAAGTATTATGTGCATTTCTTGTCTACTTTATATTTAGGATTTTCTTGTATATAGTAGGTATAATGTGCTTCGGTGGAGATGTGAACGGAGATTCAAAAGAGAAAAAGCGACAATTTGAATTTCGGACGATTAGGGTGCTAATTTCTTGCTTCATTTCAAGTGGTGTGCTGCAATAGTAGAGCGATCCTGAATCTAATGTAGCATTGATGTTCTTGCTGATGACCCAACTGAACATCCCAGATATTGGTTGAAGCACAAGAATGCAGTATCTTATATACTCCCTTAGATGAGAGCATATTCACTATGTTTAGATTTTATGCTGGTCTTTCAACATTTACTCCGTGTTCTGATAAACTTAATGAATCATGTTACTTAAAATCTAACACATTTCACTTACAATTAGATTTGTATATGCGGTTTTGCTCTTTTGTTTTGGTTTTTGAATACATTGCCTAAAAAGCCATCCTATTCAACAGAAATAATCAAGACTGTGGCAATGAAATTTGTGGCAGACTTGAAGACGATCAGCATTGAAAATTAATCACTTGTGCATAAAACCCTCAAAATTCTAATTAATTGTTTTGTTTGTATTTACTGGAGGTCTTGTACCCCTGTAGCTGCTATAGTTTCTGGTGTAAGCTATATAACATGGGCTGGGTTAGTTGAATAAAATAGTTCTTATTTCTAAATATTTATTTGGTTGCTTACAGATTCTTTTTCATTAAAAAGTACTTAATAGCGTTCACGTGATCCCCATGAAAACAAATGGTCTTGGCTATTTCATTTACTTGTGACCTCATCGGTCGAATTTGATCTTTCTGTAGAAATTGCATTAAATCTTTTCTAACAACCAGATATCACCTTCAATGTGTTTTACATATGTCAAACGCCTTGTACCTCTGTGAGTGGTGATCATGTATACAGGAATCATGTAATTTTTTGTGCGAGATATGTAATACGGTAAATTAGCAACATTACTTTGTTGCGGCTTCCAACCTGATGGATACTCCGCCAATGATTTTGGTTCAGGAACTATTTTAGGAGGCAATAGTCTCTCTACGTATTTCCACTCTTCAGGATCATTAGTAATTTCATATTTAGTACATACGGGTTGATCAGAATTATCACTTTTAATGCTACAATGTCGAATTGCCGTACTTGCTATAATTAAATGTTTGTATTGACGTAATTTAGTTAATTGTTTGAATAGCATTGTGCTCATTTTTGCTCGTTTATTGGATTTTAAGACCTAATTTTTGTATGTTATTTCATTACAAAAGTAGTTCATTGTGAATTGAGGTTAGAAATTTGGAAAAATATGAAATGGTATTGCAGTTTACTTTAAGATGTGGTTTGTATTTAAGTAGCACACTCTTGAAAATTTGGATACTTACTGGTAGATGGCACAGTTGCTTGAATGCAGTTAGACGCGGTAAATTTAATTTAAATCTGTGTTTCTCAAAATGCTTTTTAAAATATTCTTTTTATACCAATGGATGTATTCTGGTCAGCTTTATGTCCAGCAACACTCTATTTTTGGGTTCCGCTAATCCCCATTTCAATTTCATTTCCAGCTGCTGGCGGCTTTTCCTGCAGATCAATATTATGCCTAGTGAACATTTCTTAAATTTCGCGGACAGTTTAAGTTGGTACTTCCGGCAATAGTGGACATACGCGCCAATTTTTAAGCGCAATGCATGCTATTGCCGGAACTACCAACTTAAACTATCCGCGAAATTTAAGAAAATGTTTACTGGGTGGGAAAGGATATATTCTTTGCTTTCCTCGGGTGTGGTTCTTTCCCTACAGTATTGAAGCTCCCTGGCTTAAGGTGCCTCCCCTACTCCACAAGATGTATATGTTCTATGAACCCTAATACCTCGCTAATAGGATACCTTTTTAAACTCAGTTGGCTGCAGGGATTGGGGTCCAAATTATTCCAATCTGACACTCCTCAGCCTCTGGCAGTCATAGAGGACATGCTGCGAAGTTTCCTCTTCCTTACAGATAGGATTTTCCTGCATTCCTATGGTATGGAAATGTTTTTAGGTCGGCAGTGTCCTTCCACTACGTTTCCAATTTGGTTTCTACTCCGTCGAAGCAAGCCAGGACACTGCACATGGCATCTGAAGATTCCACGATAAACAAAGGGCTTTGACTAATCTCGGGTGCTGTTCTCCACTGTCTCCAATGCTGTTCGTTTGGCAGAGTCCTCATATTAGGTCTTATTGCTTGCTTGATAAGAAATTCCGCACGTAGGTTCGTGCCCTGCAGGTTTCTTCTAGGTCCTCTCCCACATAAGGAGGTTTGTTTGTTTATTTCCACACATGTCCCGGTATCATTTTTGCGTTTCTCGGCAATTCTAGATTGTATTTGGAAATTTTGCATTGCCATAATGGCAGCTTGATTGTCAGTCATGGTATAGATTTTCTCATTTCTGATCTTTTCCTGTATCATTGTTTGAATGCGAAGATGAGCCTTTAGGTTTATGCTAATGACCCTCTTTGTTCCTGCTCAACCATGTCTACTCTAGATTTGGTTTCCATCTTAGATCCGTCTGTTAACTAGATGGTGTTATCTGACTGGTATCCGTTCTATTGGCTTCTATTGACCCTCTTTGTTCCTGCTCAAACATGTCTACTCTAGTTTTGGTTTCCATCTTAGATCCGTCTGTTAACTAGATGGTGTTATCTGACTGGTATCCGTTCTATTGGCTGCCAGCTTGTTCAACAATGTTTTTCCTTAGAAACTTCCTTATGTGACTTATATTCTAATTACCTTGTCTTATGTACAGACATGTGCTCTTTTACAACCCGTAATAAGAAATGTGGGTTGCTATTTTTGTTATTGCTGAAATTTTATCAAATATGTAGATGTCAATTAAGTGTTTCTAAGTCAGGGAGGAATTTCTATATTACACGGTACGTACAATTTATTGAATATTTGCTATACGACGCATACAAAATATTAAGAGTATGGAAGGTGTTGCAGAATTCTCGCCCTGGTTGTAACCCGATAATCGGCGGTATTTCTCTATGAGAAGTAAATCATTGCTTTTCTGACGGGAATTATCCACTGGCTAACTACGAAATTACCAGAATTACTGTAAAATCTATACTTTCAAAGATAAAAATATGAAATTAGGTACTGTACATAGAAATACTTATTATCTATTCTAAATAAAATTGATTAAATAACTAATACGACATTCATCTACCCTCTTGAAGCTATTAATTTCAACCAGCTAACGAGAATAACGAAATTCTATACGACCATAACTCAATTGCCTTCTGGGGTTTCCCGTTAAATGCCAATTTATAAACTTTAATTTAGAATGTTAAGAAATTGAATGAAGAGAAAATGTATTTGCGCGGATGATATTACAAAGCCCGCGCCTTGTACCCATCATCAATTAGAACCTGTTTCAATTTGAACTTGCAAAACATACTAAAAACACTTCGTTTAAGTAAACACCTTCCAAATCAAATTTAATCTTTTCATTTTCCTTCGACTTGTTTCAGCACCAACCGTAAGTTGGTTGGTTTTAAATCCGCGCCTCCTTACGAAGCTGACCTTAGGCGGCTGTAAAACCCGCGCTATCGTAATTGAAAATTGTTCAAATAAGAATTCCTTAATTTTTCGTCAGATAAATAGGATCGACTTAATTGAATAATA